>CM066728.1:156611172-157224609 GCA_033961575.1 Aselliscus stoliczkanus
AATACATCTTCAAATTTCCCCTTTTGGAAATTATGAAGATTGCACCTGCAAATATAAAGGCTCATTGCCAAAAGAAGTGAAAACTTCCTTGACAGGAAGCTATGGTCATTATTTATGCCACACTCACTTGTGTATTGATAATTATTAACAATAGAAAGATAGAATCTATGTAGTTAAGTCGCTAAGTATCAATGGGCAATTAATGTTATCTAGAATTCATCTGATTCAAAAGATTCAATTTGTATACTCCTTTTTTGTTGTTGTTGTTCATAACTCTGAAGTAATCTGATCAAAATGACAGATAGCTGGATGTTGGAGAGACAGGAAGGTATTGTTTTCCAGGAATCCCTGTTTTGGCCAGGTGTGTTTAAGATCAGCAGATTCCCAGTCCCTCACTCATAAACTGATTGTGCCTAAAATAGCCTGCTGTTTTAAAACCACTTAATGGAAGTTAAAGTGAAATTTTCCATAGGAACAATGTTGTAATTGCTAGATAGAATCCCAGCTATTTGGTAATTTCCTGCTCTAAGTCCTATTCAATCAATAATATAGCTAAAAATTTGAATTTCTCTTTTGAGATCTCTCACACCTCTAAAGGATCCTTTTACTTTTAAAATCTCCTTTCTTTGCTCTCCTCAAAGATGCCCCTCCTCTCACCTCCACACTGGACCAGGCGTGGTATTTACACCCTTGTGGAGTCTCCTCCTAAGTTGAATGTGGGCACCGTGGAAACTAATAGCATGTGGCAGAAGTGATGCTATGTGACTTTTGAGCTAGCCTTGCAGCTTTTTCCTGGCCTTCTTAAGACACTCACTCTGGGGGTCGGAGGTGGGGAGGAATGCCAGCTGACATGTTAGATGTCCAAACACCCGAGACTACGGCATTGTGAGAAAACCGAAGTCAACCACAGGAAGAGCCACATGGAGAGAGATGCCTGGTCAGCCACAGCAATTCAAACCATTCTAGCTCAGGTGCCAGACATGGTGAGTGAAGAAACCATCCTGGACATCCAGTCCAGCTAAGCTTTTAGATAACTCGAGCCCCAGTGCCACCTGACTGCAACTGCATGGGAAATCCTAATCAATAACCTCCCAGCTAAGCCCGGTCAACCCACAGGAACACGAACGGTAGCAATCCGTTGTTTTTAGGGCCTTACATTTGGGGATATTTTTTTTTTTTTTTTTTTTTTTTTTTTTTTCATTTGGATCAATTTAATCAGTTTCTTTCTTTACACCAAGGTGATCAACACCAAGAGACCGGGAATTCTTATGGGACTGGTTAAGATGGGAAAATCCATAAGGGTATTAAATTTCTATATCTATCTATCTATCTATCTATCTATCTATCTATCTATCATCTATCTATTATCATGTATCACCTATATACTGATAGTTACTTTTTTTTTATTATTATTTTATTTTATTTTTAATTAGTTTCAGGTGTACAACACAGTGCAATAGTTATACATTTTACCCCTCAAAGTGACAAACCCCCCACCCCCAATACACCCCCCCACCCCCCCATATCATATATATCTATTACTCTTCCTCTGACTCTCTTCCACAGTATAATCCACATCCCGTGACTATCTATATATATTCAATTACAGTAGGTATACCACCTCCACTTTAGTAAAACAGTGCAGTGATCAAACCTCTACTCCATCCATGAAATGGTCTCCCTAACAAGACCTATGATCATCTGACATTCCACAGAATATTTACAACATTATTAATTATATTCCCCAAACTGTTTTTCCTATCCCAGTAGCAATATTGTAGTTGCCTATTTTTGCTGTCTAATCCCTTCCCCTTCTCCCTCATCCCCATTCCTCTCCAAATTAGCAACCCTGATTTTTCCTCTATATCTATGAGACAGTTTCTGTTTACTTTGCTCATTCATACAGTTTTTCATATTCCACATATGAGTGAGATCATATGGTATTTGTCCTTCTCTGACTGACTTATTTCACTCAACATTATAGTCTCTAGGTCCATCCATATCATTGCAAATGGCACGATTTCATTCTTCTTTATAGCGGAGTAATACTCCATTGTATAAATATACCACAGTTTCTTAATCCAGTCATCTACTGATGGGCATTTTGGTTGTTTCCAAGTCTTAGCTATTGTAAATTGTGCTGCTATGAACATCGGGGTGCATAACTTTTTTTGAATAAGTGTCTTGGTTTTTTCAGGATAAATACCTAGGAGTGGAATTGCTGGGTCAAAAGGTAGCTCTATTTCCAGTTCTTTGAGATACCTCCATACTGACTTCCATAGTGGCTGCACCAATCTGCAGTCCCACCAACAGTGCAGCAGGGTCCCCTTTTGCCCACAGCCCCGCCAGCACTTGTTGTTTGTTGATTTGTTGATGATAGCCATTCTGACTGGAGTGAGGTGGTATCTCATGGTGGTTTTTATTTGCATTTCCCTAATAACCAGTGAGGTTGAACTTTTTTTCATATGCCTGTTGGCCATCTGTATGTCCTCTTTAGAGAAATGTCTCTTCATATCTTCTGCCCATTTTTTAATTGGGTTGTTTGTTTTTTTGGTGTTGAGTTTCATGAGTGTTTTATAAATTTTGGATATTAACCCCTTATCAGATATATCGTTGGCAAATATATTCTCCCATTCAGTAGGCTTCCTTTTTGTTTTATTAATGGTTTCCTTTGTTGTGAAAAAACTTTTAAGTCTGATATAATCCCATATGTTCATTTTTTCTTTTACTTCTCTTGCCCGTAGGGATGTATCAGTAAAAATATTGCTCCGGGTAATGTCTGCAAATGTACTCATTTGGGGATAGTTTGTAACACAGAAAACAGATAACTAGAACATATACCATCCCACCTTGACTTCCCTATTATTCCTGTGGTATTTTTTCTTCTGTATTGTTTCTGCCACATTTTGAGTGAACCAGGCCGTTGTTGTGACCTAGCCTGGGAACCTGAACACTAGTCAGGACATTGATGATGGGATGATATTCCTCAGTGATTGGCAAGGGAAGATGTATGACATGCCGGAATAATTAGACATTCCTATTTAGGCCTAGGAAACAGATATGAGAGAATGGATACTGCTCTTCCTCAAGTTTATTGAGGGTTGGGGAGCTGGCATTGGAGGGTATTTCTGTGTCAAGAAGTTCCTGAGTTGGGTGTTCAAAGAGGAGGAGTGCCTCTATTAGATTTTTTTTCTAAATCATGTGAACTATTTCAGTTAAATCTACCATTGCCACACCTGGATAGCAACTACTTGTATTTTGTTAGAAGGACAATTAAATTAGGATCTTTTCCAAAGTAAGAATAGAGCCCTCAAGCTGCCCACATTTCTAAGGGTGATGGTGTTAATAATCAGTGCTATGTTGTCATTTGATTTTGTTTCATTAGCTCCTGCCTTCCAACTAGGCAAATAAATAACATTTTGTAGTGTTTACTTTTCACCTTTCACTCCCAAATCTTCAAATGTAGATTTGCACCTATAATTCATTCTTCATCTCTGGATGGGCAGTAATATATTTGCTTTATTGTATTGACAAAGACATGTTTGTTTCAGCAGCCTGTGCTGGTCCTTTTGCAAAGCAAGAATATTCAAGAGTTCATAGATATAAAAATGTCCTCAGCTCTTCACTAACAAAAAATCACCTTTGTATTAGTCCATATTAACCTCATCTTTCAGATGAAAAAAGAAAAAAAGGTAAAACCCCAGACCTTCACAAAGAATGGGCTTCATAATATTGAGGTGGATAGCTGGTATGGATTTTAATTGTCTTCTACCTAACCCTCCTTCTCCATGCAGGAAAAGCTTAGCATGTCTGAGTGTTAACTTTTTGAGTTCATCTAATAGTGCTCAAATGGACTTTGATATCAGATTGATGAGATTCAGTTTTAAGCTCTTATTATTCAGTTGGTGACCTTGGACATGGTACTAAATCTTTATAGCCTCGAATTTTTCATATGTAAAATGAGGGTAATAATAGAACTTAAAATTTCAATTCCAGAGAGGGAAGAGGGGCTGGAAATGGAGTTAATCATTGATTATGCCTATGTGACCAAGCCTCCATAAAAATCCCTAAAGCTCCCCCTACCCCCCCACTCCTCCCCCCCCCCCCGCAAATTGGGGAACTTGCACATGCAAGGAGGGTGATACAATCTCCCCAGCTCTATCAGGACAGAAGCGCCTGCCCGCGTGACCTTCCCAGACCTTACCCTATGTATCCTTCATCTGACTTTTATCATATTCTTCAATAAACTGGTAAACGTTAAGTAGGTGTTTCCCTGAATTCTGTGAATTGCTATAGCAAATTAATCGAACCCAGTGAGGGGGTTGTGGGAACCTCAGATTTATAGCCAATTGGTCAGAGTATAGGTGATAACTTGAACTTGTGATTGGCATCTGAAGTGGAGAACAGTCTTGGAGGACTGAGCCCTTAACCTGTGGGATGTCAATGCTCTGTCCAGGTAAATAGTGTCAGAGCTGAGTTAGATTGTGGGATACCCAGCAGGTGTCGCAGAGAATTGCTTGGTGGGGGAAAACCCCCATACATCTAACATCTGGTGTCAGATGTATTGTGAGTTGGTAACAGTGTGAAAATAAAGGAAAAACACAGGAGAAAAACTGAGTCTTTCCAATCCAGACTGGCACAAGTCCACCGGCCACACTTTGACTAACATGACTATGTATGACTTCTATGTACACATGTTCATTAAATAAGTAAACCCATAACATAGAGACATGTTTAACAACAGATTTTTCTCCTGTGCTTTTAAATTATTGTTTGTTTCAGGGTCCGTTCTTTAAGAATATAGGATAATTCATTAATAAACTATGATGAAGTTTGCTCACAATGGCTTAATGATTTCTAAATCTTATATTGATGCATTTTAGCAAACAAAGGCAAGTATGATTTTCTTTTTTAAAGATTTTATTGGGGAATTGGGGGCGGAATAGTGTTGGGGAATCGGGGAAGGGGACCAGCCAAGTTGTTCTTCAATCTTCATTGTGGAGGGCGCCAGTCTCCATCTGGCTTCCCGTTGGAAGCTCATGGCCTCTAAACTCAAAGTGCTGTGTTTAATCTTAGTTGTGGGGTGGGTGTAGCCACCATCCCATGCAGGAGTCAAACCAGCAGCCTTGTTGTTAAGAGCGCACACTCTATCCACTGAGCCATCCGGGTAGCAGCTCAGCTTAATGTGCGAAGTTCAGTCTTAATTGCTGGTGGGCACAGCCCACCATCGAATAGGCAATCTTGTTACAGCTGAGCCATCCATCCTACCACCTGTTGGCAGCTCAACAACAGCTCAGCTTGGGCGTAGCATCACTGGCCCATGTGGGAATTGAACCGGCGGCCCTGTTGCTCAGAGCTCACGCTCTAAGCCAACTTGCTCAGAGCTCGCGCTCTAAGCCAACTCTTAACCAACTGAGCCACTTGGCTGGCCTGATTTTCTTTTTGAAAGAGAAAGGTGTAGTGGGAAAATTGGCACATGCTGCAAGTTCAGAGATATTCCCTAGGGAAGAAAGAATGAAAACTCACTTCTAGGCTCACTGTTCTGCCTGAAATAATGTAATTTCAAGAAATATCTTTTAAATTGAAGAAATATACATCACATAATTTACATGGTTAGTCAGGAATTACACTGAAAGTTCATTAAATCACATCTAGGGAATTTAAGTGAACTCAAGGAAGTAAATTAATTGCTGAGTTAATTGAGTTGTTAATTAGTTAATTAACTGTTATAATTTTAAGTGATGCCATTAAGAAACTGACATAAATTTCAGTTTTACTTTTATATTTAGAAGGTCTTCATGGAACTGTAAAGACTTGAGGGCCTAATTCTTTCCACAAAGTTTTGAACCTAATAGAAACTTATTTATCATAAGATTTTTATTATTTAAGGTTGAAGGCATTTTAAAACCATTTGTCTAATTGCTTCTTTCTTATTGCTTTTATATGTCAGAGGATACTATCTTAATTTGCTTTTTCTTATGTAAAATAGAATATCTAAGAGAAATAAACATGAAAATACTCATAGTGCACACCCTGTTTGATGTATGCTACCTCATTTCTTTTTGGTGGTGTTTTTAAGCACGAAGGTTTTGGAAAGGTAGATTCCAGTTATTTGCTGTTAAACAAACCATGCCAAAACTTGGTGGCCTACAATAATAACAATTATTTATTTGGTCCATGAATCTGCATATTGGGCAGGGCTGATTGAGGACAGCTCATCAGTCCTGTTTAGGACTGGATAACCCATTTCTAAGATGGCTCATTCATATGACTGGCAAATTAGTGATGGCTTTTGGCTGGGAGTTCAGCTAAGGCTGTCTCCTGGAGCCCTACTTCCTCTCCTCATGAGTCCGTGCGATCTCTTGGGCATCATCATAGCATTGCAGCAGGCTTGCAAGAAAGAGTAAGTTCTAAGAGGCCTAAACAGAAGCTGGATGGCTTCTTGTAATCTAGTTATAGAAATAAAAAAACATCGCTTCTACAGTATTATATTGGTCAAGCTTGGTCACCAAAGTCAACCAGATTCAAGGGGAAGGGAATGAGCCCATCTCTCCGTGGGAAAAGTCTCAAAGATATAAAGGACTAATGCAGTTCAGTAACTTAAGGAGGACTTGTAAACTCACATAGTAGGACTCTGATGGTGAAAAAGATGGAGATTTCAAATTGTTCCTCAGTTAGGGCTACCCCATAATGAGGTGAGCTTTCTGAGCAATACCATGAGCAGATGACATAGAAGACACACTGGATCTGGACAGAAGATCTGAATTTGAGTTCGGGTTCTGTTGTATTACCTGAGAGATTTTGAGAAAAATTATTGGGTTGTCGGAAAAGTCATGACTTATTTTTTCTATGTTTTTCATTGCAAAAATGCATCGTGACTTTTCCGACAACCCAATATTTAATCTAAGACTCTATTTTTCTGATGTTTTAAAGGAAGATAATAATATCTGCCCTATTTGGTGTATATCCCATAGCAGTTAGAAGTCCAAATAAGTTACTGTATAGAAATGAATATTCTAGATGGAAAAATAAATTATATATACATCACTGGGCATTCTTACTGTCAGAATATACACATTGTACTTCCTGCCTTATATACATCGGTTAATTAGTTTATATTGTACTTTTATTTATTTGTGTACATGAGTAACCTAGAATTCTTGAAATACTATGTTCACTGGAAATCCATGACTGCATGACCTCAGGCAATCTACTTATACATTGGGAGTGTGGAATTCCTTCAGTCAGGAGTGTAGGAGAAAGGGCATTTCCCCACTGTTGGAAGTTTGGACTTTGGGATGGGTAGAATTGGGGAGGTATAGATCCCTTACCTAACATTGAAATAGTACCTGTGGAAGAGTGATGCTGGGTTTATTCGGGATCAACCAAGTTTTTGCATCCATCAGGCTATAAATCTGGAAGTGTGAGCCATGGTGCAAAAAGGTGTCAGTGGTTGCTACGTGGTTGGGATTTTTGGTGGCAACCATGGCTGTGGCTGAACAGGGGAAGCCAAAATGATGTAAACTAGTCCCAGTGAGTTCTTGTCATTAGTGAGCAATATCAGCAATTGGGCAGCTAAGATAAGCATTAGAAATGAGGAGAGTAGAAAAGAAGGAATTGATTAAACCTAGCCTAAATGACTGTGATTGGAGATGCTTGATAAATAAGATTTAAATGCTCCAAAAGAGAGAGTTAGATAATTCAGTGTCTTTCTCATGGAGCTAAAACTTAATGGAGTGTGTAGGCCAGTCACTGGAAAGAAATGGGCCTGTGGGTTGAGGCTTGTTCAAGTGTTAACTTAGCAGAAATTAGAAAGCCATAGACCTTCCTCCAAAATCTCTCTGTGCCTTTCTTTTACACTTAATCGCTGTTGCATATTTCATCTCCCTTACTAGGTGTGAAATCCTTGAGAGCTGGCTCACCTCCTTAAAAAGTCAGGGTTTAGGAAATGTTTGGTGAATTGTATTTCCAAATGAGTCTAAGATATGCTGTAGTAAATGCTAGATCGAATACTAGAGAAGAGATTCCTTATTGCAGCCTTGTAAAATGTGTCAGCCTCCTTGAAAATTGGCAAAAAGAAAGTGGAGGCAAACCACTCTGGGTCATCAGTCAGCTACTTTTTGCTGCCTAGTGTATCCAGTGCTCTCAAGAGCAACTGATTGACAAAATTGATAGATGGGCTTGACTGAGACTTTTGAAAGCTAACAACTGCAGAGTTGAGTGTGCACACTATGTATTTGTAGAAGTGGAATTCTCCTCATGGTGGCAGCATCCATGTGAGCTTCATATGGTACCCAAGACTAATAGCAGTGTGTGGGTGGAAATCGAGGTAGGGAGCGAATAAAGTAAATATTCCAACAGGGTGCTTAAAATGTAGTTATAACACTGAAAAGCACTTTTCTAAAGCAAGAGATCAACAGATGCAAGACAATGTCGATGAACTCCCTGTTATTTGGACCAGTCGGGAAATAAAGCATTTGTCAAATATTCAGGTTTTTAAAATGTCCTGCTAGGATTTTATTTTATGGAAAATACTGTTGATTGTCTGCTCAATATCCATTCTGTCTTCCTCAGTAACAGAACTAAGAATCATTTGATCTGGCTGTGTGCCTAGCTATAAAATGACATTTTTAGACCTTCTTGTAGATAACAGCACCAATAACAAGTATGCAAAGGTCACTCGGTGGGGTTTTGCAAGATAGTTTTCCTGAAAGGACTGGGAAGCACAGCCTTTGTGACATTCCCTTATTTCTTTTCAACCTGCCCAGAATGCTCGCATGATCGTTGGAGTTGCAGCAGCCATTTTGGGACCATGAGGCAAACCTGATGATGAAAGTCACAAAATAAGTTATTGGAATAGAAAGAAACGAACCTATTTTCCAGATGACCATGGAGTTGTTATTCCAGACCTAGACTGTCCATCTCTGTCTCTCTTGTTTCAACCATTATTATTTTTTATTTCTGTTACCAGCAGAAAAGAGCAATTCTTTCTTCAGGATAGTAAATGTAAAAAATTTATCTCAGCACTATAGAGATAATGAACTTATTTTCATCTATATTTTTGGTGTCTCCTTATTCCAGAAATGACTAAAGCTAGATTACAAAGATTTTTAAAATACAGGGTAGCATAAACTAAAAATGATATCAAAAGACCAAAAAATTTAAAAAAGGTAAAGACATAAAAAAGAATCAAAAAGGATTCTCTGCACATACTTTAATCTTTTGTCTCCCTTCACTTTATAATTTAAAGTTTTAACACCTTTTGGTCATCACTATGGACATTGTATATAGAAATTCTGATTAATAGAGACTCCTGTTTAATTGAATTCTACTAGGGAGGGGTCAGCATAGTCCAATGGAAACTCTTAACTGGCCATCATTTGTTTGCCTTGTCAGAGTAACAAATGCTCTCCAGTTCTTTGTAAAACATACCAACACATGCCATCTGTAGCTGGTTGAATAGCATCCTATCCAATAATCAGTTGTGTTCTTCCCAAATCTCTGTATAGCAATTGCACTTGTTACTATAATTACATGTATATAATTTAATTACATGTTATGTGGTTTGGTACCCTATAAGGGGGAAAGAAAATTGTGATTTCTATGAAAATTAAGTCAAGTGCTTGGAAAGACTATAAAGATTGGATTTTCCATAAAAATTTCCTTTGGTTTAAGTGTAGAGAAGCAAATTGCAAATGGTGAAAAATCCGTTAAGATACAGCTACCAGATTACTTTGGAAGGATCTTTAAGAGATGGTGCATTTTGAATGTGATGTGAAAAAATCCATGGGGAACTCTAAAAAAGTGGGAAACAAAAAGACTTAGTCCCACATCCAAAATTGGTTAACGCATATGTATTTAGGTGTTTTATTTGAAAATGAAAATTTTAAGGTATATGTTTTTAAATAATTTTCCATCCTGTGGGCTATGCTAAGTTCATCATTCCTTTAGGATTGACAAGAGTGCTTCTGCTGTGTGTACAGAATTCATAACTTATTGCAGGCATGTTAAATAAATAAGTGAAAATCTAAGGGGATTAAGCAGTGATTAAATGCACCAGGTGGCAAATAAATGGTCCTGGCATTCCTACTACTATGTTAACCTGTGCTGCTGGGGCACAGGCATTACTAATCCATCACAATCCTGAGCTGGCTCTCTTCAGTGCTGAACCACAAGCAGCTACTACCAGTCAATCAGTTGGCCTATGAAATGAAGTCTATTTGTCAACCATGGTTTAGGGTGGGATAACAAAAAAAAAAAAAAGTAGACAAAAGTCATGGATTGGCATGTCACTTGAGGCTGTGCAGATTAGAAGTATGTTAGGAAGATATGTGAGGGGGATCTGGTTAGGATATTCACCATTACATTGATTGCTAGAGTCCATCTGGCTAACCTCCCTCTCTAGGCAGCGTCCCCTTCCTCTCCACTCCATCGGTATATCTCTCAGAATTACACTCTAGATGGAGAGAATGATCTTGTCAGAGAGAGAGAAAGTTCTACTGGGATGTTCCTCAGAATCACTGTGGCTGAGTCATGACCAGGCAGCTTGGTGTGATAGCTGGGTCCCAGCAGCAGTGTTCAGATCTGAAGTGGTGGCACCACTTCCTAGCTATGACTAAGGCAAGTTATTTAACCAGCTCAAATTCCTGTTTTATTGATAGCAGGATTCTAAGGATTAAATGCAATATGCATAGAAGGCATGAAGAACTGGTTCCCACCACCTGCAAACCCTTTGCAACAGGGCTTTGTAGACATGAATCCATGAATTCTGAAATCCTATGCACATTTTTATGCTCAGGGTCTATGACTTTTATCAGATTCTCAAAGTAGTCTGGGACTGAAAAGCAAAACAAAGTCAAACAAGAAAAACTTGCTTTTTTTGTTTCCAGCAGTGCCTACTAAAATTTAAGGAATCACCTGAAGATCTTATAAAATGACTATTATAACTCAGTAGGTCTATAACACTGATGGTGTGATCCACACTCTGAGTAGTATTTTCCTCTGGAATGCTGGGAGGCGCTGTAACTGGTTATCCAAAGCCTGAGCTATGGGGCCAGACAGCCTGGGTTTGCTCTCTGGCTTTGACCTTTACTAATTCTATGATCTTGGTCAAGCTGCTGAATTTCTTTCTGCCTCAGTCTCCTCATCTATAAAGTGGAGGAAATAGTACCTTCCTGGTAGCGTTGATATGAGGACTGAATGAGTTAAAGAGTTTATAACAGTGCTTAGAGCATAGTAAGTGTTATTCTTAGTGTATTGACTTGTAATTGCACTCTTTATTGCTACTGCCACTTTCTTAGCTCTGTCTTGGATGACTTAGTGTTCTCTGGATTATCCCATGCCCAAAGAAGTATTTCCCAGTTGGCTTCCTCCGAACACCAATGATATAAATATTGGGTTGTTGGAAAAGTCATTTTTGCAATGAAAAACAGAAAAAAATACATCATGACTTTTCTGACAATCCAATAAATTTGTAAAACATAAAATATCCTTCCCTTAGGGTGATAGGCAGAGTAGAAATCCTTGTTTAGCCCATTTTTAGCTTAGTTATAGTTTAGTTTTTAGGTTAGCCCCCAAATGAGTTTAACAAACTAATTTGATTTTAACAAACTAATTTGACCACAGAATGCAGACTGTTTGTTCCATCTCACTTCTAATTCACACACATAAGACTTGGTGCTATAAAGTAATAATCATGGTAGGATGCTTATGAAGAGTGGCAGACAAAAACCTGGTCACTCTGTAATGTAGGTGCCATTCCAACAGAAAGAGTGGCTGCTCCAAACCATCTGGTGTGGAAAAGAAGCCTTGAGTCAGTACCATCCACCAGTGGAGAACCCCTCTTGGATGAGGGGCTGAGCACCAGGAAGTGTGCTTAGTCACTCCTGCTTCTGCCTCTGCCACGTGCAGCCAGGCCCTCAGCGCACACAGGAACAAGTGCTGCCTCGCCACTGCGAGAGGCTGGGATGAGGAAGATGCTCTCATCCAGCGTTCCGCTCACGCTGTAGTTTTGTTTCTCCTGTCAGCGTGTTGTTTTTAGCACTTAATTCTCTTCTGAGAACATGTGGAAACAATTATTCCTCTCCCTAACTCTGCCTTTTGCATCTAGTTTTCTGTCCTTTTAAGGAAATCAAAGCATGTGGCTAAACACTGAAGCAAGAGGATAACTGTTTACTTGTTTTTTTCCTTTTAAAAATGCATTCAGATATTCATATTGAAAGACCAGATTAAAGTTTATGATTGAATTAGTACAGAATTTTTTTGTCTTTTAAAATCAACTTTATAGAGGTACCACTTACATAAAACATGCATACATTTTAAAGTGGCATTCAGTGAGTCTTGACAAAAACTGTGCCTGTATAACCAATATCACAATCAAGATATAGAATGCTTCCATCACCTCAGAAGCTTTGCTTGTGTCCAGTTGAAGTTTCCCCTGACCGCGGTAGCCACTGATTTGATTTCTGTCATCATAGATGTATCTATTCTGGAAATGGAACCTTCATACAAATGGAATCTTATGAATGAACTATTTCATGTCTGGCTTGTTTCGCTCAGCCTAATGTTTTTGAGAAACATATTTGTTATGTGTGTTACTAGTATCAGTAGCAGAGCTTTAAAAAAATATAAGAAAAACTTTCAGTTATCTCTGTGAAAATGTCAACCATTATGCAAACATTAGAAATTAATAATAATTAATAATATATGCCATTTGAAGCATATTTTAATTTTTTTAACAAAGTCCAGCTCATAGGTTAGGAATCCTACTAAGCCCTAAAATATTTGAGCTGTGATGATGATTTTGTACTTGTGAGGGCTGTGTGGAGTAGTGGGAAGACTGTGGTCACAGCGCTGACCCTGTCACAGACTTTGTGAGTTTGAGCAAGCTCTATCACCCTCTAGGGCTCACTTTCCCCATTGGAACTAGCTTTGGCTGCTTCCTGAGGCCCACTGTGGGTGGAACACATGTTGTTTTGGGGCTAGTCACTGAGCTGTGGAGCCAGCAGAGGGAGTTGGAGTCAACAAATGAATTGCAGAGCTTGGCCAGCACCTTGGTGGGGCCTATGTGATATATGCTGCCCTCAGCGCAGAGACTACACTCTTCCAGAGCTCAGCAAGTCCTATGGTGGATCAGTTTTTAAAGTAACTTACAACTCCAGATATGATTTTTCAAGCAGATTTCCCTAATCAGGTGAGATTGTCAGTTTTTCTTTTCTTTAATTGCAAACAGGAGTGGATGAACAAATAAGAGATCTCTTAAATGTGGTCTCATAAGCAAATAAAATCGATTCACATTCAAAATTTATTTCGATCAACCTTTAGAATGCTATAATTTATTGATCATAACTCTAGAAAAGAATTGTAAAAAAATGTTAAAAAGGGCCTCTTTAGAGCTTTCTTTTTAAGGGAAAAAACAAAATTGACTCATCAGAAATATAATTTATAAAACTGTCGAAAATAAAATATTTTGTAACATCACTATCTGAAAATAGTATTGAGTTTTAAAAAGCAGTTAACTTATTTTACTCTAAGGCCCGATCTACAGAAGCAGAGTTAAATGGACATTTCACGCAATGAAATTCCACTCATCTACCATCTCTGCACATGCAGCTCACAGGTTTACTTCTGTTCTCTATTTACTTTGATTGTATAAACATAACTGATGTTTCATGAAATATTTATATTCTTATATTTGCTCCTCAAATTCTTCTCTTCATCATACTGAATGACCCAAAACCAGAGAACAGAATTAGGTTTGACGTGGCTTGCTAGGAATCATTCTGTAGGCTTTTGAACCCCACTCCCTTCTCTCCCACCACAAAACATTGTCTTGAAATAACTACTTGGGTGAAAGGTTTTGTAATTTTCACACTAATTCAGTAATATGACACATGCAACTGGGAAAGTTAAAATGTCAACAATACTGTAAAGCTATATACAGTGACAGTTACTAGATTTATTGTGCGGATCACTTTGTAAGGCATATAAATGTTGAATTACTTTGTTGTACACTTGTAACTAATGTAATATTGTATGTCAACTATAATTAAAAATTTTTAAATTAAGAAAAAGAAAGTTAAATGTGCTATAACTGGCATTTTCCAGGTAAAATTAGAAGAGTACTAATGGGCGGAGTAGAGGAAGTGGGTGAGGCGAGTGAGAAGAAATATAAAGTGAAGGATGAAAATTTTAAAAAAGCTTGTGTCGGTAGAGATGACCTGTATCTACAGCTTGTGTCAGAAAACCGTTTTACACTTGTCAACATGCTACCTGACAAACCTTTATAGAAAAAAATGAAACTGATGTTATTTCAACCAGCCCATACCATGCAGAAAGAAGGAAACATCCCAGTTATTTTTATTAGGTCAGCATAATACTAATCTAAAAACCTGACCAAAATAGCACAAGGAAGAAAACCATAGACTAACCTCACTTATAATTGTTGATGCAAAATCCTAAGTAAAATATGAACAAGTATATTCCAACAACACATTGGAAGAAAATACACTATGACCAAAGAAGTTTGTTCTAAATGCCCAGGGATGGTTCAATATTAGAAAGACTGTAAAAATAATTAATCACATTAAAATGTGGAGAAGGGCTTGAGGTAAAACAGGTTGGGCTTTTTAAAGACAAAACTGTAGGGCCAGAAAGCATGTCAGTGGCCAGGGGATGGGGTGGTGTGAAGTTTGATTGCAAATGAGCAACACAAGGGAATTTTGGAGATGATGGAACTATTCTGTGTCTTGATTATAGTGTTGGGTATATGCCTCTTTGCATTTGTCAATAGAACTGCACATCCAAAAAAGTGAAATTTTTTATATATAAAAAAGTATTTAAAAATAAATTAGAAAAACAAAACAACAAAAAATCCCACTGTAAAATAGCCAATAAAGCCAATGGTTGTCTAGATAAGAAGGTGAAGGGACTATAATACATAGTTTTGTCAAATGTACGATGGAGTTAATAATAATACCTCCTTCCCAGGGTTGTTATTAGATTCTGCTTAGTGCAACATCTGGCACAGAGTAAATTCTCAATAAATTTTTACCATTGACAGATACATGCAAAAAAATGAAACTGGACCACCCTCTTATACCATATAAACTCAAAGTAGATTAAAAACTTAAAGGTAAGACCTGAAACCATAAAACTCCTATAAGAAAATATTGGCAGTAAACTTTCTGATATTGCTCTTAGTGATATTTTATCTGATCTGTCTTCTCAGGCAAAGGAAACAAAAGAAAAAAATAAGCAAATGGGACTATATCAAACTAAAAAGTTTTTGCACAGCAAGGGAAACCATCAACAAAACAAAGACAGCCTACTGAATGGGAGGAGATCATCACCAATGATATGATAAAGAGTTAATACCCCAAACTGATAAAGAACTCATACAACTCAATACCAAAAAAACCCCAGACAATCCAGTTAAAAAAATGAGCAGAGGACCTGAATAGACATTTCTCCAAAGAGGATATACAGATGGCCAATAGACACATGAAAAAATGCTCCAAATCACTAATCATCAGAGAAATGCAAATTAAAACCACAGTGAAATATCACCTCACATCTGTCAGGATGACTATCATCAATGAATCAACAAACAAGTGTTGGTGAGGATGCAGGGGAAAAGGGAACCCTTGTACACTGTTGATGGGACTGAAAATTGGTGCATCCACTATGCAAAACAGTTTCGAAGTTCCTCAAAAAATTAAAAATAGAACTACCTTATGACTCAGTAATTCCAGTTCTGAGTATTTATCCAAAGAAATCCAAAACACTAACTTAAAAAGATATATGCACACCTGTGTATTGTGCAGCACTATTTATAATAGCCAAAATATGGAAGCAACCTATATGCCCATCAATAGATGATTAGATAAAAAAGAAGTGGTAATATATGCAATGCAATATTACTTGGGTATAAAAAGGAATAAAATCTTACTGTTTGCGACAATGTGTGTGGACCTAGAGGGTATTATGCTAAGTGAAATAAGTCAGACTGAGAAAGACAAATGCCATATGATCTTACTTATATGTGAAAACTAAAGAATAAAATAAATAAACAAACAAAATAGAAACAGACTCATAGATGCAGAGGACAAAGTGAAGGTTGCCAGAGGGGAGAGGGGCTGAGGAGCTGGGTGGAAAAGATGAAGGGATTAAGAAATACAAATTGGTAGTTACAAAATAGTCACAGAATTGTAAAGCCCAGCATAGAGAATCTAGTCAATAACATTGCGACAACTATGTATAATGCCAGGTGGGGACTAGAGTAATGGGAGGATACTGCATAAATTATATAAATGTCTAACCACTATACTGTACACCTGAAACTAATATAAAATAGTATTTAATGTCAACACTAACTGAAAAAAATAAATAATTTATAAAATAAATTATAGTTATTATTATAATAAAATGTATCCATTGGGCTCAAACTTTGCAGCAAGAATGCCCGGGTTGAAATTCTGGTTCACCCACTTACTAGTTGTGTGGCCTTGGGTAAGTCATTTTGCTTCCTCGCCCTCTGTGTTCTGTTATTTTTTTAAATGTAGGTAATGATAGTACCTACTTCAGAGGGTTAACTGAGTTAATCATTGTAGAGTACCTAGAAGAAGGCCTGTTACTGTGCTATAAAAGGAGAGGAAGAGTGGTGAAGAAATGGAATGGGTGGAGGAATTCCTAAAGCTCCTGTGAGATCAGAAGGGAAATGAAGTGAGCTGGGTATGGTCGTGTGCGCGGGCGCACGCATGCTCAGTTGGTGTTTGTCTTAGTGTTATCTAAATGATTTGTACAGATAAGGTGAATGGAAAGGGGGCAAGACAGGATAGTCTTAAATTATCTTAGGTAGGCTTTTCAAGAACAATCTCCATCTGTGGCAGAGACAATGGCCTGGATAAAAACAGACCTGGATTCTGCAGAGACCAAGGGAGCTAAATGAATGAAATAAACTTGGTTCTACATTAGCATGGTGTCAAAAGCAGGGTGAATTTGCATTAAAGGAGTATGAAAGTTTCATGGCAAAGTAGGTCATGAGAGAAAGAGTTAAATAGAGAGATCCAGAGGCTCTGTTTACTGATTGAAACCTCTATCCAATTAATTGAATAAAGAGGGAGGTTTCTCCGTGTTTGCATTACCATAGTCATTTGCTATAGCCATTCAGGTTGACTCCAAATGGCTGTGTTTCCAATGTCTACTACAATAGAAGTGAGAGGGGACTAGTGAACAAACATTTTTTTTGCTTCACTGACTCTGAGTTGACACCCTTTCCCTGGTGGGCTGGTAGTGGCTGCATGGAGCTGGGGAGTTCCCACTTGAAACTTTATCACTGGCCTCATTTCTAGGGATCACACAAGTCCCAAGAAAATGGGCAAGAGAACAATATTTAATGTAATCATAAACTTCTAATCAAGATCTTAAGTGACAAAAGCAGAATATGAAACTATATATGGATCTACTTTGGTTAAACATATGCATAGAAAAATGACTGGAATGAAACACATTAAAACATAAATACATAGCTATTGCCATATCATTGACTATATTCCCTATGCTTTACTTTATATCACCATGGCTATTTTGTAACTACCAATTTGTATTCCTTTTTTTTTTTTTAGAAATGCATAGAAAATTTATGAACACCTCATTTCTTCTTGACAGTGGTGAATCAAAGTATTGATACAAAACATCTAAATGTCTCAAGTGAGAAATTTTACGAGTTTTACGTGTGTTCACTTCTCTTTTCCCCAACCTTTCTCACCACAGGTGCTGGTCAACAAATACACAGATTTGGACCACTGCTTTCCCCCACTCTTGTCTAAAGTCACAGTGAGATGCCTTTTTGGAGATGATCAGCTTACATCCTTTTTCTTGTTTTGTGTCATACAAGGAGAGTGCTCATTTGAATCCAATTTGTATTTCTTAATCTCTTACACTTTTTCACCGATAGTCCCTACCCTCCTCCCATAGGGCAACCATCAAAATATTTTCTTATCTAAGAGTTTGATTCTGTTTTGTTAATTAATTTTGTTGTTGACATTCCACATGTAAGTGAAATCACATTGCATCTCTCTTTCACTTCACTCAGGACAGTACCCTCCAGGTCCATCCATGTTACCACAGATGGCAAGAACCCATTCCCTTTCCTGGCCAAGCAATATTCCATGGTATATATATACCACCTCCCTTTATCCATTCATCCATTGATGGCTGCACATCCTCCATATCTTGGCCATTGTAAACAATGCTGCAATGAACATATGGATGCACATGTCCCCTCGAAGCAGCACTTTGGGTTTCTTCAGATAAATATCCTAAAGAGGGGTTATTGGGATCTTCATTGGCTCTTCTTATACCCTTTGTCTTTAAGTAATTTTTGTCTGGTATTTAAGTATTGCTACCCAGCTTTTTGTTTGTTTGTTTATATTTTCATGAAATGTAATTATGCTTGCTATCTATTTGTTGAAGTTCTCACTAAGTTCCTTGAGCCTCCATATAAGCATTGTTTTTAACTCTCTGTAACTGGTAGGTTGTTTGCCTCCATTTCTTTTAGTTCTTTTTTAAAAATGTTTTTCTCTCCTGTTCTTTCATTTAGGATGTATTTCTTTGTTTCCTAATTTTGGCTGCCTCTCTGTGTTTGTTTCTGTGTATTTGATAGATCTGCTGTGTCTCCCAGTCTTGGCCAGATAGGCTTATATAGTAAGTGCCCTGTGGGGCTCTGGCACTGTCTCCCTGGTCACCTGCTCTGTGGGATCCAGGAGTATTTCTTGTGTGGGTTGTGTGTGTCCTCATGTTATAGTTGTGACTTGATTGCTATTGACCCTTAGGCTGATTGGCCGTGGGGTTTGGCCATGTCCTCAGCTTGTGGGCTGCTGTGTGAAGGGTTCATCCCACTGAATGGGATTCTGCCTAGCAGGCTCTGGTGCCTGTTGAGACTGTCCTTTGTATGCCACTTGTGGGGCGAATTGGGTGGTGCTCTTCTGTGGCCTGAAGCCAACCTCTAAGTATGTTGGTTCTGGGGCCTCTTGAGAGAGGTTTCAGTGCAGGCTCAGGTTACCCCCTGTCTGTGACCAGCTAGGGGCTACCTGATAGGAGCTACAAACTAATTTGCAGTTGTTCACTTCCTGTGCTAAACTTGGAGGTGTGTAGGAGAGGCCACACTGTGTACTGAGGACATATGCCACCAGTACTGGGTCTGGGGTAGCTTCACAAAAAGACAGGATACCTGGAGTCTTGCTGCCACCTGCTGGCTCCCTTAAGGTTCAGCCGCTGATAGAGCCTCATGTGGTATGCAAGTTGGTTGAGGCAGTCTCAGGGAGTCACTAAATTGGTAAGAGTTGTGGTCACCAGGTTAATGTAAATTCTGGTTTGGTACTAGTGCTAAGCGTGGAGCTACTCAACAGAAGTCTCAGAGCACACTGAGGCAGTTGTCCCCTGACGGGCCTGCCAGACTCTGATAGTTTTCCAAGAAAACTGCAATGCAGGAGGAGCTCGCTGCTTGGGGAAGAAGCGCCTCTGGCATTTGGGAAGTTGGGTGGGGTGGGTCCCAGTGAATCAGCACGGTGGAGCAGCAGAACTCACCAGGCCAATCAGATTCAGATTTGGCTGTTGTGAGGGTGGGCTCAAAGCAGGAAAGATGGTGCCCACCTGCTGTCTGTAGGGGAGAAGGACCTCACACAGGGAAAATGCCAACTGTTCTCCAGTTCCCCACCCCCCACTGAAGCCAGATTCCTCAGTCTGCACCCCTGTATGTCTCCGACATCTCTTGAGTCATTGATCCTCCTCTGTAGCCAAAGGTGAGTGCTTGCAAGAGAATGAGTCTGTGCGCAGACCATTTAAGAGGACATCTGGGTTTCCTGCAGCCTCCGTTCCACCTGGATGGTCGGAATTCTCACTTTTTTTCACAGCCAGGTGCTGTGGAGCTCCTCTTCCCAGCACCTGTACTCTGGGCTGGGGAGGCTGGTGTGGAGCTGGATCCCTTGTTCCTCTGGGAGGAAGCTCTGGCTGAGATATCCCTCCTGATTCTCAACTGTCACATGGAGGTTTGGGGCCCATTCCGCGTCTCCGCCCCTCCTACAAATCTTGGTGTGGTTTCTTCTTTGTATTTTCAGTTATAGGACTTTTGTTCATCTAGACTTCAGATGATTGTCCAGGTTGACTATTCTATAATTTAGCTGTAATTTTAATGTGTTTGTGGAAGGATGCAGGCACAGTGTTTTTCTACTCCACCATCTTGGATCTCCCTCTAGTGGGCCTTTTTCTATTCAAATGGAATCTACATAGAAATCTAATATATGATTCAGACAAGATTCTGACTGTTTCATTAGACAGTGTAGGCCACTATATTTTAATTTCTTATAGCCCTTTCTTATTTTCTGATTGCTTCTTTGTTCTTAGTTCATTGGTACAATATCTTTTCATTTCTCTGAGGTTCTTAATTTAGTTTTACAATTTTCTTCTGTTTCCTGCATTGTCTATGTTTCCACCAAGTTACATTTTCCTGTTTGATTATTTCAATATGCGCATTTCAGGAGGAAAGCTTTCCTCAAATTTCTAGGGTCTGCAACTATGCATTGATGTCAGAGTGAGGCACTGAAATGCTGACTGGAACTTCTATACAATTGGGTGAGGCCTGTCAACTGGTGGGCTTGAGTATGGGATAATCAGAGGCTAAGCTGGATCTTTGTTGTGGGGCCCCCAAATGCCTGAGTCTATACATCTATTCTTTGGGACCATTCAGTTCTTCCACAGAAAAGTCCTGGAGCTTGGTGCATGGACTATTAAGTCTGGTTGCTGGCACTCTTGGACATGAAAGTGGAGAAGGGAGCTGAGTCCTGTGGCTCACTGTGCAGACTTACCTTCCATTTTTAATCTGAAACATCATTATCACAACCCTCTGCAATGTCTGCATTTTTAAGTACTGAATTTTTCTGCATTAATGCTCCAGGGAATAATCTCCTATCTCTTTGGAGGACAGTTAAATGTTGTTGCCTGACTCCTCAAAGAGAAGGAAGGACCCAGACTCGAATTGTTCCCCATACATATTTTTTTTTTTTTTGAGGGCAGTGTCACTGGCCCTCGTATGTGGGACCCGAACAGGGGCCGCTGGCCTCCCAAGCCAGCGCTTAACCACCGTGCCACTCTGCTGGCCCTCCCATACAGATTTTTAAACTAGCTTTTTGCCACTTGCTTCTTCTCCACTGTAGCTGAGACTGCTGATTTATGAGCCTATCAGGGATTCTGTGGGGAGTGGACCAGCATTTTCTTATTGGTTTCTCCTCCATAGGCACTTGGGTTTCAGCTTCCTTCAATTCTGCCAAGTCAATTTTGTCTTCTCTGTGTGTTTTCCACTTTCTGAATTTATCAGATTGTCATGTCTACTATTGTCCCTCTCTGCCCTTTATCTTTTGCCTTCAGCCCTTTAGGGTCATTATAGTGGAGTTTTAGAAGAAAACAGAAGTAATATGTGTATCCAGTCTTTCATGTTTAACTGAGAGTCTCTTCAAGCAGTTTAAATCCTCACTATTTGGAAAAATGTATTTTGTTTATGAAATGTATGATGATCCCCTAAACCTCTACCATGGATCCTAGTATATATTATACCATAATTACCTAACCATTACCCTAGTGCTGGACATTTAAATGGTTTCCAATTTGATTTGCAGATGAAAAATGCCAAGGAACCCCAATCCTCAACCATTTCTTTTCTCTCCCTGTTCAAGAAGAGTTATTAAGTAGCTGAGTTATAAGAATGTTGCTTCTGAAATAGAAAGCTTGGTTTCCCAGAGCAGTGGTATGAACCTTCCATTAGGAAATGTGAATAAGAGCTACAGAGCTCGACCCAGTAGGTGGTGAGCTACAGTTTTCCAAATTGGATATGTTGTCTTCTTTTGTTTTTTGGGTCCAATCTTGGTATTTTCTTCCACTTCCCACCCTTCACCATCACCACTCTAATGAGAAGAACTCTAAACCACTTCTTTTTTTTGCAGTGGTAGCTCCTGAATAAAGCCCATGGTGTTTCTAGGCAATTGCTTAGAATGGAAATGTAATGCTGGATTTATGAGGTTGTAAGACTTCTCAAACGGTCAAGGACCACAGGATGCAAAAGTTGTGTTTCAGTCTTTGTTGAAGATAATATTTGCTCCATCATTTATCAAATGTACTTAGATGCTTCACAAATATTTCAATGTAAACCATATTCATATAAAAGATTATAGATTATTCAGTATCTTTAGTCTTGTGGCCTAATTTTTAATGGCAGCATTGCCTAGTTCTGTTAGATTTCCACTGATTTCATTTAGATCAGTGGCATATGGATCCATTCTTAATGCTATAACCTACCATCTTTTAGGGTCCAAGTGCAGGATATTTTCACCAAATTACCCCTATGACCATTCTTTGGGTTTTCTGAAGATTGCTTTTTAGTAACAACTTGAACACATGAGTTTCCATGGCCTTAAAAATCAATGCCAGTTAAAGTGACCCAAGCCTAAATCTTGGCTCTTGGTTTTCCATTCTCATAAGAATTACTATGATGAAGGAGCAGTGATTTGAATAAACAAACATTTACTGAGTACCAACTGTGTGCAAGACCTAGGGATGCCATTCTTGTTGCGCTGTTTGAGTAGGCCTCTATGTGTGCGCTGATGCAGGGAATAGAGGCAGGCAGGGTAGAGGAAAGCTTGGAAAGTTTTCAAGATTAATTAGCATGAAGGTGGGGCATTTGGGATATCTGGCACCAGATAGTAATCAACAGTACTAATTATACTCTCATATTAAATCAGTTATGGTGGGTGAATTGGAGCCGATCAGCCAGAATGGGTAAGGATGCCGCAGCTGTTGGGAGCTTCACTTTAGAATGTCTGCATGATTCAATAGCTCAGGTACTAGTGGATTGCATTTTATTTTGCTTGATTTTCCTTAGAAAACTTGATGCTTGTTTTTTTTTTCAGTTATAGTAGAAAATTGAAATATAAGAGTATGATGTGCAAACAGAAAAATCACCTGGAACGATACATTCTCAAACAAGTTCTTTCCAGTTCTTGGTAAGTATATGAGGATACTCACAATGCTACAAAGGACATGTGATAGATTTTGAGGCATAAGTGCTAAACTGCATCACTGTTATTAGATAGAAGGCTCTATGATGTATTTGCTTTTTTTTTTTTGAGGGCAGTGTCACTGGCCGTCATATGTGGGACCAAACCGAGGCCGCTGGCTTCCCAAGCCAGAGCTTAACCACCGTGCCACTCGGCTGGCTCTATGATGTATTTTATTAGTGTTTATTAGTTCATTAGTGTTAATGATTAGAAATTAGTGGCATTTGAGGCTGAGTAAGGCTGGCTAGTGGAATCAGAAATGCCTATTTTGTTCTTTGAGAACATGAATGCTTCAATAACATCTTTCTGACAGGTTCAGGTGAGTGGCATGTAAAGCCTAGTATGATCTTTCTTTAATTTAGAGTAGTTTGTGTACAGATTCATCAGACTATAATTGGGCTTTAGCCTTTAGGGCCCTGAGAAGATATCTGTGCCATTTTTCTGGAAATTTAATTCAATTCAACGAAATGTGTTGAATGCACATGATAGGTATTCAATGCTTGCAGTATTCAGCATTCTCAGATAGGACATAAAAATGAAAAAAAGTAATCTCTTCCTCTCTCTCTTTTTTAAAAAAAGGAATCTGATTAAGAATGTTTTTTAGTAAATGGCCACATATACTCAAGTATTATGCCTAAGGGGAGAATCCTCTGTCTTCTGGATTTTCTCTAATTGGTAGTCAGATCTAGAATCTGTTAACTAGAAGATAGATCAAATTTCAGTTGAATTATTTTTGGCAAGAATACTTCTATAGATGGTACTGAGTGTATATGCATTAAGTCATAGAATGCCTGGTTGTCCCTTTTTTGTTCTGTTAGAAATATCTTATAGTGCAGATGCTTACAATGAATTCTCTCAGTTTTTGTTTATTTGAACATATCTTTATTTTACCATAATTTTTGAAGGATATTCTTGTGGGTTATAGAATTCTAGGTAGTTTTTGCTTTCAGTACTTTAATGATGTCATTCCATTGTTTGTTGTCCTCCATTGTTTCTGATGAGAAATCAGGCATAATTTTTTATCATTGGTCTTCTGGTTGTATTAATAATAACATGTCAGTTTTCTCTGACTGCTTTGAAGTTAATTTTCTTCTTTGGTTCTCAGCTTTTTGATAACGGTATGCCTAGGTGTCGCTACTGCTGATGTTTAATCTTGCTTGATGTATACTGACCATGTATTTATTCTGCTTGAGGTTGATCTGTTTAATCAATGTTGGAAAATTCTTGACCATTATCTCCTTAAATGTTTCTTCTGTACCCATTTTCTTTCTTCTCTGCTTCTAGGACTCCAATGACACATATTTTAGACTACTTGATATCGCTTTTCAGATTTTACATGATCTATTCCACTTTTTCCCATTATTTTTCCCTTTTGTGTTTCCTTTTGTAGTTTCTTTAGACTTATTCCCAGTTTATAATTCCTTCCCTCTGCAGTGTCGAATCTACTGTTAAGACTATTAAGTGAATTCTTCATTTCTCGTATAATTTTTACTTGTAGCATTTCCATTTGTTTCTTTTTAAAGTTTCCATTTCTGTGCTGAAATCCCCCATGTGCTCATTTGTGTTGTTCACATTATCTATTAGATGCTTTAACATGCTGATAATTCCTCCATCTGGGTCTGTTTCCATTGATGGTTTTCTCTCTTGACCTCTCTCATGGGTCACATTTTCTTGCCATTTCATGTTGTAATTTTTTATTATATGCCAGCCATACAAATCTTAACAGTAGAGTTTGAGATAAAGAACATTTACTTCCATAAGAGGACACACCCCCTTCTTTTAGGCTGCTAGGTAGAGAGCACTAATTTATAATTCATTTGGGGCTGGGCTTTGTTGCAGCTTTAGCTTCATTCAGTTGTCCACTGGCTTCAGATATTTTGAGGGCAGGACTAGAACTTGCTCTTCAATAAGCACTGGGATCTGAATACTGGTTCTCTTCAGAATCTCTTTTTATTTAATAAATGAATGATCTGATTTTTGAACCTTGGGAGATATTTCCCTCTCTCTCTGCTTTATATAGCCAGGCTGTCAGTTTTTTGACTCTTTGTTTTCTAGTTTTGTTCCCAGTGTTCTGTGCCTGGAAGTATCTGACCTGCTACACTGCTCACAGCCTTGGAAGGTGTTTCAGTATATTCCAGAAGGCTGGAATGCCTCAGAGGCATTTCTTTCAGCTCTTTTTCCCTACTCCCAGTCTTTGGAAACCTCCTTAGCACATTTACTCATGCATTCAATTAAGAATAAGTTTGCTTAAGTAACTGGTGCAGAAAAGTGTTTTGATCATTGAAATACAGTCCTCCTTTAAGACTCTGAAGGGTACATACTACACTAGATGGGGATGAAAACTCTAGTAGACATTCAACTACAAAAAGGCTGCCCCCTTTCTTACAGGTATCTGTTTCCCACTGGGGAATTTCTCCTCCACTGTGAGTGGGTGAGTAAGTCTGACAGCCAGGGGTGCTGTGCTGGTGGAGTTCCTACTATGTAGAAGGCAATATCAGCAGCGTAAAGCATTAGTATAACACTGTTCTTCTTCTCATTGCTTTTGTTTCTCCGATTCCTCTAACATGCCAAGCTCATTCCAGCTTTTGAGTCTTTGCTATTGCTTTCTTCTTGCCTGGACTGTTGTTTCACCAGATGGTCTACAGTGTAAACACCACGAGAGCACAGACTTCATCTGTTTGACTCACAGCTGTATCCCTAGTGCCTAGTACAGTGGTTAACCTGTAATACACACTCAAAAAAATGATAGTCACTGAGTGAATGAGCCTTTTTCTCCCTTCTTCCAATAGAGCCATAAACAGACAATTGGCAGTGGGTGACTTAAGTTTGACCAGTCAGGTCCTCACTCCTGGGATTCAGAGCAGTGAGCAGCAGTGGGCGACCCTGGGAGCTGTTCACTATTGCCCCTAGAAGACACCACAGAAATGTACTGAGACTGGTTCTTATGTGTGGCTTATGGAACCATCCTCCTTATTTTATTGCCTACACTTTATATTTTATTCCTATAAATACCGCGTAAAGATATAACTGGACTATTTAATTAGAGTTAGTTTTCATCATTCTCTTTGCTTTTGGTTTTGTTATTCCTCTTTCTGGCTTGTTACATGTAGATACCCAATTCCTACTCTTTGAAATTTTGGCCAATGTTTGTTTTTGCCATGCATCTTTTATTTCTTCCTCCAGGAAGAACTCTCTTAATGTGCATGCATTTTTAAATAATTGGATTTTTATAGTGTCATTTACGGCTAATGGGGACTCTCAATGTCTTGCAGAAATAAAGGTTGAGAATGGCTAGTGTAGAAGCCAAGATTTTGAGGTTTTTCCAGTACTCGTGTCCATTGGAAGAAATGGCAGTAATCCTTTCAAACTAAATACTGTCTGTAGGCTGGAAAAACCCAGTATTCCAGAATAATCAGAAGCTAAAAACCCTGTATTGACTTTTTAGGAGTATATACCATGAATATTAAACAGTTTTCTTAGTAATGCTTCTCCAGCCCAACAGACTTTTCCCCACATTCAGTACCTATGAAAATATGTGGTACCAGTAAACACTAAGTGTTTTGTTTAAATATTAAACTTTAAAGTGCTGCATCAATTTTTAATGTGCAAGCTATCCTTGAAAGGCTCTGCCAGGTTGCTCTTCCCTATCAGAGAAACACTGAGGGCCATTAGCCAAGCTCTCGGGTTACAAGGAAAAGGCCTGCTCCACTGCAAACTCTCCTCAGAGCATCTCCGAAAAGCCAATATGTGAGCAGAGGGCAGGCTGGCTTTGAATCACTTAAAGCCTCTGTTTCCAAAACTGCTTTAACCAGTCATATACTCGGGAAGTTGCAGCCCAGGAACTTCTTTAGTCAACAGAACTTAGGGCTTCCTCCTTGCAAAGAAGAGCTGACTGGAGGAGAATTGTCTAGAACATGCCAGCACAACAGTTTTTATTGATGGAATCAGGGGCCCTAGTGAGAATGTCTCCAGAGAGTCATGTCCTTGTTTCCCCCCCAAACATATCATTTGATGAGTTTCTGCAATATTTGATGAGGAGTTGTTGTGTCTTGACTGACTAGATTTCTGTGTTAAGTGTTGCCATAAACAGACACTCCCTATCCTTTATCCACAGATTTGTAAAGAACAGGTGCTGGAGAAAGGTCAGAACCGTGAGGCCTGACTTGGGGTGTGGATGGTGATGGTGTGGAGGAGCGCCAATCATGCACTTTGTTTACTTTATTCATTTATCCAGTCATCTGGTCTTTCATTTATTGAAACAATTTATTGAATGCCCCCAAGGTCAGAAAGCCCTTGCTTGTGCTTCAGGAGTGACAGGAAGCTAGTGTGTTTGAAATTTAGGGAAATATTCGAAGAGCATTATGAACTGTGGTTGGGTATCAGTCTATGGTTGAGTACGGAGATTGTTCTGTCATTGGCTTGTGCGTCTATTGGAACAACCTCAGCCATGCCCTGAGAGTAGTTAGGCTCATCTGAGCCTTAGAAAGTTCTGAAAAACATATATGTGGTATAGTTTTAGACTTTCTAAGGCTGTGCTTTAATAAGACTTGGCTGTTGAGTTTTTTGGGATATAAGTGTGGCAAAGAATTTGAAATTCAGAAATAGAATGTGGAATTGCTTGAAAGCTGGCTATGGAGCTTTGAGAATCAAGGATTTTTCTTCTTTTTTTTTTTTTGCAGTTTTTAAAAGATTTTTATTAAAAATATAGTGAACATACAATATTATATTAGTTTCAGGGTTACACCATAGTTATTTAACATTTATGTACCTAAAGAGGTGATCACCATAATAAGTCCAGCAACCATCTGACACTGTACTATACTATCATAATATTCCCCATTCTGTACATTACATCCCCATTACTTATTTGTTTTATACCTGGAAATTTGGACCTTTTATTCCCCTTCACCTTTTCCCCCTTTTAAAAATTTTCAACAACAGTTAACATTCAATGTTATTTTATATTAATTTCAGGTGTACAGCATAATGGTTAGACATTTATATAATTTAAGAAGTGATCTCCCTGACTAGTACCCACCTGGCACTATACACAGTTATTACCATATTATTTACTATATTCCCTGTGCTTTATTGTACATCCTCGTGACTGTTTTGTAATTACCAATTTGTACTTCTTATCCCTTCACCTTTTCAATCTGACCCTCAACCCCTCAACAAATCTAGTACCCATCTATCACCCCAACAAATCTGGTACCCATCTGACACCACGCATAGTTATTACATTATTATAGACAACATTCCTTATGCATCCCCTGCATCCCCATAAGTACTTTGTAACAACAAATTTGTACTTCTTAATCCCTCACCCTTTTCACACACACACCCAACCCCTTTCCTATCTGGCGACCATCAAAATGTTCTCTGAGTCTATTTCTGCTTTGTTTGTTCGCTTTCTTCTTAGATTCCATATATAAGTGAAATCACATTACATCTGTCTTTCTCTGTCTGACATACTCCACTCAGCACAATATCCTCCAAGTCCATTAATGCTGCCGCAGATGGCAAGAACCCATCCCCTTTCATAGCTCGGCAATATTCCATTGTATATATGTACCAATTCCTCTTTATCCATTCATCCATTGGTAGACACCCAGGTTGCCTCCATATATTGGCCATTGTAAACAATGCTGCAATGGACATGTGGATGCACATGTCACCATGAAGTAGCATTTTGGGTTTCTTTGGATAAATACACTGAAGTGGAATTACTGGGTCCTTCATTGTCTCTTCTTATAGACTTTGTTTAAAATCTATTTTGTCTGGTATAAGTATCGCTACTCCAGATTTTCTCTGTTTGTTTGTTTCTATTTTCATGAAATATCTTTTTCCATCCCTTTACTTTCTGTCTCTGTGTGTCTGTCAATCTGAAATGAGTCTCTTGTTGGCAGTATATGTAAGGCTTTTGTTTTCTTATCAATTCAGCCACCCTAGGTCTTTTGATTGGAGCATTTAATCCGTTTACATTGAAAGTGATTGTTGATAGATATGTAGTTATTGCCATGTTATTATTCATAATTTTGATTTTTTTTTCCATCTTAAAGAAGTCCCTTTAAGATTCCTTGTAATACTGGTTTGGTGGTGATGAACTCCTTTAGCTTTTTCTGGTCTGAGAAGCTCTTTATCTGGCCTTAAATTTATCTGGCCTTACTGCTGGGTAGAGCAGTCTTGGTTTTAGGCCCTTAATTTTCATCACATTGAATATTTCTTGCCAATCCCTTCTGGCCTGCAAAGTTGCTCTAGAGAAGTCAGCTGACCATCTTATGGGAGCTCCCTTATAAATTATTAGTTGCTTTTCTCTTGTTGCTTTTAGGATTCTCTCTTTGTCTTTAACCGTTGCCATTTTAATTATAATGTGTCTAGGTGTGGGCCTCTTTGGGTTCATTCTGTTTGGGACTCTCAGTGCTCCCTGGACTTGTATGTCTATTCCCTTTCCCAGGTTAGGAAAGTTTTCAGTCATTATATCTTTGAATAGGTTCTCAATCCCTTGCTTTCTCTCTTCTCCTTCTGGCTCCCCTATGATGTAAATGTTGTTACGTGGATGCTGTCCCAGAGGTCTCTTAAACTCTCCTCATTTTTTTGGATTCTTTTTTGATTTTGCTGTTTCAATTGGGTGTTTTCTGCTACCTTGCCTTCCAAATCACTGATTTGATCCTCTGCTTCATCTAGTCTGCCCGTTATTCCTTCTAGTGCATGCTTCATTTCAGTTACTGTATTGTTCACTTCTGAGTGTTTTTTTTAATAGTTTCTATGTCCTTTTTTATGCTTGCTATCTCTTTGTTGAAGTTCTTACTAAATTCCTTGAGCATCCATATAACCATTGTTTTTAACTCTGTAACTGGTAGGTTGTTTGCCTTCATTTCACTTAGTTCTTTTTTTTTTTTTTGAGTTTTTCTCCTGTTCCATCATTTAGGATGTATTTCTTTGTTTCCTCATTTTGGCTGACTCTGTGTTTGTTTCTATGTATGGGTAGATCTGCTATGTATACCAATCTTTGCTGGATGAACTTATGTAGTAAGTTTCCTACGGAGTCCAGTGGCACAATCTCCCTGGTCACCTGCTCTGGGTGCTCCAGGAGTGTCCCTTGTGTGGGTTGTGTGTACCCTCCTATTATAGTTGAGCCTTGGTTGCTATTGGCATATCAGTGGGTGGGATTGACTCTCAGGCTGATTGGCTGTGGGGCTTGTCCATGTCCATAGCTTCCAGGCTGCTGTATGGCAGCTTACCCCACTGAGTGAGATTTGCCCCCCTTGGCTCTGGTGCCTGTTGAGGCCACCCTTTGTTTGTGCTGCTTGTGGCACTAATTGGGTAGTGTCCTGCTGTGGCCTGAAGCCATCCTCCAAGTATGTTGGTTCTGAGGCCTCTTGAGAGGGGCTCTGGTGCAGGCCTAGGTTACCCTCTGTCTTTGACCAGCTGGGACTACCTGGTAGGAGCTACAAAGCAATTTGCAAATTGTTCTATGTTAAACTTGGAGGCACATGGGAGAGGCCACACTGGGAACTGAGTATGTGTGCTACCAGTATAGGGTCTGGGGTAGCTTCACAAAAAACAGGACACCCTGAGGCCTGCTGCCACCTGCCAACTCCCTTAGGGTTTAGCCACTGATAGAGCCTCATATGGTAGGCCAGTTGGGTGAGGAAAGGTCTCAGGGAGTCACTAGAATGGGAAGAATTGTGGTCACCAGGTTAATGTAAATTCTGGTTTGGTGCTAGTGCTGAGCCTGGAGCTACTTAGCAAAAGTCTCAGAGTGAACTGAGGGCAGTCACCACCTGCTCAGGGCCTGCCAGACTCTGATAGTTTTCCAAGAAAGTAGCTCTGGCGCTGGGGGAGTTGGATGAAGTGGGTCCCAGTGAGTCAGCAGGGTGGAGAAGTGGAGCTCACCCAGCTAAGCAGATTCAGACTTGGCCGTTGTGGGCTGGGCTCATCACAGGAAAGATGGTGTCCGCCTGCCGGCTGCCTAGGAGGAGGACCTCACACAGGAAAAACGCTGACTGTCCTGTTTTGCCTCTGAAGCCACACACCTCAGTTTGTCTCCCCCACCATGTATGTCTCAGATATCTTTCAAGTCACTGTCCCTCCACCAGAATTTAAGGTTAGTGCCTGCTAGTGAGTGAGTCTGTCCATGGGCTGTTTAAGAGGATGTTGGTTTCCCCCAGCCTTCATACCATCTGAATGGTTGGAATCCCCACTGTTTTACACAGCCAAATGTTGTGGGGCTCTTCTTCCCAGCACTAGTACTCTGGGCTAGGAAGTCCGGTGTGGGGGTCTGGGGTCCCTCGCTCCTCTGGGAGAAAACTTGTGGCTGAATATCCCTCTTGGTTCTCAACCACCACACAGAGGTTTGGGGCCTGTTTACATGTCTTTGCCCCTACTACTAGACGCTACACGGCTTCTTTATATTTTCAGTTATAGGACTTCTGTTTGGCTAGACTTCAGATGGTTCCCCAAGTTGATTGTTATATAATTTAGTTTCAATATCAATGTGTTCACAGAAAGATGCAGGGACATTGTTTATCTATTCTGCCATCTTGGATCTCTTCCCTCGAGAGTAAGAATTTCATAATGATTTGCAGATTCAGTACAAACTAAATTACAAATAACACAGAAAGGGAAGAAAATTATATGCTTTGTATTTTTGGCCTAAAACTTCACTAACTACCCAAAAGATCGAGATGGTGATTGAAAATTTATGGCTCCTTTATTATGTGCATCTGTTAGCTTCAGTGTCCAATAGTATAGCCCCTAACCACATGTGGCTATTTAAATTAAAATTAAATACAATTAAAAATCACTTCTTCAATCACATCAGCCACATTTCAAGTGCTTAATGGTCATATGTGGCTAACAGCTATTATATCGGACAGCATAGATATAGATCAGGGGTCAGCAAACCTTTGAGACAGAAGAGCCGCCGGTGGTCAGCAAACTGCGGCTCACAAGCCACATGTGGCTCTTTGGGTACATACATGTGACTCTGAAGTAAAATTGAAAATCAAAATAAAACTATCATAGTTTCATTTATAAAATTTTTAAAGGATATTATTCACATAATGGTGATTATGTAAAAATATATTTATGGCACTTGAATAATTTTTAAAGTGTTGTGAGGGACAGGATTGGCTCTTCCAGGGGTCGGCAAACTTTTAAGATGTAATGTACCCAAAGAGTTGCATGTGACTCGCAAGCTGCAGTTTGCTGACCCCTGATATAGACCAATCCTGTTATTTTGGAAACTTCTACTGGACAGCTGTTTGGACAGTAATGTGAGGTGAGAGACTGGGGCAATACAATATTCCTGTGATGTTCCCTCTCCAATTTCCCTTAAGGGTTATTCCAAACCTTTGGCTCACACAAGCTTTGTACCTCACCTCTTCTTCATCACTTTCATCAGGTGGTTGTGACTCCTATTCTATAAGGAAAACGAACAAATTAGGCGTGGACCTTTTATCTTTTTGTCCTCCATCCCCACCAACTGCTTCCTTGCACCTGTACCTATCTCCTCATCCTTTCTTAGGGGAAGAAGCATCATTCTTTCTGTTTATTGTGAATCCCTCAATCTGTGCACTAGAATCAACTCTTTTGTCATATGTATATGACCTTTGTATTTAGAAATAATTATAGAATCACAGAAAATTTGAAAAAATGTAAAGGGAGAAGCCCTGTGTATATTTCACCCGTTTTCTCCCATGGTAACATCTTGCATAACTGTAATATAGTATCAAAACCAGGAAATTGATTGACACTGGTACAATCTACAGAGCTTATTTGGTTTTACCACTTTTGCATGTACTGTGTGTGTGTGTGTGTGTGTGTGTGTGTGTGTGTGTACATATATAACATTCAAGAATGCTAATAACATATTACACAACCTTTGGAAACTGTCTCTTTTTCACTCAGCATAATTCCCATGAAATCCATCCCAGTTTCTTGTATCAATAGTTTATTGCTTTTGTTTGCTAAATAGTATTCTGTGGTATGGAAATGCCACAGTTTGTTTAACCATTTATCCACAGAAAGGTTTTTGTTTTGCCCGGTGTTCCAGACTATTACAAATAAAGCTGCTATGAACATTCATGGTTTTGTATAAACATAAGTTTTCATTTCTCTGGGATAAATGCCCAGGAGTTCAATTGCTGGGTTGAAGGGTAAGTCTAGGTTAGTTTTGTTAAGAAACTGCCAAACTATTTCCCATAGTGGCTGTGCCATTTCACATTCCCACAGCAATGTATGAGGGATCCAGTTTTTCTACATCCTTGCTAGCATTTGGTGTTATTACTATTTTTTATTTTAACCATTCTAATAGGTGCCTGAGGATATCTTATTTTTATTTCTCTTTAATTTTCATTAACATGGTTAATGATGTTGAGCATCTTTTCATGTGCTTATTTGCCACATATCCTCTTCAGTGAAATATCTTTTCATGTCTTTGATGAAATATCTTGCCCATTTTTAATTGGATTGTTTGTTAATTGTTACATTTGGAGAGGTTTTTTTTTTTATAGTCTAGATACAAGGCTTTTGTTGGTTATGTGGTTTTGGAAATATTTTCTCCCAGTGTAGCCTGTCTTTCCATACTCATCACAGGGTTTGTAGTGGAATAAAAGTTTTTAATGTTAATAAGGTCTCTATTTTGTATTTTTAACTTACATGTTTAACCTACCCTGCTCTACTGTTCTTGTCCCCATGGTACATCACAGTGCATCTACTTTAAAAACTGCATCTACTTGAAGCATATTCCTTTTCCTATTGTTATATCAGCTAATGATGATACCACGATCAGACACCTGGAAGTCATGCTTGACTCCGTTAATTCTTCAGCTTCTACCTCTAACCACTCATCCAAATCCTGTCTGTTCCTATAAATACTTCTAAAGTCCATTCTGTTTTGCTTTTTTCTCCTCAGCAACATTGTCTTAGTTCAGATCCTTATTATTTCTTGTCAGGATCATTGCATTGATCTTGTAATTGTATTCCTGTCTTCTGGTCTTGCTTGACACAAAACCAATTTCCTTATTGCTACAAAACGATTCATCTAAAATGCAACCCAATCATGTTATTCCCCTGCTTACCATCATCTCCAGAGTAAAGTTTAAATTCTTTAACATGATGCACACTTTTGTGTGTGTGTGTGTGTGTGTGTGTCTTCCTCAGCTTCATCTCTCACTGCTCCCCCACACCTCACATTAGCTCCAACCATTCTGTTCTACTTTCAGTTTCTCACATGCTTTGTGACTTCTTGATTCTGATGCTTTGCTCAGAATGTTTTTCCATACCTTTTTGCTTGGGGCTTCTGGTCTACATTCAAGGTTCAACAGAAGGGTAACTCATCCAGAGAGAGTTTCCTGATTACAGTAGGCAGGATTACCTCCTTTTTGCTCATATAATCTGCTCTATATGACTCATATATATTACATATAGAAGGTATCAAAAAATGTAAGGAAGGAAAACATTGTATTAAAATTGTAATATTCAATATATACCAATAACAAAAGATGAATACAAGTCATGTGTATACATATTTTTGGCACTCCCGGCACATATATAATATATTGGGATGTCAGAAAAGTCATGACATATTTTTCTGTTTTTCATTGCAAAAATGCTTCATGACTTTTCCTACAACCCAATAATATAATATAATATAATATAATATAAATATATATATATATATATATATATAATTTTTAGGTCTTAACAAAGTACTTGGTACAAAGCTTATAAAATTATGGGAGAAATGAATGAATTTAGTATTTATATGGCCTAAATATTGAAAGTACCTGTTCCTCCTTCTTCACTAGACTGTAATCTCTTTTTTTTTTTTTAAGATTTTATTGGGGAATTGGGGGAGGAGAACAGTGTTGGGGAATTGGGGGAGGGGAACAGACAAGTTGCTGTCCTTTTGTTCTTCAGTCTAGTTGCAGAGGACGTTGCTTCACTGGCCCATGTGGTATCGTCATTGCGCTCTTCTTGGATGAGGCAGATCGGTCGCCGGCCTCTGGATGTCGCTCACGTGGCTATTGGCAGCTCACACTGGCTGCCAGCCGCTCATGCTGGCTGCTGGCCGCTCATGCTGGCTGCCGGCCACTCACTGTAGCCTATGGCAGCCCACTGCAGCAGGGGCTGCAGCCTACACTGTCACCGGGGCTGGCACAGCCCAGCTCCAGGTGGAGCTGTTGTTAGCTGTAGAGGGCAGTGTCACTGGCCCTCATATGTGGGATCCGAACCGGGGCCGCTGGCATCCCAAACCAGCTCTTAACCAATGTACCACTCGGCCGGCCCTAGACTGTAATCTCTTGAGGGCTGGAATTGTCCCTAGTCTCCATCGTCAATAACTGCAAAATGCCCAGCTCATAGGACATTCTCAATAAATATTTGTTAGGTAAATGTGTAAAGCAAAATGGACATCCTTGCTACATAGTGCACTTTAAGTTAATCTTTTTCCCTTTGCTTATTTTCAGAGGTAGACAACAAGCCTAACAATAAAAAGGTATGGGAAAAAAGAGGAAATTATTGATGTTTAATATATTCATATGGCTAAGTGGGCACTTCTGGTTCAGGTACAGTTGTATCTACCCTGAGCAGCCACAGGAAGGCAGAAGGCTACTTTTGTTGTTCATAATTTAACAAGTGCATACTGACCTTTCTACTATTGAACAGCCCCTGAATAATGAAAACAGTCTATCCTCATTTCATCAAAGCAGTCAGATCCTGTTTAGAGCTACTGTTAGCTACAAAAAATTATGTTAACCTTTTGGGTAGTCCTTTCTGAAATAGATGATTCGTGGTGGTATTAAAAGAACAGATTATGCTAAAATCAAATGTATCTGACTCGTTTTAGACTATAAACCCTCTTCAATGCATACCCAATTCAGTGTTCAGTATGTAAAAATTGGCCATGGCTGGTCTTAAGGCAACAGTGATGGAGAAGCCCTTTTTGCCCTCATTTCTCTATTTCTCCTTTAAACCGTTTCATCCCTGTCCCCGAAGGGCACTATGCCACCTTCTCACTCCCTAGGCTCCCTCTCAGAGACCTCAGCACCCCACCTAACTGTAAAATCTTGGATTAAATGAGACTTGTCATGCATTCATATCATATAGGGATATCATCCTATGTCCTAAAAAAGCCCTGCCATTCACTTTTAATAAAGCGATTACAGAGCTTCACCAGGGGTAAGAACTGAAGAGAGGTTTCATGGTTCTTGCCCACCATGGGTCATGTCTGCTTGTTCTCTCATCAAAGATAGTTAGCCAGAAGAGGGAAGGACAGGCTATTAGGGCTAACCCTGGGTCTTTTTATGATGATCCACCTTAATGATTAATAACTTCATTCCAATCCAGCCACTTAGTCCCATGGTCATACCTTGGACCTTGTCATTGCCAGAATGTACTCCATCTGAAGTCTCAGTTCAAATATCCTGCTCTCTGACCACTCCCTCCTATCCTTCCTGTTTGCTTGAGCATAAATCTTTGACATCATTCTGACAGCCAATCCATTGATCCCTATCACATTTTCTTCATTTTATTTTCTTCTTGTCCAGGTAGATTCCATAGTTAAACATAATCAGTCCTTTGCAAATACTGTCAACTTTCCTACCCCTTCTCTGTCAAATTCATCTGACAAATCCCCAATCTTGGAAAAACCCTGCCCTCTGTCTTCTCTGGAACTCTGTTTGAGCAGTTCGATGTTACTAGACAAAATCACACAAGTGCATAGAATGCGTTTACTGGAAATTCATGATCTTATGCCTCAAATTGGTATTAATCTTATTTTTTATTTATTTTTTTTGAGGGCAGTGTCTCTGGCCCTCATATATGGGACCCGAACTGGGGCCGCTGGCTTCCTAAGCCAGTTCTTAACCACTGCACCACTCAGCCGGCCCAGTATTAATCTTATTTTGTTTCCTTCTTCCTGGTATTATTTCCTTCTTTCTCTTTAAACATCCCGTGATCCTTTCCGATCATTGTTCTCAGCTGATACCTCACCTTCAGACTCAAAGTCCCTGACCTTCCCCACTCATCAAAAGTGGCAAACCAGCCTACACTTGAATCTGCCCTAATCTCGTGCCTTCAGAGTAAAGGCCAGTCCCTCCACTTATCTTTAAATTACATCCACTCACCTTCAGTTTCTCTGATTGTCTTCAGTGTCTCAAGAAGAATTATGTTAGCAGCATAAAAAAAAAAAATCCCCCAAACTCCATAAACAGTCTCTTTCCATTCAATTAATTTAGATCTAACAGGAGAATTTTTTGGTGCTGTTATTTTTCCTGGCAACTCATTTTTACTTCTTCTAGAAAATTAATCTGCTCCTTAAACAACAGTGCCTTATTATCTATTTCAGCAAATTTTTACTTGTCTGCCTAATATTAACATCTCCACAATCTAGGACATAACGAGGGCTATTGAAAAAAGGACATCATGGGTGTCATCCATTCATAAGGTTGACAGGCGTCAGAGCCAACTCAATAGTAACACACACAAGGCTTATAGTAGAAACACAAGGATGTTTCAGTATTAGGCAAACTGTTCATTTAATTCACTAGTTAATTAGAAATTCAAGGAAGAAAAATTACATATTATCTTAATGGATGTTGAAAAAAATATTTGATAAAATTCAACACCAATTCATGTTAAAAATGAGGAATGAAAGGAAACTTTCCAAACTTTAGAAAGAGTGCCTCTTAGAAACCTACAGCAAAAGTCATATATAATGATGAAGCATTGAAAGTATTTTCATTACCTTTGGAACCAATATAAGGATGCTAATTGCTACTACTTATACTATATGTTTTGGCCAATGCAATAACACACAAAAATAAATCAGGTAGATAAATTTTTGAAAGGAAGAGAAAAAAGTGATTATTGCATTTGCAGACAACAGGGTTATCTTTTTAGATGATCTAAAACAAGAAAATGGCACATTGATAGAATTCTACTAGAGCAATTAGGTAAAAGATTAAAATGCAGAAAGTAATAGAATATTTTTTATAAATGACCATAACCAACTAGAGCATACCATCCCCAGTAGAAATAAAAATATGAAACGGCTAAGAATAAATTTGAAGGTATTTGTATAATATTATACTATCTGAAAGTAACAGCAACAACACTGTAAAATGTTATCATAAGATATAAAAGGAGACCTAAATACATAATGCAAAATACCATATTTCTGAATTGGAAAATTTTCTATTTTGAAAATGGTAACCCTCAAATATATTTGTACATTCAGTATATCCTAGTAAAATCCTACCAAGGTGAATATGACAATCATCTGATCACATTTTAGAAGGTGGACTAAGGATTATATTTTCCTATCTCTGTTCTTGGAAATTTTCCAAAGGAAACAACAACCAAAACAACTTGCCCCCCAGACCTCCATCAAATAAGTAATAAAAAAAACAAAACCCAGAGAAACGGAAACACAAATATTATCTTCAATGAAACTGCAAGGCACATCTGTAACTCTGAATCACAGTATAGGACAAACCACTAACAAATACAGTGGAATGTAAATAGGGATGGAGGAAGATGCCAGTATGATCCCTGTGACTGGAGAATTCAAATCAAACTGGCAAAGCACAGTTCTCCAAAGTGGATACTACACTTGAGAGGCAAAACCAACAAAACCAGCAATGTCAGGATGGGTACATGGGTTCTCATACTTTGCATGAAGAAGGGCATTTAGGGCTGAACAGGGAATCACAGAGACAAGCTGTATTTTCAGATAGGCTTTCTATCAATTAGTCAGTACAGAGGGGAGAGTTTACCTTGTGAATAGCCCTAAAGCTGCTGATCTCTATTATCTGATCAAGAAATAAAAAGAGAGAGGCCAGCCAAGTGGCACATTGGCTAAGAGTTGGCTTGGGACGCCAGCTCTGAGCATCGCCCCTGGTTCGGATCTCACATGAGGGCCAGTGATGCTGCGCCCTCTACAGCTAAGATGGTGGACAACAGTTCGACCTGGAGCTGGGCTGCCATGAGCGGGCAACAGTGTATGCTCCAGTGGGGCTGGCCGGTAGCTGGCTTGTGCTTTCATGAGCTGTGAGCAGCTGTGGGCTGCCGTTCAATTGCCTCACCCAGAAAAAGCGCAATGATAATACCAACATGGGTCAGTGAAGCTACGTCCTCCACAACTAGACTGAAGAACAAAAGCACAGCAACTTGTCTGTTCCCCTCTCCCAATTCCCCAATAAAATGTTTTAAAGCAAACAAACAAAAAAGAAACAAAACAGAAGGTGATAATAGCCAATATTAGAAATACAGGGAGACTAGATCATTCAGATATTAAAAAGATAAAAGGGAAGCACAGAGGATTTTTTATGGTAGTGAAAATACTCTGTATGATATTATAATGATGGATATATGTCATTATTCATCTGTCCAAACCCACGAGGGAACTCTAATATAAACTATGGACTTTGGGTGATTATGATGTATCAATTTAGGTTCATGGTTTATAACAAATGCACCACCCTGTTGTGGGGTTGTTGATAGTGAGGGAGGCTGTGTGTGTGTAAGCAGGGGGCAGGGAGAATACAGAAAATCTTTGTATCTTCCTCTCAATTTTGCAGAGAACTTGAAACTGCTCTAAAAAATAAAATGTCTAAATAGATATAAAGGATATTATAGGCAAATTCATGCCAATAAATTTGAAAATTTGGATGAAGTGGAAATATTATTTAAAAAACAGAACTTACCCAAAACTACTACAAGAAATGTAAAAACTGCATAGTTCTATAGCTGTTGAAGAGATTGAATGTGTAATTAAAAACATTTCCACAAACAAACCTCTCCCCTTAAAGAAAACCTCTTTAAAAAGAACAAGATGGAACATAATCACTGGTGAATCCTCATCAAAAGAAAAAACAGTGAAATTTAACACAAACTCTTCCAAAGAAGAGAAAAAAAATAAAACTTTCCAAAAAATTTTTGGTACTTACACAAATTTGATCCCTAAATCTGCAAAGAACAAATTAGTAGCAAATCAAATCTAGTGACGCTTAGGAGAACCAAGTGTGGTTTATTTAGAGAATGTGAGTCTGGATTAACATGCAAAAATCAGCCAATGTAATTCACCAGATTAACAGAATAAAGGAGAAAATCATATGATCATTTTGGTAAATGCAGAAAGAGCATTTGGTATAAACTCAACATCTATTAATAATTAAAAACAATCTTAAGTAGAAGAAAGCATCCTTTATTCAATAAATCTAAATAACCAAACCCCCAAACCAAATAAAACAAATGTTAAATCTGATTTGAAATTTTCTTCTAAAACTGATAATGAGAGAAAGATGTCTTCTAAAGTTACTTTATTCAACATTGTACTGGAGGCCTTAACTGGTGAAATACGAAAAATGTTAAAGGTATGGGACATGAAAGAGAAAAAATAGCCCTCTTATTGTTCACAGATGATATGATTGTGTATGTAGAAAAAGAATTTACAGATAAACTATTAATATAGTAAGTGAAATAAGATAAATCAATTGCCTTTTCTATATATTTGCAACAAGTTAAAAAAATTAAAATGTATTATTTGTAATATCATTAAAATCTTCAAGTACTAGCAATAAATCTAATAGAAATTGTCTGAGATGTCTCCCCAGAAATTTATAAAACACTAGCAAAAGATATTAAAGAAGGTCCCATAAGTGAATAAGATAGATCAACAAGTTTTTTTTTAAAAAAAGGTCAAATAAGATGAGGATTAAAGATTAATCTTATATTTAGCAATGCTGTGGTCACTGTTGACCTTGACAAGAATAGTTGTGGTGGTGTGACACACAAGTCTCACTGGAGGGTGAGTGAAGAGGGAGGAATTGAAGACAGCAAATACAGATAGTACATCTGAGGCATTATGTTGCTGGAAAGGGAAGCAGAAGTATGGGGCAGTTTCTGAGGGTAAGGGGAGTAAAAGTTTCATTGTTGTTGTTTGTTGTGGATGTGGTTGTTATTTGTGGTTGTTGTTTTTAAAGATTGGTAAAACAATAGCAAGTCTGCATGTTGAATAGAATGATCCACCAGCAATGGGAAAGCTGGTGATATAGGCGAGAACAAAGAACTGTTACAGCCTTAAAAAGGTGAGAATGTGGCTCTCATTATGAGCAGGGACAGTCTATATAGTAACAAGATGGCGGAGTGTATGTGTATGATGCTGGTAGACATATGAATCTGTGATGATAGGAGTATGTGGAAATTCTCTGCTGATTGCTTCAATTTTCTCAGGAGAGAGGGAAGCAGCGTCTTCAACTGTGAGTGAAGACAGAGAGGAGGTGTTGAAGGTCTGAGGATAAAGGAAAATGAGTGAGATCGAGTGACAGAATGAATGGACCAGGGAAATATAACATTTTTTGTCATATAGTCAGAGAATAAACATCTATTTTAGAGAGTCTGCCTGAACCAAAATATAGGTTGTCCTTTGTCTCTAGGGAAACAAAACCTATGGATTCCCTGATTCCCTTTCTTTTGATTTTATGAAAACAGCAACCCTAAAGTGAACTGCAGCTCTAAGTTGGGAGACATGACCATCTAGTTAAGAAGAGGATCCAGAGCCAGCTCAGTGGCGCATTGGTTAGGAGTTGGCTTGGGATGCCAACTCTGAGCAGCAGGGCCCTGATTGGGATCCCGCATATGAGGGCCAGTGACACTGCCCTCTACAGCTAAGATGGTGAACAACAGCTCCACCTGGAGCTGGGCTGCCATACAACGATGTTGTAAACTGCAGTCCCTGCTGCAGTGGACTGCCATAAGCTACAGTGAGTGGCTGGCAGCTGGTGTGAGCTGCCATCCAGTGGCCAGCGACTGATCTGCCTCACCTGGGAAGAGCACAATGATAATACCAACATGGGCCAGTGAAGCGACGTCCTCCACAACTAGACTGAAAAACAAAAGGACAGCAACTTGTCTGTTCCCCTTCCCTGACTTCCCAACGCTATTACCTCCCCCAATTTCCCAATAAAATCTTTAAAAAAAGAAGAGGATCCAATGTCTTTCAGTTTTCTATCCCAGTGCGTAGGAAGCACAAAGTTTTCCACATGACATGACTCTTCAGACAGAGTTTTTAGAAGAAGAAAGTTTATGACTTGCTGACCAATGTTAAGCAGTGCTGCTGTAATCACAGAATCACTGCTACAAATGGGTAATGATGCAATTCCCAGCCTTCGGACTAAAGCTGCAGTAAGGAGTCATTGGCAAGGCAAGATGACATTCAGTAAGGAGTCATTGGCAAGGCAAGATGAGATTAAGTGCTGTCCTTACACATGCTGTTCCTGTTTGAAGTAGCCTGATGGACTGAATTACTTTAAGTAATTAAATAAGGTGAGATTTTTTCCAGAACTATCCAGATATAGCCAGTCTCTCAAGGTCCTTGGTAGCAGAATGTCCTGATTCATGATCTCTGTGACCTATTTATTTTCTTAATGCCCTTATTAGTATGTTTTTGATAATGGACAGTGACTAAGACCATCCATTTGTTTTAGTTTGTTTAAGTAGAGTTGTGCTGAGAAGTTAAAACTGAAGTATTTTGAGACAGGTTAACAGTTTTCAATAAACCAAAGATTCAAAGAAACAGTGGTTTCAAAAAAGCTCAGTTCCCTTGGATCTCACAGTCAGCACCACTTTAAGTGAATTAGCAGGCAAGTGTCTCTTAGATGTAGTGGATGTTTACGTTTTCTGTAATAGTCTATTTATTTATTTTTTAACGGGCAGCTGATATTTTTTTCCTGCCACATAACTTGTTGACCTGATCTCTTTTCCTTTTTCTAAGGAGTTAGGTTAGTTTAGATGCTCTGAGAAGCAGATGCCATGATGGTATTATATGTGCAAAAGATTTATTGGGGAAAAACATCTGTGAGAGAAAATGAAGAAGGAGCTGGAGGAGATTGGGAATGCTGTCAGACTGCAATGCAGGTGTGACTGCTGTGGAAGAGAGAGAAGGAAAAATCTTAGTCTGTGGCGCAGGTCTAAGAAAGTTTTGGTAAGGCTGACGGGGAGTCTAGAACCCAAGTGGCCCATCAGAGGAGTCCTACCTCTCCCAGACACAGGCCTGCCTTAGCATCCCTGTCATGTTCAATGGTTAGTGTGGAATAGCTGGTGGGAAGGATGGCCTCAGTTCCAACACAGTGATGGATTTCAGGATGCAGTATCTGGGTCTGTTTGTAATTACACTACTGCATTAGTCAGCTTGGGCTGCTGTACCAGTATACCACAGACTGAGTGGCTTAAACAATAGAATTTTATTCTCACGGTTCTGGAGGCTGGAAGTCCAAGATCAAGGGAATGGTAAGGTAGGTTGCATCCTGAGGCCTCTTCACTTGGCTTGTAGGCAGCTGTCATCTAACTGCTCACTTGATCTTGTCTTTGTGTGGAGAGAGAGAGCTCTCTAGTGTCTCTTTTGACACTAATCCTATCAGATCAGATCCCCACCTTATTACCTTACTCAATCTTAATTATTTCCTTGGAGGCCCCATCTCCAAATCCAGCCACCTTGGGGTTAGGATTTTAAGAACTGAATTTTGAGAGAACACAGGCATTTAATCCATAATAACTGCTCACAGTAGAAGGTTTGCAAGGTGCATCTTTTTTTTTTTTTAGTCTTACTGCCACATATAACACAGAAAATAGCATAAATTTAATTTTTAGCTCTTATTTTTTAATGTTAACTATTGAAATGTAACCTATATACAGTAGGATGTACAAATTTTAAATGTATAGCTTAATTAAGGTTTTTTACAAGTGTATACTGTGTAACCATTACCTGTGTCAAGATATAGAATATATCCACCACTCCAGAAAATTCTTGTGTTGACTCGGGTGCCCCAATAAAGACTCTGGACACCAAAGCTCAAGTGACCTTCTCTTTGTAGGTAAATACTACAGTGAAAAGAAATGGAGGAAGGTGACAGGAAGTTCTGGTAGTGGTGATGAGGGTTAGAGTGATAATTTTAAGGAAGGTGCTCAGGAGATGCCTCTCAAGGGGGGAAGTCTCACCACCTATAAGGGGGCGTTATAACAATTATTGTTATATGCAGCAGTACTGGTGTACTGTTTAAAGCTGATTTTCAGTAATAATGAGTTTGAGAAGTGCACCTCGCAGACATCTAAACTTTTTGATGCATATGTGGAATTCCCAAGCAACTTATATTAAACAATCTTGCCCTTTTACATTGTAATAAGACAATTTTTCCAAAGGAACAGATAACAGTTCTTACGGGAAACTTTGCTGTCTTCCATATTAATATTTAATGGATGGAAAAATGCATTTGTTGGCACCAGTGAGATTCTCAGAAACAGAAATTCACTTATTCACTCAATATTTTATTTAATATATTTATTCAATAAATATTCATTGAACACCTACTACATGCTGCATTTTGGACTAGTTACTGAGAGAGACACAAATGAGTAAGAAACTCCAGGATCTCAGTCGAGAGTGGAGGAGGCAGAACTGCAAACGAATTGTTCTTGTTGTGACAGGAAGAACTTAAAAATGGTGGTGGATTAGAGGCGATAGAAAGAAAGAGCCCGATGAGAAAGGCACAGGGTTAATAAAATGGCTGTAAAACGTGAGAAGGGTTATAATGGCGCCACATACAAAATGTTATTGAGGTTCAATAAAGGAAGAAATAATTCTCTGAGGAAACTGGGTTAGATTTCACACACAGCCCACATTTACCTCTCTTATTAATTCTTCCCTTTAAAGATGGTTTGAAAACATTTTAAATAAAGATTAATAAAGTCAAATAGTACCAAAAGTATTTTAATCCTAAAGAGTAATCTCTTGTACCAATCTCACTTGCCACCCCAGATGCATTCCTTAGAGGCAAAGGCAAACATTCTAACTATCTTTCAACTATTTTGTTTTGTATTGATCTATGTACTTCTTAAGATTATGCTTATAATGATATTTCTTGATTTATTATCATTTTGACATTGTCTATTGATTTTCTGTTATGATAGATGAGAATCTTGCCCTTTTAAATGTCACTCACTTTCTACTCCCTGTCCTTCCAAAAAAATGCCTTAAGTCAACATTTAACAGTTACATTATTAAGGTCATGTAAATATTATTCACTGCAAAGCCAAGAAGTTTTAAAGATTATTCTCCCTTTGTTTGTGTGTAACATTTTATTTTTCCTAGAGTTAATTGCTCCTTGCATATTTTTGTGTGCTTGTCCTTAATGTTCCCCTTCAGATATATTTTGTATCTCTTAAAATATTTTTTTTTCTGACGTACTTAAATATATCAAGTGATTCATAAGTTTCCCTTGCTGCCTCTTAGAGCCCTTCATCCTTTTCTTTCCATCCTCTGAAATGGATTGGTTGCTTTTTCGTTCTCTTACCTAGCTGTTATCCTGGGTGCATGCTTTAGTTGTCATCCTAAACTTTACATCACCAGGGATCCTTGATTTCTAGGGTCTTTTTTCTTCCTTGTTTTTGGTTCATTCATTTATTTTGCTGGAGTATATCCTCCATAAAGTCTTTAGAAAGTGTGGTAGGTTAATGTGTTCCCCCAAACAATATGTTGAAGCTCTAACTTCCAGTGAATGTGACCTGATTTGAAAATAGGGTCTTTGCAGATGTAGCCAAGTTATGATGATGTCGTTAGGATGGACCCTAATCCAATATGACCGGTGGTGTCCTTATTAGAGGAGAAGAGACACAGACAGACATGCAGAAAGAATGTCACATAACAATGGAGGCAGAGATTGGAATTATACTGCCACAAACACAGAATGTCAAGGATTGCTAGCAAATGCCACAAAATAAGAGTGAGGTATTGAATAGACTCTCCCTCTGAGCACCTAAGAAGGAACCAGTCTTGCTGACACCTTGACTTTCGGATTTCTAGACTTCAGAGTATGTAGCACTTTATAGGATGAGTTTGCGAATGTAATTGTCAAACCTCGTATATATGAAAGTGCAATCAATGCATTAATAAGGCTTCATTACTATTTTCAACAAAGTGTTCTATAAATGTATTCCTCTTTAAGAACATCATTCTACCATACTGGGATTTCATGTTTCTCATATGTCTAATGTAGAAGGTCTAGCAGCTGTCTGACATTATTTTTTCTTGTGAACAAATAAGGCCATCTGAATAAATATTGTAATTAGGACCATAATGGCATATTTTGCTTGTTTTTAATAAATAACAACAACCAGATTGTTTCTTAGATGTGACACTAATGATCATTAATGGCTAAACTGTTAGATTTACATCAGAAATTCTTGGCTGAAAATTTTCGGGAGTGCAAACTACAATGTTATCAAAACAGAAAATAAATGCAAAACTTTCTGCAATTGCCTCATTATCTTAGAATAAGCTTCAGGAATTCATAACAGAAAAATGCAAGAAACTAGAAGCTGGTATGTTTCGCGCAGAAAATATGAGTGGAATTGAACTGGAGTGAAATATTTTGCGCAGAAAATATGAGTGAAATTGAATATGGAGAGCAGGGTTGGAACATTGTTAGCAAAGCTAGGCTCTGTTCAGTATTTGTTTTTAGGAAATGTTAGTCAAATCTGTTTAAAAATAAAAAGTTTGACATTTATATGGTATAAGAATCCAAAATCCTCTAGTCCACTTAAAACTTTAGGATCATAGAATTTTTCTTTTTAAATTAAAAATATTCAAATAAAGATGGCTCATATTGATAAACCAGAGCAGTGACTCACCACTTTTATGTTATTATATCATGTTTCCATTTTTATCTTTACAAAATTTAAAAAGATGACAACACCTTCATTTATTTGCAATTTGCACTTCCACTGTCCTTCCTAAAAATTAATCTTTCCGTTTCTTTCATTTAACTGAGAGTCATTGATTATGAGCAAGTTTTTTTTATAGACTCAACATTTATTTTAGCTTCAAAAAAAGAAAAGAAAAAGAGATTGGGATTTTTATTAAAATGTTAAAGACCAGCTTTGTATGAGTTCCCATGAAATCCCAGTGGTGTCACTGAAGCAGGTGCCAAGGAGAAGGCCAGTCTGAGCTGCTGCCAGCTGCCGCAGTATCACACGCCCTGGAATTCAGCATCACAAAACCATTCTACTTATTGAAACAAACTACATCCATTCCTCAGGACAGAGTAGGCTTTGGCAGTACTGAGAAGTAAGCTGTGTGTTTCAGTACCCTCTCCTCACCTTCCATTTCTGTCATCGTCACTTTGTGGATGGAGCGCCTTACACTCTGCCATGCCTGTCTAAAGCCCCTGTTTCACCAGCCAGGACACCCCACCGGGGTCTGTGCCTTCGTTTACCCAATTCAGTGCATGTTGACCGGGTGCCAGTCATTGTTCTCACCTCACTTTTCTGGGGATATAATAAGTGTCATTGAATTGGGTCTTGAGGAATAAGCTCCAAACTATGAGTTAGAAATGTGAGAAGATTTTTCTAGTTGGAGAGAACAAAGCTGTCGATATTTATAGGTTCTTGATTTATTTAGGGAAAGGCAAGTAATCAATGTGACTAAGGGTAGGTTACATGGCATATGGAAGCCAGTTTGGGGATAGAAGGAGGAAGAGATGGAGCTGGAAGGGTAAGTGATAGCTAGACTGTGAAAGGCTGAGCACTAGGTAGAGAAGACAAAAGAGAAATCATTCCTTCTCTCCCAGGAAACATTGGACTTTGAGAGGCAACATCTCCATCATGGCTGTGTCACCAAGTCTTTAGCATGGTGAAAATTTTAGGGTAGTTGCAGTGGGCATGGCCAGGTTTGCAACAGGAGTTAGCATACTGGCCCACAAGCCAAATCCGGCCTGCTGCTTGATTTTGTACAGCCCAAGAGCCTTTATGAATGATGTAATATATATATGTTTTTCTTTTTTGAGGGCAGTGTCACTGGCCCTCATATGTGGGACTGAACCAGGGCCGCTGGCTTCCCAAGCCAACGCTTAACCACCGTGCCACTTGGCCGGCCCCAAGAATGGTGTAATATTTTTAAATGGTTGATTAAAAGGCAGACATGTGAAACTTATACAAAACTCAAATTTCAGTATCTACAAATAAAGTTTTATTGAAACACAGCTATGCTCATTTGTTATGCATTGTCTGCTTTTGTGCTGCAAGGGTGAAATTAAATAAACATATCGCTCACAAAGCCTAAAACTTTTATTAGCTGGCTCTGTTTAGAAAAATTTTGCTGAGTCCTATTCGAAGTGCTTCAAAAACAGAGGAGTAGAACAGTACTGAGGAAACCTAGTCCAGGATATAGCCTTAGAAAGACCTGAAATTTTATGGGACATAATCAACTTGTCCTACATTTATTAATTCCAGTGACCATGATTTCCCCAGCACTTATTCTCCTGATGCATACTTGGAAGTTATAACATGTCATGTTTTCTTTAGTATGAGATAAATAATTCAGATATGTAATTTAAAATTCAAAATGATCTCTGGGAAATCTGGAATGCTATGTTGATAGTTGTGTTTGTCATGCATTTTTAGAAGCATTCATGGGCTGGCCAAGTGGCGCATTGGTTAAGAGCTGGCTTCGGATGCCAGTGGCCCTGGTTCGGATCCCACATATGAGATCCAGTGACAATGCCCTCTACAGCTAATATGGTGAACAACAGCTCCATCTGGAGCTGGGCTGCATGAGTCCCTGCGACTGTGTAGGCTGCAGCCCTTGCTGCAGTGGGCTGCCATAGGCTACAGTGAGTGGGTGGCAGCCACTGTTAGCAGCCAGAAGCTAGAGCAAGCTTCAATAGCTGCGGCAAGTGGCCGTCCAGAGGCCAGTGACTGATCTGCCTCATCCAGGGAGAGCGTAATGATAATACCAACATGGGTCAGTGAAGCAACGTCCTCCACAACTAGACTAAAGAACAAAAGGACAGCAACTTGTCTGTTCCCCTTCTCCAATTCCCCAATTAAAAAAAAAATCTAAAAAAAAAGAAGCATTCACATGGTTGAAGAATCATAAAAAAGGAGTATCTCTCAGAATTGAAGGTGTAATTAAATATAAATAAATTACTGAAAGCATTTGTAACCTTTTAAAAATTCAACTCTTTATGAGAGCAGTCATGCCAATCACATATTTCTCCTTTAGTGTGGGTAATTTAAAAATTCTGTTCATAAAGCTGGGAGATATTACCGTATATAATGTCTTTAACTTTTTTTTTAAAGCAATCCTTACTTGCTAGATGCACCAAATTATCATTATATATAATCCAATTTAAGAGGAAAATTCATAATTGAGATAGTCTGGTTAAAGAAAGGCGAGTAAACAATAGGAAGGAAAAGTTGGTTAGTCATGAGACCATAGTAGATTTCTTAGAGCCGCCTAGTGGTTGATGTATAGTATCACAAAATGTCCGGCATTCCCAGCTGAGAACTTCTGCCTCCCCTGGAATGGTAAGAATAGAGTTTATATCAACCGAGGTTTAGCCGCAGCAAAAAGAAACAACTCTAGTCATTTGAAGTAGAAAGTGATTTAATGCAGAGAATTAGCTGCTTGTGAAATCAGTGGAGATGCTGGTGGAGCAGGGTGTAGGATGGGTCTTTAGGAATGACTCCCAGGACAGTGCAGAGCTTAGCAACTGGGGGAGCAAAGTGAAGGCCGGGAATCAATAGGCTGCTGCTGGATCAGGAATCTTCAGTTGCCTTCTCTGCTAATGATTACCATGAAGTTGGGCGTTGAGAGCTCCCAGTCGCTGCTGCTGCAGAAATCCTTCTGTACAACCTTATTTGCTAGTGACATTCAGCCAAAAGCAGCAGGAAAATGATCTCTGCCGCACTTCCAAAATTTGTACAAGTGCTTCTAATTGCGGAACCCTATTAGAACCCTAGCAGCAAGAGGTTCCGGGAAATGTAATTTTTAGATTTCTAGCCTCTCTATGTAGGAAGGCATATTGGAAGTGGATGAAAAAATGTTGAGGACAATCACATGGTTTTCATTTCCTACTGCTGCTTTAGTAAATTATGACAAACTTAGTGGCTAAAAACAACACCCATTTATTATCTTATAGTTCTGGAGGTCAGAAATCTGATATGGGTTTACAGTTCTAAAATCAAGGTATTGGTAGAGCTGTGTTCCTTCTGTAGGCTCTAGGGCAGAATCCATTCATTCCTTGCCTTTCTCAGCAACTAAAGGCTGCTCACATTCCTTAGCTCAAGACTATACCACTCTTGATTTCTGTCTCCATTGCCATATCACCTTCTTTGAATCTAACCTTTATATCTCCTTTTTTTGGGACTCTTGTGATTGCACTGGGCACACCAGGTGATCCCAGATAATCTCCCATCTCAAGATCCTTAACTTAAACACATCTGTAAGATCCCTTTTTCCATGTAAGGTAACTTATTTATAGGGAATAGGATGTTGACATCTTTGGGGGGCTATTATTCAGCCTGCCACATTGCTATTATCCAAATTAGTGACACATTTATTGAATATCTTCTATATACCAGAAACTTTATATATACATCAAACATTCACAACAGCCCTTCAAGGTGAGCACTATTATTCCTATTATAGATGAGAAAATGAAATTCGAAGAATTTCAAAAAACTATCTCACCATTCAATGACAAAAAGAAATGAGCTATTGAGCCATGAAAAGACATAGAGGAACCTTAAATGCATATTGCTAAATGAAAGAAGTCAGTCTGAAAAGGCTACATAGTGTATGATTCCAACTGTATGATACCTGGAAAAGGGAAAATTATAGAGACAGTTAAAAAATAAGTGGTTCACAGGGTTTGGGGCAGGGAGGACGAGGGAGGGAGGGATGAATAGGTGGAACACAGGGAAATTTTAGGGTAGTGAAACTATTCTCTGTGCCATAATGGTGGATACATGACATTATATATTTGGGAAAAACCATAGAGTTGTATACCACAAAGAGCAAACCCTATGTAAACTATGAATTCATTAATGAAATAATTTATCAGTGTTGGTTCTTTGTAGCAAATATACAACTAATGCAAGATGTTGATAAGGGGACACTCTGGGTAGGGCCAGGGAGGGTGTATATGAGAACTCTGTATTTTCTGTTCAATTTTTCTGTAAATCTAATTTGCTGTCAAAAATAAAAATCTATTAATTAAAAAAATTAACAATGACAATAAAAAGTAGGTCGGCTGTTATGTGGCAGAGCCAGTAATTAATCTCAGAAATGTTGGGCTCTAAGTATTCATGTGACTCGAACAACACTATGAATTCTGGAGGCTCTGATGCCCTTAGAATTTCTCAACTGGGGGGTCAGAAATCTGATAGTGATGAGCTCGTCCCAATAGTCACAGGTCTACTTTCTTTGTCAGTAGGGGTTCTCAAGACACAGGGTTAATAGTGTAGACTCCAATCTACTGGGCTTACCTCCTAGTCTCAATTTATTTACAGGGAATTGTTAATTCCATTGTCTTTAAGTAGATGACAACTTTTTGACAAACACACATTTAAAAACAAAGCAACAAGATTGTATTATATTTATAACTTTTGTAGCATGATTTTTTTTTTCCTGTAACAATGTAACATTGTCTTCCCACATCATATGTATTTATGTATAAACATATAATTCGGTTACCATATTTTATTTTACAGGTACAAGTCACTTAATTAATTCTTTATGAGCAATGAGGTTTTTTTTAAATTTATGATACTATAAACAACCTTGTGGCAAATACTCTTGCATATACATACATCTTTTAACACTTATTTGACTATGTTTTAAATACTTTATTTATTTATTTTGACATTCAATATTATTTTATATTAATTTCAGGTGTACAGCATAGTGATTTGACATTTATATAATTTAAGAACTGATCCCCTGACTAGTCTAGTACCCACCTGGCATTATGTAGTTATTACGTATTACTGACTATATTCTGTATGCCTTACTTTATATCCCCATTATTATTTTTAAATTACCAATTTGTACTTCTTAATTCCTTAACCTTTTTCACTCTGCCTCCCAAATTCCCTCCCTTCTATCACTCTGATAAATCTAGTACTCATCTGACACTATACATAGTTATTGTAATATTATTGACTATAGTCCTTATGCTATACCCTACATCCCCATGACTACTGTGTTACAACAGATTTGTACTTCTTAATCCCTTTTCATTTCTCATTCATCTCCAACCCCCCTCCCATCTAGCAACCATCTATCTATGAGTTTGTTTCTGTTTTGTTTGTTTATTTTGTTCTTTAGATTTCCATACAAGAGAAATCACATTGCATGTGTTTTTCTGTCTGAGGCACTCCACTCAGCACATAACCTCCAGGTCCTTCCATGCTGCTGCAGATGGCAAGAACTCATTTCCATCCATGGCAGAGCAATATTCCATTGTATATATGTACCACCTACTCGTTATCCATGCATCCATCGACAAACACCCAGGCTGCCTCCATATCTTGGCCAGTGTAAGCAATGCTGCACACATCCCCTTAAAGTAGCGTTTTGGGTTTCTTCGGTTAAATACCAAGAAGTGGGATTACTAGGTCTTTCTTTGTCTCTTGTTATAGCCTTTGTTTTAAAGTCTACTTCATCTGGTATAAGTATTGCTACCTCAGCTTTGTTTTGTTTTATTTTGTTTTGTTTTCATTTTCATGAAATATCTTTTCCCCCTCCCTTTATGCTCAGTCTGTTTGTGCCTTTTGACCTGAAGTGAGTCTCTTGTAGGCAGCATATGTAAGGGGGTCTTGTTTTCTTACTCATTCAGCCACTCTGTCTTTTGATTGGAGCACTTAATCCACCTACACTTAAAAGTAATTGTTGATAGATACGTAGTTATTGCCAGTTTATTATTCACATTTTGACTTTTGTTTTCCCCTTTTTCTCCTCCTCCTCCCCCTCTTCTTCCCCCCGACTCTTCCTTCTAAGATTCCTTGTAATACTGGTTTGGTGGTGGTGAACTCCAGTAACTTTTTCTTGTCTGGGAAGCTTTTTATCTGTCCTTCAATTCCAAATGATAGCTTTGCTGGGTTGTATAATTTTGGTTGTAGGTCCATCCTTTTTATCACTTTGAATATTTTCTGCCAATTCCTTCTTGCCTGCAAAGCTTCTGTTGAAAAATCAACTAACAATCTTATGGGAGTTCTGTTGTAGGTAGCTGACTGCTTTTCTCTTCCTGCTTTTAAGATTGTCTCCTTGTCTTTAACCTTTGGTATTTTAATTATGAAGTGCCTTGTTGTGGGCCTCTTTGAGTTCATCTTATTTGGGAGCCTCTGTGCTTCCTGAGCTTGTATGTCTATTTCCTTTGCCAGGTTAGTGAAGTTTTCTGTCAATATTACAAATACGTCATCAATTCCTTGCTCTCTGTCTTCTTCTTCTGGTACCCCAGTAATGAGAATTTTGTTATGCTTGATGTTGCCCCAAAGGCCCTTAAACTGTCCTCATTATTTTGGAGTCTTTTTCTTTTTGTTATTTTGATTAGGTGTTTTCTACCTCCTTATCTTCTAAATCACTGATTTGTTCTTCTGCTTCATCTAATCTGTTGATTCCCTCTAATGTATTCTTCATTTCAGTTGTTGAATTAGTTTGTATTTCTGCCTGGTTCTTTTTTAATGTTTTCTATCTCTATTTTTATGTTTCCTATTTCTTTTTTGAAGCTCTTTCTGAGATCATTGAACATCTTAATAACCAGTGGTTGGAATACTGCATCTGGTAGATTGTCTCCATTTTGTGTAGTTCTTTTTATGGAGCTTTATTGTGTTCTTTTATTCGGGACATGTTTCTTTATCTCCCCATGTTGGCTGCCTCCCTGTGTTTGTTTCTATGTATTAGGTAGGGCTGCTATGCTTCCCGGTCTTAGTAGAGTGGCCTTGTGTAGTAGGTATCCCGTGGGACCCAGTGGTGCAATCTCCCTTGGCATCAGCACTGGGTGCTCTGGTATGTCACTTGTGTGGGCTGTGTGTACCTTCCTGTTGTATGTGAGCCTTAGTTGCTGTTTGCACATCAGTGGGAGGTATTGACCCTCAGCCTAATTGGTTGTGAGGACTGGCTGTGACTAGAGTGAAGGAACTGTGGTACAAGGGCTGACCTTATAGAGCAGGGTTCACTTTAGCAGGGCTCTGGTGCCTGCCCAGTCTGCCCTTTGGGTGTGTCGTCCTTGGAGGCAGCTGGGTGATGCTCCAGCTTTTTCTGAAGCTGGCCGCCAGGTGTGCCAGTCCTGGGGTCTCCTGGGATGGAGCCCATTGCTGGCTATGTTTAGCCATAGTCTGTGCTCTGCCCGGGTTCACATGGCATGAGCCATGAAGCAATCCACAGATGGCTGCCACCCATACTGGGTTAGAGGTGCGTCAAGAGGCCAATCTGTGAACTGAGGCCTACTGTTGCTAGTGCCTGGCTTAGGGCTGCTCAATCAGAGGTATGGGACATGCCAAAGCCATATGCGGCTTGTTTGGGTTTTGTAAACCTTTGAGAGATTTTATGAAAGTCCGAAGCATGAGGTAAGACGGGTTGTGTGTATGGAAAAGCCACTTGAAGCTGCTTGGTGTGCCCAAAAGTTGGGTGGGATGGGGTTTGAGGGAATCACTAGGGTGGGGCAGACAAAAGGTTTGCTAGAGACTCAGATATGGTGTCTGTTTGTGTCTGCATGCAGGGAGCAGGGAAGGCTCAACAAAGAAACAATGATTCCACCAGCTCCTCCATCCAGGAGAAAGCTGCCCCATCCAGCTCTCGCTCTGAAGCCAGACAGTTTAGTTGCTCCCCATATATCCTGGAACCTTTCGAGCCACTGCCCCAGCACTGGAGCTCAAAGCAAGTGAGTCTATTAGCAAGTAAGTCTGTGAGCAGTCCCTTAAAGAGTAGAACTTGGAACCCTAGCCTCTCTCTGTCTCATTCAGCCACTGCTTTTACAACCAGAATTTATGGGGACTTTCCTCCCTGGCACTGACACCCTTGGCTGTGGAGCCTGCTATGGTGCTGGAAACTCTCACTCCTCAGGGGCTGCTTCCACAGCTGAGATATCTTCCCTATTTTTAATGGTCACATGCAGGTGTGGGTCCAGCCCGTTCTGTGTCTCTGCCCCCTCTACTAGTCTCAAGGTGGCTTCTTCTGTATGTTTGTAGTTGTAGGGCTTCAATTCAGCTAGTTTCTTTGACTGTTTTTGAGACTACATTCCAAAGAGTAGACTTTCTGAGTCAGATGGTAGGCACATTGTAAACATTGTTCATATGTGTGTTTAGAAAAGGTCAGTGGCTAGAGCCAGCTTGCAGCACCTCATGAGAGCTAGTTGTCTGCATTTCTTTCCAACTTCATGTTCATTGATGTCATGTTGGTATCTTGAAATCAGCCATGGTGGGAGTATTTACACCATGGAAATCAGCAAATGCTACAGATTAGAGCTTCCCTCCCCTTTCTTCTGGAGAGCTGATTGTTAAACATTTACTAGCACACTACTGGAAAGTATGTACAAATCTTCAATCCTACCAGTTTATGAAGATCCATTATTTTGACCTCAAAATACATTAGTGCTTACGACAGTAATAATTCCAACTATAATTTGTATATTCTCATATTAGTAATTTACAATACATGTTGTTACCTCTGGCCTTTCTTGTTATAGCTTGTTTAGAGATTGAAAACAATTGGGGTATATTTAGATATATTTTGTACTCAACCAGATCAGTATGATCCACTAAGGAAAATCAAATTTACAGATATTTGGCATGATTGTATCATAACTCCAAAGGGTGTCTGTACTTTGGAAAATTGTTATTTATAAAAACCTTTTAAATAATTGCTTTGGCATATATTGTTGATTTGCAAGGAACACCAAACTTGGTGACTCATAGAATGGAAAGGGGAGCGGTGATCAGAATCTCCAGGAGGTCTTTATCTAACTTTCCACAATCATTGCATACATTCCATTTAAACCAACAATTAGGGTTCTTCCAGGCCTTGACTCCAACCCCTGCCTCGGTAGCTAGTAAACCATTCTATTAATGGGATTGTGTCACTTGTGCTATAGTGGAATAAAAGTTTGGGCCACTGACTAATCTCGCTTTAAGAAGCTTTAATTCTATGAGAAATCATAAATGAAGGGGAGGTAACCTGCCATAATGACAGCAGTATTAACTTGGGAGTGAAGATCCCCAGAATTCTAGGTCCTACTTTGACACTGAGCTATACAAGAAATCTGATGCGTCTCCCTCTATTGCATTTTTACTCCACAGGCTTGATTTGCTGATTTAGCTAACTACATTGGTGCTCCATTTTTCCTCACCACTTCTTCTAGATCTTTCCTACAAGGAGCTACTCAAGAAATTCCCATGTGGAAGAGTAATAGCTTTCCGCCCAGTAAGAGCATAGGAGTAGCCACTTTACCTCTAGCTAACTGTATGCTCTTAGATAAGCCTGTTTTCTCACCAGTAGAAGAGGGGTGTGGGAGGGTTGGATTTAATTTATGAGCCCCCAAATTCAATGATTTTATGAAACCAGTTCACCTGCATAGCAAATGCAGTGGAATCAAAATAGCCTCACCAAGAGAGACTGAAATCCCTTGAAAGAAAAGTTTGGTCTAGCTTCTGCAGAGTGCCATATGAGAACATGATGCTAAGATGTCATATTTATGTATGCTATAGTTTGGTTCTCACTGGAAGAGTGCAGCAATGATGTAAGGGGCTGTTATGAGATTATGCCATTGCCAAATGCTGTACCCCATAATTGTAAAGGCTATAATTCACTTACACACTGACATCAAATGTTGTTACAAAGTCCTTGGGAAAATTCTAATTACCTTGAAGGCATCTATAAAATATTTATCTTTTATTGTGTAATATGAATGTGAAGTAAGATCAAATTGTGAGTTGAGCTTCATGCTGATCACCTATGCGGCATTTCAGATTGTGCAGTCTCGCACTGCTCTCTCTTCTCATAAGTATCAATGACAGTTGCCACCCAATGTAAGTTGGAGGGTGTAACTGAAATTACTCCCACACCTCCAGAATATCTTTTCCACCAATACTTTTGAAATTTTTGCTACTTGAGCTGGAGAAGTCCTTTTTATAGGTTTTCATCTTCAATGAATATTACAATATAAATTATTTATTAAGATTGGCCTGAGATGGACAATGCAGTTGCCAAATATATCAGTTTTCTAGGGCTGCTGTAAAAATTACTACAAACTTGGTGGCTTAACACAACAGAAATTTATTTTGTCTCAGTTTTAGAGGCCAGGAATCCAAAACCAAGGTGTCAGCAGGATTGTTTTTTCTCTGGAGGCCCTAAAGGAGAATTTGTTCCATGCCTCTCTTCTAGCTTCTGGGGCCTTTCAAAAATCTTTGTTGTTCCTTGACTTATAGATGCATCTCTCCAATCTCTGCCTTCAGGTTCACATCACCTTCTTCTCTGTCTCATATATCCTTCTGCTTTACTTTTATAAGGACACTTCACATTAGATTTAAGGCCCACCCTAAATCCAGGATGATCTCATCCAAGATTCTTAACTTAATTACAACTGCAAAAGTACTTTTCCCAAATAAGGTCACTTTTATAAGTTCCATGGATGTATACTTTTGGAGGGGGGCTGCTATTCAAGCTATTATACTAAGGAAAGTCCTGACTAAAAGGGACCCAGGATAATAAATTTTGACTGGAAGGGACGGTAAAAAGAAAAAAAAAATTAAAGGTAGCATCAAGATACTAGATTGGAATTGGGGGAAGAGCTGAGGAGGGAAAAGGAGAAATAATTTCCATTTTATTGGATGGGTATTTTGAAAGGGAAGTTGATAATCCATGATGAAAACTTTGCTACGGCGGTCTCCTTGCCAACCACATACATTGGCCTGACAAATCACTGGTTCTCATGCTGTTGATACCAGCAAAGAATGTGACCAGAATTAAATAATTATGTGAGTATTGTTTTTTGTGGCTCCTCATTCATCTATGTATTTGTTCTTCATCCATTTAACAAACATTTATTGAGTACTTACTATGTTCCAGGAGCACAGTAGGCCACCTTTTTCTCAAGTGCGGTATTGGGATCTGCTGTCCCTGTTTGCACCCTGCATTGGGTTGGACATTTAGTGGAGTCGCATGTTGTCAAATTAGTCACTAAGATGACAGTCAAGTAATCAAAATTGCCCTAGAAAACTCATTAAAACATCTACAATGTACATTCATGCGGTTCTTCTCTTTGTCTGAATAAATGGTTCAGACATACAAGCAATCACAGAATGAAGATGAATGAAGTACATCCTAGGATGATTAGCTTTCTTCTAATATTATTTCAATTGTTTTATTTTTTCCCTTTGCCAGGCTTACAGAATTAAGTTTCTGAAAGCTCTACGTTTGACTGTAGCCCAAACTACAGTATCTGCTTGAGATGTAGCAATTGGAAACTTCCAAAACTGTGTGACCCAAAGGAAACTAGGGATATTTTGTTTGCTGTGTATTTAGAAGTCACTGTTGTGTAGTGAAGGAGACATGAACTTGGGGCTCAGACAGGTCTGGGTTTGGGTCCAGGTTTAACTACTTCTTTTTGTGTGATATGGAAAATTTCACAAGACACGCAACCTACCAAAGGCTGAGTTGCTACCAGTCAGCTATCCCCCAAGGCATGGAAAACTTTAAACCTTTACTGAAATGTCATGAATATGCACCAAAGAGGAAGCCCATATGTGGTATACAGAATAGTTTCTTAAAATCCCCTCACCCACATCTCTTTTCTAATATTTCACACATCACAGATGGCAGTTACCTAATATTCCCACTTTTTATCCATTAAAATTCTGAGTAGGTATTCTCCTATATTTGTCTGAACTCTAGCTCTTCTCTTTGACTTTCCTGATATCAGCTTCCTGCCCTTTTAAATATAAATCAATGAGATGGTTTTCACAGTTTTCGGTTCTCTTGACCATTTTTTCTCTCATCAGATGCACAAAGCACAAAGTAAACCTACACAGAAAATTCTGGGATTAATTGGTATTTGAACTGTGCCATCTGATTTTGCTACTTACTAGCTATGTAATCTTGGGCAAGTCCCCCTTAACTCTCTGATTCTCTCTCTTTTTTTCTTAATTTGTAAAGTAAAGCCCAAAATACTAGCTTGGTAAAGATGGTTTGAGGATTAAGTGAAATAATGTATTTTCAGATTCCTCCCACAGTGCTGTACCATCTTAGGTAGTCAAAAATATACTAGTCTTCTTATTCTTTTCTCTGTAGACAGACCTCTGTTTAGGGACAAATTATAAATTAAAGGCTGCTTGTGGAATCAGATTACATGAACAGAAGGTTTAAAAGCACCATGCTAATAACTGACAAATCCATGCTACCACGGAAATTGTTTTTCAATGGCTAATACAGGCTAGGGGTTTACTTTTCACCAAGAATTTGTTTTCGGAAGAATTCCCAAAATAAAGGAAGAATAGTAGATAGTCAAGCAACCTTTAGTGTCAGCTAAATTGAATCATATTGATTTGGCCACTTTCTGTAGTTTCCATTTTGTGAAATTAGTAGTTATTATTCAGCAGTGGTAAATTTCACAAAGCTGGAATATGTCCCATTAGTACAATGTATTTTAGCATTACTCATGGCATGATATAAATACATATAGCCTTAGAAGTATTTAGTCAAGTAATGGATTTTGAATTTATTTTATTTCCATGTTGGAGTTAGTTACCTTCAAAATATATCATTATTATTATTATTGTTGTCATCTTCCTTTTCTCCATCTCCATTGCTACCAGTCTTGGTCTAAGCCATTACTGTCTTTATATAACAGGATAGACCACTAAGAGGTCTGTGACTCTTCCTTTCATCCACATAGCAGTTGGAGTGGTTTTTATAAAAACATACATGAGGCCATGTTATCCCCCTGATGGTTTCCCACCATTATTTTGTCTGGGATAAAATGCTAACATCCTACCTTGTCCTCAAGGTCCCTAATGAGCTGGCCGTGGTTTCCTATCAGAGCACATCTCCTGCTTCTCCCCTTGTCGTGGGTGTTGCAGTCACACTGAGCTGCCTTCTGTTAGCACATTTGATCTCATGTTCCCTCTGCCTGGAGTGCCTTCTCCTCCATCTTTATATGACTGGCTTCTTTTCATTCAGGTATCAGTAGAGACTCCTTGGCCATGTCATTTTAAGTAGACCTGGCCTGCCCCAGTCATTATGGTGTCATTCTGCCTTTTCTTTATACCCTCCACTATCCCCTGATATTTTGAATTGATTGTTTACATATTTAATTGCTTATTGTCTGTCTTCCTCCAACTGAAGTCTCTATGAGACCATGCCGATATATATCTCCAGTGCCTAGGATCATGCCTGGAACACAATAGGAGCTTAATAAACATTATCTCTAAATACAGGGATTTCCCATGGACATGCCTGTGAAGACCAAACAAATCATTGATTTCTTCCTCCGTCTTTTGGATGTCTTTCCTTTATTTAGAGTTGTCTGTTTCCAGAGCTCCCAGGGTTTTGGGGTCATTATGAGGCTTCTTTATCACAAAGAAAAAGAATCCAGGTTTCTTGCTTCCTCCTCCTCCCGCAGTCAGTTTTTCCTACTTCAGGCTGTCTCTGCTATGTGCAGTGTTCAACTATCTGCCTCAATTTTAATTATTCAGTGTTGAATGGGCATATTTGCATACGCAAATATTTGAGGAATTGAAATGGCAATTAACAGATGTATATTTAGATTATTTTAAAATACCTTTGTGTCTTCCTGTTTTCTGTACTTCTGTGGCCCACTAGTAATTCTGGTCTTAGTGATTCTGTGTTTCTCCATTCAGCATGTTTTCATTTCTACACTGAGCTAAGTCAGAGTTCTGGAAATATTGTCTTTGAATGCAATTGAAAACCACCATTTTTATCCCTTTATAGAACAACAACAAAAAAGATTTCAAAAGTACTTGTATTTCAACTTATTTCTAACTGGTTAATGAGCCTCTCTTCTTCAAGACTTCAGCTAGAGAGGAATTGATTAACAATCATTATTAACATTAATTGTGGACCTACTATGGAAAGGACACTGTGCTGGACACAGTGGTGGGGGATACAGAGAGGAAGTGAGACCCAAGCCCCGTTCTCTGGAGCTTTATGGTTCCACAAGAGGGAGAAGGTGTGAAGGCCAATAATCTTAAATTGGCATTTGGTGGATGACATAGCATTCAACCAACATAAAACGTTTGCCATCCCATAAAGCTGCCAATGGTTACTGAATGGTTTTGGTGACTTCCATGACGTTTTCGAAAAAACACTGGTTTTTCTCTTGTGGTTTGTATATAAATAAAAGTTTTCCGACTAACTACTTTATTGTGGAAAAATGGATCTATCTCAATTTATTGTTAGATGAGTAAATGACCAAATTAAGTACTTATTACAGTTTTGGAGTGATAATAACGCAGACTTTTTCCAACTAGTAACTCCACATTCTAAAATTGTTTTTAGAATGTTTTTCTTTCCCTTCATTCAGAAAAAAATAAGGTGTTCAGGGTAGGGACAAGGGACAAGGAATCCAAAATCCAGGAATGGTAGTGTCTACTCCTAGCTTCAGTTTCTGAGCTAAGTCTCGTGGAATATTAACATGCATCCTTGAAAGGAGACAGAGCACTTGGATGGCAGCATTTCTCAAGGGTGTGTAATTCCCAGTGGTGTAACCCCGGGACTGGGGTCAAGGAGAGCTTGACAGAGATGTTTGTTGGGAAGCAAGTCCTTTGCCTTGATGCTTGGGCCGGAGAAACTACTGCCAAGAAGCCAAATGCTGCAGCAGGAACATTATGACTCCGTTTTAATGGGACTGGATTTTCTTCTGCCTTTCCTTCTGGGACGCTAGGAGTCTTATGATGCAGATATTTAGAGTAGGGAAATACAGAACAAGTATTTTTTGCCCTCATTTGTTGGACTTTTTAAAAATAATCATTTGCTATTTTCTATACAATATTACTGGAAACCCATTGAACACTCAATTTCTTTTTTTCTGAGTGAAATATCACCACTGTGCCAGGAGAGAGATCAATGGTCTTTGTTAAACAATAATTTAGCAGCATCCTTTAACTGAAATTTGAGTCATTTTTTTCAGGCTTCCTGTCATGAAGAGATAATTCCTCTGCAGACATCAGTCTTTAAAACATGAGAAACCAGATACTTTAACAAACCTTGCTGGTTATTTTCTCTCTTTCCAAGCTTGTTGGTTTACGTCTCTTAGTTACCTAGCAATAATTGATGTTCCTTAAAATACATTATTTTTTTTCAGGTAAACTTTTTTTTTTTTTAAGTTTTTATTAGGGAATTCGGCAAGGGGAAAAGTTTTGGGGAATTGGGGGAGGGGACCAGCCAAGCTGTTCAATCTTCGTTGTGGAAGATGCCAGTCGCCATTTGGCTTCCTGTCCGCAGCTTGTGGCCTCTAAGCTCAAGGTGCTGAGTTCAGTCTTAGTTGTGGGTGGGCGTAGCCACCATCCCATGAGGGAGTCGAACCCGGTAGCCTTGTTGTTAAGAACACACTCCCTATCCACTGAGCCATCTGGGCGGCAGCTCTGCTCAGGGTGCCGAGTTCAATCTTTATTTGCCGGTGGGTGTAGCCCACCACTGAACAGGAAATCTTGTTGTTACACCAGCTGAGCCATCCTGCCACCTGTTGGCAGCTCAATGACAGCTCAGCTAGGACGCAGCGTTCACTGGCCCATGTGAGAATTGAACCAGCGGCCGTGTTGCTCAGAGCTCATGCTCTAAGTGAACTCTTAACCAACTGAGCCACTCAGCCGGCCCCTCAGGTAAACATTTTTTATGCCATCTTAACATAATCTTTCTGAGTTGTCCACAAACATATAAAGTTACAAAATTATTTAAAGACTTTCTGTTGAATTGTATGACAATTTTTTTCCCTTCTATTTCTTCATATTGCTTAAAGATATACAATGATTGCATGATTTTGTTTTGTAATCATAGAATTTTAAAGCTGGAAACATCCACTCCAGTCTGTCATTTTTTCCTAGAAAACAAAGACCTGGAGATGCTAAAATCATTATTCAAAGGATTAAAACTCAAGTCTGTGACCATCAAGTACATGATATTTCCCACTTAATCAGGATGGAGGGTGGGTTTGAGGATGGGAGCTGGGTAAAGGACTACATGGTGGGAAAGAAGCAACTCTTTGTAATGACTTATGATTCCTAAGCTTTTGGAATAGTCACCTCTCTCTGCTGAATTTTCTGGTGCATCTGCACATAGCAGGTGTGATATTCATGTTGCCATGTAGGTGAGGGTGTGACCAGCTCATTCTGTAGTATAATGGAAGAGCAATTAATAGAGTAGTAGAGTGAGCACACATTTTTTCTCCAGTCTCCAGGTTCGTTTTTGAAGTGTGCGGCAATGGACAAGCAGCAATGTGCAACAGTTCAACCCCCGAGCTCTCAGACTTGTCACTGAGTTGAAATCCTGAATTGGTCACTTACTACTGGGGGTAATTTTAGGCAAATTGCATCTTTGCACCTCAGTTTGCACATCTTTAAAATGAGAATAACAATAGTACCTACTTTATACATTTATTATGAAGACTAAATGCTATTATAATAGTATAAGATTAAAACAATGTTTCACATAAAGTAACCACTCAGTAAACAATGGCCTTTGTAATGAAAAGGGTTTGGATTTTTTAATCCAGTGTCTGAATTGCAGTATTTGGGCATGGCAATACAGAATTCCGGGCTTCAGTTTTGCTATCCCTAAAATGGGATCAGTTGTAGTCTCTATTGTTCTGGACCTTGTAAGGTTTGGAAAGGATGAGAGATCACATAGGTAGACTCTCAGGACTCGGAACTTATTAATGTTCCACTCTCCTTGTTAAATACTTGCCCCACAGAAATGCATGATGGGACCATACATTAAAATTTATATTATAACTCTGCAACATGCAATATTGTTTTGAAGGCAATTGAGATACCTTTCTGCAGGAAGAGAATGTGTAAAACTTGAACCACCTGCTCTGAATAGTGTAGTTTGAGAGGAAGTGGAGACATTAAGACCATCACCCCTCATCTTTCAGTAGGCCACAGATCTGAAAGTACAGCCACTGCCTCATTATCCTGATGACTCATAGAACCAGAGTACTTTCCCTCTCCTCTGCTGTCCTTTCAAATTAAATTCATTGTTCTACAAGATGTCTGTGGTTCCCAGAAACGAAGCAAATGGTGCGTACCCTATTCAAAACCTGGACATTTGACTCTCAGGACATTCTCCTGAGGGATCTGGATCCTGCAGCTCACCAGTACAGCCACCAACAATTCCAGGAACACCCCTCCTTTTTCTTAATGGGAACTCAGAGAGGATAGATGGACCCTTTAAAAAAAAAGTCTTGCAAAGCTTACTGTAAAAATAATTTGGATATCCTTGCCAAAACAGATAATAAAAAAATGAATTTCTTTTTATATTATTTTCATAATTGGTAGCATTTGGCCATCCACATGGGGTGAACAGCAGAAATTTAATAGCTGCTTAAAAGCTAAATGATAGGCACTAGTTAACATATATTAATTAACCAGTTGATGAACATCTTTCAGTCTCTCATTCTTAAAACAAGCTTGCAATGCGTTTAAGTCTAGTCCAAGTGGGAGACACAGTTTCTTGAATATCTTTTGTCACATGACATACTTTAAAAGCAGCAGACATCCATACCCAAGAGACCACACCTGTTGGAAGTCTGAGTGGTCAGTAAGGATGAACCAAGGAAATGTGCCAGAATGGTAAGGCCATTCCAACTACGTTCCATTTTTTGAAGGATGGCATTTTTTTTAACCAAACAAAAAGTTTCCTTGATACTCTCCCTTCCATTGTTAACATTTTCCAACATATGTGGAAATGTGGGGATGTTAGCATTTGATAAGTTATGACAATCTTGTAAAGAAGCTAGGGCAGGTATTATTTTCTCCTTTTCACAGATGAGGAGATTGATGAACAGAGAGGTCAATAAACTTGCCCCAAAGCACAAAGGCAGGTCTTGCATCCAAGTTTGCTGATGTCATGCTGATGTAAGCCCCACGGGAGCTGGCTCCATGATAAGGACAACTTCAGATGCCCTTGTCATGGGGCTATGATAGGAGTCCCTGGAGGCAGATGCAGAACTGCAGTGTTCCTATGACAGGCTGTAAAGAAAAGACCCTCTGGGGGTGGGTAGTGGTAATTTGGGAATATAAAACATACAAACCTTGCAGTAAGGACCTTACATTTCATCAGTAAGTAGCGCAGGAAGATGTGTTATTGCAGAAAAACATCACTAGCTGGAGCATCTGCAGTGCCTTTCTCTGAGACAGGCGTCTCATTGTATGAATCCCAGGTTTACAAAGGAGTGTAACCCTTAGAAGGTGTTGCTTGGTGTAGGTTAGACACAAATTAGAATATGATCTGTTACACGTGTAATATCTATAATATAACAATTCCACGATTGTAGTGACTGCTGATCCATCCACAAGTGACCCAGGGATTCCTCTCATGTTAGGTCTCTTCATAGAGGTCCTTATCTCCATTCTATTGTAGCTACTGCATTAAATTTCTCCATTTTTTTCACAGACCCTTTGTAATGACAATAATGGAAGCTATAGACCAGGAATTGGGTACTGTGCATGTATTATTGCATTTAACTTTCACAACAATCCTGAGAGGATTACTCCTATTTTATACATGAAGATGGTGACATTTAGAGAATATAGCTTGCCGAAAGTTACCTAGCCTATAAATGGCCAGGTTATCTATTGCTGCATATTACCCAGAAATTACCTACCAATTACCCAGCAATTTATTGGCTTATATTAATAATCATTTTATTATATATCACTATTTGTTGGGTCAGGAATTTAGGCAGAGCTCAGCAAAGTCAGCTTAACACTGTTCCACATGACATCAGTGAGGGTGGCTTGAGTGGGACTAGACAATCTGTTTTCAAGATGGCTCATTCATATGGCGGGCAATTTGGCTATTAGCCAGGGTACTTATTTCTTTTCCATGTGGCCTTCTCCATGTAGCTACTTGGGCTTCCTCATAGCATGATGCTAGGTTCCAAGTGTGTGTATTCCAAAAGACAAGAAGTGGAAATCGCAAATCTCTTAAAGTCTGGACCCAGAAACTGTCATGGTGTCACCTCTGCTGTATTTTGTTACCCAGGAAGTCACAGAGCTCTGCTAGATTCAAGGAGAGGGAACATAGACCCAACGTCTCGTTGGGAGGAGAGTCAAAGAATTTGTAGCTATATTAAGGATGAGAATCCAGATTATAATCGTGACATCATATTCTATCTCAACAACTATAGTACAATATGAGATGCCTTTTTTTTTTAAGAGGGCAGTGTCACTGGCCCTCATATGTGGGATCTGAACCAGGGCCGCTGGCGTTCCAAGCCAGCTCTTAACCACCGCACCACTTGGCCGGCCCGAGATGCCTTTTTTTGATCGCTGCATTTATCTCTTTGTATTATAGTGACTAGATCATGAGCTCCTTGAGGTCAGGGATTTTGCTTTATATATCTCAGGTTAGACAGAATGCTATGTGAGCATAGTCAATGACCCATAAATGCTGAAGGTATATGAGTAAATGACAGGGAGCTGAGTTCCAGTCCTGACTCTGTTTCTAAGCAGCTCTCTTACGCCATGCAGGATGTTAAATTACTCTGGGCCGTGGTACCCATTTGGTTAGATAAGGGGATGGAGTTAGATAATCCCTGAAGTCTTTCTTTTCCCAGCACTACCATTGTATTAGTCTGCTCAGGCTGCTATAACAAAATTCCATAAATTGAGCAGCTTAAACAACAAACAATGACTTCTTACAGTTCTGGAGGCTGGAAAGTCCCAGTCCAAGGTGCTATCCAATTTGGTTCCTGGTGAGGACCCTCATACTGGCTTGTAGGGGGCCACTTGTTGCTGTATCCTCACAGTGGAGACAGAGAAAGGTCTGATGTCTCTTTCTCTTATAAAGACACTAATTCAATCATGGGGGCTCTACCCTCATGACCTTATCTAAACCTAATTGCCTTCAAATGCCCCACCTCCTAATACCATCACATTGGAGGTTAAAGCATCAACATATGAATTTTGGTGAGGAAACATTCAGTCCATAACAACCAAGGACTCTATTGAGAAGGGGAGTGGACTTTAGGTTCAGATGCTAATACTTGAATTACAATGCTAAGTGCTTCGAATAGAAAGAAAGGAATTTGGAGGAGGTCTTTTCGAAGGTTGAAGACATTGAACTGTTTGGCCATAAGGAGTGGGAGAAAGTACAAGTCAAAGTGGACTCCCGATTTTATATCTGGATGACTGGGGGAATGCAAATTTATCCAACATCAGCAGTGGTTCTCAGCTCTGACTACCTAGAGAATTACCTGGTGCGCTTTTATTTTTTTTTTAATTTTTTATTTTTTAGAGGGCAGTGTCACTGGCCCTCTTATGTGGGATCCGAACCAGGATCGCTGGTGTCCCAAGTCAGCTCTTAACCACCGTGCCACTTGAGCGGCCCCAACCTGTGCGCTTTTAAACAGTACTGATGCCTGGGCCCCTCTCAATGATATTCAAGTCAGAATTTCTGGAGATGAGGCTAGGGCGTCAATATTTTTCAAAGCCTCCTAAGTGATTGCATTGTGCAGCCAGGGTTGATGATTTCTTATCTAGAGTTAAAGGCACTAGATTTCTGGCTGCTATGCAATGATAAGAAATTAAGGATCAAAAGCTGATAGCCGCTAATTAAGTTGGGGTGTGAGTTGTATGGTATGTAGAATAATAGCTTCCCAAAGACGTCTACATCCTAATCCTCAGAACCTGGAAATATATTAGGTTACATAGCAAAGGGGAATTAAAGTTGCTCATCAACTGACCTTAAAATGGGGAGATTATCCTGGGTTATCTAAGTAGGGCCATTTTTTTTTAAATTGGGGGAGTTGGGGGAGGGAACAGCATTGGGGAATTGGGGAAGGGGAATAGACAAGTTGCTCTCCTTTAGTTCTTCAGTCTAGTTGTGGAGGACGTTGCTTCACTGGCCAATGTTGGTATTGTGATCATTGCGGTCTTCCCGGGTGAGACAGTTGCTTGCCTGCCATTGGAAGGCCACTCACGGCAGCTCACAGCCGCTCACGCTGGCTGCCGGCCACTCACAGTAGCTTACAGCAGCCCACTGCAGCCTACGCCGTCGCCGGTGACTCACGGCAGCCCAGCTCCAGGTTGAGCTATTGTTCACCATCTTAGGTGTCCAGGGCACAGTGATCCGAACCGGTGGCCCAGCTGCTCAGAGCTTGTGCTCCCAAGCCAATTAATCAACGAGTCTCTCGGCCTGCCCAAATTAGAGCCATTTAATTACAAGGGTCCTTAAACAATAGAAGAGGAAAGTAGGAGAGTCAGAGAGAGATGTGGCTATGGAACAATTGTTAGCAAAATGCAACATTGTTGGTTTTGAAATTGGAGGAAGGCACCATGAATCAAATCAAAGAATGTGGAATACTTTTAGAAGGTAGAGAAGGCAAAGAAAATGAATTATCTCTTAGGGTCTCCAGAAAGGATTGTAGCCCTATCAACAACTTGATTTTTGCCTGGTGAGTCTTGTGTCAGACTTCTTACCTACAGAACTGGAAGATTATAAATTCATGTTGTTTTAAGCCACTGAGTGTGTGGTAATTTGTTATAGCAGTTTTAAGAAACTAGTGTAGATGGTCAGTTCAGGAAGGCTTCCTGGAGGAGGTAAGTTTTGATTAACTTTTAGAGGGACATTGTTGGTGATAGTTGTTGGAATCTGAGTCCATCAGACAAAAAGAAATTATAAAATCTCAAGGCTGTATAATACCTTCCCAGAATGTTTAAAATCAAAAGTTAGAAGAATAAAACAGTATTATGTGATTGTCACTAAATTCTGCAGTGGAGTCAGAAGCAAGGAATTCTTGGGAATTTTTCTCAAAAATGTTACTTAAATTGTGATCACAGATTTAAAGGCTGTTTTACCTGGATGGTTTTAAACTACCAGCAAAAAAAAGCAGATAGAATCTGCAGCTTCCACACAGCTCATCCCCTGAATGCAAACTGGAGCTTAATGCTCCTATCACTCTCCTTTAATCAGGTCTCTAGACTCTGCAGATTTTTTTCCATTGGATCCTCTTGAATAAAAAGTAATTGGATAATCTTTCATTACGAGAGAGAGAGAGAGAGAGAGAGAGAGAGAGAGAGAGAGAGAGAGAGAGAGAGAAAAGAGAGAACGCAATAAACCTTCTATATGTACATTTGTTCATTAAAATATATTTATTGAAGATCTATATGTCATGAACTGTGTTGGAGATACATCAATGATGAGATAGGCAAGGTCCTTGTTTTCATGGACCTAACAGCCTAGTAGAGACAAGTAATCAGGCAACATATAATAGAGTAGAAAATATAGGTTGCTATGAGATAATATGAAAGGGGCAACTGATTCAATCTGGGGGTGGAAAGGGAGGAGTACATCAGGGGAGGCTCTTTGGAGGAAGATAACTTTTAAGCCAGTCATTCTCAAAGTGCAGTACCTGGATCAGCAACACAAGCAAACACTGGGAGACTGTTAAAAATGGAAATTCTCAGGCCTAAAAGCCAAACCTATTAATCCTGAAATTCTGAGTATGAGGCACAGAAATCTGTGTTTTTTTTTCTCTTTTTGTCCTTAACTTTTGGCATTTTAATTATGATGTGTCTTGGTGTGGGCCTCTGTGGGTTCATCTTGTTTGGGACTCTTGGTGCTTTCTGGGCTTCTGTATCTATTTCCTTTGCCAGGTTAGGGACATTTTTTGTCATAATTTCTTCAAATAGGTTTTTAGTTCTTTGTTTTCTCTCTTCTCCTTCGGTTACCCCTGTGATGCGAATGTTGGTACACTTGATGTTGTTTCAGAGACCCCTAAAAATCTGTGTTCTGATAGATCTCTAAGTGGTTCAGATGCATGCTAAACTTTGAGAACCATTGAAAACCAGAGGATCATACCTGGGCTGCGCATTAGAATCACTTGGAGCACTTTTGTGCTTGACTGATGCAGTGGCCCCCACCCCAGAGATACTGATTCAATTGGTCTGGGATAACCCTGGGAATCAGTAGTTTTAAAGTCCTGCATGATTATAATATGATTTTAATGTACTGTCCCTAAGCTGACAACTGAAGTGTGTGTTAGCCAGACAGTGTGGGTTGGGAGAGGGTACAAAGGGTATTACAGACAAATGTACAAAGGCCCAGATGTAATAGAAAGTCTGAGGTGGTGTATCTCAGGATCTGATAAGGCTAGAGACTATACACAAGAAACTGCATGGTTTAAAATACGGTCCATAACTATACTCTTAAGTGCATATTGTAGTACACACATAGAAATTGCCTGAGGATCTTGAAGAAATGCAGACCCTTATGCAATAAGAAGGTTCTATTGCCCCAGCTTCCCCTGAGTGTATATGTCAAAGAGTAGATGGGGGACTGCAGAAGGATGTATCTATGCATCATCCTCAGGGACAACTTAAGGGGATCCAGTTGGGGTGAACTGCAGATGCTTGCGGCTGAGTGGGTATGTTTTGAGACGGAGGAGGAAAGATGCAGCCTCGGCACTTCTGATTATTTTCCATCAAGGTCATACTGCTATTAGCTCAGCAGTAACAGCCACCACTCCCAACCCCCCATCTGACTGAGTGCATCCCCTGGCCAGGCCAGCAAAGCCAGCTCATTAAGTGACCGCTGAAGCTCTCTGTAACATGCCAGCCAGCCAGGGAGGCGCTGGCCGAGGCGAGAGGGAGGGGGTGGCTCTCCAGGGGCCCTCTTTCCCTTCTCTCCCTCTTCCCACCTCCCTGGCTGACAGTGGCGGTGCCTGCGGCAGAGCCTCCCTCTGCAGCAGCCCCTTGCACTTGGCTCGCACTTCTGGGCGCTGTCCATGGTTGCAGCATCTTTAGGCGCGCCACGTCAGGAGGCCGCAGCAGGGCCCTGTGATTGGCCAAGGAGCCCCTCGCCATCCCCCAACACATCCTCCCCTGGTCCCGGTCCGGAGTCCCTGCCCCTCAGGCAGGCGCAGGGCAGCTAGCGTGTGGGGCGCGCCCTGGGGCTCCCGGAGGCACACCCACTTTCCTTAATAGGGCAGAATCGGTGCCCCGAGCCGGAAGGCGGAGCGCTGGGGTAAAGTGTGAGCCCTGGGACGCGACAGTCAGGCAGCAGCCACAGCCTCAGCTGCCTCTGATTGGCAGGAGGGAGCAGCAAGTCGCTGCACCGGGGGCGGCCACTACCCGGAGACCCCACTTCTCTCCCCCACTTCTCTCCCCTTGACGGGGATCTTCGGCGTCCTTCCGGGTACCTCTGGTCCAAACCTCTCCCAACGATATGGAAGAATTTTTGCAACGCGCCAAGTCTAAACTGGTAAGTTGAGGAAGCAAGGCTGTGTGTGCCTGTGTGCATGCATGTGTGTGTATGGGTGTTGTGTGTGTGTGTGTGGTGCGCTGAAGAGAGGAAAGGGCATTGCAGTAGAGGAGGAAGAAACAACTTTGCCACTTAGTTGTCAGGGTGTGTGGGCTGTCCCCTGGAAAGAATCTCTGGAACTCTGGTGCTTACAGCGACCAATCTGTCTCTAGAATCCTTCTCAACAGCCAGACGAAGTGCCGAGCTGGGGGTGGTCAAACCTGGCTCAAGTCGTGTGCGGTATGCCCAGCCTTGGTCCCTTTGGCCTGAGGTTGGTGAGAGGCAGATCCAGCCAAATCTGCAGTTCGCTCCTGAAGGCTAGAGAATAAATGGGTGTGGTGCTCCTTGTGAAAAGGAGCCCAGCCTCTGCAGATGCAGTAGGTGAGAGTGTAAAAGGAAAAAAAAAAAAAAAAAGAATTCCTTAGAGCTGGGTATTAGCTGGAGGTGGTGGCCACACATAAGCGAGGAAGTCAGGGTGTTGACTAGGAAGGACATGTGCCAGTGTGCAGTTTACCCAAAATCCCTCACACAGAGCTTGCTCCAGTGTAGGAGTTGGGAATAGTCCAGTGTGAATTTCTCTCTCCGGTCCCTACACAGATCTGTAGCTTGGGACAGAGGCAGAAGGGAAAAGCCCCCAACTGTTGCTGGTGATATGGATTTTTCTTGACTGTTGGGAACCAGCAGGTTGGCCAGCTATGTTTAGCTGTTCCACTGTACAAAAGAGTGAACCAAATTTTCACTGTGTATGTTGACAGTTGTTATACATTTTGGAACAACAGATTCTAGCTATTTCGTAATTCCAAGTTGTTTTGGCTCTCCAGCATAACAGTAACAAACATAATGGAAACATTTCTGTTTCAGCACTTAAAAAAAAAAAAAGCCTCTGCCTATTTAGAAGCAATATCTTTAATGAACAGTGAAAGCACCTTTTATGGGCCTGGCATAGGAGGAAATGCATAATTTATGATGCCTTTAACCTTTAAACCTTTAGAGAAGCCAAAATATAAAGTCTGCATTAAGGAGAGGTCTTAGTCACAAGGCAGGATGGTTGCAGGCTTATTACTGTAACTCACCCACGAACAACAAAGGGAGTGCAGAGGACCGTGTGATTCTTAACATGAGTTAACTGTAAGTATCTTTTAAAAGGCCATTAAAGTTGATTCATGCTAATATAAGTACTTTTTCTACCTTAAGCCTCCCACAGAATTGAGCGTTTGTGGGATTTTGGAATTGAGAAAATGTATGATCATTTCTGTGTTTATTGCTGACTCCCTTTTGAGTTTTACGTGAGCACCCTCAGGAAAATACTGGTTACAGAAACTCACTTACATTCCTGATAGTATAAGTGTGCTCTCTGTGCTTTACCTAACAACGAGTGAGAAACAGTAAGAAAAAAAAGTCAGTTTTGGCCAATTATTTTTTTGTGAATGAAAATCAGTGGTGATCAATGATAAATGCAGCTTTAGACTGCATCTGTGCTCCATTTCCCTAATATTTATTTTAAAAATAAACCTTTAGATTGTAGCATCTGATGTGAGCAGGAGGTTTGTTTCATGTCTGAAGAGCAATTACTGGGATGGAAAAAGTCCCTATTTCAGAGTAATCAGTTGAGAGTCATGAGTAAGTTTATTTACCGAGTCCCTTCATTAAACGAGCAATTGCTCTACATTATTAAAAGAAAAAAAAAGACAGGCGAAAAAAATGTGGTTGTTTGAAATACTGTCCCTGGTCTCCTGCTTTAGCCAAAAGAACAATTACTGCTAATTTTATTTTTTTCTTGGAGTAGGTTTCTTGTTAGTGATCGCAGTTACCTTTCATATTCAGCCACAGCAAAGGTGTTTTGGTCACTTTTAGTGTTATAGTTTTCCTAACAAATTACATTTTCTAGGTAAAAAAAAATTTTTTACTTAATGTGCAGCATTCAAGTATTATAGTAAATAATGTTTGTTTTAGAGGGTAGATAGCCTTTGTTAAGGAGAAAAACATTAAATCAATTATGGCATTCTGTTGTGAGTTTATTAATAATAAAATGGTAGGATTTCAAAAAATTAGGCTAATTTTTCAGAAAACATTGTAAGGAGAAGTTATCATGCTGGTTTTCACTTAAGCTTTAGTAGGCCAAATTTAGATAGAATTTAAGTGTTATATTTAGGCTGTTTTCCATTTGAAGTTAATACAGATTTATTTATATGATACCTAAAAAGGTCTAATTGGTGGGTCTTTTCTTACCTACTTGACTTCTTACTTTGATATTCTGTAGGTATAATATATCTTTGAATGGTTTGAAATAGTCCAATATCCCTTCCCAGCTCTTAATATAACCTCATCATTATTGGAGCTAGCTAATTTCAATAGACCAGAGGAATTTAAAGTCCCAAAATGGAATTGCTATTAGCCATAGATAAAGTCCCCAATAATTAGGACTTTGGAGAAATTGTTTGTGGCCCATTTTCCCCCAATTAGGCGAATTTATTATTCATATTCATCTATCATTGTGAGGAGGGAAGATGCCCTCTCATTCCAGGTCAGGCCTTGGACTGAGCAGAAATCTTTGAAGAGGAAAGCATGTTTTCAGATTTTTATCAGGTAGTTTAGAGCTTAGTATTACTGGAGTTAGGAGAGCCCTCTCTCAATCCTATTTACCATCCCCATCTGGCCTTGCTAGTCCTTAAAATGAGGCAGGTTTACTGACATAATCCATTCCTGAGACTAGATGGAAATTTTCAGAACCAGCAAAAATAAAGCCCAAGGATAGCTTCAGAGGGATCACCCCCTCTTGGAGCTGAAATGTTTTGCTAGGGGACCTGCCTTCTGCCTTGGTAGGCTTGGGTGCCTGGAGCTTCTTTGTAAAAAGATACATCAGCTGAATGGGCAGCAAGGGGCAGAGTCATTCCTGCCATGCATGGCTTCCAGAAATGGTAGCTTCTTGACAAGTAGGGAACTGACACAGTTTTTGTGAAAATAATCAAGACTGTAGAATAAGCTGTATGAGAGCTAGACCCCAAGGCAGTAAAGACGATAATCAAAGGGTGATGTTTGTTGCCCAGGTTCACTCTCCTGCTTGAGAACCCAGCTGTATTTCTGACCTGGACAATCACTGCTAGAATGAAAATGAAAATACCTTTTCTTGCTCTCTTGCCATTAACCACCTGGCTTTTCCTCCACTTGCCCATTCTGAGCTGGAATAGAGACAGAGATCAAATCCTATGCCATGCTTTCAGTCTTTTGTTCCACCACTTCCATGGTGGTGCCTTAGTCTTTCTTAGTTATACTATTTCTATGGTAAGAGAAATTGAAGGTAGGTGGGAGATGAGGGCTTCCTGCCCTAAGCTGTAATTTGGGAAATATCCTCCAATTTCATAGTGGCCAGCTCAGAAAAATATTCAGGTCAGGATGGCTTCATGATGCCAGTGAATGATCCAAGTTCCCATGAACTTTTGGGGGAAAATATGAAGTAAATGAGAACTAGGAGCCCTAGGGCTCTGACTAGCAGGAAGCCAGAGTCCCCAAACTGGGTGGACTGGCTCCCGAGCCTCTCTAATTGTCCAGACCCCGTCAACTGATGCAATTCAAGCAGCTGCTCAAGGGTGGGGGCCACTGCAGCCCACATGCCCTAAGTTGTAGGTCATGAGCCTGTCTTGAGTGTGTGTCTGTGGAGGGAGAGTCAGCTGCCACTGGAATGAGACTGGGCTTATCTATGCCCCAGGAATGCTGTTTTCAAAGACAGGGTGGGGACAGGATCATCACTATAGTCTGGGGAATGCATCTGCCACTTCAGCAGTGACAACTGCAGGTGAAGGGCTCATATGTGCAGTGGGCATTAGTCAATTAGTGTACTTCTATAGAAGAAGAGTTCTCGGTGACCTAAATGTCAGCTTATACTCTGGGATATGTGGCATAGAGACAAGAAAGCATGTTCAAAACTCTAAAATAACAACCACATTAGAGTTTATAGAGGAGATGGAGTTTTAAAAAAGAAAGAAAAACACTGCAGCATGTCTGCAGGGTAATCATATTGATTGCATATGGGGGACATATATTCTCCCTAATTTCGTTTATAGGAAAAAGGTTATGTATGTCAATAAAAAGCATTTTACAAAGTGAATGTTCCATACCTTTCAAAGGGCTGCTGTGGTAAGGACTAGTTTGATGGAGATGCTGGCAGAGCACTTTTCAATTGGAGAGCTGAGCTCATTCTGATCACCCATCACGGGATCAGCTCTCTCCCCGTCATAAGCGAGAGCTGGTGCACTTGAGACGGTGCCTCTTGCCAGAGCATCCATAAGCAAGAAACTCAGGAATCCAAAGCACTTCTGTGAATGTGGCACCACCCCCTGAGGGCTCCCTTAATTGCTTTAGTCCTGGAGTCAGCTTCATTTCTCACTGCAGAAGCTTTTAGACCAGGAGCTGAGATTATCCCAGCAGCTGAGATTATCCCAGCCTCAGGGCCTGTGGAGAAGACCCAGACCTTTTTAGTGTAACTTTTCTAGCCTGGATTGGTCTGCCTCAAAGGTAAAGAGTTGGTCACTACCATTCAGACATCTTGGGTCTTGGAGGACGTGATCAGGTGAGCAAGGACAGCTTTTATTTATTTATTTATTTATTTATTTATTTATTTATTTATTTATTTGAGGGCAGTGTCACTGGCCCTCATATGTGGGACCCGAACTGGGGCTGCTGGCTTCTGAAGCCAGCGCTTAACCACCGCGCCACTCGGCTGGCCCACAAGGACACCCTTTAGTCAGTGATCTGGAGAATGTTTTGTTAATTAGGTTAAAAGGTGATAGGTTTGGTCATAGAAACTTGTTTGTTTCTATGTAATGTGTATTCAGGCAGATATTAACATTGTTTTGGGTTCGGTGTACCAGTCAGCAGTTCTTGTGAGCAATGGTGTCTTGGTGATGGAGTCATCACTCTTCCCTTAACCCCACTCCTCCCTGGAGTGTTAGCTGAGCAGAAAAAAAGGGTGAGGGAAGAAGACCTGGGTCTGGACGAATGCTGCAAAGAACATTGGGGAACCAGAGAGGTAAAGTACATGGTGTTGCTTTGATCATTGATTCTTTTTGAACCCTGGGGTTTATGGGAGAGTCATGGAGTTTAGATTCTTCTTTGAAAAGAAACTGGGGAGGGGCAGGGTTGGTATACTCGGGAGGCAGCTTTCACATGGACTTTGATACGATTGGTACCCTCTGGGTTTGTGCAGTGTGCAACCTGCACAATCATACATAGCTCCCTACCACAGGTCCCAGAGTAGCCTACTTAAAATCTCTGGCAATTCCAGATCCATTTCTACCTGAGCCCTGTGGCTTTGGGCTTTGGTTTCTAGGGAAAGGTAATTTTTCTTCTTAAAAACTCTCGGGAGGTTAATTGGGCACTAGATTGTCCAGAAAGTCAGACCCATGAAAGCTCGGTTAGAAAAATCTAAGCTGATAACACAGCCTTCAGTTTTTAATCATAAAAATGGAATAATGATACCTGCTTTCAGATTTGTCATAAAGCCAGAATAATGTATCTATAGCCCATAGCACAGAACCTGAACCAATGGTTGTTTCTCTCCATTTGACCCCAAGTTGGTCCTTTTCTGAAGTTCCTTATGTCAGTGAATAGCATTATTATATTCATCCAGTTTATACAACTGGGAACTTGCTTCTCCTCTATCCCTTCCCACCCATCATATCCCAGACATCACTGAGTCATCCGGATGGCAGCAGTGGCCAGCTAACTGGTTGGTCTCGGGCAAACCACTCTCCCCTGCTAGCAGGGGGATCATTGTGAAAAGTATCTTTCGCACCTCTCCTGCCCCTGCCTTCAAACTTCATAATCACTTTCCATTGCCCTTAGGAGAACAGATAACACTCTTGACCCTGGGCTCTGGCCCAGTCTGCTGTCCAACTTCTGCTGGCATCTCCTCCTGCCCCCACTTGGCATAAATAATGCCTACCTCTTTTTCAGATTAAGTGAAGAAGGGATGACTTTGTTGAATGATCCCTCCCCACCCAACCTCCCCCACTTCATGAGTCCAAGTCAGGGTTTTTCATAATGTTTTTAGATCACACATCTCCGCTTGTCATTATATCTCTGTTCAGCATTTTGTTGATTAATGAGAGTAGGGCCTATGGTCTCTGCATGATTTTGCTCACCATTGTCTCTCAAGAGCCTAGTGCAGTGCCTGAAGCTCAGTAAGTAGGTTTTTTTAGTGGACAGGGCAATGAATCGCCATATTCTTCTTTATTATTATTATTATTATTATTATTAATATCCATCTTAGTCTTAATTAAGTACAAAGGGCTTCCAAACATGTTATCCAGAAATCATGTCACTTATTGCTCTGTTTGGCTGCCAGTCTCTTGTCCCTCTCCTCAGCAATGGTGAGGCAATACCTTTTCCTCAGGAAAGAGAAATCCATGGCTTATTGCCTTTGCAATAACAAAAACACTGGAGAGCTAGGTGGCAAAGATGTTGCCATTGACATCCTTTACCTGAACTACATCAAAAGAACCAGGATGTCTCTGTTGGTGATCACACCAATTCTTTCCAAGTTAGCACCCCCATTACTGTACACAAGTTAATAATGTCAAACTTGTTGAAACCAGTAATCTTGATAGTCTCCATATCAATCTGAACAGTGGCATTCACTTTAATGAGGGGATCAGCGTAGTGGATGGTTCCAGCATTATAGGCCACAAGATAAAGGATTTCCTTGATGCCTACAAAGATCTTTCTTACTTTGCACAACCTGTGCTTGGCTTCCTCAGGCATAATACCATAAGTAGCAAAGCCACCCTTGCTGTCATAGATCAGATGGAAATTCTCTAAAATCTTGTCAATGCTGATGATGTCCATAAAACCACCAGGGTTAGGCTATATCAGTTTGGACTTTGCTGTCAATCTTAATGAACCGCTGCATGCAGATCTTCTTTACTCCATTTCCTGTCAGGTCACATTTAAGTCTGTTGCTTAGAAAAAGACGAGGGAAAAACATTCTCTTAGTCAGTGGACAGGGTCAATGGATGAGGAGCAAACACACGAGTCAGTTTATCCAGCATCCAATGTTTCAGATGCTCCTTGGGACCATGAACCATGACTGTGCTAAGCACAAAAAGAGCAAAGTGTTTTTAGAATGAACGAAGCCATAAAGCAAGAGTCTTGCACAAAGTGTAACACATGGTAGTGGCTCAGTAAAAATGAGTCAGTGGATGAATAGGAATAGACTCCCAGAGTTCTGAATCCAAAGAAGGGCAGGCGACAGTATGCAGGAATCCAGGTTGGTTGAGTAGAGTGAGAAACATTAAGGTCAAAGCACCACACATTGCTCTGCACATAGTATGTGTTTCATACTGAATGTTACTTCAAACTAATGAGACTAATTTTTATGTAAGACTGATTGGAATGTATATGATATATATGATCTTGAATATACTTGTATTTTGGCAATAGGTCTTGTCTAATGTGGGGTTCATGCACTCACATTTGAGAATTAGCTTTTAACTTTTTGAATAACTGAGAGATCATGTAGGGGCATCAAAACAAGTAGCGGAAAGTAGACATTGATAAATCAAAATCACATCTGTGCTCTCATCCTTAGTGATTGGTTGATTGATGACTTCCCTGGGAGCAGCAAGGACCACACATTTCTGTACCTGAGAAACCTGGGCACATGAGGCAACCTGTGATAAAAGCTGACAGTCCTAATAGGAAGATGTAGGAAGAACCTTAGAGAGCATTTTTGGATTTGAAGGTAGTCTTAGAGACCCTGTTGTCCTCTTCCTCACTTCTCCCCTAAATGCTATATGGCACGGTGGCGAATACTGTCGACTCTGGAACCAGATGCCTGATTTCAAAGCCTGGTGTTGCTATTTTTACTCACGACTCAGACAACTTTAGTTTTGTATGCTTTGCTGAGTCTTGGTTTCCTCATCTGTGAAATGAGAACAGTAATAACACGTCCCTCTTAGGGTTGTTGCAAGTGTTCATGTACTAAGATGAGAATATGTTCTCTATCCACACTAATAAAAACATGAAAAAAGTCCCGATGGATAAGAGAGCCAGGAAGTCCTACTTACATTTCATAGACATAGGGACAATTCTTAGTTCCCTCTGGTTCAACCTAAAATTTGTTGAATGTTTTAGCTCTGAGATACATTTTTACACTTAATGCCTACAATGGTCTTGTGAAGTAGCTATTATTCTCCTTCTGCAGTTGAGGAAACTGAGGCTCACTGAGGCAAGTGATTGGCCCAAGGTCCCATAACCACAGAAAGCAGAACCAGACTTTGTTCCCCAATCACCTGACTCCAATTCCATGACTCTCTCCCTCATCCATACATACCTCTTCCCACCAGATCGGCTAGAATATTTTAATAGTTTTTAAATAAAAAGTGAACAATTTGACAGGTTTATGGAAGTGTTGGGAGGTAAGTTCACTTTGACCCAAGAGAAGTTCCTTTCTCTGTGTTGACTGTTTTATATTAAAAACCCTTGGATAACCAAGTAGTCAACCAATAGTATTGAGAACCTGCTATGAGAGAACAGTATGGTGCTGGGCTGTCTATGATTTGGTTGAATAAATTGGGAGAATTGCCTCACTGTCTGCCTATATGAAAGAAAAATAAAAGACTGATAAACTATTTAGAAGATTGGGTATATGACTAGCTTTTAGGGTGACCAGATATATTGTGTGGATTCAGTGAATTTTTAGTAAGAATGCATTTTTTAAGAAGTTAATAGTTGCCCCTTATTTACCATCAATTTTTCGAGCACAACTTTTGGTTTTGCAGATTTCTTCATTGTTGCCACTCTCTTGCTGGAGACTGTAAGGATTACTTTGAATAAATGATTGATTGATTGATTGACTGACTGACTGTGAGGTGGGGTGAGCTCACCCCAGCTGACACAACAGCAAGGAGAAGTAGTGTTATTAGGACTCAGCTCTCAGTTGTGCGGAGCCTACTTTTGCTCTCAAGTCCTCTGGCTTAGTAATGCTCCTGAAAACTGCTGGTTATACTCAAGACGCGTATAGGGAAAGGGGGAGAAAGGAAAGAATGAAGGTGGAGGTGGAATTGGAGGCGAAATAGGAGAAAAGAGAAGAACAGAAAGAGTCAAGGGAAGCAAGTTTGAAGAGTGCTGAGACATAGAAGAAAACCCAGGATGGAATGAGTTGTAAGAGCAAAAGTTCTGATGTCTGGAGTTCGTTTATCTGGTAACATCAGCCATCCCAAAGTCTCCTGAAAACTGGGAATTATGCAACAGCAGCTTTCCTTCAGGCAATGAAAATTGACTATTGAAAGCATATCTTTATAATTAGTTCTTTTCTCACAAGAAAATGCCCTAAAATAGTTATTTCTGAGCCCTTTCGTGAGATGATACCTGTAAATCATTAGGAACACAGCGAAAACACATGGATGTTAGCTATCCTCCTCCTCCTCCTCATCGTCATTACCTAATTTACACGTTGACAGAATACTCACAAGCTTGGTTTTCTCAGAGGAGGGTGATAGGAGGAGAGGTTACTAAAGGCTGTAATTGCTGATAGCTTAAAATGGAGGAACTGCACAAACGGAACCAAAATCAAACAGAACCCATAAGAAGCGACCCATGCCCCTCAGTAAGTGCCATTCCATCTGGTGTGGGGTAAATAGCCCTGAATATCTGCACAGACTCTGGGGGCCATAACATCAGTGAGGTAAAGTATGTCACTGATATTCACAGTGATGACCTTGAAGAATCAAGGAAGAAAGATCATTTTAAGTTCCGTGTCCTATTTAAGGAGAAAGGTGGGCGTACTCAAACAACTTTAGAAAAATTTCCAACTCAAATAATTAAAATAGAAAAGAAATTGTCACTTGGAGGGTAAGCTTTGGTGGCCCGAAAGTGTCCCTTGTATAGGAGACCTCGTTCTTGAGGGAAGCCAGACATGTGAACTGTCATGTTTTATAACAAATGAGTCAGGAGTCAGGACGGACAGTGATGATGCTAAAAATGTGAGTCTGATGTGGGGAGGCATAAATAGGCCTGAGGCATATACTGGATGGAAGAACCCTGCTCCCCGCTCCCATCCCGAGTCCAGAGCAAAACCTGGTTCCGGACTTTACAGCAAAGAGGCAGTAATGACCATGGGCCTGTCAAATTAGATCCCTAAGAACAGCCTGAGAGGGAGGGGCAGCCGGCTGATGGACTTTCAATTATTTGAAAGGTTTTTATAGAACAGTTCCCACTCATAAGAACCATTTCTTTCCTTCCGGTGAAAAGATAGGACTTTTAGGATGAGTGGCTTTTTTTTTTTTAAGGGGCCCATCAAGTCAATAAGGTCCAATCATTTTGCTGTGAAAAATTATCTATCAATTAATTAAAGGGTGCAAAAGAAATAGGTGCATGCTTGCTTCTTATTCTTTGGAATGTGAAAGAAGGAAGAGCTGAGGTGTAAGTTCATCCTGCACGTAGAAGTGCTTTGCTCCTCTTTGCGCTCTTCCTACACATATTCTCTAGTAAATGGTCAGTGGTACTGGCCAGACTGGCATCTGGCTCAGTGAAGACAGAAGTGTCACAGCAGGTGGACAGATCAGCTGCTCCCTGCCACAGGGATGTCTGAGAGGACACGTGCCCAGCTGTTCCCTTGGGAGACAATGTCCCTGGGCCCCTCTCCAGGGAGGCAAGAGGACACGTGTCTCTCAATCCTCCCACCCCCCATTCTGTGCTTCTGAAGACACTTCCATCTTCCCCGGGCCCTCAGCCTGGTTTGGTTTACATGCAGCATTTACTGGCCAAAATACCGGTTGGGCTTCTTTTACCCTATGGTCACTTCCATATAAACAGATACTAAGAGCCACTGCCTTTTAGAGAGCTGAATTCTTTTACAGAAAGGTGAGCAGTATTTCATCAACTAATCATTGTGGATTAGTACACGCCGAGACTTTGATTCAAGTTGTGATTTATGCTTTGCGTGTTTACCAAGATCATTGGGAGAAATTTTTGTTTGTTTGCTTTCAGACTGTGGACAATTTGAAAGCCTGGTTTTAGGAAATGTATAAAGAACACAGGAAAAAGAAATAAGAGGGAGAATTTTATCCTCTAGCTGAATATTCCTTCTATTATGTCATTGTGAGTTTGCTTTGTAAGAACCTCACATAAAGCCATGCATGAAACAAAGTAATTTCAGTGGGTCTGTAATTATGTCCCTGCCACTTGGCTGATACCCCTAGACTGTGGCCTGAAGTGCCACCACCCTTGACACCAGTCACCAGAAAACTATAGACAGAAACTCACAGTGGTGGGTGAAGATCAAAATGCCATACCAGAACTGGCTTTTAAAACATTTTGAAAAATTCATTCGTTCTCTAAAGCATTAGGTCATCCATAGCCTTACGGAGGAAAGAATGTGTTTCTCACTTCTCTGGGATTGGTTCATGCCCAAATAGCCTTCCGACCAAGCATGACGTCACTGTGAGAGCCAATGCACACTCCAAAAGTTCCATAAGCTAGCATTATGTAGACTGCTTCGATGGGTCTCACAAACACTGAGTCACGCTTATTACTTCGGCTCCTCTGTTGGACTTTGGCTCTCAGCAAGATTTATACTCAGCCACCCTAATCAGTGTCACACTGGACACACCCTGACCTGTCACTTCAGGGAGGCGTCAGTATTCCATGTGTTTAGACACCACATTTTATAGCCATAGTCTTTTATTACAGATTTCTTGCTGCGAAACTCTTATTTTAATCACAGTCCTTTACACTGAAATTATTCTAGAAGGATAGACCTTTAACATTGAAACAGATGACTTTAGACTTTGTCTATTTTCACCTCCTGGTGTTATGTTTTAGGCTTCATCTGCCTATATGATAATAAACAAACATTAAAGCAAAATTGGGAAATAGTGGAAAGCTGAAAATGAGTTGCAAACAATAGGAAAAATAAAAAATAAAAGTAAAAATTACCCACTTTCATTGAAACAGGACAGTTGACAATATTGTAGCAAGCAGTTTTTTTAGTCTTTCTTTCCTGTGTATAGGATTAAAATAAGGACATTCATATATTTTGGTATCTTGATTTTTATTTTACCTAACATTATTTATTAAATATTTCCCTATGTTATTGCACAGTCTTCTGTATCTGCATCCTAAATAATAGCATACAATGTAATAAAGAAGATATACTATGGTTAAACATTTTGATTATCCCTCCTTTTTTGCTATGTTGATTGTACTGTAACAAATACCTTTGTATCTAAAATGTTTGATCCTGTTTCGGATTATGTCCTTAAAATAGCTTTTCAAATATGTAATTATTGTAGCAAAAGATAGAAATGTTCTTAAGTTTCTTGATAAATCTTTCCCAATTTATTTCTGGATGAAGTCCACCAAATTTCAAGGCTCAGAGAGGTTCAGAAAGGTTAATTTGTCCCATAGCACATGGTGACAGAGCCAAGCATTCACACCTGTCTGTGTTCCTGACACATTTGAGAGGCTGTACAGTGTAATGGGGAGAGTACTATGCTAATTTTTAAAATATGGATCTGAGCAAATGTGAAGCTGCCTTGCTGCTAAATTGAGACAATCATAATACAATCTGTGCCTTGCCAGTTCCAGCTGTTATTTGAGACCATGAGGAAGACTCTGACTAGAAAGGCCACTTCCTCTTTTTCTTTTCACTTCTTCAATCATTTCAAAAGGATCGAGCCTTATGGAACAATGAAGCCAGTTGCTGTTATACTTCCTGTGATAATCCCAGCCATAGTATTGTACTTCAGAACTGCTCCTACCTATGTGATCTCATTTGATCAGCCTTGGCTAGGACACATGTTACTACATCTACATCACAGATGAGAGAACAAGACAATGGAGGTGGAATCCAGCCCTCTCCAAGGACACACAGCCAGTAAGTAGCAGAGCTGGCCATAGCATCTGTGTCGTTTGATTCCAAAGCCTTTGCTTCCAACAGTATAAACAAAAATTGGTCCACACCTTCAGAAGATAATTTGAAAGTTTTGTTGAAAGTTTGGTGGTTTGGATTCATCTCTGTAAAAGAAAATGGCTGACCAAAAAATACAGGGCACTTTTCTAAGGAGAGGATATCCAATAATAAAATGCATTCGTGCTGAAGCCGGGTGAAACACAGGAAAGCAAGTCCGTGAAGCTTTGGAGTTTCATGTGATGGACCCTGACAAAGAGTTTGCAAGTGTAAGATTAATGGATGTGGCATTGGTGGAAACATGCTGAGCTCTGCAGGTGCTGGAGACCAAATGCGATGGGAAGGAGGCTCCTGAGAGGCAGGTCTCTGGAGGGCCTGTGGGCTTCATCCCACATACCTGTAATGGGGCAGCTGGTGACGGTATGTCACTGATGTCATCTTTAACTGAGAGCTCTATGTAATGGGGGGAAGGAAGTTTAATTGCCTATAACACTAGTTCTTTCCTTGCTCCAAGGAAGTATAATTCTGGGAAATATTCTCTCGCTCTCTCTCTCGCTCTCTCTCCCTCCACCCACCCCACTTCATCCCCAATATTTCTCCATTTGGGTCATATTAACTATCCAAAAATCTATATGCATCCCATATTGATGCAATAGGAAATAATTCTAGTTTGGTGTGATTTAATGTAGTGTAACCTGAATTCTTCTCTTTCAAAAAGACTTTCACTAAGAAACATTCATCTCTGGACCAACATTTTTTTTTTAAATGGAATTTTATTTTAAGTTAAAAAAAATATTTGTTTATACTTTATTTATTTATTTTGACATTCAGTATTATTTTATATTAATTTCAGGTGTATAGCATAGTGCTTAGGTATTTGTACAACTTAAGAACTAATCCTCTGACTACTCTAGTACTCATTTGGCACTATGCATAGTTATCACCATATTATTGACTGTATTCTCTATGCTTTACTTTACATCCCATGACTATTTTGTAACTACCAATTTGTACTTTTTAATCCCTTGCCCTTTCCCCCTGCTCCTGACCCCCCTCCCATCTATTACTCCAATAAATCTAGTACCCATCTGACACCATACATATATTATTGACTATATTCTTTATGCTATACTCTACATCACTGTAACTACTGTGTAACAACCAGTACTTGTACTTTGTACTTTTTACCCCTTTCCCTTTCTCGCTTCTGGCATCAAAATGTTCTCTGTATCTATGAGTTTCTTTTTGTTTTGTTTTGTTTATTTTGTTTTTTAGATTCCACATATAAGCAAAATCACATTGCATCTGTCTTTCTCTGTCTTACACTCTACCTGGCACAATATCTTCCAGGTCCATCCATGCCACCGCAGATGGCATGAACTTTCTGCCATCCATGGCCATGCAATATTCCATTACATATATGCATATGTTTTTCTCTGTCCACTAAACACAATACCCTCCAGGTTCATCCATGCCAGTGCAAATGGCAAGACCCATGGCCGAGCAGTATCATATATATATATATATATATATATATATATATATATATATATATATATATTTATATATATCACCTCCTCTTTATCCATTCATCCATCGACAGACACCCACGCTGCCTCCACATCATGGCCATTATAAACAATGGTGCAATGAACATATGGATGCACATGTCCCCTCGAAGTAGCATTTTGGGTTTCTTTAGATAAATACCCAGAAGTGGGATTACTAGGTCCTTCTTTGTTTTTTGTTATAGCCTTTCTTTTAAAGTCTATTTTGTCTGGTATAAGTATTGCTACCATAGCTATTTTTCTTTTTTCATTTCCATTTTCATGAAATATCTTTTCCCCATCCCTTTACTTTCAGTCTCTGTATATCTTTTGATCTGAAATGAGTCTCTTGTAGGCACCATATGTAAGGGTCTTATTTTTTTATCCATTCAGTCACCCAGTCTTTTGATTGGAGCATTTAATCCATAAACATTGAAAGTAATTGTTGATAGATATGTAGTTATTGCCATTTTATTATTCATATTTTTTATTATTTATTCATTTTTGTCTTAAAGATGTTCCTCTAACATTCCTTGTAATACAGGTTTGGTGGTGAGGAACTCTTTTAGCTGTTTCTTCTCTGGGAAGCTCTTTACCTGCTCTCCAATTCTGTTGTAATTGAGACTTGATTGCTGTCTACATGTCAATTGGAGGGATTATCCCTCAGGCTGATTGGTTGTGAGGACTGGCTGTGACTACAGTGGAGGAGTTGTTGAGCAGTGGCTGACCCTACAGAGAAGGGTTTGCCTTAGCAGGGCTCTGATGCCTGTCCAGTCTGCCCTTTGGGTATGTTGTCCTTGTAGGTGGTCGGGTAATGCTCTGGCCCAGTCCAAAGCTGGCCATTGGGGCTGCCAGCATTGGGGCCTCCTGGGAGGGGACCCACTGCAGGCCAAGTTCAGCCTGTGCTCTGCCCGAGGCCACCTGTCATGAGCCAAAAGCCATCCAGAGATGGCCCCCATTCATGCTGTGCTTGGAGGTGCCTTGAGAGGCGGAGCCATGAACAAAGGCTGGCTGTAGCTAGTGCCAGGCTTAGGACTGCTCAGCCAGAGGTATGGGACACACTGAAGCCATATGCTGCTTATTTGGATTTTTTGAACCTTTGAGAGATTTTAGGAAAGTCTGCAGCATGTGCCAAGTCAGGCTGTTTATATGGAAAAGCCACTGGAAGTGGCTTGGCTGTGCCTGAAAGTTGGGTGGGGTGTGGTCTCAGGGAACCACTAGGGCAGGGCATAGGACAGGTGATAGCCAGTTTGATGGAGATTAAGATATGGTGGCCACCTGAGTCTGCACGCAGAGAGCAGGAGGGCTCAACAAAGAAGCAGTGGCTTCCACCAGCTCCTCAGTTTGGGAGAAAGCTGCCCCTTCAGCCCTCATCCTGCAGCTAAACAATTCAGTTCCTCTCCGTATGTCCCTGGAGCCTTTTGAGCTGTTGCCCCAATGCTGGAGCTCAGAGCAAGTGAGTCCATCAGCAAGTAAGTTTGGGTCCTTTATTAGGAGCGCCTGGGAGTGTAGCCACCATCCTTCTCACTCAGCCACAATCTCTGCTGGTTTTCACAGCCAGAAATTATGTGGAATTTCTGAAACCCTGGGCTGGGGAGGGACTGGCATCTCTCACTCCTCAGGGTGGGGTGGGGAGAATCTTTGCAGCTGAGATATCCCTCTCAATTTGTAATGGTCATATGCAGGTGTGGGTCCAGCCCTTTCTGTGTCTCTGCCCCTCCTGCTAGTCTCAAGGTGACTTCTTCTGTATGTCCTTAGTTGTAGGACTTTGATTCATCTAGACTTCAGGTGATTCTCAGTAATGATTGTTCTGTAGTTTAGTTGTAATTGATGTGGTCCTGAGAGGAAGTGAGCACAGTATTCACCTACTCTACCATCCTGACTGGAAAAAACTGGACCAACCTTTCTTATAACCATGGCCTTACAGAGACCATATTACTAAATTTAAGATACACAAAGATGAAGATGAATCAGATACATTGACCTGTGGGTAGAGGTCCTGGGTTGCCTATATATTCCAATAATTGTAAGAGTTTGATTAATTCACGCAGGTGAAAAAAGTGAAACATCCACATAATTGAAATGAAATTTAGAGCGTTGGAGTTCAATGTTAGTCTGGGCTTGAAATTCTGTATTAATCAAAATTTCAGATTTATAGGACACCAGCTGTCTTAAAAGCCTAATATGATTTTTTAAAAGAATTCTATTGTCTGCAGGATGGTTTGTATATAGTTTGATAATTTCTTTACAGATGCTGTATTAGGAAGCTTTAATATAGCCGAGGTAAATATATTTAGGATGCTATTTCCTGGTACATGTTGGGATGGAGTGGAAATCACTGACTTTGAGAGACTTAACTGTGTAGTCTTAAAATCATGCACATCTGCAAATTAATAATTAGCATGTGGAGGGGCAGGAGGTTCTGGAAGGAAATCCCTGTATACCACAACTCCTAGCTATCCAACTCCTTTCTGAATATGCTTCTGCATTTTTAAAGACATGGAGCAGAGAACACAGAGGGCCACATAGGAACATCGAAGTTAGCTAGTGTCTTGCCGTGACCCTAGCAATATCCCCTGCTGGGCCTTGTCTCAGCTCCTACTTGCTCAGATCATCTCTGTCCTGTTTCTTACCCATGGCACTCACCCCTCAACAAAAACCTGCTCTGGCTCAGCAACCAAGGGAGTTAGCACCTATCAGCATTTACTCTCTAGTTTACAGATGGTATTTCATTTGGCCTTCATAGCATATCCTTGGATACAGGCATTATTATGTTCAATATATAGAGGGGGAAAATAAGGCTTAGAGAGATCAAGTGACTTGCTCAAGGGCACACAACAATGCATGTTAGAGTTAAATTTCTAGTATGCTATACCTGAGAGTCTTAACTTATATTTTCCCATTTCAACACACCTCAGGGGAATAATACACTTACTTCAGGAGGAGTGTTCATTATGGCAGTGCCTCTTAAACTTTCACGTGCATAGAAGTCATTCAGGGCTTCTGTTAAAATGCAGATTCTGATTCAGTATAGTTTGGGATGGGACCTGGGATTCTGCACTTCTGAGAAGCTCTCAGGTGATGCTCATGCTTCTAGCCCCCAGATAACAATTTGAATAGTGAGGGTCCAGAGCATTGATTCACTGGAAGGCAGAGGGCACCATTCATGGCCCTTTCAAGGAGTCCCTTAGAATCTGGGGGGGGCTGCTCCCAATGGAAATGGGATGTTTCTCCCAGAAGAGGTATTGCATCACTACACTTTCCATCTAGTAGCCTTATGATAAAACACACTGCATAGAGATGCCTGAGGAGACGATGCCACTGCCTTCTACGGTGTTGAAAATCTAATACAAAGGAAGAAATCTTTAGTGGTTGTGTTTCAGGTAGGGAAATAATTGTTTGGGAAGAATTTTTGCAGTCACGCCACAAGACAGCCGTTGATTCTAATTACTCATAAGGCAGACCCTGCACATAATACATGTTCCTAATATGTGTTGCTGTAAAATCTCTTATGCTTTTTCCCCCATACAAAACACGGGTCCATAAATATGTTAATGAGCTTGAGCCAGGGGACTGGGAGGAGAGAATTGCAGGACGTGGCAGTGTGTTAGGAAATGTGTGGGCTCTTTACTGGGACCTTTGAATTATCCCTGGAGGAAAGCACACCTGTGGTCCCAGGCTTGCTTCAGGAAGCAGAATGTTAGAGTCAAACTTTTTTTTCTGTCTTAAAAACAAAGCCATCCACAGTTCCCCTCACCACTGTTCTGTCTCTTCCTTTCTCTAAATTATTTTTAATATTTCTTGTCTTCATTTGATATGGCCTTTCGGACACTCTTTTGGCATCTTAAAGCTTACTTGCTTTAGGTTGCCTTGTGCCCCCTTCCTGTTGTTAGTGGTGCACGTTTATATGTGATGCTTTGTTATGGATGGTGTTCCGTTATTATTTATTACTTTCCTTTGTTGATGGCTTTTGCTTAGTCACTCTGCTTCTCTGGTATTTTCTTTGCTCACAGTCTATTTCCTTCAGCCCCTTTGCCCTTTCTATTTCTTTTTCGCCTAACACGGAATTTTGTTTCTCTTAATACGTGATGAGCTCAGAGTGGCTTCGGAACCTCATGCAGTTTTGGAAGGATCGACAGACATCACTGAGTTTTTAGGAATCATTTTAGATACTGCTTTGTATCAATCAGCTCTCACTAGGTTATGCTCTGGTGGCAAAAAAATCCCCAGTGGCAGTGGCTTTCAACAACAAAGGCATATTTGTCGCTTGTGTTACAGGTTGTTGTGGCTCCAACTGCCTTCTTTTTTTTTTTTTTTTTTTTTGTAAAATAAGAGTTTATTTCTAGAAAATGTGAAATTATAGTGAAGTATTAAATATAAAATACTAATCCTATTTTTTGATTATTAGATTCAACATACATAAAGTCACTCTAAAATTGCTGTAAGAGTTCCCAAACCCTTAGGTTCAATTCTATATTTAGTTCATGGCAGACCAGATTACAAACCTTCTTCATTCTGGATGCAAGCTAAGGGAGCAACAACTGCCTAGAATAAATAGGCTGCTCTCAGGCAGAAGAAAACTAAAGGAGCTGATAAGGTCCACCATTGGTTCTTAGAGCTTCTGCTCAGAACTGGAATAAGCCACTTCCAGTCATATTTCATCAGCCAAAGCAAGTCATATGGCCAAGGCCGTAGTTAGTGGAGCAGGAAGTCCACTCCTCCCATAGGCAGATACTGGAAGCTACATGGCATTGTATTATTATTGTATTATTACCTTCTATAGGAAGGCAAGTTAATAATTAGGAATGGTATTATAGTGTGCTATGTGCGCCAAAGCTAGAATTTGTTCTGTCAGGTGGACTCTGTACAGAACCACACTTAAATTGTAATAATGGTCACATCAATGGGTAGAGAGTCACCAAACAAAACCTTCAGAAGAAACCTGAGATTCTTCAGCACTTTAAAATATTATTAATCAGGGCCGGCCGAGTGGCACAGTGGTTAAGCGCTGGCCTGGGAAGCCAGCGGCCCCGGTTCGGTCCCACATATGAGGGCCAGTGATACTGCCCTCAAAAAAAAAAAAATATTATTAATCAGTGGAGATCTCTCAGATGAGGCTTGGATAGGAGTTGTTTCCATGGCACATTTGGGATAACTTTAGGCTGCATTTATGTCCCAAGTTAGGGATGTGGAAAGCTGGGTTAACTCCTTTATATCGCTGGGGAAGCATTTATAAAACAAGACTGCCTGGGAAAATTCCTTTAACTTCTCTGTGCATCAGTTTATTTATATATAACTTGAGAATAAAAATAGATTGCCTTTGTAGGGGGCTTGAGGATTAAATTAGATAGTCAAAGTAAAACTGTTAGAACTGTTTTTGATAGATAATAAAAATATTTGAGTATTTGCTTTCATGATATTACCACTTGGGTATTTGAACCCCTGAAAGGCATATTGGGGATTCCAAACCATTAATTTTAGAGCTGATAGACAATACGACTAACATTGCCAAGTTTAAAATTTAATAACAAATAAACAAAGTAAAACTTAACACAGAAAGTAGGGGCTTAAATTCATAGGGGCTTAAAATCTTTTGATAAGATTAACAGTAATTTTTTTTTTTAGAGAAATTAATCTCTAGGTTGAGTGTTCGTGCTCTCCAGTCATTGTGTGGAGTGAAAGTCCTTCAAAAGTTGTGACATAGAGTCCTTGATTCATTTAGTGACAACAGTGCATTTGGGGCTCGTGTGAGTGAGAATAGCTGCATGGTTTGTTGGGAAATTCCACAGAAGAGAGACACAGGACTTCTGTCCAGAAGTCAATGGCTTGGTCCTAGGGGACTGGTCCTGGGGGAAATGGGTAGAGCTTGCTGGTTAGTGCTATGTGTGGAGTTTGCTAGGGAACATAATGAGACTTTTGGCCTGAATGGCTGCTTTTGTCCCATCAACTCAGCCTGAGCAGCCCCAAGGTAAAAGGAAAGGAACACGGACCATAGACTCAGAATGTCAAATTCAGTGACTTTTCAACTGTGTGGACATTTCTTAACCTCTTTGGGCCTTGGTTTACTCATAAATGTAATATTATTTAATGTTTATCCAGCAATGGTCGTGCATTATATATATTCTTTAAATATTTGCTAAATAATTTCATTTTCATAGTAAACCTATTTGGTAGGTATGATTATACACATTTTTCAGGTAGAGAAACTGAGGTAGAGAGAGGTGAATAACTTGCCTGCACCAACACAGGTAGGAAGGAGTGAAGTCAGGTTTTGAAGCCAGCAGGTCTAGCTCCCAAGGCTACATTCATACCCACCATGCTTTTCTATCTCTTGTGCAGTCAGCACTCTACCTGGGGCTGCTGCTGTGAAGATTAAATTTGTTCATCTTTCTAAATCCTAGTCCACCACCTGTCAATTAATAAGTAGATGCTCAATAAACATTGGCGATTATTTCTCATCTCCCCTCCCCTCTTTCAGCTGTGCTGGGAGACCCCCAGGGAAGCAAGATTAGTGGGGTGCCTAAGAGTGGGAGATCTTTAGCCCTATTTTTCCCTGGGCAAAGCCTCTCATAACTCTCAAATTTACCTTTACTTTAGAGTCCTGTTTCTGTCCTATTTACTACGTGAAGCTTTCTTCCACTATTCTGGCCTATTCTACCCCAAGCTTGAGGGTATGATGTCGTCTTGTAAAGGAAGCCCCAAATTAAAAAGAATGATGGCACAGCTAGGCGTTCTTCCCAGCACACCATCATATCCACATATGGAAAACCTTTATTCCATTAATATGTGAATGACCTTTACATGTATTTAAATCTGCTGTGGGCATAGCTGTCTTTAAAAAGTTATTTATTTTTTCCCCTTTACTCTACATGGTGTCAAAATGGGGACCTCCTCTCCCCTTCCCTTGGGGTAAGTAACCACTAAGCCAAAAGGTATGAAACAAACAGAATAGCTGCCATGAAGATTTAAATTCATGACAAACCTCTTCAATAATTGTTTCCTTATATCTGTCTTCTCATCAAGGCGATTTAGTTCCAAATTGTCCTTGTGCATGTTCCGGAGGCAGAATTTTGTCATGGAAGGAGGAATGGCTACAGGGAATAATGAGACCTGGCTTTTAGTGCTTTCCCATTCACAAGGGAGCTGCATGACCTTGGCAAATTGCTGATCCTTTCTGAGTTTCTGTTTCTTCAATTGCAAAATGAGGAGCTGGGGTTAGTTCAGCTATTGCAAACCAGGGGCTCTAGTAGTTACAGTTCTCCCAAAATAAGAATCCATTTTAATATTGTAAAACTAATGATGCTATTCAATGGTAGATAAAAACTTTCAAAACATGGAGTCCCACAGAGGAAAGAGAAAATTAAAGGGATCTCTGGTGGTGAAAGATTGGGGAACAAGAATCAGTTCTTTATTTTTCTTAAAGCACCTTCCTCATCGTTGGGTAAATTATTCACATCTGCAAGCTCAGTTTTCTCATCTGTAAAGTGGGGGATAATTTAGACTCATTTCAGAAAATTCAGAGCGTTGCCGTGAAGATTAAATGAGATACTGCATATGAAGTGCTTAACCAATGGCACTCAATAAGTTGTGACTGTTTTCCTAGTTCTTCAGTGGAGGTTCAAAATTACCCAAGGGGGATGTTTTAGATGAAACTAGACCCCACTAGATTGTGTTATAAATGTCCTTAACTCTAGGGTGGACCTGGGGTTCTTTGAAGTTGTGGTGACCTAAGGATGGACCAGTTAATTCCCACTTCCTTGGGAACTGTAACCCAAATGTGTTTTGTGTAAGTCCTTCAGCTGGTTATGCTATCAGTTGGTAACATCTGGGCCCCAGCAGAAGTAGGCGAATGGGGAGAGGAGAGGAAAAGGCTGAGGGAAATATATGGAGATCAGAATTCCTGGAACAGAGAGTGGCATTCCTGGCACATGCTGTTTATAGCATACATAGTCTCAGTGATAATTGCTACCAATTAACCAGGACTTACTATGTGCCAGGCACTGTGCTAATTGGCATACACTATCTCTTTTAATTTTCATAGCCACTGTATGATCTCGTCTATCTATTGGCCAAAGGAGGTCACAGGGCCAGTCCATAATCAAAGGGTAGAGAAATAAATTCACCACTCCTCTTGGTGGAGCTGCTAAGTTTCATTGTAAATTCACAGATAAAAGGAGGGACCATTTTTGCAATCAGTTTGCAATAGTCTCTGTAGTATAAGTAGTGCCGAAGATCACTTATTTCCCTTGAGTCACTTCTGTGCCCAGAACAGGCAAGTCAGGTGGCAAGTGCCTCTTACCATCTTGGGTCCTTTTCATTATAGATAGAACCCAAGAGGAAATAAAACTGAAATGTGGTCCAGTTGTTTGATATACCCAGGAGCCATATTATAACTATTTGGGGAATTTTGTGTTTTCTGAATTCACCTGAGTTCTCATGTTCAAAACAAACTCCAAGCTAAGAATGTCACTTATCTGTTATCTCAAAGCTCTGCCAAGTGCTACGTGGTTAGTGTGGTACACAAAGTTATAAATATTTCCACCAGCCTTTCCAAGGGAGAGAAAATGAGTACTGTATCTTACCGTCTAGAAGACCACAGCTTACCAATTCATGGAAAGGGTTAGTCAGGGCTGAACAGTATTATCCAAAAGGTGAGATGTTTTGTACAGTAGGAACTGAAATGTTATAATGCAGATCCTTGGATGACTGGACATGGTTCATTAATTTTTTCTATTTGCAAGTGAAACTGGATTTCCATGTTTAGTAGTAATAATATAGTTTTCATTTGAAATAAATTTGTTCATAAAAAAAGAGTCAATTAAAATGTAAGCAAATGATAGAGGTGATCTATAGATAAGGCAAAATCTTGAATGTGGTATGTGAATGACTCCTGATAAATGGAGCCACATGTACAAAAGCTTGGAGAAGCAACCCCTCACTGAAAGTGAGAAAATTGAGTCCTGAAAAGGGAAGTAAGTTGCTGAAAATATCATAGCTAATAAAGAGCAGATCTGGCCTTCCACCCAGACCTCCTGTCTCAAAAGTCACCTCCCCGCACTATATTAAATTACTCATTCCTTCTAAATCAACAACCTGAAATGAACCAAGTTACCTGCAGGTGCAAACATATTTTATTAGGAGATACTAAAAAATGAATAATACTTCCTACCATTTACAATTAAGTACTTTATATACTTGGTGATGAGAATAGTGCTTATACTTTTCATACGTAGATTAACATTCACTTCAGTATTTGAGGGCATTGCCTCAATTTTTTTTGTAGATTCAGGCTATAAACAGAAATATCTTTGTGCATAGCTGAAGTCTGTAATATTTTATGGCAAATATTGAGACAGATATTACCTTATAAAAACATATTTGTGTATCTGTATTGGATTAGAGAGAGATTTTCTAATCAGAGACCATATATGTACCCTTCAAAGAATAGGTGAAGATGAATAATTTAATGAAATGGAACATATAATTAACTTGAAATAATTATAGAATGATATACATGGAATCTATGCTACAATGTGGATAAACTTTGAAAACAATATGTTAAATGAAAGAAGCTAGTCACATATTGTTTGATTTCATTTATATGAAATGTCAAGAATGGGAAAATCTTTGGTGACAGATTGTAGGTTGGTGATTGCCAGGGGCCGGGGGAAAGGAGTGGACAATAGGAAACAGCTACTTAATGTGCACAGGTTGAAAATGTTCTGGAACTAGAGAGATCAATGGTTGTCCAACATTATGAATGTACTCAATGTCCCTGAATTTTTCAATTTTAAATGGTTGATTTTATGTTATGTAAATTTTGCCTCAATTAAAACCCCCCTAATATATACAGAAACACACACACACCCATTTATATTTATATTTATATACATGCCCATGTATGGCACTCTTGTTCTCTACTAATATACTGTTTCTCAGACTTTTTCTCATACTGTGTCTCAGCTTTAAGACAACTTTATGCCCTGAAAAATTATTGAGGATGACAGAAGCTTCTAGTATTTATGTGTGTGATATCTGTCAATATTTATGATAATAGAAATCAAAATGGAAAACATTAAAATATATATTAGTTAATTAAAAAACATAAACCCATTACATGCTAATAAAATAATATTTTATTCAAAATAATATTTTCCAAAACAAAAATATTTAATGAGAAGCAACTAATGAGCTCACAACTCAAATAACTGCACAACCCCTTTTTCCTCTGGACAACCAATGGTTTTCAGAATGCAACAGAAATGATTTCTGTATACTTCCCCATTTTTTTCACAGAGTGTTAAAAAGATGTGTATACTTAAGGTCTGAGATTTAATTAATAGTTTTTACTGCTTCATCCAGGCCATCCTTAAGTGAAACTGGCAATGTTTGTCCTGCACAGTCATTGCTGCGAAGAATATAATACCGACTGGTGTAGCTTAGTGTCACTACCTTGATTCTTGCTAAGGCTCTAGCAGTTTGACCCACCATTGTTTTTGTACCATCCGTGTAGATGTCTGCACAGTGAAAAGGACAAATAATGTGTTTTAATTTTCATGAGGATAGATTTGACTCTCAGCCCCCCCTGAAAGTGTCACAGGGATCCCCAGGGATCCGAAGACCACAAACGAAGGGCTAATTCTTTAGTTAAGTACAAGACTCGGAATTATGAGTACTTAAAACATGCATGGATTTTAAAAATGTTAGACCATGTTCTTAAAAGACTGAGTAATCTTTACAGTGGCAATGAAAAATAGGACCTTGTTTTAATCAAATTTTGAATGCTTCTCTCTGATATTCTCTGTCCTCAGGCCTTTTCTGGACCCTTTGCTCAGAATGCTTTCTTACAGTTAAATGATAATTCCCCCACTCGCCTCCTTTGAGTCCTTACTTAGCTATCACCTCAAGGAAACTTCTTTGGCCATCTTATCTAAAATATTGCCCCTTCCCCAATACACAGTTTTAGAAACACACACACAACCACACAAACTATTATCCTTTCCTGTTATTTTTTTTCTTAGCACTTATCCCTATTTTATGTATTATGCATTTTATTTATGTATTTATTTATTCATTTATTTGTTTTATTATTTAAAAAAATTATTTCATTTTCCCCCAATAATCCTAAACTACATAAAAACAGGAATTTTCATCTGTTTTGTTAACAGCTCCTGGAATAGTGTTTGACACATTGATGATCAGTAAATATTTATTAAATGTTGTTGAATATAGTAGAACTTAAATTCAACTGTACACACATCATGTCTTAAAAAAATGGTGATTCAGGAACAGTCACAACATATATCCCATAAGATATATAATGGAAAACAGGTTTTATGATCCAATAAGTTTGTGAAACATCCCTCTCCCTCTTCTTCTCTCTCTCTCTCTCTCTTCCCCTCTTACGCACACACACTCTCACACACACAGATTTGCAACAAACTAACATAAAGTGTCTGAGAGGCCCTGTGATATAGACATGTGTTTAAATTCAATGCTTTTCAAACTTTTCACTAGTGTTCTCTGGAACACGCTCTGGGAAATGCTTTCCTATACACAGCCTCCATGACTCACCTTCAGCATCATTGTGAAGGGCAACTGGCATTTAAAAATAAAATAAAACTATGGATTTGCTTATATCGTGCGGAGCTGTTCCAACATAAGATGTTATCATTAGTTCATCCAAGTGGAAAATAAAAAATGTTTCATTTCATAATTCTTGATTTTGTATGCTGATAAAACCTTTTGGTGGAATAGAAGACTGAAAGAGAAGACTCTGTTTATTCATATATTTAAACATATATATTTTAAAACAAGAGTGATTCCTTGTAATTCAGATTGCTTTTGGGTGGAGAGGGGAGGGTTAATTGGGACAAGTAGTGAGACATTTATAATTTTGGAAGAGAGCCTGAGATACGCTCTAATCCCAGTGAGTGGAACCTGTCATGAAATCCATGAAATGCGGAAGAATGAATACTGTGTCTGCCTCAGCCTTTTCACGTGGTAAAGGGAGGCAGTCCTATAGACTACTTGATAATCTTACTCCTCTTAAGAAATTCTTACTGTGAGCCTTCTAGCTTTTCTAAAGTGGGTGGTCTGCCCTACATTTCTTAGAAAATAGTCAACAGAGCGTTGCTGTAGAGATTCACAACTCTGGAGAGGTCACTTCTGTTTCTCTCTAAAGAACTTTGCTTTGTGCCTAGAAGCTGAACTCAACTGTGGACAAAAAAAAAACAAGCAAGGAGGCAGTTGCTTCTTCCTAAGAACATTGTGGTTTATGTTGCTCAGGACACACTGCCTTCCTCCAGAGAAGTCCCCCCTTCGAATCTCTTATGCCCCTGTGCATTTAAAGAGTAGAGACTTCTCCACAGCCATTCCCTCTTCCTTATCCTCCTCCTTGTCAGAATTTAAAGAGAAATTTTGGTTCTCTGACCAGCTGCCTTATCCCGGAGGTCAGTCTGCATTTTTGTGCTTGGAGTCATCATTGCCTTACATCTCCTGTGGCCTCAAGGACCATCTGATTGACCACAGAGCTGACCTTTCTTTTGCAGAGCACGATTTCTGAGAAATCAGCAGGTCCTGCGGAGTCTTGCTTATGCAGCTATTGATCCCCAACCCTGCCTCGCTAAACAGCTTGATCAGCCCCAGAATCTGTCAATAAAAACACCGCTGCTGAACCCACACTTCCTGCTAAGTCCGGACCCCACTAAGGGTCACAGGATATCTTTACACTACACCTAAATAGATTGTATTTCCTGTCTTGAGCAAGTATATCCACTAGGCTGATATTCTTTCCAAGCCACAGTGGTTGGAAGCAGTATTATAAAAGATAGCCGTTACCTGTCCCTGAAACAGCCTGTAATTGTGTATTCCTTATAACCCAGAGAAAAATTTCCTTCTTCAAATAGCAGATTATTCATTTGACCGTACTTGGTTACTGAACTCAAATGTCTTGATAGTTTTTCATCATTCATCAGACAAAGTCAGGAAAAACAGCCAAGGGAGATCTCTTTGGGGCTTAATGATTAGAGGAACTCCTAAAAGGTCACCTCAGAATCTCGAGTGTATCAATGCCTGGAATTCCATCATTAGGAGTTTTTTAGAAAATGAAAAGTGTATAGTTTCTCTTTTAAAATACGAATAGCCCCGGGATCCCTCTTCCAGTCCCATATTCGTTTGTAGACTCGTTCTAGAACATTAAAGCTGAAAGGAATCTTAGTGATAATCTGCTCCAGCCTTCTTGAGTTAGTGATGAAAACTCAAGACGCTGGGAAGACAGGAGTGCCAGAGGAAGGTCTCACAGCTGGGGAGGAGCAGAGTAGGATCAGTACCCTGTGTCTCCTGCCTCTTTGCCTGAAAGCCTTATGTATCCTATGGTGTTCTGAGGAGACAGCTTTCTCTCAAATGTGTCAACCTGTGTTAAACTCTGCCTAAAAATATTTCATGTGATGCAGCTTGATTCATGTTTCTCTAGAGTCATTGCACTTCTAGAGATGGCAGGCATTGGGGTAATCATATATAAAACTTCCTCTTGGTTTTAAGTCACTTCCAAATCTAGTGCATAAAGCGACATGTTTGGGTGGCATTGGGTCTCACCCCCCATCACCACCACCAAGTGTAATAGGTGTGTCTGTGTGTGATGGGGAAGCCCGGAGTATCAGAAAGAGGGGATAAACCGAAGAAGGAAAGAGACATTTTAAAAGGCAGTTGTTTATGTACGTGCGCCTGTGGAATCAGCATCACCCACTGCCTGCTGTGGAAAAGTCCTAAAAAGTGCAAGGAAAATTGGCTCCAGAGAGGGGCAGTGATGTGGCAAGGGGGACCCTGTACCCAGTCTGTCTGGCAAGGTGGGTCATGGATGTGGACATGGGCCATGGGCGTGGAGTTTTCTTGAATTCCTAAGCAGAACAAACTATTTCTCACCTTCATAGAAATATCTTTGACAGTTCTCTGTGATTCACCTCAATCACATCTGAGGTCTGAGTATTAATTGTGTATTTTTATTTCCATTTGTCTATTAAAATAGTTTTCTTGTAAAACCCAATACTTCCCCCTCTTTGTTTAGGTGAACCGTTTCTTGTGAAATGGGTTTCACAGGCAGACTTGTGTAGATGATTTCCTCTACCGCATGGGCAATAAGAATGTCTACTATTAATGTGTGTTAGAGCCATAATTCTTAGATTTCAGTGTGCATCACAGGCACCTGGGTAGCTTATTAAAAACACAGGCACCTGGACCCCACTTCAGATCTACCAGTTCAGAACATAGCAGCATGGCACTAGAGCTGTGTGTTTTGAAAAGTTCTTCATGGCCCTGCACCCGCTGTATGATTTTAATGTTCTCCTGTTTGAGACACATGTCAGAAGGATGCAGGGAAGAAGAATGGCTTAAATGTTAGGAGAGCCTTTGTGCCCAAATTTCTTATTCATTCATTGATAAACCTTTATTGAGCACCTATTTACCACGTGCACAGAATGTTGCTAGGTTTGGGGCTTACACAGATGACTCAAACACAAGTCCTGCCCAGAAGTTGCTCACAATTTAGGACACATAGCTCTCATGATGTCTGTTTACAATTCAGAAACCTCTGGTACTGGAGAGTACTGCAGGTGGTGTGGGTCGGGGGCGGGGAGGTGGAGTCGTCACGAGAGAGTTCGCAGAAAAAGTCTGTTGGAGCAATTTTGAAAGACTAGTCCCCGTTCTCCAGGCACATGACGGGGGAAGGGAATTCTAGGTGAGGGAACCGTCAGTGCCAAGGCTTGGGGATTGAAAGGTGTGCGAGTTTACAACACTTCAGATCCCTGATGGCCGACACACAGTGATGGGTATATAGGAGGAGGAAAGCCTGGGAAAATGGGTGCACCAGCCTAAAAAAAGTATACATTTTTAAAAAACAACAACACTGTTATTGACAAGAACGTAGATTGTATGAGTGTGGCATTACTGTTTTAAAATTGGCTACTGGGATTTTGGTGTTCATTTATTATTAATGAACACAGTTCCCATGCACTGCAGTACTCCCCCTGACTCCTCATTCTGACCTCACCTTGTGATTGTTAATACACCCTATTTTTAGCTGCAAGATCCTTTACTTTTCTCCTTAACCTAGTCTTTTATATTTCTCGCATGCTCTGTATCTGCAACATTGCTCGAGCCTTGCAGTTCCAGCATTACTGCTATGATGTTTAAACCATCTTATTAGAATTTGTGCCCGGTTTCTTTAAACATTAACTTTAAATTAAGCAGTAATGCCAAATGAAGCTCCAGGGGTGGGATGGAAAATGTCGACTGTCTTTTACAGATTAGACTGACCTAGGAATGTAACTCAGGTTTTTAAAAAGTTGCCATTTCTTTTTAATGTCAGGAAAACTTAATAAAGCTCTCTCTAGATTTTTACCTTAATGGCCGTCAGCATCAATCTTGATAATTGCTGATTTTGTATTAGCTGCATATCTCCTCTCCAACAGTAATGACAAAGGCAAACTCCGCGCTGATTCAAGGCACTCCACTTCCGAACGTGCTTTGGTGTGCACTTTTAAAATGTTTTTTATGGGGGGGCCCGCCGAGTGGCACGGTGGTTAAGCATTGGCTTGGGATGACAGCAGCCCCAGTTCAGGTCCCATATATGAGGGCCAGTGACACTGCCCTCAAAAATTTTTTTTTTTTTTACCAGGAATCCTGTGAATTTCATAGAATGGGATTATTGTTATTTCCCCAATGTAACAGATGAGAAAACTGAGACCTAGCCTGATTAATGACTTGCTTGTAGTGGTTATATTTTTGATGTTTAATGTGACTAGTATTTCGTGTGATTCTGGAAGCAGTAGACTCTCCTTCCATTTAAAAATCTAAATAATGCCAAGGCCAATGCAGAAGCTTTAAGTGCTGGTATTGCCTTTTGGTATTCATAATTAAGATAGCCTTTATTTGTACTAATAATTCAGTAGTACATCTCCCTAATAGATGTACTGAGCAAGCACCGTAGTGACAAGATAAGTTGCCCTGTTTTGTTCCATATGTCTGTGTTCTAACTATTCCATAGTTTTAATTGGTTCCCTGCAGAATAACATTTACAAGCATATGGTATGGAAAATGCTGACTGCTTTTGTTAGCATGTATTTTAATACTTGTGGTGGTCCTGGTTCACTTAGCCCTTACATGTGATTATGAGGTGATTTCATGCACTTTATGGTGGACTTTTTCTTAACCTGCTTACCGAGTGTTAAATGCCATCAATACAGTGTATCCGGCAGCCGGTTCACATTTGGGCAGGAAACTAATTCACAGAAGCTTCCATCATGGGTTTGTGCTGCAAGATGCCACTTCCTACTTGCCTTGTGTGCGGCGTTCAGAGGACAACGGGGCTGCCTGCAGTTATGCTTCTGAGAAGGATGCACCGTTTGGAGCTTGGGCGAGCCAAGCTGCACAACAGAGCTCTCTGGCGCCTTGTTTGGGAGATTTACCAGCGATTCCTTGAAAAGGAATTACAGATGAGAAATTAGACTTGTGGACGGAAGAATCAGCTGTATTTTTGGATTATTAGAGCTACTTGGGTGGTTTCCTTAGGGAGTGCTATAGTAGAGTGCAGCTGAATTATTAATATTTTTGAGATTCCTTCTGAGGCTTTTTTTCTTCTTTTTTAACCTTCGTGTTGTGGAAAATTTCAAACACCTATAAAAAGGGGAAAAAAAATGCGTAAACACTCCTCAGTAGACCTATGACTTAGCATATTAGTTTCCTAGGGCTGCCAAAACAAAGTACCAACAAACGAGTGGTTTAAACACAGAATTTATTGTCTCACAGCTCTGGAGGCTAGAAGTGTAATGTCTAGATGTTCACAGGGCTGTGCTCCCTCTGAAAGCACTAGGGAGGGATCTGTTCCGGGCCTCTCTCCTAATTTGTCTGTCTGAGATGCTCTTTGGCTTGTAGATGGCTTTCTCCCTGTATCTTCACATCGTTGTCCCTCTGTGCCCCTGTGTCAAAATTTTCCCTTTATAAGGATACAGTCGTATTGGATGAGGGCCCACCTAAGGACCTCATCCCAATTTAGCTAATTACATCTGCAACAACCCCATTTCCAAATAAGGTCACATTCTGAGGTGCTGGCGGGTTAGATAACCAACATAGGAATTTTGAGGACATGCAGCTTAATCCATAACACTTATCTTCAATAATTATCAATGTCTCGCCAATCTGTTTCCATACCGTGCATGTACATGTGTACATTTTTATTTCCTGGGGTATTTCAGAGGAAATCACAGACATCATGCTATTTCACCTGTCCATTCTTCAGGATGTATCTCGGACCAATAAGGAGGTGTGTGTGTGTGTGTGTGTGTGTGTGTGTGTGTGTGTGTGTGAATGAGAGTGTGTGTGTGAGTACTGTCTGTATGTATGAGTGTGAGTGTGTGAGTGTGTGTGAGTGCGTGTGTGTGAGTATGTGTGTATGTGTGTGAGTGAGTGTGTGTGAGTGTGTATGTATGAGTGTGAGTGTGCGAGTGTGTGTGTGAGTGTGTGAGTATGTGTGTATGTGTGTGAGTGAGTGTGAGTGTGTGTGTGTGTTCCATAATCAGTGTGTTCAATGGTCTTTTCTTTAAGGAGAAGCATGGAGAGAACAGTAGAGGCTCCTGTTACTTCTCAACCTGAGAAGTTCTCACCTCTCTTCCCTGGAAGAAAGACAAGTCACCCCCTCTAAGAAGCTTCCGACAAATTAAGGCAGTTAATGCTGCTGTCCCCTGTGCCCCACACTGTTTTTCAGTGACCTGTAGCATATGAATAACCACACTTGTAGCAGGGTGAAGTAGAAATGACAGCAGATCGGGTTTTGTACCTCATTGACTCGTCCGCTCCCCCTTTCTCTAGGAGAGGCTTTCAGGAAAGTCCATAGTGGGGCAAGGAGCTCGGCGAGGGGGGCTGAGAGAAGGGTTTGGAATGCACTTCTCAGGTGGCCTTGATGGTAGAACTGGCTGATGCTTCACTCAGTGAGGGTTGCTGGAAGCGAGGGTCAGTCCTCCAAATGACAGCTCTGACAGTTGGCAAGGTCTCTGGTCAGTATGGCATGATGTCCTTTGTTGCTAGGTGTGGGCAGATAATGGAAGTCTTCTAAATACTGTGCAGTTGTCTCAGCTAATCTATATAAATGTTTATTATTTTCATTTTCTACAATGGCATTACCTATAATGTAAGTTTTTCAAATTACCATAGTAATCCAGAGTTGCCCCATTTGCCCCAAGATAATCAAGAGTTGACCACAAAACTATTTTTTAAAAATTAGCTTCAGGTGTACAAAACAATGTCATAGTTAGACATTTACACCCCTCACAAAGGGATAACCCCCCCTCCCCCAATCTACTACCCCTCTGACATCATCTATAGCTGTTACAGTTCCATTGACTCTGTTCCCTATGCTGTATTCCACATCCTGTGAATACACACACACACACACACACACACACACACACACTCATAAATTATAGTTGACATTCAATGTTATGCAACTTCAGCTTCAAGTGTATTGTAAACATGTATGAAATGGCCTAGGGGGTAGCGTGAAGCAGGACTGAGCAGAGCGTTGGAGGCATAGGGATTACCAGAAACATTCCCCACTGTCAGTCCGGGCAGGGAAGCCGTCAAGTGCAAGGCTTTGTGATCCACGTCCTAGAGCAGTTACCTCGGACAGTCTCTGTGGGCCAGACTTCTTAACTTGGGCTTGATCAAGGATCTCTCATCCAGGATTCTGAGAGTTTTGTGAAATGGTGCCAGGGTCAGAGAAACCACGGGATCTGTGGCAGCTGCTCGCCAGTTGCCTCGGAGGCATCATTCCCTGTGTATATGTGTGAATGATGCTCCTTACAGCACAACCCTGTGGCATGTCAATGGCACCCCCTGGAATTGTGTGACAATGAGGTGTTTGTTCTCTGCTATCACTGTCCTTAACTGGTTGTTGCCCTGTGGGTTTTTCCCTCCAGTTAGCTGGGATATGCCAACTGAGCAAGTGGGAAGAGGGGACTACCACCCTATCTTGTGGTCCCACATTCTCTCTCACATTTCTTTTTTTCATTTTTAAGATTTTACTGGGGAATTGGAGAAGGGAACAGTATTGAGGAATTAGGGAAGGGAACATGGTGTTTTTCCAGGACCTATCAGCTCCAAGTCAAGTTGTTGTCCTTCAATTTTAGTTGTGGAGGATGCAGCTCAGTTCTAAGTCCAGTCGCCGTTTTCAATCTAATTCTGTGGGGCGCAGCCCATCATCCCATGCAAGAGTCGAACCAGCAATGTTGTTGTTAGGAGCACATGCTCTCACCAGCTGAACCATCCTGCCACCTGTTGGTAGCTCAACAGCAGCTCAGCTTGGGCACAGGTCACAGGCCCATGTGGGAATCGAACCCGTGACCCTGTTGCTCAGAGCTCGCTCTCTTAACCAACTGAACCACCTGGCCAGCCTCACATTTCTTTTCTTGTTCTCACCTCACACTTTACTACCAGCACCCTCCTTCCACCACATCCAGAAGTTTAGCCATTAAGGATTTTTTTTTTTTTTTGCATCTTCTCCCTTGTTTCCACTCTGAGATTCTGAATATCTCAAGATATGAGTAAATTAGAAAGTCACTTTTTGTCACGTACACAAACAAAATGTTGGGGAGTCTTGCTCTCTATTTTTCTTTTGATGAAAATTTATATTAAATAAGGGGTTTTAGTTGTTATAAGATCGTGAAACAGAAACAAACCAACAACAACAAAAACTTGAGAGGGCATAGGGCAGGAATTTGATCTATTCGTGAAGATAAATGATACTTTTTTAATCAGTTCAAGATAATTGCTAAGATACTGTTACCCCTTTGGGTCTTCAAACCACAGGTTCACTTCTCTGATTTTTGTTCAGTGTGTAATTAATAAGTATTTATAATAATAGTGTTTTTTTTTTTATATTGGTACCTGCACATCTATACCTTAGGCAGAGTGTCTTAAGGTAGAAGTTGTAAGTCATAAGGCAGAAAAGTGTTAGGTTACTAATAGTTACAAATATTTGGTATTTTCAGAGCAGACACCACAATATTAAGAAATTAATATGTAATATTCTGTTGTTGTTGGAATTTTAGACTTCTGCTAAGGAAATTATTCAGAAAGAACACTCTCTTAAGGAAAATAAAATAGTAAGAAAATTTGAGTCTTTAATTAAAAGCTTTACATAATTCATCATTGAACATAGCCACAAGCCCAACGTGCACAAAGATTTATCTTACAAGATGAGAGAAAAAAATGTAAAGCTGATGTCATCTATTTTACAGCTGTTTATGACAGTGAAAGATTTTGATGGTCTGATGCATTTTTATTATGTATTGGTAAGATTTTCATAATATTTTTAAAGCATTTTTTGTCAATAATTTTATACATATTTTTAATTGAAAGTCTAATACGACACTTACTTAAAAATTAAAGTAACAAAATCTTTTAGTATAATAGCTTTCTTTTTTAAGTGACTGATTTCTCTAAAACATCAAGGCAGAAAAATTTGTTTAAAGGTATTTTGTATTAAAGGTCTTCTCAATAATCTATTCAGTTAATTATGCCCCAAATAGAATTCACATTGATATATTGGAAATTTTCCTTATTGGGAGGCTATGTTTAGAGATTGCTGGCAATTCTCTCAACAGAAAAAAGCTGATAAGGGAAAATATCTGGGCAATTGAAAAATAGGTTATTTATTACTTAAAACTATAAAATCATATTATCCCATAGTTGGAGGGATCTGACACTTAGACTTGAAAATTTTCATTGGGAAAGCTCCTTATCAGAATGTGGTACTCAGTTAATGTTAACATGCTTTTGCTTTTAAAATATCAGTGGAATAATATGGAATTTGTATATGAACATATTTTTATATCTGTCTTCATCTGTATCTATATCCTATTAGGCTATTCTGTGCCCCAAGATATGTATTTTAATAAAATTTATTGAATATCTAATTACAGTGTGCCAGATACTGTTTAGTATGAAAAAAGTTTCCTATTTTGCAAAATACTAGAGAGAGAGAGAGAGAGAGAGAGAGAGAGAGAGAGAGAGAGAGAGGTCACCTGCAAGGTGAGGGTTCTTCTGTCACTGAAAAACACACATTGTAACAAATAATGGCATCATTAAAAACTGTCATCTTTGCAAAGTACAGTAATTGCTCTGCACACCCTTGTACATTTCCCTGTGAACCTGTATAAGTGCATCTTGCTAGAAATGCATCTTCTTCTGCCTGCCTGCTTCCAGCCACTTATCTGTTCATTACTGTCATGTCTGAGCAGGTTTCAGACATGCCAGGTGTGTGGTGTCACCTGCCTGACGTTCGTTCCAAATGCAGACATTTACACGCGTGAGTATTAAAGCAATAGATCTTCCTTATGACAGCAGAAAGCTGACTTCAGAAAATCAAAGCTTCTGGGAACAATCTTCTGAGCGCAGCTTGGCTTGTTCATGGGAGGAGAAAACCTGACTAATTAGTTCCAGCCCTTCCGATCTGAGGAAGAAGAAATAATTAAAGCATCCGGAGCAACCTGTGCCACACAGCGGCTGGCTTTGGTAGGGGGGCACCTTAAGAGGATGTGATCAGAGAGAAGACTCACCAAGCCAAGTTCAGGGAACTCAGCGTAGAGTCGCAGAAGGCTCAGCATCACACATTTTCCAATAAAAATGAAAGTATTTTAAGTTAAAAAATTTAATTCCTATAACTTTAAAGAAGAGAAATATAGCAAGAAAAAAATGAGGGCTATTTAGTTATTAAAATATTAATCTTTAGGGCAAATTTGAGAAATAGTAATAAAGGCACAGGTTTCTAATCTTTTTTTTTTCCTGAATAATAATATATTTTGAAGCTTGGTGCATGGGTGTTGTCCACTCCTGGGCAGAAGTCCTTTGTCCCAGAGCTGTTGCTGTGAGCTGCTCCAGCAGCGAGTGTGTAAATGACATGTGTGGGTGGACTTCTATCTTATAGGATTACTTGACTGGTGTCAATCCTCCAGAGTAAATATTGGGGGTAGGGAGTGGCTAAACTAAGGGGATTTTGGTTTCTCAAATCCTACATAGGTGTTAAAAGTAACGTCACTGCCTGTTTATTCCCATATGTACCTCATTCAAGAAATTGTTTGAATCATTAGTCATGATAAACTGGACCAGACCTTGAGAGTATTGTGTGGACATTCACTAAGCAACCCACCAGCATGTGCCTGCACAAAGATGGACACTTGATATTTCAGAAGGTTCTATATTCTTAGTTGAAGGCCTGGACAATGTATTTGGGAGGATAGACAAAGACAAGTACCTTGAAGAGTTCAAAGCACACCACACCTTTTGTTATTTTCAGTCTTTTCTCTCAGTTCTTTATAGAAGTTACTATGAAGTTTTTCAGAAACGTTTAGTGCATGCCATATATGTACTGAGAGTCATCCTAAGATTTCCCATGATATACTGATAAGATATTGTTTATGAAGAAACCCACCTTTGTGAAGAAGGCATTTCTTCTTTCCATAGATGGGGAAAGTGAAAAACAGAAGCAGGTCTGAGTGCTGTAGTGAATCAAGATGGGAATCACAACTTGGGGCTATTTCTCCACCTTTCAACAATTGCTTTAGATTTATTGCAGCAGGATAAACATTTAGACACATGCATAGAACATAGAAATAACATTAGATTGTCAAGATGAAAAGGGAAAAGGAAGCAAATGACCGAAGTAAAGCAAAGTGAAGCTTCTCTGTCCTTTTTCTCCTCCAGTAAGTTTTCTGATACAGAGTCAACCAGAAGGCCCCAGAACATATCGCTGATTTAGCTCTAAATTCTAGTTCCATGAGAACATTTTCCTTGTTCAATCATATCATAGAAGATCCTGATTGAATCATGTATCAGGGTGGTGTGGGGGGCTTTGTGCTGTCTGAGATGGTTTGTTATTTCTTCGTTATGTATGGATGGCATAGTGAGAACAGTTGTCCCCTTGCACCCCTTCCCCATAAGACAAAGATAAGAAATACTGTCTAAGAGACTGGAAGGTGTATGTGAGCATTTGTGGGAGGGAATATAGTGGGAGCTAAAGAAGGAGAAAGGCACATGAAATGGCAGACCATTTTCCATTTTTGCTATTCTATTCCCAACCTAGATTTTAGCTGTCCATGAACTTAGAATTTGTACTCCTTATTTTGTTTTTACTTTGGTCCATTCTTTCAACATATTTAGTTGAATATTTTTACCAGGTGCAATTCTAAGTACTGATTCACTTCGGCAGATTGAAACCAAAGACATGCTCAGACCAGTTACCAATGGTGTGCCCTCAAGGGCCTGAGCTTTTCATAAAACCCATGCAAAGCGCGTTCCCTCCCTCCCTCTCTCTCTCCATCCATCCCTCCCTTCCTTCTCCTTCCTTCCTTCTCTCTTTCGTTCCCTATTTCCCTTTTTTTTTTTTTTTTGAGGGCAGTGTCACTGGCCCTCATATGTGGGATCCGAACCAGGGCCGCTGGCTTCCCAAGCCAGCGCTTAACCACCACGCCACTCGGCTGGCCCCCCTATTTCCATTTCTTTTCTTCTTTCTTCCTCTTGCTTTCTTGTAAACTATTTGCTTTTTCTTTTGTCCCAGTCTCTCTCAGAGTTATTTTTTTTTTATTCTAACATGCACTGTGGAGAGACCAGAGAAAAATCCACATATCTGTCTCCCAGTTTTAGAAATTATCAACATTTTATGAAAAGGGCATTCTAAATGTGAACACTGAATGACCTTTGTGGAAAGCAGATTTCTGTCTTATTGTCATCCTATTTATGAATATGGAGCAGAAATAATTTTACCTTTATAACCTATCTCCCACATTTTGTCAACCAAAAGAGACACTCTGTGACTGCAAAATAGATAAAAAGCACCATATGAAGTTTTGAAATTCCTTAGAAATTACTGTGTGTAAAATCAGTGCCTTGGGGGCAACAACCTCAGTAGCTCTGATTATTAATACAATAGACACCCTTTTAGTCTTGAAATTGTTTAAACTGGAATTTTAAAATTACACTGGACACCCATTCGTCACCAAGTATAAGGGACAGAGATAAGTGGCATCTGGTAGCTAATTACAATCATGTCCTTCTATGGTGATTAATGCATCTATTTCAGGGTCCAAGACTAGGCCCACTGAATGTACGTGTACAAATAGCCAGTCATTTTATGGCCAGTTCCATGGAGTGGAGTACTTCTTTCTGCTTGAGCCATTTAAAATTAAAATGTTACAACAGTTATATCTTCAGAATAATGGATAAATTAGAATGTGGGATAGACTCGGAAGTCAAGTGTTCTAAGTCTTAAGAAGAAAGGGAAAAATATGTGGTGACAAAACTCTCATAAAACCTGTTATTTTATAAAATAATTTTAAAACATTTTTGGAACTTTACACCATGACATTGGTGGAATGCACATATTATAATGTTCTTGTGTGTGGGGAGAGAGAGAGAGAAAAGCAAAGAGAGCGACCCCACCACCAAATGAGAGTCTGTTAAGCATAAGAGACAGATGATTACAAGCATCCTGTAACTATACTTTTTAACTTTTGGGCAGTTAACTGTTACCCCATAGTGCTGTTATTTCCCAAGAATGTGACAGAGACATGATATAAATATTGAAAACTACCTTCTGCCCAACTGTTATATCTGATATAATCATTGTCACTAACAAATGTTGACTTGAGCATCTATTATGTGCAGGGTACTCACTGCCTTAGGAACCCTGGAGGATATCAAGTTCAAGATGTTGCCAGGGCTCTCAAGGAACCATCAGTCTGGTGGAATGGATCTTTGATGTTGAATAGTCAACCACTAAATGCATGAGTAACTAGGAACTAAAGATTGCACAGACCAACAAATAAAGGGAGTTACTGTTCAGTTTCATGTGTGTGGTTGATGTTTGTTGCTCCATACTTCACAGCAGAAGTAGAGTATTGGGCCAAGGTGGTGGCATGGTGGACTTTAGATGGGACATTCAACTATTACTTGCCTCTGCTATATCTGTCAATTCTCAGTTGTCTCATCTATAAGAAATAGTCTCTAACATTTTTTTTTTTGCACAACAGCATTAGTAAAAGTTTTTTGAGTGCATTTTGTCAAGACATGTATTTATTTCTGAATTCTATTCGTGTATTACTGTATACTAGCATATAAGGCATGCCATAAAACATATAAGGAAACAGAAATTTTTAAAGGATGAGATAAATAGTTTGTGTGGTTTCTTCCCTGACTCTGAGGTCCACTGCCTCATTTTGAAAACCATTGATGTGTTTCAACTTGGTGAATCCTAAGGCCTCTTCTAACTCAAAGCTTAGGTAAATCTAATTAATAGAACACCATCAATGCCCTCTGAAATTGTACGTGATCTAGAGGAACTCAAGCGGTCTCTTTCAAAAACCAAATGCAGATATGTTCTGCAGTTGACAGAAGCCAGATGGTCATTAAGAGCTAATCATGTGTTTTCTTCAAGGCCATTGTTCACAAACAAGTCACATAATTCTTCGACTCTACTGTAGATTATGAATCTAAGTTTGAGGGGTAGGGCTCAACAATTTGCATTAATGTCCTAATATGGGAGCCTAGTTCAGTCACCAAGACATTAGTGTCACTCAAGTGGAAACCACAGCATGATTTTCTTCTGAGAGACAGGATCCAGGAAGGACGAAGTAGCCATGTGATATTGTAGGAAAAATATTGGAGTACTTCTTTCCGGGTCATTAGATACTGATCTAACTCATTTTTTTGTAATAGCTGTGTGGATCCTATTTTATGGATATTCCATAATTTTTCCAATAATTCCTTGATTTGTTGTACATTGAGGTTATTTCTCATTTTGTTTTTTTTTCTCCATTATAAATACTGTTTCAATAGACATTCTTTGGGATTTTATTACATATCCATATTTGACAATGGATTTTAAATAATAAGGAGAAATTTTAAAATATCTATACTTATTGGTGATTTGATTTCTATAGAATAGATTCCTAGAAGTGGAATTAAAAAGTTGGATCAGAATTTGTGAACATTCAGCATTTTAATGGATACTATCAAATTATTCCCACATTGGTTGTAGTATTCCTTACTGCTGCCTACATTTTAGCCAGCAGTGGATGTTAACACTCTTAATTTTTTGCCAATCTGATAGGCAAAAAAATGACATTTTATTGTTGGTCTAATTTGCATTTCCATGACTACTAATGAGGTTGAGTTTCTTTCCATATATTCATTTCTTCTTCTGTTACTTGCCTGTTCACATCCTTTACTGATTATTCCATTGGTTTTTTTTATTTATTTTTAAATCAATGTCTAGGAATTCTTCATATGTTAGGAATATTGCCCTTTTAATGGCAAGACGTGCAAATATTATCTTACACTCTATTGTTTGTCTTTTATCATTTTGTAAGACTGTTGTCTTACGAAAATTTTATTACTTTTAAAGACATTTAATAATGACACAGTTAACACCTTAGATTTAATTTTAAGTTGCATTATCATTTTTACATGAAGATAATTAGAAAACAGAGGAATAAATGCATTCTAGTCAAGGCCTAGGAGACCAGGACTATACTCCATGCTGTTCTCCAGCAGAGTCTGATGTATATTATTGTAACATTTTCAGAAAGCAGCATAGGTGGATTGAGGGAAAGATGGTACAAAGTGTACCATTGCTCTTTAGAGCTTGAAATGATGCCGTATTAAATAATGCATGCTTATTGCATACTTAACACAACTAATTGAACAAGTTCCATAGATGCCCAAGGTCAGAGAACAAAGTAGTATCTTATTGATGTTAATGATATTTTAATAGTTTACTCATCAAGTAGAGTGGGACAGACATCCTAAAAAATATGCAGAGAAAACGTCACAAAAAAATATCCTTATGAAAACAATATGTTTAGTGTCCCTATGAAAAAAACCTAAAGGACTCATAATCATAATAAATATAAATTAACATTTAGATACTATTTTACTTATCAACATATGCTTAAACACAGAGTTGAAGGTTTGAAAATCAGGTATTTCTGTGGGTGAAAAATGAAAATGTAACAACCATTCTGGTAAACATCAAAATATGTTCATTTTTTGATCTAGAAATGTAAAATCCAGGAGTTTATCCTGCAGAAATAACTAGGGATGGGCACAAAAATATTATCTTCCAAATATTCACTGCAGTCTTATTTATAATATAAAAAAATTAAAATCTGCAACAGTAAGAAATTGACTAAATAAATGTTAATGATCCATATTAAAGAATACAATATCCATTAAATGTCATAATTATTAATTAATTTGTTCTGTTTTTTTTCAATATTTATTGAGCACCTACTGTGTGCAAATCAGTAGGCTAGTAGCAGAGGCCACAAAGCAAACACATATCAGCCCTCGCCATCACAACATTTATATATCAGAAGTTTAGAATAAGACTTAAAATTTTGTTAAAAAGGGATTACAAAATATTATGTATAATATATCACAGTATTATAGAAGAGATCACTCAAAAGTAGAGGAAAAGTTGAAAGGAAACGTTAAACGTTTATAGTGATTAACTTTGGATCTTGAGGGTTATTATTTTCTTTTGTGAGTTTCTACATTTAACAAATGTTTTATGATGATCATAAATTATTTTATAAAATAATGTATAAACTTTAGATGACATGGGTGTAGGTTTCTATGTGAGTGTATCAGGGATGTTCTGTCTCATTTGGTCTTTAAAACTCTTGTATTGCCTTTGAAATCAACCATTTAGTAAAACAAGTTCTTTTAAGCTTTCCTAAAGTTCAATAATCTCCTAGTGGGTTTGAATTTTGGAACAATTCCAACCTGGAGGTTGGTCTTAATCAGCTGGAGCTGCCATAACAAAATATCATAGACTGGGTGTAAACAAGAGATATTTCTCATATTTCTGGAGGCTGGAAGTCCAAGGTCAGGGTGCCAGTGTAGTCAGGTTCTGGTGAGTGCTCTCCCTGGCCTGCAGAGAGCTGCCTTTTTCATGTGATCTCATGTGGCAGAGAGAGAGGGAGAGAGAAAGAGAGAGCTCAAGCTGTCTGGTGTCTTCTCTTATAAGAACACTAATCCCATATTGAATGCCCTACCCTCATGACTTCATCTAAGTCTAATTATTTCCCGCCTGCCCCATAGGGCTTTGACACATGAATTTTGGAGGCATACAATTCAGCCCATAAAAAGGTCTAAGCACAGTAAATGGGCACAGACAGCAGAAGGTTAGAGCAGGCAAAGGAAAGCCTTGTGGACCTGGGTGCATGTCCACAGGAGGCTAGATGAAAAGGGAAAGGTTGAGTCTGAAAAGGGAAAGGTTGAGAGATTATAAAGACCTATGAAACCACAAAGGATAAACTTCTGGGATGGGACAGCTGTATAAGCTATAAGGAAGCAGTACCTAAATGAAAGATTGAAGAGCTACCCCATCTAGTTGGTAATAAATGTATGGACACATTTCTCCCAAAAGTGTAGTGGCTAGAAAATGAACATATCTTATGAAGCTATGTAGAACAATTCATATAGGGGCTTTCCAGGAAAGGTATGGATGTAGGGGGGACCATCCTTGACCTTTTATAGTTGAAGCTATGGAGGGAAAATAGTAGGGCTGCTCCCCAAAATTTGTTCTTTGAGGGTACTGTTAGAAAGAAAATCTTGCTGGGAAGGAGATTGGGGGGCAGAATGAAAAAGGTGAAGGGATTAAGAAGTACAAACTGGTAGTTACAAAATAGTCATGGGGATGTAAAGTAAAGCATAGGGAATATAATCAATAATATGATAATAACTATGTATAGTGCCAGGTGGGTACTAAACTATCAGGAGGGTCACTTCTTAAATTATATAAATGTCTAACCACTATCCTGTACACCTGAAATTAATATAAATTAACATTGAATGCAAACTTTAGTTGAAAAATTCAAAAAAGGGGGAAGCTAAGGGGAATAGGTTCAAATTCCCAGGTATAAAATAAATAAGTCATGGGGATGCAATGTACAGCAGGGGAATACAGTCAATAATATTGTGATAGCATAGTACAGTGTCAGATGGTTGCTGGACTTATAGTGGTGATCACTTCCTTAGGTATATAAATGTTGAATAGCTATGTTGTACCCATGAAACTAACGCTGTATGGTAGCTATATTTTAATAAAAATATTTTTTTAAAAAAGAAAGAAAATCTTAAGAAAATATTAAATGCTCTAAGTAAAAGAACAACTCTGGCCAAGATCATTATTATGATCCAGAAGTTATATATAGACTATATATGAGGTCACTGCTTTTGAAAACACTTTGCTTTCAAGATGGGCAGCAGACAGGCTGAGGAAGAATGGATTCAACCGAGAAGGCAAAAGAGGGGTTGAGTCAATGTCCAATACTCCAGCTAAAAGGAACCTGACATCAAAGGAACTGGGGACCCAGGCTGCCCACATGCAAAGAAGGAGGACAGGCAATATTTGGGTTTAGCTTTTGGCTTCCCCATTGCCTGCCTACACAAAATGGCCTCTTGCATGTGACACTATAGAAGGAGGTACAGGTGTACAGGGTCCGAGCTATTTACAGCTGAATTTGCTCAGACTGACTCCCGTCCCATTTTCAGAAATGAGAGATGTTAAATGAGGGCATTCTCCAGTGAAGGCTGAGGTAAAGATATTATTGGGGTTGGTTGGGAAGGCAATTAGGCGAGAGTTTATAAGCAATATATATTTATTTGAATTGATTAGATTTCAGTTTTATCAGTAAGAGCTAAATTACCTCAAAATTATTCAAGTGTTATCAGTGAAAGCTTTTTGCCTTTTCCTAATTTGTTGGTTTATATTCATCCAGTATGTCACCAATTAAATTAGGACATTTATAAGAAAATTAAATATAAAATATCTATGTCCTGAATTTGTAGATTCTGGTAAATGTTTTTGCTTTTACAAATGACCTGAGGTACAGCTGTCAGAAGTGTCTTCCCAGTCAGTCATTCATTATTGTTTATTAATTAACCATTTGAATGGAACTGGACTAGGTGGCCAGTGGATTAGAGTTTCCTGTTTGACAATATCATGGAGATTTGGGGAGGGGGGAGTGGGGAAGGCACCTATGCTAATTCCAGGTATTCTATATACACCCCCCATACTCCCCAGCCCCCCTCAATATACACAGATGTGTCCACACTGTAACTACCATTAAGTCAGAAGGAATAAAGCAGTTCAGTAATGTCATTGAAAAAGATGCATAGTATATTGTTAAGTGAAAAAACGGACGTTTCTAAAGAGTGGGAATAGAAGCACCCCATTTTTATAAAGTACATGTGTTAATATATGTGCGTAAACAAAAAACGTGAAATAATCAGCAATATGTTAACAAAGTAGTTGCCTTTGTTTTATTAATTTTTGTTGTGTCTGACTTTTTATAATTGTATACATTTTTTTCTCAGAGAAATAAACAAAAATAAGGAAAAAAATACAAAGGTTTCAATTGGTAGGAAAAAAATCCTGTGTTCCGGAGGCTTTGCACGGAGTAATAAGCATTTCCTTTTTTGTGTTTTTTTTAACTTTTGGTTGATGCCCTATTAATTCCTCCAGCATTCTCTCCCTCAGAGTCGCAAACTTTCTCCAGGTCATGATAAGATTATGAGAAATTCCAGTCTAGAAATCATGGTAAACTCAAGTCCAGTATCAGGCTGCACCCCATTTGTTTACGAAATGAACAAAGGACGTGACGTTGTCCATATCCGGCAGAGCTATCAGAGGGCTTTTGTCCTCACTTTGGAGGACCAGGCTGCTCTGGGCATCTCCACCGCCCCTTAAGTCCTTGCTGCTCATTTGGCTGTGGCCCCTTACGCATTCTGTCCCACCTGGCCTTCCTGGGGTGGGTCTTAGAGGAACATGAGTAGGTTTCCTCCAGCCAAGCCTGAGTCTTTTTACTTAGAATCATGGTAACTCCAAGTGGCACGGGGTCTCCTGGGGAGGAACCCAGCCTTTTTCTGTGACACCCATGGCCAGCCTCCAGGAAGACCCTTCATTAACTTGAAGTTACTAAGTAGTCAAGGAAGCTCACCGAGCCCAACTGCCAACTCTTTCCTATGCCTGAGTTTTTTTGGAGATACCATCGAATACATTCACGAGACTATTCCTCTTGCTTCTTCATTTCCTGATTAAGGATATGTGCCCTGCTTTAGTGTGTGAGGAAAGACACTCTCCAACTTCTATGGGTTTTGTCTACAATGTTTTTAAGACAAAGTTCTCTTCAATTAACTACTTTTGAAAAAAAAATTCATAAGATTTTGAAGAAAAATGGTATGGAGAAATTATATTATAGTATAACTGTATTACAAGTACTTGTTGACAAAAAGTCTACTGTGGGATTTTAGATGTGGAAGTAATAGGCATGAGCAGCTTTGTTTCTCAGAGGGTGGAGTTATGAAAAACTGATGGAAGCGGCCTAAGCTTACCGCAGGACCATGGAAGCCCTCTTTCTGATCAATTCTGTTTTCTGTGGGTGTGTTTCAAAGTGTTTTTGCCTGACAAGTGCAGTTTCCTTTAATGGGCTATTGAATCTGAAAGCTTAGGCATTTTTCTGGCTTTTAAAAAGAGATAAGAAGTAAACTGCATTAAGAATTCTCATTTTAGTGATGTATAAGATTACACTTTGAAAGCATATTAAAACTATGACTTGGAATACTGGCATAGTCAATATATTTTCTTTTATATATCGATCATAAAAAGATTCCATCTATTTGGAAGTGTAGATGACAAAGCAGTATATTATCTATTTCAACCCATTATCAGGATTCCATTAGTGCTGGCTTTGTGCAACTCTGCGTTTAGACATTAGCAATGAATCTCCTTCGTACTTGGTGTGCTTGTGTAGTAGGGAATGGGTATTTACTTCCCGGATCTACTTATCCTGGCTAAGAGTTGACAAAGTCACATTTAGAAATTGTATACCCTAGGCAGTAGCTATTTGTGGGACATGCTGAGAATGCTCTCGCCTCAGGGCCTTTGCACTTGCTATTCCCCTAGCCTGAGACACCATCAGGTCCCTCTTAAGTTCAGATGTCATCCTACTCAAAGGTCATCTTCTCAAATGTGCCTCATTCCAGCACACCCTACCCTTTCCATTTACCATTATCTAATTATTTGGTTTATTGTATCTCCTTACACTAAAATGCAAGTGTAATGAAGGCTGGGATTTTTGTCTCTTTGGTTGCCTGCTGTATCCCTAGGGCTTAGTACCGTGCCTGACACAAATAGGTATTTATTAGCTGAATGGCAATAATACATTAAATTGATAAATTTGTACATGCCACTTTTATTTGGACATAATTAGTCTGTGAATAATGCCGACACCAATGGGAACTGTGTCAAGGTACATAGATAGTAAGTAAGATTGAACATCTGTGAGTCTATGACTAGTGAAGATGTGACATAGGAAGACCTTGGACCTGCTATGAGAGGTACAGAGTGGCATTGTGGCCAGGAGTCTCTTCTGAGTTTGAACTAGTTTCATTGCTGCCCTGCAAGGGGGACCATTGCCACAGAGTGGACGAGGCACTGCAAGGATCCCCTGGTACCATCCCTGCATGCCTGAAATCAGCCCCCAGGTTTCTCTGCCTTGGTTGGACCTCTGTGTGTGCCCTTTTCACACTGCCAAGAGGATGGTGAGCTTGAAAGTGGGTCTGTATTCCCTGGTTCTTGACCCCCAGATTTGAAGAGCCAAATCCTGCACACTCCTTGAGCTTACCTTCTGGGTGAGTCTACACAAATATGTCATATTTTATTCCTCCAAGCAGGCAGGAATCAGTCCGACCATGGTTAACTGTGATATCTACCCTATGCCACCCTCTAATTAGATATTATCAGTGGGTTTTGGTTTGAATCAGGTACCAAGGAAGAGCTGAGATTTTTTGAGATTGAGCCCATAACTTTTAAGGCCTGTTGGCAGGTACTTTCCGGTTATGATATTGTTTATGTCTGGTCCAATATTCTTAGCCAGCCTGAAATTTTTGCTCATCTTTTTGGATAGTGGCATAATTCCTGAAAGGTGTCTTTAAAATGAAAGTATGTGATGTTGGTGGGTAATTCATTAACACAGGGATACACATTGGTCTGGACTCTCCATTAGAATTGCTAGTGGAGAACAGATAGATCCATGATCACATGGGCAGTAGGATGGTACATTTTGATGGAGGTAAGAATTGGAGCCTGGGAACTGGGACATTGACTGGAGATGGCAGACATGAGTGAATGACACTAGAAGTTAATGACTATGACACAACTTGATGTGAGGGAAGAAGGGAAGTCGGAAGAGAAATGAGAGGACAAGGAAAGAGAGGATATGGCAACAAAAGAAACCTCAAAGATTTTCACCACCTGCCTACAAGATGATATGTACTCTTTTCTCTTTGAAGGGTGGAGAAATAAATCATAATCTTAGAAGATTCCTGAGTTGTGAAAATTGATCTAACATGTTTGGAGTTCATAATCCTATTTAGCTTCTTTCTTTTTCTAAGCAGTAATTGGTTTGAGCTTGGAAATGAATTGACATACAAGTCTTTTTACTTCCTCCATGTATTCTTTCATGCAAGTTGAGTGTTCAACACAGAGCTGTGTCTAGGAATTATCAAACCTAGAAAAGAAAGCAGATAGGTCAGCTTTGGGGTAATTTGATGCTGTTAATTGTCTGAGGCATTGCTGTATTTAGAATGCATATTTAACATCCTTCTTTTCCCCTCAATCCCTACGCTCATTCATTTTGTTGACTCTGAAGTCATTGTGACATTTTGGAATTGGTTGTTGCAGGGCAGAGAAGATAGGGCTCGCTATGCTGGGTCATGAGTTCTGGGAACAATTTTGGTCCTATCACAGATTCTACTGACCTATAAAAAGTGTTGTTAATCTTCTTACTGTCTGCCTTACAAGATCTGGGGAAGAGAAATGAGGTAACGTCTACTTACACCTTTGAGCTTCTCAGAAAAATAGCACTCTACAGTAATATGATTTCCTAATGCATTTGTTTGTGTTGTAATGGAATATAATTCCATTTGCCTAGATTTCTTGAGATGTCTGTAGAATATCTGACAGTTTTGCGAAGGGGAAGCAGTCTGGCTGTGAGAGTAAGAACTGGGCCTGGACTAGAACCCTCAAAGGTACCCAGCCAAAGTAGCCCGCTGTGAATTTATGAGGTTAAGGGAATGCGGCTGGGAAAGAAAGAATGGGAGCTAGAGTTGATGGCGATGGGGGAAGGGAATTGTAATTATCCTCAGAGAGAGTATATTATACTTTTAAATCATGTTGTTTTACTAAAGGTCAGTATCTCAATATATGTTAAAATATGTGTTTATTTATTTATTTATTTATTTATTTATTTATTTGTTTGTTTGTTTGTTTGTTTGTTTATTTTTGAGGGCACTGCCCTCAAAAAAAAATATGTGGGACCCGAACTGGGGCCGCTGGCTTCCCAAACAAGCGCTTAACCACCGTGCCACTTCGCTGGCCCCCAAAATATATGTTTATTTTAGTTTAGCATGATTACATGTTGGATGACTCATTTACAATATTGATCCTCCCATCATTCTTTATATTGATAGACTCTTTAACCCAGCCCCCTTCAAAATTTATTTTATTATGTTCCTTGGGCAACAATCTAGTTGTTTAATAAGTTGTTTCCAACTAACACCAGCAATTCCATACAAACACTAACAAATTTATAGATTCATTTGTAAAATACCTAGTAAATTATTAATTAATGCTTTATCTTTGTTCTGTAGATAAAGGAATAGGAAGTCTTTTTTTATTGAAATAGTCATGAACAGTGTAATTTTTTAAATAACCTTCTTGAGCAGTATTACAACTGAGTTGGCTTTGTGGTCAGTCCTAAAACGACAAATTAAAACAAAGGATGACAAATGAGGCAAATATACATGTGTCATCTCTGACATGCAATAAAAATATCAGTTTATAGGTTACAATATTGTTATTGGACAGGTTTGTTGTGGAATTTGCGAGAAGTGATTGGTTATTTGGCATTTCCAACCCAGTGTTTACTTCTATAAAGTAATTTTAGGTAAATATTGTGTTAACCAGGAAAGACAAGAGTATATTTTCTCTTCTAGAGAAGTGACTATGTATACTTTTTAATGGCAACTGATTTGTATTTTTAGAGCAATGATTCAAACCCTATTCCTTCCTCTGAGGGAAGGAAAAATGTTACAATTTTCATTTATTAAATTGTAGACTATAATGCAGAGATAACATATCCTGTCACCCAAAGTATGGCATGAAAAAATGAATTCCTACCAAATTGTGTGATGCATGCCAGGGCATATGAAAAAAAGTCAGTTTGTCAAATTAAGAACATCTTATATAAGGAAATGACATAGAATACTATGAAACTGCTGTTTAGACCAAAATAATCTTTTACTAAAAAATTATGACTCAGAGTTACAGTTCAAATCAAGTTAGATTTTTTTCTTGGAGAAGGTCATCGAAAGAACATGACCACCAGATGAGCTGTGAGCTGGACCCAGACAATTAGAGGCTCCTCATTCCCTCCCCTGTCCTTGGAATATATGTTCTGCCCACCGTTCCCACAGGGGCAAACTTCTTCAAAGATACAGCCTTGAGATATAATGTGTTGTTGAGGCCATATGGGACTAAACACAGTTCAGGCCTCTATATAAACTTTTAAGATTTTGGTGGGCAGGTGCAGAGACCTACTCATCCTGTGGCTGCCCAAGACGAGCCTTGTAAGTTCCCTTGCTTGTTAAAACTGCCACCTACCAATCTGGAGTGGCCTGCCTCTTTCTGCAGTACTCTTGACCTCTGTGTATTGGGGCCAGTATCATATTTCACTCAGGGAAGCTCCCAAGGTTGTGAACCAACAATTTTCTGTTCCTGACAATTTATTAAAATTTGAATGAGCATTTCTGAATGTTAAACATGTTGTGTCATTTTATATATCCTTGTGTAAAACTTCATGATAAAGTTCTGAATTTCTGCAATCATGTGTGAATGTAGCTAAGGTATACTTTTAAAAAAAGATTGAAAAATGTCTTCTTTAGATTGATCTGTTGCACATTAAATTGTGATGGTTTATTTGAATTTGTTTCAGAATCGAAGTAAACGCTTGGAGAAGGTCCACGTGGTTATTGGACACAAATCATGTGATCTGGATTCTCTTGTTTCTGCTTTCACATATGCTTACTTTCTAGACAAGGTGAGGGAAAAGAAGAGCATGCTTTTTTTTTGAATTATGATGTAACTTTTAAGAACAAACATTTTTCTGGGAAAATAAACCTACTAACTTAATTTTTCAAGTTCTGGTTTATTGTTGCAAAGAATAATGTATTATAATCCATTAATCAATCATTGTTTAAGGTATTTCTTCCTGATTCTCTTCATACAACATTATTTCAATAAGATCAATGTTCTCAAATAAAATTTTTTAAAAAAATTATAATAGTTGATTACCTCTCTGGGAATTCAGAGAACTAACAAAAGTAAGGGTCAGAATTTGCTTTCCTTTATCATCCTTGTTGGATGGTTTGACCTTAGGAGTAGAAAAATATGTGCAGAATAATCTGTGAGAACATTGTATGAATTGCAGAGCATATTGGCTGAAATTTTCAGTGACAGAGGTATTACATGTCGCATCTATATTCTGTTTTTGCCTTTTAGCCTTGACTTTGTATAGCAAGATCATTCTATTAGTGATAATCTCCCTTGAAAGAGAATCTTTGTATTCTGTGAAGACTATAATATGCCTATAGAGGTGGAAAAGACCTTTTAATAAGTTTTAAAATTTCCATTCCTAAAATTCATCAACCATGATAATGTGTTACCTTAAAGCCTAAAAAAAAGTACATTATGAGTATTTTGGTGCTATTCCCAATTTCATACCATTTTTAATTTTCTGGAGTCTGGTTTGTTTTATTTCAAATTTGTTTGGCCCCTTGGCTCTGAGAGTATGCATAGCCTATCTAGGGTGATTTAATTCACATGAAACTCAGTCTTCCAGAATGAGCTGTGGGTGGCAAGAATTGCTTTAGGGCAGCAGCTGACCAACATGCTGGGTCAAGTATTCTGATCTGTATATATGGGCTTTATAACAAATTTATCTTAAAGTTTGTTGAACTTTACAAGAGAGATTAATTGATATGAAAAGATAAGTGTGCTTGTGTCAAGAGATGCATATTAAATGCTAACTCATTAACTGGATATTTGGACTCCTGGGGGGAAAAATATTGCTTGTCTCGAGAACATAGAATTGATTGAACTAGACTGGTTTTTAGACTGATAGTGGTGTGGACTCTTAAGGAAATTATATAATAGTTACACCATCAACAAGTACAATGTAATTTTTTTTTTAAATTTTATTGTGGAGCAGTGTGTTTTTCCAGGACCCACCAGCTCCAAGTCAAGTAGTTGTTTCAGTCTAGTTGTGGAGGGCATTTTCCCAGGACCCATCAGCTCTAAGTCAAGTGGTTGTTTCAATCTAGTTGTGGAGGACACAACTCGTGACCCATGTAAGGATTGTACCATCAACTTTGGTGTTATCAGCACTGTGCTCCAACTAGCTGAGCTGCTCCAACTAACCGGCTGCAATGTCTTGAATGATATAATGACATCTAACAAAAAGAATGGGAAAAGTAGTTGTGATAGATAAAGTACATAAAGATAAGGAGATATGTGGCCTCTTTTCTCCTTCTAAGGTTTGCCATTGAGCATGGAGACAAATATGAATTACTGAAGGGTCCCACACTGTGCCCTGCTCTGAGTTTACTGGGTTCCACCTCCTAGCAGAGATTGCATCTCCATTTAAATTTTAAATTTTTCCTGAAAACCTGGTTATTCCTTCTCAGAGTATTAAAACATAGGACAAGTATAGAGTTTTGCAGCTTCACATGTGTGACTCCATTTCACTCTGAGAGGTAAACCCCATTGTATAGATGAGGAAACTGAGGCCCAGGAAAGAAATTGGCTTTCTAAAAGCAACACAACAGAGGCTGGAGCTAGTTCTTCTGACTCTAACCTCAGACTAGGTCCTGCCAAGAGAAGCTCAGGTCACATGCTCTTGACTCATTTTAACATCAGGAATCGGATATAACTCTATCAATTAATCAGGAAAAATAACTTGTCATAGATAAATTACTAATAATTATTATACAATTGTGATTTAGTATTATCCTGATAGGTGGGAGAAAAACTATTTTGTTGGAACAAATATGTATTAAATTTCTACTCTGTGCCAGACTGGAAAACATAACTGAACAAAACAGACATAAAGCCCTGCCATCTTAGTGCTAAGAAAGAGAGATGAATAATAAAAATGTTAAACTGCATAATAAGCACTATGCTTGTGGTAAAGCTGGTGATAACGTGAGAATAAAGATCATCAATTTTATGTAAAAATTCAGTATTATCAAACCGCACATTCGCTCAGTAATATTTAGGGCTTATTGCTATACACACTTAGTAATTTTTTAAAAACCCTTCCATTTTTTTAAATTACTATAGAAAAACATGTTTATTATTGTGAATCTGAAATTCTCTAACTGCTGTCCATCTCTTGTTTCCCCCTATTAGCACAGTTTTTAATAAGAGGTTTCATATACGATTTAAAAAATAATACAATGTACAAAACAACAGAAATCACACCAATTAGTTTGTGGACCAAAATCAATCTGGCTTATCAATAAATCTTCATCAACGTAGTATTTTTATTAAGAAATTAATTGTAACAATTAAACATCACAGATAACACCTCAAAATCCAGATTTCCAGTTTTTCTTGAGTAATTGGAAGATCTAACTCTCCTGGGCTTGAAGCCTTTGCATTTGGCTGGAGCTGAGTGGCAGGCATCCCGTAGAGATGGGACATAGATGCCTTTCTTTGTCACTACAGTCCTCCCCTGCTCTGATGCAATCATTCTGATTTTCTGCTGATTCCATAAACAGATATGAATTTGTTTCACCTGAAGAGGAAAAAATATATATTTTTTAACACATTGTTTGTGGGAAACGAGTAAACTCGTCATATCTCTCAAATGCGTGCTTACAATGTGTTAATTGTGAAGGGATTGAAATGAGACATAAACTATTTCAAGTAAAGTACGAGAAGGAGAGGTTTCATGTAGATTAACAAGAAGTTAAAAAATTATTAGGATAATGCTCGGCTAATGGGTTTCTACAAAAGTTGGTTATGAAGGTCAAATGGTTTAGCAAGGCCAAAGGACTTTCGTTCCCTTTACCAGTTAAACTTGGGTTTGAAAAAATGTCATTGTATTCTTTCCTCCTGCTGTTGTCAGTGATTGTCACCTTTTTTCTCGGTAGGTCAGTCCACCTGGCGTTCTCTGTTTGCCGGTGCTGAACATACCAAGAACTGAATTCATCTACTTCACTGAGACAAGGTTTATTTTAGAAGAGCTAAATATCTCTGAATCATTCCACATATTCCGAGATGAAATTAATCTGCACCAGCTAAATCATGAAGGGAAGTTATCTATAACACTTGTTGGCAGCAACGTGCTGGCGAGGTGAGGCTCTGGGGGTTTGCCCTTTCAATGAAGGCTCTTCTGTGCAAAGCGTCACCTTGTTCACCATGTTTGTGGTTTGGGGAGATTATTAAAACAGACAACATTCAGAGGAAAAGGAAATAGCTTTTCTTCTTTTATGGCAAAATCTAGACTGGCAAGCTTCCGTTTTTACTTTTGCGTTTCAAATATGACTTCTTTGAGTGGAGAGTTCTTGTAAAATTGACTGAAATTATAATTTTAAACCATTTCAAACACTTTCTTATAGTAATGTAACTGTCCTATGTATTGATGCTGAAAATACAGATGAAAATGGAAATGCAACACTAAATAAAACTGAAAGGTTCTTAAGAAAGAAATCTCAGTGGTGAAAAGGAAAATTATGTAGATGGGCTAGGAAAGTCATTTGATAATTGGATCATCATTCATACAATTTTATACTATAAGAGGAGAATTGATTTTTTTTTTAAAGTTTGTGTGACTTGAACTTCATATTTTATGGAAAAGAAACCTGACATCTGGTGCTGCAAATGACTTACCCAAGGTACCGCATGTAGTTAATAGAAGAGTTTGGATTAGAACCTGGGTCTTCTGTCTCCTTCAAAAAATACTTAAAAATTGCTAACTGGTACAAGAATCTAAAGGTATATAAAGAGGAATAAGACAAATTATGTGCCTTCAAAGACCTTACAACCCAACACAAAGATGTCCTTTGATAAGCTCTCTAGTGCTACTGAATGAAGAGTCACAGTTAAACATCTCCATATTTTGAACTTTATTTATTTATTTTTTTTAGCTGAGCCATCCTGCCACCTGTTCACAGCTCAGCGGCAGCTCAGTTCGGGCAGGGCATCGAACTGCTGTTGCTCAGAGCTCAGCTTACACTCTGGAGCGAGCTCTTAACCATCTGAGCCACTCGGCTGGCTCCATTGCCATATTTTGAGATGTTAGTCTTTTGCATACTTTGCTAATTGTTGATGACATTAACCAGGTAGACTTTAGTATACATGAAATAAAAACTTGTACAAGTATCTAATTTTTTATTTAACCTTTTTTAGGAAGCATATTTAGTTATGAATACATTGTAATGTCAGTTGTGTGGTTCACTCAGTTGTAAAGAGTTTCGAAAATCATCTACGTATATGAGGCTCTTTTTATTCTCACGGTGTTTGAGACACACAAAATTCTTTTTAGTAATATTTATCAATCAATCGTTGATCTCTGGCTGAGAGTTATTGGTAGGTTATTTGACTGACTTCATTTGTCAGTATTCAGGATGGTCACATGCTTTATTAAATTTATGTGTTAACCTTTTCAGACCAACAAATGCACGTAGATACGGAAAGAGTGCAAGAAGCCAAAAGAATGAAATATGAAACGTGTGTCAATTGAAATCTTTGGAAGAGTTTGTTACCAATTAAAATAGAAAAATTTGCTGGTTTTGAGGCTGAAGTTGTAAACTCTGGCTTTAAGATTGTTTATGAAATAGAATGCTTTTCAAAAATAAATTGAGATCTCCATTTCCTTCATTGCCACTCTTTTGGTTTTGGCACTTGATAAGAAAGAATAAAGTTAGTTTTATCCATGTATTTCTTCTTGCCTTTGATAAAAGCTAACTCTGTCTCATGTATACAGAATGATTGTGGAAGTAAATAAGCCAGTAGTATTTTTTCTCCAGCACCACAACTGGATATACAAGCTCTGGAACGAGATTATCAGAGTTTAAATACAAGCTAGTCTACTTCCAAGCTTTGTGACCTTGCACAAATTTTTTAACCTCTTCATGACTATGTTACCTCTTTTGCAAAAATGAAAATTTTAATAAAACCCATTTCATAGGGTCATTTTATAGTATAAAATATGATAATACTCTTAAAGTATTTATAATAGTATCTGCCTGTAGTGGAGGCTCAATAAATGTTAGCTATTATTATTATCATTATTATTTTCTAACAGCAAAACAAAAAAAGATAGCAGTGGTAAGGTGTGAAGGCACTCTAAGAATCTTGGGGAGGTAAATAGTTAAAATGAAATGTGAAACCACATAGAATAAGGTTCTACTCTTTTGAGTCATGTGTGCTTACTCATATTTTTGGCTATTCAGAGGAAGTCATTTGTGTGGGAGAAGAGATTCAGTAATTCCAAAAAGTAAGAAAACAAGCCATATTTCTTTCTTTTCCTCTCCTCCATTTGCTTTACAGTGAGGACAAAACTTTAGAATCAGCCGTTGTCAAAGTCATTAGTCCTGTTGAGCAGAGTGATGCTGGGCCTGAGTTCTATGAGTCTTCCTCCTCCCTTGTCGTGAAAGAAATTCTCCAGGAAGCTCCCGAGCTCGTCACCGAGCAGCTGGCTCATCTCCTCAGAGGTGAGAGATGACTCTTTCTATTAAATACTGGAAAGCTTAATGGAGTGTCTCTCGACTTGCTCATGCAGAAAGAGTGCGATCCATTCTTGGGTTAACAATCCCTTTCAAGACCACGGGAAGCTTCATCAGACAGGCAGGGAGTAAAGAGTTTGTTAAAGAGTAGCATTATATTGAATATTAAAAATGTGCATTTAAAAATAGGCGTGAAAGATCTTTGCTGTTTCACTAGACAAGAATATTAAATGGAACCGCTGTACCTCTGTTGGGGAGCTGGAATAGCTCCTCTGGCCATCTAACAGCTCCCAGAAGTGATTCTTGCCCCCACAACAGTAAGAATATGGGTCAGAATTCCACCTTCTCACATTGCAATATGTCCTGCTACTGATACATGTTTGGTTTATATAATACCGTTTGGATGGCCAGAACAGCCCCTTTCATTTTGGTGATATTGTGCAGGATGGACTTTTGTAGCCAAACTGTCACCTCCTTCTCCCCCATCTTGTGATGGGTTCTGTCTTCACTCAGCCTGCTTTAGGCACTGTGGTCTCCAGCACATCCTCATCAGCCATTCTCTGATCTCTATTTCATCTCTGTCACTGGAGCCCACCACTGTCAAAAAGTAATTTAGAAGCTGGGGATTGTCTTTTGACTTTGGTGCCACGAAATTGACACAAAAGTTCTGTCCTGTCTCACTTAGGACAGTTTTGGGTTTTGTATAAAGCTTTTTTTACCCTTCAACACTCTTTCTTGAATATAGTAGGCATAGATTTTTCTCAGACATATTTAACACAAGAATGTGAAAAATACCAATTAACAGGTTGAAAGAATTAAAAAAGGAAGAAGACCAAGAGAATGTTGATTCAACTCTTTTAAAGCCTCGTTCCTTCACTTCCTTTGTCTCTTCCACAGTTTGGAGTGGAAAAGGTTCAAGAGTTATACAGTTCCTGTAAATGTTTTGGAACTAATGGCCCCAGTAAACCTGTTTTAAGTACTTTCCTGGCTAGGGACATCCATAAAAATGCTCTATGGGAAGCTGTGCCCTCAACTAAACTAAGTGAGTACAATCATCTATCTCTGTGACAGAACAGAAAGAAAATAAAGGTAACTGGGGACCTCACCCAAGAGGGAAGTGGTTGGACAGTGCAAATGTGGGGTGCAGGCAAGCACTAGATAATATTTTGTTTGCAAATTGAGAAGTTTGGTTTATTGTTCAACAAATACATTTGTAATTTAGAAGGAAAGTATTGTAGTCATTGAATAGCTCTTCATTATGGTTTTTTCTATAAATAGTAAAATAGCATCAAACTATAATGCATTGGTACAAAAATATGATTTTGTGGCTGATGGTGACGATGATGGTAATATTCAAATTTAGGGAATTAGAAGGAACGTAGACCCTTTTGTTAGTTTTCTTGGTTTTAGTTAGCAAAGCTGCCAAGAATTAAAGCTATGGGAAAGGACTTAGGTTTTTCTTATCATCAGAGATTTTTTTCATAAGGTTGGGCTTGAAGTGGGATTAGGAAGTGAGCAGAATAGTGACATCACTTCCTTGTTGCTTGGAAATTGGAATGTGAGAGGATGAAGTGCCTCTCCCTGTTAAGACTGCCAGTACTGATACTGTCACGAGAGTCAGAATCACTGAAGTCTGGGGAGGAGAAAACACAGGGGCTTATGACAGTGGAAAGAGGACTCTGGGGAATTTTTACCAAGATGTGCCTGTGTGCGTACGTGTGTTACACATGTGGAGGAAAGATAGACCATCACTGAATAGTTTTGCCAAGAGAAACAAAGGAGGGTGATCTAAGGAGTTTGATTCTAAAGAGATAACGTGAGAGTTCAGAAAGGCAATGGGCTGATTTTTAAAATCTCCTGAATGTTTAATAAATATAGGAAAGGAATCAAGTCAAATTTTACCATATTCATTAAACTCAAACTTAGGTTTCACAATTTTCCAGTTATGTATTAATATCAAACCTAAAGGGAAGTTTCTTATGTGCCTATAAATAATTTTTGCAACCTTTATTTTCATATTGTGAGTAGTGCTCTTTCTAAAGGGTTTCCTCTATAAGCAACTATGATATTATTTTATATTTTGGGGTGTTCAAAATGATCATTAATTTGACACACCTTTCTAGAACATGTCTTTGTGCATTCTCCTAGGACTTGATGGATTGCAAAATTTCTATGCATACCCTTGCCATAAAGAATTTTGAAAAATGTCTACTTCCATATGTTGTGAGATTCGATATTTGCAGCTGACTTGGAGAGTCTTTAAAAGCTTCATAATTAGAACACTATAGAGGATATATTATTATAAACCTTGTACCCACCCCCAAATATAAATTTACTATGAATTAAATACTTAATCAACTTGGTTATTCTTTGCCTTTCATTCCCATGGTCATATCCAAGAACACATGATGCTAATGGTATGATATAAATGGATTTCAAGTGGGCTAAAATATTGATCTCCTTGATCCTTGGAGAGCACCCTAAGTATATCTTTTAGCCCATATAGTGAAAAAAAAATAGTTGTCGGTTTCAATGTGCTTCTTAATTTCCAAAAGGTTGGGCCTACTCTTCCTTAGTTTTGCTTGTTAGCTCTTCTCTGCTCAACTTGTAAGTATTGTAGTACCCTGGAAGTTTGTCTTGGGCGTTTTTTTTTTGTGTGTGTGTGTGTGTGTGTGTGTGTGTGTGTTTTTGTTTTTTTTTTGCTCTATACGTTGACCTCATTTAGTTCTGAGACGAAATATAATACTTAGGCTATCACTCCCTGTATCTCCAAATGTGACCTCTGTTTAGAATTCCAGGTTCATATCCAGTGCCTACATGACATCTTCACATGCTTGTCTTGTTAGCACCACATGTCTGTCTGTAATGGAACCCTTTTAGTTCCCTGTAACTGCAAAACCTGCTTCTTTCCCAGTTTCCCCATTTCAGTAAAAGGCACTGCCAACCACCTAATTACTCAGGTCACAATCTAATCCTGCTGACTGTACATGTAGAACATAACCACGATGACTACTAGTGATCCAAGCCACCAGTCTGTCTCTCCTCAATTAATGCAATAGTTGCCTGACTGTTGCCCTATTTCCTTCATAAAATCTATTGTTTATGAAGTAGTCCAATGACCTTTAAAAAATATAAATCGAGTCCTATCAGTCCCCTGCTGAAAAACCATCACACTCAAAATCCAAGTGCTCCACCCTTACAGTCTACAATATAACCTTTCCCTTCCTAGTCTAACAATCGTCTCAAGCTATTTCCCCTTTTCCCATTGTGTAATTCCAGGCACAGGGGCCTGATAGCCTTTCAAATATGCTCACTTTTGAGGATTTACACAGGCTGTCCCTCTTTCTGGAATGCATATTTCTATTTTTCTATTTACCTTTCTTTCTATCTGTCACTAGTATTCTCCTCCCTCTTGTTCCCTTATTCCAGAATATAAGCTTTACAAGAACAGAGGCCTTACGTGTTTGGTTTAGGCTTCCATTGTTGTGTCTCTGGCACTTGGAAGAGTGCCGGCCACATAGTGGGTCCTCAAATATTCCCATCAAGTGAATTTTGCAAGACTGTTTATATGCTTTCTATTTTTTTGTGGCTAAATTTATTTCGTTAGTGCTATGATATTTCATTTCCATTGCATTCTAGCCCATCCCTTCAACATTCTTAATGTCCAGACTTTGGACCTTATTCATTCTATTAATTAATCCTTTCTTTTTTTAGCCTTTAGAATCCTAGAAGAATATATTTTTTTGTAATTTTGCAAACATTTGTTTTCATTTTCAGCTTTTGGTTGTTGCTAAGATACATATATATGTTATATATATCATTTTAACCCTTTAATGGAGTATAGTACATGCACACAAAAGAATATAAAACATGAATATAAAAATGTAAATATACAGCTCAATGAGTCATCACAAAAAGAACATCCTTTTGAACAACAACTCAGGTAAAGAAATACAATAAGAGGACCTCTTTGTACCTATCTCCATCCCTATTCACACCCTCTCTAACTAAAGATAGCCAGCACATGCTTCCTTTCATTCATTCCTTTATAGTTTTACCATCCTGTATGTACCCCATAACACTACAGATTGGTTTTGCCTGTTTCACATATTATATAACAGGAATCATCTGGTGTGCACCCTCATTATTATTGGATCTCTACATTTATATTAACTGTATCCATTTTCATAGGTCAGTTATCTATTATTTATTTATTTTACTATTTAAAAAAAAAATACTATGTAGGGGCCGGCCGAGTGGCTCAGTTGGTTAAGAGCTCGCTCAAGAGTGCGAGCTGAGCTCTGAGCAACAGCTGTTCGAGGCCAGCCCGAGCTGAGTTGCCGTTGAGCTGCCAGCAGGTGGCAGGATGGCTCAGCTAAAAAAAAAAAAAAAGTACTATTTATTTTACTATTTAAATCCTTCCTTCTTCCATAGAATACTTGTACAAATATAATACATGCATGCAAATATAATAAAACAGAAAAAATTGTCAGGGTCAAGAAACATAAAAACATAGAGAAAGGAATGAGATCAAAACAGAATTAGAAAAGTGAAAGAGTAAAAATAGTATTCAATTTGAAACTGGATATGAGCTTCTTAGAACCAAAGGAAAAATAGAAATCTAATTAATTGTAATACTTATATTATTACTAAAACAAACACATGTATCAGTTCCTCATTTAAAAAAAAAATCTAAGTCCAAAGTATTTTTTTCCTTGTATCCATCTTCATATGTAATACATAGTAGCTTATAGGTGAACTGGCACGGCAAGTCAGATACTTCCCACTCCTCAGTCCATCAGTGTATGGGAATTGTTTTAATCAACTTCACCTTTAGTCTAGTAACTTATTTTCGGTTCCAAATTCATTTTGTATACATGCTGAAGTTTTTCTCTAAATATCAGAACTAAATATTTAAATTCAGTCATATTGGAATCTTTTGTAGTCTTATACTTACTGCTAGATCTATATATCAAATTGTTTGCATTATGGGATAATATTACATTCAAATATTGAGATAGAACATGATTATTAGGGATGTGATTAATTGATCATTTATATACCAATTAGAAGTAGGTGTCCTGTTGCCAGTGTAGAAATCACCTGCTGTGTTTCTTGAATAATCTCCCATCATTGTATCCTCTGGGCCCTGCCTGGCAGGACACATATGGATAAATGTCAACAGGTGACTGAGCCATGACAAGTGTATGTTTAGACTTCGTAGGGGATTTAACGAAGTTGAAATAATTTGCATTTTCTTAAATCAATAATTCTTACAATAGCTAGGTATGGCTGTTGTCTTCTAATAGGACATAGTTCAAATTTAGAAATTTCAGGATACAAATAATTAGCATAACTTTCATTTGGAAAGGCACAGATTTACTTACACAGCTTATTTTCTACTTATTTGTGTAGGAAATTATTTGTCTAATAGAATGTGCTCATTCAAATGAAATCATAAATGGCCTCTGTTTTTCTGTTGTGGTTCTCTTTTCTCTTTATTTTCTTCCCCCTTCCCTCCTTTCCTTGTCTTCTCCTTCCCTTCCTCTACTTCCTCTATCCTATTACATCTGCTTACAAGATCTCATTGTTATTATTTTCAGACAAGCTGAAGCCTGACCTATCCAAAAAGTTACATTATACAGTCACAGTGGCCTAACATTGGTGTTTGGTTATGCCCTGGGTTTGGGCCAAAGGCAAACAATTACTATAGACCTGTCAGACTCAACTTATATTTTCTTATTTCCCCAGAGATGTGTACTAGAGGACTATTGCCAAATTCAAGGGCCATTAAATTGCCGAATCATCACATTGGGGGTTTGTGTGTGTGTGTGTGTGTGTGTGTGTGTGTGTGTGTGTGTGTGTTTCTTTTCCAGGAACCAACTGGAAATGATGAGGTTTCAGCCATGGATTACCAGGCATGCTTCCATCAAGACCACACTTTACTCAAAAGGCCGTTCACATTATTTGTATAAGGCCTTGACAGAGCCACAATATGAGTAGTGAAACAAATAGAGATTGTTCTTAGCTCAGGATGTGGAAAAAGTATGCCCTAGGTTTTTAAGAAACAATTTCTCTCCTTTTTATTGGTAGCTCCATTTGAACTTTAATAAAGAATAGTTTCTTGCTATTTTAGTATCTTGGACTAACAGCTGCAAAAAGATCCTTTTAAGGAGATCAAATAAGAAAGGAATAGGGCCAGGCTTTTTTTTTTTTTTTCTTTCTTCTCACACCCGAAGAGTGAATCATCGGTCTCCTGAAATGGTTACAAAGTCCAAAGGGAATTTACATTGCTTGTTTTGCTTAGGAAGAGGCAAGACCTATATTGGCAGGGGAAAGAAATTATTATGATTTTTTCAGCTAGATGTAAAAGCCAGAACAATTCCTCAGCTTCAGAGTGTTAGTTATTTTTCTGCTGTACAAAGATAATAAGCCTTATTAAATTCAGACATTAAACATTTTAAAGATTATTAAGCACTTGAAGAATATGCTTTTTTTTAAAAAAAAAAATTAGTTTGAGGTGAATACTATGCTTTTTAAAATCCTTTTCCAGGCAAAAATGTGAACTAAGTTGTATTTTCTATCTTTTTTCCTCCTTCCTTCTCCTTTTCTCCCTTTTTTCCTCTCTTTATTCATTCTTTAATTGTTTTTGGTTTCAGTATGAAGAAATCAATCCCAGGTGAAACAAGGAAAGAGATTTAAATCCCTTCATTTTTGCTAAGAATTTATCATGCAGAATATGTCTTTATTGTGGTGTTTTCCACAAACAACTTCTGACTTCATTAGATCATGTTTAATATTAATGCAGTGCAATTGCTCTTGGCAAGTGGTCTTCACTTTTCCATTCTTTTGAACAGAGTATGGTGGTTGATTTTTTTTCTAGTGGAATGAAATGTTTGTTACTATTTAATTATAATTGCTTTCTTTGTTGCTTATTGTTTATCCCCCCTGGCCTGTGAATAGCTGAGACACTTTGGGGTACATGTATATGGATTTAAGTAGTTTTTCAGTTTTGCAGAATTTGCTGGAAGTTTAATCAATTCTTACCCCAAAAACAGGTTTGATTTTGCTAAGAAGTGCTTTTGGCTGCTACATATCCTGATATGCACTGATCTGTAACTAAGTGTGTAACTAAATGGGTGTCTAAGGTGAAGAAGAAAAAATTGCTGTAGATGAGATCCTTGGATAAAGTTAGGCTGTAGCTTTTCTTATGCAGAAGAAACAACTCAGAGTATGAAAGTGTTGTTTTGATGCTCATTTTTTCTCATTTATGTTAGTAAGGTATAGCCTTCCTACCTAATTCTAGTCATACTTTCTACCTAATTTCTAGTCATACTTCATCATAAACCAGTGTCAGTCTCTTTTCATTGAATTATTCTGTAGGACTCTGTTTAGTGCAATATCTGTTGGATTAACTTCTGAGTACTGCTTTTCTATTTTATGTATTTTAAAATCAAGGGTCTCAAATCAGAGAAGTTGGATTCCTGGTCTGACTGTAAGCCAGAGACATTTTTGTGAAATTTATCCCTGAGTAACTTATATTTTGATGCTATTAGTTTTTTTAATTTTTTAATTTGATTTTATAATTGTGATTGTTTATAGAAATACAGAAGATTTTATATTATTAAACTTGTATCTAGCAATCTTCCTATATTTACTTACCATTTTAAGCTCATTTATAGATAATATTTTAGTTTTTTATATACACAAACATATCATCTATGAGTAAAGATTTTTTTATTCCTTTTCTTCCTGTACTTACACTGTTTACTTTTTTTGCTTGCCTTATTGCTCTGGCTAGGATTCGCAGTGCAGTGCTGAATGGAAATAGTATCAGGCAGTGTTGTCTTATTCACAATTGAATATAATGTTTGCTTTTTTATTTGGTTTCTATAAATGCCCTTTGTCAAATTAATGAAGTCAGTTTCTATTTCTACTTGGCTGAGATTTTATATAATGATTAAATTTTGGATTTTATGAAGTGGTTCTATTACTTGACACTTATTGAGGTGATCAAGATTTTTTTCTCTTTTTTTTTTTTTTGAGGGCAGTGTCACTGGCCCTCATATGTGGGACCAGAACCTGGGCCACTGGCGTCCCAAGCCAGTGCTTAATCATTGCGCCACTGAGCCGGCCCTGATTTTTCTCTCTTTTATTCTATCAAAATAGTAACTTATATTGATTAATTTTTGAATGTTAATTTTCCCTTTAATTCCTATTAAATCCCTACCTGGCCACCACTGTACATTATCTATTACATATTGCTAATTTGATTGTCTCCTTACCCCCGTGAAACTACTGTTAGATGCACTAACCTTCTCAGCTCATTGGCTATAACTTATGAATTAGCAAATACTAGAGGGGAAAAGCAGTACCAAATGCTGAGGTCACCTCTATGTACTTACCTTCTCTCCTGGATCTTAGATTCTAAGATAGTCACCTGGATAACTGATGCCTTCACATTTTTTTTTTTTAAATCTAGCTTTTTTCTTTTTTCTTCGTACAAGTAGCCTATCAGAGCTTGAAGCCAATGAAAATCTTTTTTGAAATTCAGATTCACCATTGCCTTAACAATGTGGAAAAATCCCGGTCCTCTGGCCCCACTTCACTTCTTGAGGGTGGGAAACACTGCAGCAAGTGGTCACTTAAAAAAAATAATAATAATGTTTGCCTCTAAAATCCCTTGTATGTAGACAGCTTTGCTCAAGGGGACTTGTTCCTTCTGGAATGGTGTTACACAGCTGAAATGCAATATGAAAAGCTATTTTCTTAATGTGATATAATGATATGCACAGCTGTGTGCCCACTATATTCTGGCTGGACTTGGTGTATATTCTAACTAAAGGAATAAATAACACAAAACAAGAGAAAATAATGTTTTGGATTTCATGTTAGAAATTGTCAGACCAAAGGGTATACTCAGAATCCAGTTGGCTACCCCCACCTTTAAATGACAATTTGTCTTGCATCTGTTCAATTTTCTACATGCTGACTGACTGCTCCTTCCTTAGCTCTCATCTAAAACAGCCTTCTAACTAATCCTCCTGATATGCAGTGTCTAATTCATTCTCTACATGGCTGCCAGAGTGATTCTTACAAAACATAAATTTGATGGGCCAGCCGAATGGCGCCTGGGTTGGAGTTGGCTTGGGATGCCAGCTCTGAGCATCAGGGCCCTGGTTCAGATCCCACATAGAAGGCCAGTGACTCTGTGCCCTCTACAGCTAAGATGACCTGGAGCTGGGTTGCCATGAATCTCCAGCAACGGCATAGGCTGCAGTGGGGCTGGACTGCAGCCAGTGTGAGCTGTTGTGAGCCACCGTGAGAGGCTGTCCAATGGCCGGCGAACGACTGCCTCACCCGGGAAGAGTGCAATGATAATACCAACATGGGCCAGTGAAGCGATGTCCTCCACAAGTAGACTGAAGAACAAAAGGACAGCAACTTGTCTGTTCACCTCCTCAAATTCCCCAATTAAAAACCAAAACAAGGGCCAGCCGAGTGGCGCGGTGGTTAAGAGCTGGTTTTTGGATGCCAGCGGCCCCGGTTCGGATCCTACATATGAGGGCCAGTGACACTGCCCTCCACAGCTAACAACAGCTCCACCTGGAGCTGGGCTGTGTGAGCCCCAGTGATGGTGTAGGCTGCAGCCCCTGCTGCAGTGGGCTTGCCATAGGCTACAGTGAGTGGCCAGCAGCCAGCGTGAGCAGCTGGCAGCCCGTGTGAGCTCCCAATAGCCGCAGTGAGCGACATCCAGAGGCCGGTGACGGATATGCCTCATCCGGGAAGAGTGCAATGATGATACCAACATGGGCCAGTGAAACAACATCCTCCGCAACTAGACTGAAGAACAAAAAAGACAGCCCTTCCCCGATTCCCCAACGCTGTTCCCTCCCCCAATTCCCCAATTAAAAAAATCTAAAAACAAAACAAAACAAAACAAAACATAAATTTGAGAATGTTACTTCTCCCTGTTTAAAACTCTTTAATGCCTCCTTATTTCCTTTTGAATATAAAAGGCACACTTTAAAATGGTTTGTAAGGCATTTTCTGACGTGGCCTGTGTCTACCTCTCTAATCCAATTTCTCAACAGTTTCTCCCTAAAAACATACTATCTAGCTTTAATTAATTGCTTTCCATTTCTTGTACTGATCAAATCCTCTCCCACCTCAGTGCCTCTGCACATGATCTGCCTGAGCTGTGATTTCCGTTACCTTGCTTTTGCCTTAAGTCCCTAGTTATCATTCAAGCCTCAGCTTAGGTTAACTGTCTCTAGGAAATCTTTTCTAGGAAAAAGAAACCTAAATTCTGGCCTAGATTTGGAGTACTATTTATTTCCCCATTGATATTTTTTTTAATCCCCTTTATTTTGAACAGGTATGTGTTTACTTTTCTGTAGCCCCTCAACTACTATGAGCTTCAAGGGACATATCTATCCCTATTCCAGTCTTGAGTCTTTAGTCTCTAGCACAGTGCCTGGTCCATAGTAGGTGCTCAGTAGTTATTTGCTGAAGGAATGAATGAGTGAAATGCTTTAAATATATTTGGCAATATTTACTTCTCATTATAATGTTTACATTCATTGATTCTCAGTATGGCCTTAAAAGCTGGGAAAGTAGTGTTATTTCTGTTTTAAAATTGGGCAAAGGGGAACAGAGAGGCCAGATGACTTACTTGGGTTTTTAAAAAATGTTTTAATGGTGACTGTACATCTAATCTCTAGGTTCTGTAGGCCTCAGGGTAGATGTCAAGATTGTATATTACAGTTTTCCCTCACTCACCACTCTATTTCTCCTTCATTCTTACCTCTTTCTTTCTTTATTTCCACCCCCGCCCCCATAATTATCATTAAGGCCACACTGAAAGCTAGAGAGATGGTGACACCTTGATTAATCAGTAGGTTTGGGATATTTTAGAGAGATTAATTGCTCATTATCAAGCAAAACTTTTCTTTCCTCCATGATTCTGTGTTATTCTGAGCTCATGATACAGGGGAAGGGGGTGCAACAGGTTGTGACTCCTTCCTTTCAAGGTGAAAATTCCAGGAGTTATTGAGAGGTGGGTCATTCATATATTGGCAAACTACTTTGTAATTGAAACCTATGATTTAGACCCAGCTTGTGAATTTTTATAATTAGATAATAATAAATAACTTCAAAACCGTGTGGTGCCTGGAAGATTTGGAATGGACTCCAGGTTCACCACGTTGTGAGATTCCTGTGCTGCTGCCAGTGGGACTATGTAATTTAGTTGTTCAAAGGAGGAAGTTCATATGTGAAATCAGTAATGTGATGAGTGGGAACAATCTTCTCTGTGGAATATTGACAGGAACTATTAAATAACATTTAAGGTTTTTCAATACTTTACCACTAACTTCCATTCTGAAACCATTTAAAAGCAACATATATCATTTTCTGTGAGGTGGAGGAAAGCTATACATTTTGTTCCTTTATCCAATAACTCTGTGCCATAGAGTATACTATAGTTGGTTAACTTGTAGAGATTAATACCTAGAGAATAACGAGGCAGGGCCAATGATATCTGAAAGATTTTCTAAAAATTTCTCTTGAATGCTATAGTTGTGGAGGTCCTTGGTCCAGGCAAGAAACTGGAAGTGGAAACATAGATCGAGAAGCCAGAAAACATTGCTTTACCTGGCCCTCTTCCTGACTTGGCTGGGACGTTTACGTCTGTTTTTATTCATGCCTTTTAGGTAGCATCCTTTTCAAGTACCTGACCATGGAATCCGAGAAGATCTCAGAGAAGCAGGAGGAAATTCTTTCTATCCTGGAAGAAAAATTTCCTAGCTTGCCTCCAAGAGAGGACATTATCAACGTCCTACAAGAGAGCCAATTCAGTGCTCAGGGTGAGTGAATGTCCCCCAGCTCTGCCACAGCCCCCAAGTAGGGCTGGTTTCTGGTATGGAGTGTTGCCAGGCCCCAGCAGATGAATTTGTGCGTACATTTGCTTTCTTCCCTATTGTTTGTGCTTGTGAAAGATTTTCAGGCATGTAATGTTGGCTCACCTGGAAGCAGAGAGCCTGGACTGCAGACTCTCCTGTGAGGCCTTGGTGCCTGGATACGCAGTTAATTCACGTGTTCAATCTCAGATGCATCCTGACATGAAATCTCTGTGCTGAGTGTTCTATTTTGAGAATGTGACAGGAGCAATGGCAAGCACAATGGGATTTCATAAATCAATTAATTTTAGAAAAAAATAAGAGACAGCTAAGCAGATAAAATTATTCTTCAAGTCTAGGCTTTATCAAGACCGTTGAATTCTTGGATCAATTGTTTTATGATAATAATAAATAGCTATAATTCGTTGAGTGCCTAACCTACACGAGGTTCTGATGGGATAACTTTGCATGGATTATCTCACTAAATCCTTATGACAGCCCTGTCAGGTGCCATTATTATCCCCACTTTCCAGATGAAAACACTAAAGCACAGAGAAGCACCTGCTTTCCCATCATCACACACACAGCTGGCAAGTAGCCAGGCCAGGATTTAAACCCAGGTGATCTATCTTTAAGGTGCAAAGCTTTCTCCCTTGGAATCCCCCGGGGGCAGAGCCTGAGACCAGGCAGTATACTTGGGAGGTGACCCCAGGAAACACTGATAGGGGATGAAGTGCTTTATCAAGCAAGTTTGCTTCCATGGGAAACCAGGCCTTCATCCATCCTACTAGGGAACTCGGGGAAAGAGTGTAAAATTGTACTTCAGCGTCACCCACCTGAAAGGTACAGTGGCGCGTTGGAACTTGTTTATCTGAGCTCTAAGAGCCGATTATTAAATTTTCAGGAATTTTGTGAGTTAGGTGATATTGGCTTGGCAGCTTGACATCATCCACTGTAGAAATATTGACACCAGAGAAATTGATGAACACTGCAAACCAGGTTCTTGCTGGCTGTTGAACATTTATCAGCATACCCCTGGAATATTGAGGGCTACTCAGTCCTAGGGGCTGTTAATTCCCCTAGAATGGGCTCTGGTGGCCAGAGAAAGCCCTCAGGAGAAGAGATGCTGGTGTTGATGGCCGAACACCATTCTGGGGCTCACTGCGATGGGGATGGCTAAGGAAATGTGTGTGGGGCACTGTATGTCTGCCACACCTTCTATATCTACATATGGATATACAGGTATATAAATCTGCATGAGGGTATGCATTTTGTCACTCATTTTCAAAGCTAAACCAAAATTTTAATATCACAGTATGTTCTAGAAATCATTTTTATGCTGTAGTATGATAGATTGTGGCCTTTCAATCTTAGAATCAAAGAAACATATTTAGTACCTATCGGTTCTCCCAGACTGCTGTGATTTGCCCTGCTTTAAGTTGGGAGGACAAGTGGGATCTTAACATGAATCTGGATGGATATGTGTGCTTCACTGGGCTTTATTATGGGTCTTCTTCCCAAGAGGAGAGGCCTAATCAGATAAAATAACCTAGGATGAGAATTAAATATCAAGCCAGACCCTTTCCTGTTTTTTGGCTGGATAATTTCTGGATAATTTCACCATTCTGGATTATTTCTCCCATCATTTAAGTAATTCAATAGCTTCTATTACCAGAGTCTATTACGAGGGTCACCAACTTAATTATGACAATTTTATGGGTTATGTTATAAAGTACATTTTTAATAAAATTATACAAGAAAACATGGGGGCTCGCCTAAATGTAACCTATAGGCAAATTTTGGCGTTGTTAAGTATTATTTGGCTCGGTTGCATGGTTACACTAATTTTTCTTCATTTGCCCTCCTGCCCTCATTCATTCTCTGCCCTTGTCTGCTCTTGGCCTCTAGAGGCTGACTCTTAAGTATTAATCTTCTGAGCACCCTAAAGGTTACAGGCTTCTGATAGGCTTTGGTAAGTGGGAAGAGTAGCAATCCATGGGGCGTGTGGGTTGAGGGAAAGAGATGGGAGAGACTGTACTATTTCTTCCCTGCTTCCTTCCTGATGTGGCCTGCTAAGCCTCTGGCAGCCCCTCTCTGCAGGTCCAGATCTCTGTTTCCTTCCCTTGTCCCTTTGCTAGTCTTTGGATGCTCGCCATCTTTAATTCATTCTCTCAGCCCCGCCCACATCTCTGTAAGTGTCCTGCCATTAACAGAAGCTTTTGGATTATAAAGGGTAAATTATTTTTCCTGCTGGGACCCTAACGGATGCAAATATTGCCCCTAATGTGATTTTTGCCTTAATATGTTTATGTTTGTTATGGACAAAAGCAATCTTAGGGGGGAAAATATTGAAATTAACAGGGTAAATTATTTAAATAATCATCCATTAATATTACTCAAGAAAGTTCCCCAAGTTTAACATGCTGTTCTTCCCTCTCATCCACAGATTTAAGTATTGAACAGAGAATGCTAAAGGACCTAAAGGAGCTGTCAGATGGAGAAATTAAAGTGGCCATTAGTACGGTGAACATGAACCTCGAGGTAAGGAAGGGACGGCTTTTTTGGCAATAATGGATTTTATACAATTTCAGTTTGGGCAACTGGAAGACCATTCTCTTTACCACATAAGTCAGTGTGAGTCTTTTGTTGTGAATGCTTCTTTACAATATATTTGATTAGGAATGCAGGTTATTATTTTGGGTGAAAACATTATGCTAAGGTCAGTGAAAACTGCCACACCTGGATTCCCAAGATGAATGCTGTTTGATTCATCTCAGTCAAACAGTACCTAAAACAGACTCGTGTGTGTATGTGTGTAACCTGTTTGAAAGCAGTGATTATATATATGATTGGATTCACTCCTGTTTTTGTTTTGCTTTGTTTTGTTTTGTGTGTGCACCACTCCGCATTGTTCAGGGAACTTTTCTAAGAAAACAGCTTGTACTTTGGTCTTTGTAAGCTGTTTGGGTGCATGTCATTTTGGTCATCAGTGGTGACAGCTCAAGTATTAATAAGAACCTTCTTCCAATCCTTGAAAGGAATGACTCAGACTGAATGCTACTCTTGTCTTTGTGTGTTTCCTTGGCAAATTATCTTTTGTCTACTTTGGGAGTTTTCAATGACTTGTATGTGACTCTTAATTAACCTAACTAATGGGAAATCTATTTTACAAAGGCACATTTGTGCTGTGCAGAAGTGTGCATATTCCTTTACCATTATATTGCTGTAATCAAGCTATTAACCTTTGATTGAGGCACCAAGCTCTCAAGTCACATTTCTGGAGATAAAAATTGCATTATAGGAATTTGTCTTTCGGTTTTTAGAAGTGTGTGTTCTATACTTTTTTTTTCTCTCATGGTTATGGTGACTATATCAGTATGTATATTTCTAAGGAATAACAGGCATACATATGGGTGTCCACACCTCAGAGCACCCAAGAGTAAACCAGGTGTTTGTTTGTTTTTTTCTTGTGATTTCTTTGTAAAATTTATTCCCAGTTGATTGGCATTGTAATTCAGCTGATAGATCCATATGAGTACGAGGAGGCAGAATGTTGTCACTAATGGTAATTGCGCTTGATGGTTATATAGTATCTCGCAGTTTCCAGAGCATATTCCTATTGCAGTGGAAGCTCTACTGTTTCCCTGGACTTTCAAATTGATAAATGCTCCATATAATTAGGCATTGATGTGACTCAATACAAGAACTGCAATTTGGGATGTAGTAACTAGATAATCACCTTCAATTAGAAATCTGTTTTGTGTCTAAAAATCCAAGGAAAATGTGGATTTTGCAAGGGTCAGTAGCTCTGAGAATCATTTCTCCTAGTTCAGGCCTTAGGGTTTTCTTTCTCTTTTTTCCCTCCCCTGTCTCTCTTCATTTAATGGCGTCTTATTAGGTTTTAAATGCTTTGTTTGGAATTCCTCTCTAAATTAACATAGAGCATCTTGTAATTGCTTAGGGAACTGTCTGTAGTAAGCAAATTACTTTAAGACTATTGTTATTATTATTATAGACTTATCATAGCTTTAATGTACCTTCATTTATATTATAGGTCTATACAAATAACTTTGTCAGATATATTAAACTGTAAATGTTCATCAGGCTGAATAAGTGATAAAATTATCATCATAATCTTGACAGTAATTTACATAGAGGTCCAGTAATTAATCAGGCAGTTAAGTACATCTTCGGAAGCACTATATGATCTTCTGGGAAGAGGGAGAAAGACATCTGTACATATAAAGAAGTATACACAGATTAAACTCTAATCAGCTGAATGACAACTTTTCACTTGTGCATAATGGAGATATTAAAGATGCCTGAGAAATGGCAAAGGAGTTTCATAGTAACTAACATTCTATATCTTCTCTGAAAGAGAAAATGAATATTATTTATTCAATCTGCCAGTTGGAAAAACCCCCAAGTTAAGGCAAAGTTTGGTTTTCTCCATAGATCATCTCATTTTTGTAATACAATGGCGTACCCCACTCTGTACTCATACTTGATTATATTTTAACATTCCTTTCCCATTCCCTTGGACCTTTATAAAATAGTGACAGAATCCATAGTCTCTTATTTTGTGTGTTTTGAAACAGTTGTCTAATTGCTCTTTAAATCTAAATATGTTCTCAAAGAAATAGTCTTAGTTCCTGTAACTTTCTAAATCTCAAAAGTATGGTCAACATCCAGCTACTTCATGATGATGCTTATAAATTCTCCATTGTTTATAGCCGCTTTCTGAACTCTTGCAAAATTTAGTCTAAATGACCAATTTAGGACTTATACTATACTATATCCTCCATTAATTTTGAATTTGTTTCATATGTTTGATCATGGTTAGAAGATATTTCAAGTTAATTGAGAGTAATGATCTTGGACTTTTATCTCCCTTTAATTTCCTGGCACAGAGCTAGCCTGAGCATATAACGAGTATTTGGTATACAAATACAGAGGGTGCCAAAAAAACGTATACACTTTTTAAGAAAGGAAAAAACTATCAAAATTGTAATACTCAATATATATCGATAGCAAAGGATGAATACAAGTCATGTATATACATTTTTTTTGGCAACCCCCCCCCCAGTACTTACTACATAGTGTCCCTTTGATACCTGATTTTTATTTCCTTCTGAATATAAATAAATAGCTGGGAAAGCCAAGCTACCTAGCTATACATCCAAAGCAATCTACTTTGTTCCCATCTAAACAGTTTCTTCCAGATAACTATGGCCCAAGGCTGAGATACAGTACATAAAATATAGAGCACATATTTGTAGATAGTACTGCTTATCCAGCTGTCCAAGAATGGACCTACTGGCTTTGCAAAATAGTTAGCTGTTGTCACTGGAGGGAATCAACTAGAGGTTCTGTAGCATGTCAGGGAAATGAGGAAGGATTCCCTACATTTTCAATGGTACTTTTCAGTGCAGCTGTGTGTGTCGTGGCCTTTATTTGCATGGTGACCCAATTAATTGTCTTGGCTAAAAATATTGAAAAAATTAGAATTTGGCTCCTTGCAACATATACAGCATGTTGTTCCGACAGAATCACTGATTTGGGAGGTAGAATTCACTGACTTTGACAGGTAGGTTAACTCTTGCCCTCTATGTTATAGGGAGGAAGCTACTAAACCTTTTGTCTCATCTTTATTGTGGCATATATCACAAATGATAGTTGTAATCTAATCAAGGTTATAGAAGTTATTGAAAGAGCTACCATAGAAAGCAAATAATTATAATACAGAGTTTCAATGCTTTGCTTAATAAATGAGGTAAGAATGAATGTGACTTTGAGGAGCAATGAATTAAAAAAAAAAAAAGCCTTTCAGAAGCATGGCCAGAGGAATAGCCTTTCTTACAGAGAGGACTTAGAAGCGAGGATCATGGAAACACCACCGTCTCATTTCACATGGCCTTGAGATCATTCTGAGTCTGAATATAGCACATATCCTCTGGAGCATATATATACACCACATATTGGAATCCACTTAATTGAGTACAGTTGTACCTGTTGGGCTCTTCACATTGCTTGCCAATTTGATTATCAGAGAGAATAGCCAAAGCAATCCTAAGAAAAACAAACAAGACTGGAAGTATCACACTCCTTGACTTCAATTTATACTAAAAAGTGACAATAATCACATAGCATAGTATTGGCAGAAAAATAGACACACAGACCAATGGAATAGAATTGAGAACCCAGAAATAAACCCGCATATATATGGGCAGATAAATTTCGACAACGGAGCCAAAAACATACAGTGGAGAAAAGACAGCCTCTTCAATAAATGGTGCTGGGAGAATTGGAAAGGCACATGCAAAAGGATGAAACCAAACTGCTATCTGTCACCATATACCCAAATTAACTCAAAATGGATCAAAGACCTAAACATAAGACCTGAAACAATAAACTGCATAGCAGAAAACATCAGTACTACACTTATGGACTTTGGATTCAAAGAGGGTTTTATGAATTTGACCTCAAAGGCAAGGAATATAAACTAAAATAAGTGAATGGGACTATAGCAAACTAAAAAGCTTCTGCACAGCAAAAGAAACCATCAATAAAACAAACAAGCACCCATCCTAATGGAAGAAGATATTTGCAAACAACACCTCCAATAAGGGCTAATATCCAAAACATGTAATGAACTCGTATAACTCAAAAACAACAAACCAAACAATCCAATTAAAAAATGGGCAGAGCAGTGGGCCTAGTGGTGCGGTGGTTAAGCGCTGGCTTGGAATGCCAGCAGCCCCGGTTCGGGTCCCACATATGAGGGCCAGTGACACTGCCCTCAAAAAAAAAAAAAAAAAAGAATGGGCAGAGGACCTGAACAGACACTTTTCCCCAGAAGACATACAAACAGCTAACAGATGTATGCAAAAAATGTTTAACTTCGCTAGCTATTAGGGAAATGCAAATCAAAACCACAATGAGCTATCACCTCACACCTGTTAGAATGGTTATTATCAATAAGGCAAGTTATAACAAGTGCTGGAGAGGCTTGAAGAAAAAGGAACCCTCATACACTGCTGGTGGGAATGTAAATTGGTATAACCGCTATGGAAAAAAGTATGGAGGTCCCTCAAAAAATTAAGAATAGAATTAGCATACGATCCAGCAACCCCTCTTCTGAGTATCTACCCCTCAAAATCTGAAAACATTTATCCATAAAGATATGTATACTCCTGTGCTCATTGCAGCATTATTCATGGTGGCTAAGACATGGAAACAACCAAAGTGTCCTTCAATAGAGGATCAGGTAAGGAAGATGTAGTACATATATACAATAGGATATTACTTGGCGTAAGAAAAGATGAAATACTGCCATTTGTGACAACATGGATGGATCTTGAGATTATCATGCTAAGCAAAATAAGTCAGACAAAAAAAAGCCAAGAACCATATGACTTCACTTATATGTGGGATGTCAAACTGAAAGCAATAAGGGAACAAAACAAACAAAGAAACAAAAACTCATAGACACAGACAACAGTTTAGCGGTTACCAGAGGGTAAGCGGGGAGGGAGATGGTAGACAAGGGAAAAAGTATCAAATATATGGTGATGGAAGGAGAACTGACTCTGGGTGATGAATACACAATATGACACACAGCTGAAGTATTATAGAATTGTACACCCGAAACCTATGTAATTCTACTAACCATGTCACCCCAATAAATTTAATAAAAATTGAAAAAAAGAGAGAACAATGAAAAGAGAGTACCTCATAGAATAACTCAGTGTGGGACTCTTGTGACTCTGTAATTCAAAGGTCCTCTGATTCTTCTTTGGAAGTAGTCACTAATATGGAATCTTTTACCTGTTATTTAGTCTATACATGCGTTATAGCTAAATAAAGGAAAATTTAATCTGAGTAAAAAAAAAAAAAAAGAGAGAGAGAAACTCAAGTGGCTTGAATTGAATCTGTTTCAATCCTTCTTCCTTCTTTTTAGTGGTGGAACCAGTAGAGAGAAACAAAAGTTGCCCAAAACAAAATCCATGTTAAAATCAAAAACCTATAAAATAATAAAGTATAAAAAATATAAAAGTATAAAATATAAAGTATAAAAGAGTATAAAAAATAATAAAGCCTTAATCAGAAAAAAGAGAATTGATGATCAAAGCATGTGCTTAACTGGAACAAACTCTGCCTTTATTCTTTTGCCAGCAGGATGAGGTGGTGATTTTACATCCTGGGCCTAGTTTGCTCCCTAGTAAAGCAGTATTTTAAGATTTAAGGGGAAGGGCAAAATCTTTTCATTCCAATGAGGTACCACTGAAGCAACTGAAGTTGCTCATGGCAGTGCCACATTAATAGTTCCCTGGTGAACACCAAATATTATTATACCTCCTTTAAACATCTCTCAACAGGCTGTAAGTCATTAGTATCTTTCCTCAGGAAGAACAATAACCAGATATTGATTTGATCACTTTTTATTATGATCAATCACATGACAATTTATTCCTGCATATATACTGTATCAGTTTGCTCAGGCTGCCATAACAAAGTATCGCAAACTGTGTGACTTAAACAATAGAAATTTGTTTTTTCACAGTTCTGGAGGCCAGACAGTTAAGATTTGGTATTGGGAGGATGGGCTCCTTCTGAGGGCTGTGAGGGAGAATCTGTTCCGCACCTCTCGCCTAATTTCTGGTAGTTTGCTGGCAATCTTTCACTTTCCTTGGCTTGTAGAAGCCTCATTCCAATCTCTGCCTTCATCTTCACATCATCCCTATGCATGTCTTTGTGTCCAAATTCCTCTTTTTATATGGACACAAGTCGTATTTGATTAGGGCCCATCCTAATCACCTTATCTTAACGAACACATCTGCAATGACCCTATTTCTAAATAAGGTCACATTCTGAGGTGCTGGAAGTTAGGACTTCAATATATAAATGTATAAATTTAACCCATAACATGTATTATTCATAAAAGTAGTCATTTCCCAGACAACTTAAAAGAATAAAACTATATATGTATATATCTGTCTGAATGAACCTGTTGCCTGCTAAGCACATTTTATGTGTTGCTTCCACATGCTTTTATTTCAAATCAGTTTCTTTAAATGAGAAACAATGGGGATTTTCAACTCTTGAAATTTTGTCTCCCTTATTTAAAGCTGGAGTCTGAGTGAATTGTTCAGGCCAGCTTTCTCTCTGGGGCTCTGCTGTGCTCTCAGCTGGAGGCCACCTCATGAGTAGACACTCTGCTATTTGAAACCTGGAACAGAGCACATGAGATGCATTCTGGTAAAGTGACTCAGACTGCTAACTCATTCTACCCTGCAGAGACTACCAGCCAAGCTGCACCTTGAAACACTGCAAGGGAAAAATACCAACATTTCCCTTAGGGTTCAGAGCACTGATCAGAATGAATTCCTGAGATCACTGTTAAACTCTTCCCTAGCAAAAGAAACATTTCCTCAGGCCATAGCGAAGCATCCTTGAACCATTATTAACTGTTGATTTAAGACAGATCAAACCAGTGTGAAATCTGGTTTACTAATTTTAAGCACCAAATATGATTTCTCATTGTTTGAGCTTGGAGGTTTTTAGAGTGCAGGATGAAGTACCCCTACAGTATTTAGCTACATTATTTTGTCATAGAATGCACAGTAATACTTTGGGGAAACATATTATTTTTGATTAACATATTCTTCAAAATGCCAGACTCTTATACTGAAGGTGATTTTTCAAAGCCATCTGGTCAACCAATGGAAATAATGTGCAACCTTTCCTGCAGGCTCTCTATCATAAGTGCCTCCATTTCCTTTGTGGTCCGGGTCTGCCAACTCTTTGCTAAGGAGTTAACATTTGATGATGAGCTCTCATTGCGTACCAAGCATTATCTCATTTAATCCTCCCAGCCAGCCCATGAGGTAGAGGTGCTATGATTACTCCAGCATTGGCTAAGTTAACCCTAGCAACTATAACAGATAAGCTCTCAAATCTCAAAGACTCAACACAAAAGTTGTCATTTTTTGCTCATGCAGCAATGCAATTTGGTGTTCCTGAATGGGTGGCCAGGGGTGATTCAGAGACCATCTTTCAACATATGGCTGCCAAAATTTCCTGGGAACATCTCCATCCTCTCTGCCAAGAGGAAGAAGAAAGAGCTTGGAGGGCCAAAGGTGGGAGGTTTTTATGGATCTAATCTGAACATAGTATCCATCACTTCTGCTCACATTGCATTGGTTCAGTCACATGGTCACATCTAACTGTTCTTCTAGCCATACTTCTCTTTAAATGGCCATTTATTTCCTTATGGTACAAAATACCTCAATACAACTTTTCTAGCCCTAATGAGATAAGCGGTGATCCAAAATTTAGAGATCACTATGCACTGTGCATTTTTTGGCATAGGGTAAGTGCCTTGGTGTTCTCTCCTTCTTTCCTAAAACACTGATAAAAATGCATTTGCGTGGAGGAGGTGGAAAGCGGAAGTACAGAAACCGCAGAGCCTGCCCCAGGCATAAACTCTCCTCAGGGCCCAGAAATCCCCACTGACTGCCCTGGACAACTGTGCAGTGGGAATGAGATAATGAGATTAGATACAATGAGGCCAGGGCCTGGTCTAGAGGTTGCAGGGGATTTACGTGACACTAGCCTCAAAAATGGCTATTCAGCTTGGTGCTGAAAGGAAGAAAGCTGTGGGAGGAGCTTCAGGTCATTCTGGGAAGCCCTAAAGTGGTAGATTCGTAGTAAATGTATAGGGTAGAGCCGGTGTGCCATTTAATGGTATTTTACTTGCTGCATCTCTAGTGGAGAATGGGTTTATGTGATTTAGATCTGTATACAAACATGGACATGCATTATTCATTATCAGCCCCCCTTTTCATTACATCCCCACCCCCAACATGCTTGTGCTCCTGCTTTTGCACCAAGGCGTGGAGCAAAATGGAGCTGCAATATCCCAACCTAGGATCCCTGAGGTCATGATGTGTTGTGTACAGTTTGCTCAGTTCTCACTGCCTCCTCCTCGGAATAAAATGGTGTTGCAGTTATGTATTGCTGTGTAGCAAACCTCTAGGTTCTAGAGACTTAAAACAAGATATTATCTCTTGTAGTTCTAGGTGTCTATTGGATTCAGCTAGGCGGTTCTTGCTCCAAGTTTCTTATGCAGTTGCAGATGATATCAACTGTGAGCTCAGTTGGGACTGTCATCTGGCTTGGGTTTCTCACAGCGTGGCACTTAAGTTGGGGGGAAGGGGAGCTTTCTAAAAGACTCAGGTGGAAGCTGCACTTCTTGTGGCTGAACTTGAAATGTCTCAGAATATCACTTCCATCGTAGTCTACTGTTCATGCAAGTCTCTCAGATCAGCCCAGATTGATGATAAGGGAACCAGCAGTGGTGTGCTGGTAAATATATAATAGGCTCTCTGAAAAAAAATGTGTATACACATGGTACTGATATAAAGGATAGATAGCACACAATTTGTGAATAATGTACACTTTATTATAAATTACATACAATCATTGAATCTCACAGAAGGAATCAGTTAATTTTTGTGCAACTCTTGCATTGCGTTGATGCGTGACTGTAGTTCCAACAATAACGTAGTTGATATTTTTGTTTTCCTTAACAAGAAAGTGAAGCAATGAAGACTTTTGACAGAACTTCACCAGTTTATTAACCACATGAATGACTTCTTTGCTGAATTAAAGAATAGTTTTCAAATACTGGAAGAACATGTCCTCAGGAGGTTGTTTTTCTTTTGTTGTTGTTTTTGGTGCTGTTCACCATGTGATGGCTAGAAACACAATCCACTTTTAAATGTAACCTAAATAATTAACTTTTTCTTCATTACTTTCCCAAGTCTAGATCAGGCAAACTTTTTCAGTAAAGAGTCAGATAGTAAATATTTTAGACTTTCTGGTCCACGAGGCACAATTGAAGATTTTATGTAGGAATTTAAATAACAGTTCTTTGAAAGTGTTTAGCTCATGGGCCATACTGAAACAGGCAGTGGGCTGAACTTGGCCTGTGGGCGGTAGTTTCCAACAGCTGCTCTAGATAATCAATAAAACCATAAGGCAGCTTTAAAAGTAGGTGGGGCCACCCTGCAGTTAGAGATAACAGCTCATGTGTATATTACTGAACAGCACTGAATAATTAGTTTCTATGGTCTTTCCTATTTGGATGCAAACCATCACAGCCCCCACGTATGCTGGAGACCCAGGCTCTTGCCCTAGAATCCTTGTCTTCCCCATTCTGCTCTCGTCTGTTCAGCTGAACACACAAAGCTTGCTCTCTCCAAGAATGCATCCTGGATTGTTATCACTTTCCTCCTGAGCTTCAGCCAACATGACCCGTACTAGTGAGTTCTGATAACACTCTTTGGACCACATGATGGACTTCCCATATCACTTTTATCACTGGCCATCTTCCCTTTCCTTGGTAGGTTTTTACAGCTTCTCCCTTGTCCATTTTCAGAAATCTGCTCTATTCTTCACTGCCACTTCTCCTGCCTGGGTATTATCACACTTCCTTCTGGTAACTTCCATAATACACATTTGTAATTAAAAGCCAACAAAAAGTCTTTTCATATGCAATCAAATTGCTTAAGGCTCTTCCTTCAGATATGATATTTCAGGAACCTATGTCACCTTATTTGTTGACCTCTCCTTTAAGTTTACAATCACCTTTGGGGAAAGGGACATAGTATCAGAAGGCATTTTGAATAAATTCATGTATTACTGCATCTTATAGAAATAAAAACTGTACATTTCTAGACCTTCAAAAGTAATAAGGCAGTTCTGTTTTAATGAAATCCTTTAGTAGGAAAGGTAAGTCAACCCTCTTCTTGTGAAAGAAATAGAGCATGAATGCCCACCTTTCTGAGAAATGAGCTCCATAATATTGGCAGAATTCAGTGTTTCTCTCATTGCCCTTTAATAAGTGTTGGTATTTGGAAAGCTAGTAAGTAGTCTTTGGTTCCAGTCTTTTTCATTATCCTATAAGATGACAGAGAAGCCAGAAAACAGCCTGTTAATTCATTCTCAACTTCAGCACTGCTGAGAGAATTAAGAAATAGCATTTTACAAAACGTATCTGTGGCAATATGAACTTTCTTCATAGCACACTATCTAATTCTCTTCTGCATCTTTCTATATGAGAAGGGAAGCCCTTAGGACATAGTGATATGCTAGGATGACTGCTCTTTCACTCTGTAAATACATTTTTTAAGTGTACTATAATGTCATTTTGATGGTTTAATTTCTGGAAGGATTTGGCTAACTAAATTTTTAGGAATGTGCTCAGGCCAGTTTTAGCTGCCTGGTGTTACTTTTAATAGCAGCTGTTGCTTACCTTTTCTCTAGTTTATTTTCTCTCTCTCCTGCTTTCAAGAGTTACTGTGCTGATTTGGAGACCTGACTTTGGTTTAAATTAGTTTGTGTGTAATGCTCATGCGAATTATATGCAATATTTTAATAGTTAATTACTGCATTATATCAACGTGTCAAAGAAAAGCAGCTGTGAAACTAAAGGAAATTTGTTACCTTTTCGTGACAGAGAAACCTTTACAAAGGAGCAACAGTGGAGTGTGATTCTGTGCGAGTCCCCCCCGCCTACCCATTTAGGTAAACGCTAAATTGGCTCAGTAAATAACAAGGACTCTTTTTTTTTTGTACACACTGAAATGAAATCATAAATTTATACTAAATAGCCAGCGGCAATTCAGAGAAATAATAAGACTCAAACAAAGGAATAATTTAAGATAGTTACTTTCTAGAATAGAAATCTTTTTTGTTGTTTCTTAAGCAACAGTGATTGCTAAGGTTGGCTGGTACTGAGGCTGTTGGAAGAGTGGATTATTATATGTAGGTGGTGTCGCCTAGTGGTAGAAAAAGGAAAACAGATAAGATGCTAGAGTAGGATTTGGTTAATTTATTAATGTCTTTTTTATTCCTTCAAAAGAATAATTTAATGCTCATTGTATTTATAACATGGTGCTAGTTGAGACCTTGAATAATTCAAAATTTAAAAATAAATATAATAGTAGGCAATATTCACTGAGTGTTTACTAGGTACCATACATTTTATTTTTATTTTCTCAGTGAACCTCCATGACTACCCTTTGAAATAGGTCTATTATTATTTCCATCTTAGAAATGAACTATGAAATTCTAGAAAAGGCAGTTCATGACATTAAGTATTTGTGGCTATATTTTGCTTTCCAACATTTTAGACTAGAATTCTTTTCATGAAATTCTTTTTGTGAAATCTAATTTTTTGTTTCTTCATAAATGTCTATGCCAAGCACACCTGTGGGTGAGTGTTGTTCTGACCTTTGAGAGTGCTTCTATTTATCTCAAATCAAACAGCTACCGTATACCTACCTGCTTATGGAGCCCAAACAATAAGACTCCCAATCTACACTATAGTCATTATTAACATCAGCAGCTTTGTCTACAACCAGCCCATCAGGTTGGCTGATGTGTCTTCCTTGCTATGCCAGGGATGAGGAGGCGAGGCTGGAAGCATGCATTCCTTTGATCCATCCACTTAATCACCCATTAACATGATCATTTGTCAACAAACATTTATGGAGTAGCTACCATGGGCCAAAATATGGGCTAGATACTGCAATACAATGGTTTCAGTCCTCCCTAAGCTTAGAAATGATTGGTAGTTCTAATTGGCTTTGATGGGCCAATACAGGATAACAGAATTTCTGACTCAGTCCCCCTGGGGTGGGGCCAGAGAATTTATGTCTATTAAGTTCCCTGAGATGACGTTCCTGCTGGTCCAGAGACCACACTTTAAGTATCACCATCTCAGAGCCATTCAAGTCAGGTCCCAACTTTTGTATAGGGACACACAGGTGCTGAGGAAGGGAACCGGCATTCGTTAAGTACCTACTATGTTCCCAGCACTATGGTAGGTGCTTCATATTAGTTATCTTTTAAAATCCTAACACTTCCCTTATGAGATAGGCAATTATTATATCTATTTTACAGATGATTAAACAGAGAATCAGAGAGAGAGAACAAACTACCTCTAATGACAGAATAGGCATTCTAACCCAGGGATGTCTAATTTCAAAGTCCTTATTTTTCCTCCATTGTTCTGTGTTGGATCACAGAAGAATAAGCTAATTGTTACCATGAATGATTATGTAGTCTGCATTTTTCTGGAACTGCCAAATTAGCTGGCTGTGAACATAATTAAGGAATTCTGGTATGAGAGGTAAGAAAGCCAATGTTTCAGATACCTATTGCTGTATAACAAACCACAACAAATCTTGTTGGCTTCAAAAGAACAATTTAATATTTCTCACGATTCTGCTGGTCTTGCCTGAGCTCACGCATGCAAACAGCTGATGGCTGTGTTGGGGCTGGTTAGTCTCATGTAGCTTCACTCACATGGGTGGGGCCTCAGCTGCTAAGGTTGGAATGAATGGCTGAGTGGCTGGGCCTCTCTCTCCTCTTTCACCCCAGGCCTTTTCAATTGAAAGTAGATGCCATCTAAGATGGCAGAAGCAAGAACTTCGGGGACTCACACGTCTCACAAGGTCATGCCATATTCTTTTGGTCAAATGAGTCCTACAGCCAGCCCAGACAAATAGTGAGGAAAGAGACCACCTCCAGATGGAAGGAGCTAGAAATAATTTGTAGCCATTTAAAATCCACCAGCACCTCCAAACAGGATTGTCTCTTTGTTATCTGGTTTCTTGTGTATTTGTAACTTTTTCACAGTTTTAGTTGTCTTGAATTTTTTGCAGATAAAAATCACCCTATCAAATATTCTTAAACCCATTAGAAGAGTCATACTACCAATAAGTACTGAGAGAAGACAATGATAAAATGAGGTTTCTCTTGGCTGACCCAACTGATAAATCTTGACTTCTGGGATGGGCCCTGGGCTCCAGCGCTTCAATATTTTCCTTGCAGGCTTTTAGGTCTCCAGGAGTGGAGAAGGTTTTTATGAACCATATTTGAATGTTTATAAGGATTTATTTTGAACTTGTAAGAATTCATAGTGATTGGAAATTATAGAGTAAAAAGACACCTGGATGATCAGGTCAGAAACGTTCATTCTCAATTCTTACGGAATAGAAAACTGGGAAAGTTCATATTTGTGTATGGTATCATATAATTTGAAAAATAATATTTGCACATCTCAAGGTAATATATTTATAAAGAGATAGTATCAGTCCCAGCAGGAAAAGATGGGCCATTCGAGTTAGGATAATTGGAGGAAGGTCTAATAATGTGAGCCATTTTGTCAGGTGAAGTCAGAGTGAGGGTTAACTGCAAGGAAGAGAGTAGTATCCCAGTAGTTACCACCCTAAGCCTGAAAGGAAAAGAAGGAAGTTTCTAGAACTTGGAAGGAGAAGGTTGAAAGCAGAAGGCCACCTAGAGAGGAGCCTTGGTCAAGGAATGGCCATGTGCAACGTGACCCCAAACAAAAGGAAACAGAAGAATAAACTGTCTGCCCTCATTTTCCTTTTTCCTCCAGCACCTGTTGGGACTTTTTGTTGGCTGAAACCAACAGGAAATTAGAGGCTAGAAGAGGTTCCCAGTATTGTCCCTATAGTCATTGTGCTGTGGCAGACAGCAGAGTGGAGAAGGGTGGAGAGTGGCTCTGCTGCAGGGACAAATGGGAGACAGCTCGCAGAAGGATATTCAATTAGAAGGTTCAGCTGAAGCACCAAAGCAATAAATACATAACCTTCCCAAAGTGATGTGTGAGACTATGATACAAAATTTTCAAAAGCAGTCAGTGAACTCTGGTTATACTGCTTTTATGCTTCTCACCATCTTAGAGAGAATAAAAGGGTTAAAACTTGAAGATGGAACAGAGATTTTGAGATGTGTATGTTCCATGCAATTAAGGGCAAGAAGGCATCAGTCCTTCACCTCAAACTGGGCAGTGGGTTCTGGATGGCCCATTCAGAGAGACTCTCATGTGCCCCTCTTAGTTTGAGGAAAACAGTGGGCACAGTTTAATTTTTGCCTAAAAACTCTAAAGGGTGAGAAATGTGCTGATTGGCTGTGTTGAAAGTGGAGCATAGCATTGGTGGCTTCATGGAGTAGCCTTCACCTCAAGAAAATTGTCAGAGTAGTGGATGCAGGAATATTAATTTTAAACCAGACCTGGCCATGTGCGAGGGAGAGCCAGTGTGCATTTTCCATAGCTCCTGCCCAACAGAGCCTACTTGAAATGAAAACAAAGCAGATCCCAGCTGAGAGAAGCTGAAGGCAGAGGCAGTTTCCTCAGGGTTGGGGAAGTGAGGAATAGAAATGGATTCCAATTGTCCAGGAGAGCAGGGAAGATAGGAGATGGGAGCCTTGACAGATCCACACAGAGCCGTGAAGATAAGCCACCTATGAAGAGCAGAGAACTCTGATAGCATTTAGTCAGTAGTCAAGGAATAACTTTCCTTCTCCTCTGACCTCATCTTACTTTCTTGTGGTCCAACCCTAAGGGGTCTGAAACTGGAGTTAGCAAGATGAATGAGGAGGAAAAGGGACAGGTAGGGAAAGAATGAAAAGATCACATTCCCTTCCATCAATGGGCCTCATTGGGGTAGGGTAGAAGCTTGACTCTATACAAGTCTGCAATTTTGATTACTCGCTGGAGGCTTCACCTTGTGGAGTGAAATGCCTGAGAAGCTTTGTTACTTAAGAGTTATCTAGAAAAACCATGGGCTTTACCTGATTTTTCACAGAGGAGCAGGGCAAGAATTAGCCCCATGGCATGATCCTACAGTTGCACCTTATGAGTCCAGCCTGTTCTACATATCTGTATATCCTATAGAGAAACGGGAGTTACTGTTTCCTCTAAAATATGGAAGGTGATCTTGTCCCTTCCCCCATTCCATATGTTTCTCCATGCCAGTTATTCGATCCTTTGGGAATTCTTCCTTCCAAAAAAACCTTCTCAATTTTAACTATATGAACATATGTTGAAAGTTAGATGGAGAAAGCAGTGAAGGAGGGAGCAAACAATATGCTTTTGTTTATGTTTCTGATTCCTAAGGTTATCCCTGTGCCTTCACCATTTTGGTTGTGTGAATCCAAAATGAATTGATTTGAAACTGAACCATACCTGACAGGAAAGTGTGTCAATGTCAATATGAATATTGAAAGCTATCATGTCCTGGACCAACTTTTGTGGCATATTTTAAGCACATTATGTAAAGGGGAGGGGCCGCAGAAAGCTTTCTCCTTTGAAAGAGCGAGAATACGCTGTTAGAACTTTATAATTATTAGTATATATGTTTTTTTGCAGACAGATTTTAAGTACATAAAACTTTCAATTTTGTATTCAATTGAGGTTTATTTATGAACTTTTGCTATTCATCCATTGTTTGACATTAGTTTTTGATATTTGCAAACTTGCTTCCATTTTATATTCATGTATGTGTCTGGCACCACGATGGTACATGAATTTGTTTTTGTTCCTAAAGAAGCAAGTAAACATGTTAACATTTAATCTCCCATAATGGAATTGGAAACAAAAAATCTCAGCAACTTACAAGGCTGTTCAGAGATATTTTTCCGCTGCCTGTTGTGAGAAGTTAGGGTATGTAAAATAAATGATGTATGGAGCTGTAGGAATGCGACTTTTCCAGACTACCTTATGTCTAAGGAACATTAAACATAGGGTTCTCGTTTAGCAAATAAATAACCATTCATTTCAATGGCTGCATAGTCTGGACTTTCGTGCATATTTTTGCAAAGATAAGGAGAGGCCATTAGGGATTTAATATAAAATAAATCGCCAAGGGGTCTTCTTGTAGTCCCAGTCTTTCTGCCACATGGTGTGTTACTAATGTGCATAAATGGGCTTAAATGAATTTGTTATCTGTATTACATTTGCAGTATGTATATATTTATATATTATTTTTTAATTGTGTTTAAAAATAAAACATTAAATACATCATTTTGGAGAGTTGAAAACGTAGAATACGTAAATCAATCAGCTTCAATTAGTATTAAAAATGTCAGTATATTAGATTTGCCTGTGGGTGTATTTACCCCACAGAGTTTAATATATTTTGATTTTGTCATCTATGAGGTAGCCATATGGTTAATTTGTCACCTTATAAGAATAGACTGTTACAATCCAAGCTCGATTAATGACATAATGCTTATGCACCACTGAAAGTCCATATCTTGGTTGTTTTATTGATGCCCTAGGTCAGATTCTGAACATCATCTCTATGCAGGACTGATGTCTCCAACTAACCACGGAGCTTGGCTACTTCATTCTATTCTTGAGTTTCTCTTACTAATATACAGTACAGAAAGAAAATGGCAGCAAATATCCTGTATCATATTAAATGACTTGATAATATTTATTATTTCAGCCACAAGGTAATTGCTGTAAGGATTTACCTTTAGACTTTTTTTTTTTTACCATAAGTGAAAATAGTCTTTTTACAATGATAGATGATAATTAATAAACTATAATCTGGTAAAATTTAAAAGATAGATATGGTCTTCTTTAGGTTAGATTCTGGAATGATTTCAAATGGTTTTGATAACATTTTAAAATATAGTTCATCATCTCATAAGAATAGCTTTGATGTTTGTCCTGTAGAAATAATTCTTTTTAAAGAAATTTTAAGAAATTAAATACTTAGTCATGCCAATTTCTGTTATGTTTCATGAATAACCTGCTAAGTGATGTTGAATTGTTGTATCCATGCTAAATTTTCTATAACTATTTCATATATCAAGAAGAGACTGTGGCATAAATATATTCTAATATCCTGTTCTGCTAATCAATTTTATTTGAGGCTACCATTTTCAATGAGAGCAAAAACTTTCTAAATTACTGCATCCAATATTTCCTTTTTAAGCAGTCTTAATGCAATACTTCCATACGTAGAAATATCCTTCAATTAAAGTATTTATTAGATAACTATTAGACCTTGGTGAATAGCTTTCATTCATATTTGTTTCTGAACACAAATGAAGTCACTGTTTTATAATCTTATGCAAGGAAAAAGGCTGTTAGTTGGCATGTGTGTGTAACCTTTGCATTTGACTAGTAAGGAAAATACTGCTTATTTTGACTGCTCAAAATTTGACCAATTTATCATTTGAGGGTTGTTATTCTTGCTTTTATCACTGCTTTACTGAAGATGTTTATGGGGCACGGGACTTAACAGCAGGAGGTGTTTTGTGAAAAATGCTAAGTGTAAAATTTATTTTGTAACATATTCATATGTTCTTCAGTGTTTGTTTCCACTCTTTGACAATGTATGCACACAATCCAACATTTATGAGTAATCTTAAATAGATGGAACTCTCCCATGAATCTCTGTCAATCCGGTGAACAAATAGTGGGACTGAGGCTCACTGTAGAGGAGAATTCTATGTCCAGAAGACTGGGGTCCACTGTCCTCCTTTTTTTGAAACAATAACTGATACAAAACTTATTTAACCTCACAGAGATCAGCAATCCATTGCCAAAACACACAACAGCACTTTGGGGTAACAATTAAAGGTAAAGAAGAAGAATTGGAAAATTAATTTGGACATTTTAAATTTAAAATAATGCCCATAAATGACAGTAAAAAATTACCTCATTTGCCTTTTGCTTTGCTATTTGCAAATAAATGTTCTATCATGTTTTGATAGAAAGAGGCTGGAATTCTAATCCTCAAACCTTTGATCTCTTGGCCAGTGCTGCTGTATATTCCAAGTCAGTATTAGCCATGTAGGAGGCATTTCAAAAAAACTGGCACTCACACAATGTCTCTTACCTCTTTTGTGACAGTCAGTGAACTCTTTCTAATACAAGTTTTATTGTGCATGTCACATTTGAGTATGAATAAATTATAAACTACTAAGAATGTCAGTATTAATTTTAACACAATTGCTGCTAAACAAGACAGTTTATGGTATCTATAAAGATATCCACAGTGATCACATGGTTCTCTTGTTTGGCCTTCTAGTTGGAACAGAAATTTTACTGCCCGGACACCTGGCTTAATGTACTCATGTGGCAAAGTTCTTTAGCTTAGTGATACGCATGTGCTCTTTCTCTAGGCCCAGCATGGTGTACCATGGCACCTCTTAGGTTTAACTTAGAACAAATTATACCCACCCCCCTACTCTGAATCTCATATCTTTCCCTGTTCAACATTTGATTAAGGCTCTGTAGTAACTAACAATCTGCTCAATTGTGGTAAAAATAAATTTTACACATTTATAAAAATTTGGCAACACATCTGTGGCTTGCTCCATTCATTGAAAATCACTGATCTTAAATTTTGATCACTGTCTTATTATGAAGTCTTCTGCCCTGGTGACATGGATTGGGTTGCATGTGACTCTCTAAGGAGGTGGTTGGTTTTTTTTTGTTTGTTTTGTTTTTAATCTTTCCTTTTTCTTTCTAGCAGCAGGCAAGGCAGTGGATTAGAGGAAAGGCTTTTCCTCTGAGCCTTTCCTGATATTGGCAATGACTACAACATGGATGAACCTTGAGGACCTTATGCTAAATGAAATAAGCCAATCACAAAAGAACACATACTGTATGACTCCACATATATGAGAAATCTAGACGGTCAAATTCATAGAACCAGAAAGTAGAATGGTAGGTTCTAGGGGCTGAAGGGAAGGGGAAATGGAGAGTTGTTTCTTAATGGGTATCACGTTTCATTTTGCAAGATGAAAATTTTTTAGAGATTGGTTGCACAACAGTGTGAATATACTTAATGCTACTCAACTTTACACTTCAAAGTGATTAGTATGCTAAATTTTGTTATGGTTTTTAACCACAATTAAAAATTAAAAATTTTAAAGATGCAATAGTTATATTGGAACTCAAGAAATTCATTTCTATATAACTTTACATGTGATAGAGGAAGAGAGGAATCTCATTCTGTGGGTGCTTCCCACCCTACATGTTTATCTTACAGGTGAAATCTGTAAAAACAAACAAAACTTAAGATTCAAAGCAAAAAAGTGAGATATGACAAAAAGGTAGATACAGATGTCTGCTGTTAGAAAGGAGAAGGCTGCTTGCTAGGCAGCCCCTATTCGTATTCCCTTTCATGAATATCTCAGGACTTTTATTTAAAACACCACACGATATACCACTTCCTTGTCTTGCCCTTTCCATATTTGTAGTAGTATCAGATCATCCTACCCTAGGGAAAGTTCAGGGAGTTTTACATACTCAGGAATTACTGCTGCTTTTTAGCTGCCAATGGCTATGCCCCTTATGATCTGATGTTCTCTTTCTGGCCAGATAACTTCTACTGCTATTTTTAAAATAAAAATAATACACATAAAGGTTAGAAAATGTTAAGAGTGCACAAGTGTCAAAATGAAAAGTATACATTTCTCTCTGCCCATCCCTTCTCCCAAGAGTAACACTATTATTAAGTGTGTGTGTGTGTGTGTGTGTGTGTGTGTGAGAGAGAGAGAGAGAGAGAGAGAGAGAGAGAGAGAGAGAGAGAGAGAATAAGCATGCATACACGTGTGTGTGCAATTTCATTTTGAAAGCAATCTTAATAAATGGAGAAATGCATATATATTAGCTTTAAAGAGACATTCCTTCTATCCAACCATTTCATTAAAAAAACAACAACAGACAGATTGAATGAGTAGCATGAAGCATACCGGACACTTTTGACATAGCTGGGGAAGAAAGGGAAGACATGGAAAAATAAGGATCTTGACGATTCAAATTCTTTCACAGAATCCTCTGACTCCTGCCTTCTTAGGACGCATGTTTCTTTGCATGTCTTTCATGAGGATCCTTGTTCTCTGCTGCCACTTTTACCTGTAAGGCCTCTGATACTATTTGAAGTCGTGCCCTTCACTGTCCCTTATCTCTGACCTCTCCTCACCTTCTACCAAGCGTCCACCAGGCCCTGTCACCTCCTTTGCTTGATGACTCAAAGCCCTCACCTCCTTCCATCACTAAGACCTGCTTCAGTTCAGGTTGTTCTTGTTCTTTTTTTTTTAAGTTTATTGGGGTGACAATGGTTAGTAAAGTTATGTAGGTTTCCCTCTCCTGGGTATCTACCAAAGAACCTGAAAACACTTATCCGTAAAGATATATGTGCTCCGATGTTCATTGCAGCTTTATTTATGGTGGCCAAGACATGGAAACAACCAAAGTGTCCTTCAAAGATTCTTGTTCTTCATCCTTTGGACTACATTGCAAAACTTCCTCTTTAGTTGAGCCCCTCTCCAATCCACCTTCTTCATTTTCTAAATTATGAGTTGGGTCATATCACTCCTCTGCTTAAAACTCTTCCATACCTCTCCATCACCTGCCGAATAAAGCCTATACTTGGAGTTTACTTCAGCTGCACCTTCTGCCCTCCTTTGTAGGAGGCCCGTGCTTCATTCCTATGGTGCAGAATGACCTGCGGACGCTGCCAAAGGTGCTGTGTTCTCTTGCTCCTGTGTGTTTACACCTCTTACCTCCATTGCTTTTCCTCTTGCCTGCCTGCCTGCCTGCCAACTCCTAAGCCCTCGAAGCCTGCATGTCCTCCTTAAACCTCTTTTGCTTGGGGAAGAATTTGGTGCTCTGCCTCTCTGCCCTTCTAATTCCATTTATATTACCCCATCAGAGGTTTTGTCACTTTATAATGAAACTTCTGCCTTGCTTAGCTGCCTCCTTCCTCTAGACTGCAACTCTGAGTATGGAAATTTTGTCTTCTTGCTCTTACTGTGAACTCTAGCCCTTAGCTAGTGTCTGCCTGAGTAGGTTCCCTGTGAATGCAGGCTGAACGCATGATTTAGGCTTGGAATTCTATGCTAGCTCTCAATTCTGTGTCTTCTAATTTTCATCATTCCTCATTCGGATTCTTTTTTTCTTATTTCTTTTCTGTCACTTTCATCATCCTTTTCCTGCTTCTTCTGTGTGGAGGGGGAATTACCATAGCGGGGTTTTGTTTTGACAGCTCTTGCCGTTCAGTGATATTGTTTCTTATTTATTTATTTATTTATTTTTTGGAGGGCAGTGTCACTGGCCCTCATATGTGGGACCCAAACCGGGGCCGCTGGCTTCCCAAGCCAGCACTTAACCACCACACCACTCAGCCAGCCCTGTTTCTTATTTTTGAACATTGAGCCAATCAGTTGCATTTCACCTCTGCGGTTCCTCTTCCTATTTAAACAAAATTCCTTAGGTATTGTCAGGACTTGTAGCTTCAGTTGCTGTTAGATGAGCATTATGCATTCTTCATCAACTTACTTGGCAAAATTTTATTAATGATCACATATCTTTTATTAAAAAAAGGATTTTGTTTACCCCGATTATACACAATTTAAATATTAAGAGTCTGGTTTAAACTTCAGAATGAAGCATCTATGAAGTCAAGGGTTGGAGCAGTCAATAAGTTTCTTTTGATTTGTAAGATTCTGCGATCACTGTACACTAGTCTCCTAGTTTCAATAGCAGTCTGAGTCTTATTCTTTCAGAAATTTTCTCAATATGAAAAGTCAGAGTCCAGACAGAAGTAAGTAACTACTACCAAATGATTTCTGGCCATTTGTTTACAAAGTTATGTGTGATTTTTATGTATACATCAGATTTTGAATTAATGGGATATATTCACCAATTATAGAAAATGGAATACGTGGTTCATTAAAAGTACCGTATTTGGATCCTGTTAGTGAAAGTCTATTTTTATAATGAACAAAATATTTACATTTCTCTCTCCTTCCTTCAGTTGCCACTATCGGTTCTTTCTTACTTTGTCTCTCTTTGTCAGACTTGTTTACAAGAAACCGTAAGGCAACATGGTCACATCACTTCAGCAGTTGAAAACATTAGGTTGAATCACATTAGGGCTGAGTCCTATCTTCCAGATTGTTTCAAGATCCAGTGGTGTCTGCTAAGATGCAATTTACAAGATGACATCAGAGGGACCAGAAATAAGGCAGAATCTCTTTCAGAGGCACAGGTCTGTGTCTCGGGCTGGATTCCTCTCAGTGTTTGCCTGAGTCTTACCGGTCTGGTGACCAAAAGGTTAAGGTGTTTTGGCAGGATGAGGATGCCTTTGAAGGTCATTGCTATCAGTGGTGGCATTATCCAGAAAAAGGTAGACCCCTGTGAGCCCAAGATGGAATTATAGTTCTGCGAACTCATTCTGGAGGTTGGCCAGACTGCCTCTTGGCACTGACTACTGGAACCCAGCCAACTGGGCCAGTGTTGTTCACTTAAGCCCCCATTCCCATGTAAGGCCTGTGTGTTGTGTCAGCCCTGACCATATGTTAGCACAAGCAGGAGTTCCCAACCTTCACCTGCCTTTCTTCATAGCAGGCAGAAGAGCATTGGAGGGTGTTTTTCTTTTTTCCTGGTAGGTCTAGATCAAGAGACTGATAATTTAGGGAATGATAATAATAACTGATGACATATATCAAGTGTTGTATAAATTTTGGATACTGAATCTTAAAATTTAATGTGAATTGTCCCATTTAATTCTTCTGGCCTCTCTATAAGGTAGTTGCTGTTAGCAATCTCATTTTTTAGAGTAGATGCCTGAGGCATAGAGACAATATTTAAATTGCTCAAGGTCACTCAGCTACAAAGTGGGATAGGAACAAAGATTTATGCCTAGTCATTTCACGGTCAGAGGCTGAACCCTCTACTACCACCATATTGTGTCTGGGTGCCTCCCGAGTGATAAGGCATATGGCCCAACTCTGAATTCCTGGCTTGGCCTTTGGCTTTATGAGTATATTTATTTATATCCTCAGAACAACAGTATCTCATTGATGGAAAAATCATTTTTAAATCTACTTCATGGAATTGTTTTGAGAATTTGGTGTATGTAAAATGTTTAGTAGTTCTTGATACATATGAAATACTCAATAAATAGTAATTATTCTTATTAAAATAGGTCTTATTGAATTTTTTTTCCCCAAAAATTTACTTGACTTTAAACAAAGCAATGCACTGTCAAGAAGTCGTGGATATCTGTAGTTGTCTAAGCCCTTACCAGGTAAGTTCATAGTATTTTTTTCATCATTTAAAAAAAATTTTATTAAATTCATTGGTTAGTAAAATTATATAGGTTTTCTGTGTAAAATTCTAATACATCATCTATCTATTGCATTTTGTGTTCACCACCCAGAGTCAATTCTCCTTCCATCACCATATATTTGATCCCTTTTACCCTCATTTACCACCCCTCTCCCCCCTTTACCCTCTGGTAACCACTCAACTATTGTCTGTGACTTGAGTTTTTGTTTGTCTTATTCATTTGTTGCTTTCTGTTTTATATCCCACATAAGAGTGAAATCACATGGTTCTCAACTTTTTCTGTCTGATTTATTTTGCTTAGCATGATAATCTCAAGATCCATCCATGTTGTCAAAGATGGCAGTATTTTTACATGCCCATTCCTTTTTGAAAATCAGGCTGGAAGGAATAGCAGATTTGCTGAAATTCTATATATATTGTATGGGTCAAAGAACCATAAAATGGAATTAAAAGACTGGATTTTTAAATCTAGATTTGTAAAACCTAGCTAGGTGAATTTAAGCTGATGATATGCTCTGAGCCTTGTTGTTTTCTTTTTCATTTCAAGGACAATAAGGGACTGGGTGTGGGAATCGGAACTACAAAATTAGATGTGCCATACAGATCTTCTGAGTAAAAATTTTTATGATTCTGAATGTAAGCCAATTCAAACAGGTATTATGGTAGCTGAGTAAATGATACCCAGAGTTCCTGCTTTCTTCACAATTTTTCTCTTGTCTGACTAGAACCTGTCAGAGGTAAGGGGTTCACCATTCTGAACCAGTTCCAGAATCTTTCAGGACAATGTGGGTTGCCATTTGTGGCTCTAACAAGATGGTTCCTAGAGAGTCATGATGGACCTTACGTTAGATTGCGTAATTTCATTCTTCTTCTTTTTTTTTTTATTATTGTTTGAGGGCAGTGTCACTGGCCCTCATATGTGGGATCCAAACCGGGGCTGCTGGCGTCCCAAGCCAGCTCTTAACCACCGCGCCACTCTGCCGCCCCTTTATTCTTCTTATTAGTTATTGATGACCCTCACAGGCAAACATTTGTCAACCTTCTACTCCTCTTCAAAACACATTTATAACTTTTGATTGCATTCCTCCTTTTAGAATAATAAACTATCATGTTTATTGCTTGCCATGTGCAGTATTATTTACATTATTTATTTTACTCATTATATACTTATAATCTAGTGTTTCAAAAGTGTCTTTTATTCTACTAATTTGCAATCCTTCTAATCTAAGAAGCAATGGTTTGAAAGGTCCCTCTCCACTCTCCCTTAGCTATAGGAGGTCTAGCAATTACCTTCGAGAATTCGTTGCAACAATGTTGCTAATTTTTTTGATTATTCATTATGAATTTGTACCAACTGGACAAACAGTTAACCAAGTTTACTATTTGGAAGTGCTGAAAAGCCTACATGGAAAAGTTAGACAACAACGACTTGAACGTTTCGCCAGCAATTCTTGCATCATGACAATGCACCAGCTCACACAGCAGTGTGTTTGAGGGAGTTTTTAGCCAGTAAACAAATAACTGTATTGGAACACCCTCCCTACTCACGTGATCTGGCCCCCAGTGACTTCTTTCTTTATCCAGAGATAAAGGAAATATTTAAAGGAAGACATTTTGATGACACTCAGGACATCAAGGGTAATACAATGACAGCACTGATGGCCGTTCCAGAAAAAGAGTTCCAAAATTGCTTTGAAGGGTGGACTAGGTGCTGGCATTAGTGCATAGCTTCCTAAGGGGAGTACTTCGAAGGTGACCATAGTGATATTCAGCAATGAGGTATGTAGCACCTTTTCTAGGATAAATTCGTGAACACAATTGTCAGACCTTGTATATTATAAATGCAGATATACCTTACCCCAGATGGTGTAATAGCCTTGGATCAGAGCAATTTCTTATAATAGCACTTTAACTTCAGACAAATAACTTAACCCTAAGCATCAGTTTTGTTGTCTGTAAAGTGGGGTAGTAAGACCCATCTTTCAGGGACGTCATGAGTATTAGGAACATGCTATAAAAATGTAGTACTGAGCCAACACATACTGAGTGGTAACATTCACTAGGCAGCTGACTTAATGCTCAAGTCTAGAAAGGGGAAAAGAAATCTTTCCATTAAAAGATCAAAATAAAGACAAATTTGAGAACATACTTGCCACTTATTGGCAAATATTATCTTTAATGTATGAAGAATCTTTACAAATTCATAAGAAAATTGCTAAAACCCTAACTTGAAAAATAGACAAAGAATACAAACAAATAGTTAATGAATCTATGAAAAAATATTTAGCCTTACAAGTAAAGGATAACATGTACATTTGAACCATAATAGGCCAGTTTTTCTGATAGGACTATTTATTTTCTGAATAATGCTGATGAGGGTGTTAGGGTGCTGCATCCCAAAGAGTTGAGCCTCTTGTTCTCTGCCCAAACCATGCCACTTTGGGGCACATGAAGAATTCTGCAGCTCCTCATTCCTGTCATCCCGCCTTCTGTGAGACTTTAATTCTGATCTGCCTCAGCACCCACGTATGCATTGCTTCTGACCTTGCTTCATGCTGGAAATGGAAACGCTAATGTTGGCTACTTTCTCAGACCTTCTTTGGGAAGGGGGTACAAGTCAGGGCTGCTCCTCCATGCTCAAACCTATCTGAGGGTTCCACCACTGTGCTCTCTTCCCTCCCTCCTCACTAGTCAGGCCTTCCTCGGGCTCCTGCCCACATCTTTCTCAAGATCTCCCAGCATCTCCGCTTTCTTCTTTACCTTTCTGATTCTTTCCCCCTCCCTTGGTTAGATGCTTCTGAGTCTTATCTGGAAACAGGGTGGTCTAGTTCTTTTAGTCTTCCAAATCTATCATTTCTCCCTTGAGTCCTTTCTCTGTTAGTTACATCACCTCAGTCATGACCAGTGGATTGCCCATGATCTAGTTTCTATGAGACCAAAACCAGAAAGTTAAATGAAACGCTGGGAATGAAAAGCATACTGTTTACTATATTAAAATTCTATCATATACCACATCTCCTACATCTCATGTACATACTGGAAGATAAACACCGTATGGAACAGGCTTTGCCTTCATTTGGCTCTGACTAAAATGCCGTAGACTAACGTGTATTTAGAGGCCATGAAAAAGGGCTGGCTTTCTTCTGGTCAGGTCAGGCAAACTGGCCAATCTGGAATAATAAATTTTAGAATTCACGAAATAAAAGGAAGAAACAATGTAAAAATGTCGATCATCCACCTGAAAAATATGAGGATGGAAGCTGATGGAAATTATAAGGAAGCCTTAAGTTCCCACTGGGCCTTTCCCTGGGAAAGAATGACTCTTGGAAGTTTGTGCTTGCTCTTCCCAGCAAAGCACAGTCAGGGCAGCTGTCTTAATCCATCACAAAGCTTATATACATATCTTTTCCTGAGATTCAGAATAGCTAAACAGACTCAGATTAGGGACCTGATTCATTGAACAAGATAAACCAGACCTTTTTGAGGGCCAGCTACGTATTAGTTCCTCTGTACTCGCAAATCTGAGTTTTGCTCCTTTCTTATTGTAAGATTTGCAATCCCTGCAGTTTCCTCACTCAAGTCATCATCATCTTCAAATTGGAATAGTCATAATAACTAACATAATCACAAATGGTTAAATTGTGGCAAGCAATGCTGTAAGTGCTTCTGTGCATTTGTTTAATGCTCACAGTCTCATAATATTCATCATCATTGTCATCAACATCCCCATTTTACAGATGAGAAAAATCGAAAATTTTCCCAAGGAAGCATTCCTAGTAAGTAGAGGAGTTTTGCACCCCAGGAAGTCTGGCTACAAAATCAAGCATCTGACCACTTTGCCTCAGGAAATTTTACAAAGGAGAAGTGAGTGGTTTGACAGTTTAAAGTCCAGTATAATAATTATCAACAGAATTCATAAAATGTTTTTAATAATTTTAAATGATGCATTTACCTGTGATAACTCCATCCATAATAAAAGATCTGTCCCTTGACTGGAATGGACTTGGTTAGTGAGTTAACATTGGTCACTTCATGTTGCTTTGACTCTTATATCTTCAATAAAACTAAGGAAATAATTACTTAGGAAATGCCATGTCTTTAGGAGACAAACCTCTTTCAAAGAAAGGGGTACTGTGAGTTCTGAGGCTCTCATAGTCTATGGTACAAATATTATAAAATCAGGTGAAGGTACAAATTATTCGAGTTGCTGCTGCTGGCTTCAGAAGCCAGGGACTCTTGAGAAGAATCTTGAAGGATGAAGAAGAGCCAGGGGGAAGAAAGGGCAAAGGCATTCTAGACGGAGACTGCTCAGAGGGCTTGTGTGGAAAGGCAAGCATGGTGGCTGGAAATGGTAAGAAGCTGGGTGTTGCTGCAGAATAGGGACAGCGGAAAGGTGCAGTCAGAGGTGAACAGATAAAGAGAAGTTGGGTTGTAAAGGGCCTTGGGTACCGCATTATTAGATTGGGCATTTTCTTATGGGCAGTGGGAGAGAGAGAGTTTAGTGACCCTGGAAGCATGGTGGAAACCATTGCCATAAACAGGCCAGACTGGAGCTGCTGAAGGTCTCCACCAAACAATGTCTTTGGCTATGGAGAAAAGAGGGATGAGAGTGTGAGATGGGTGGGATTTTCTATCTCAAGAAAAAAATGAACAGAAATTTGTAAGAAGGAAAAGTGAAATACATATAAAAAGTGATAATAAACGTGGCCAATGACTAAATATTTTAAAGTCAGCCATAAGGATAAATTTACACTAAATTGAATAGAAGGATACTTAGGAGAATAAAACCATAATGAAAAAGTAATATAGCATTGTAATCTAATATTAAAATAAAGAGAATAAAAAGCATTTTGGTGATAAAAGAATCTTAAAAAGCTGTAATGAAGAATTAAAATGATATAGTGTACCAAAACACTGTAAGAAAAAGGAATTTGGAGTTAGGATTTTGGAAAAAGAAATTTTCAACAAGTTTCAAAAATTGATAGAGCACGTAAAAAAATGTGAGTTCCTAATTGGAATTCTCAGATGTAACAAACTCTGTGACTCCTTGGTAGGGAGCGGGGTATTGAGTGCCCTGGGGGTCAAGGAGCATTGCAGGCAGGGTTTGGCACTGGTAATTTTGAAGCTTCAGGAGAGATCCCTACTATCCGAATGGGATAATCAGTCATCCTTCTGGCTTGAGGGACCCTCTCCCCTTAAACTTTGCATGCCTATACCACAAGGAGCCACTGGGATTCTAACTTACATAATTCCATTGAGGATCATGCTGTTAAGTATAATCAGTAATAAAAGGACAGGATCAAGTCTAGGAGGCAAAGGTAAGAGAAGAAGGTAAAGATTTTGATTTGAGATCTAAAGTTTACCTAAGGCAAGATAGCCCCTAGGAAGCATCTCTTTGAGATAATAAGTATGGGTGTGAACATTCAGTTAGTGGCAGCCATGGAAATAAAGGTCTTGAGAGTTGTTGTTATTCTTGTGGAGAAGGACAACACAACAGAGTGAAGGAAGGATTGGTCAGGAATGTGTTGGGAGTAAAGAAAAAGACATGGAAACAATGGCTAAAAGCTAATTTATGTGAAGAAAAGGAGGCAGAGGTGGCCAGAAGCTAGGACCAGTATTAATTAGGAGAATTACACTCACGTCACTGGGCTCGTTCATTTAACTCTGATGGACTGAGATTCCTGCTTTGGGCCCTGTGTTCATAAGGACAGGGACAGTGATATCTCCAAGTTGTTTGTACCCTTCTTCCTTTTGACCATTGTGAGCTTAAATGTAATATTTCTTTGAATCTCTGCCATTGGTATCATTTAGAGTTCCTTTTTTGTTTTCTATGAACAATGATTCAGAGACATTCTCATTCATTGAGCCATCCATGAACAAAGAGGGATGGAATTTCAGAGACAGGCATCTCTGGAAGCACCTGAGCTGCCTGAATTCTCTCCAAACCTGGTAAATGATTCCTGAAAGATGAGAGAATTCAGATTCTGGCTTCTGCTGAGAATTGAATATTCCCCTAAATTGCTTGATGCACAGCCCCAGCTGAGACCTAATGCAAGTATTTTGTAAAAGAACTCGCAAATGTGAGGTGCTTCTAACAATATGTGTCAAGCAGTATGCAGCCTATGGTAGGAGTTAGATTTATGCATATTGTGGTTGTCCATTTCCAGCTGCTTTTGTGAAGTCAAACTTTTTTTATGTTAACAGATCACATTATTATCACATTTAGTGGAGAATAATGAGATATGATGGTGATACATCATTGGCAGCTCATAGCACCATTTGAAAACATGCTTGTTTTTTAAGTCTGCAATAATGGGTCAGAGAGAGAGAGGCACACTCTGACATGCACACAGCCACAAACAGCTCTTAACAGCTAGTCCTGAGTAGCTCTTTGTAAATGTTTTATTGCCAGGAGTGAACCTCAACAGGGGCTCACAAGAATGCCCTGTTTCTCCCAATTACTAAAGGGGATAAAGACATTTCAAAGTTGAGATAGGTGACCAGTGGGATTTGCTAAAATTCTGAAGAGCACTGTGTATAGAATGAAATGGGTAGAGGTTACCTTTGGGGATTAGTGCTGCATGAACTCTGTAGAAAAACTTGTTTGATGTTGTGAAAACAAGTGTTCAGCTCACCCGGAGGCTATGGGAACCACAGAACATTATATTGCCTCTTAGATTGTCAAAGTATCCTTCCAGCCAGTAGTTTAGTCTCTCTTTTTCTGTGTGTCTTTTATCTTTCTTTCTTCATCTGTTTTACCCTTGGAGAGTATGAATGGAGAAACAAATGAAGTGTGTTATATAGGATCAAGAAATGAAGTGTGTTTGTAGGATCATATAAGGTTCTCTGTCTCTGCCCCACACCCCAAAAAGAACATGCCCGCAAAACATTTCCTCTGTGGCTTTTGCACCCCATAAATTTATCTAAACACTGTAATCAAGTTATGCTTTCAGTGTGTGCTATTTCAAGTGATAATGAGTTCATAAGTGTTCCTACTTCACATGAGTTAAGATATTCTATTTATTAAACACTTCATATTATGGAAGATTCAGGAGATGAGAAAAAAAAATTAGGAGATGTGGAAGAGCCTGTTGAGCAGAGGGAATTCATGTATGACTGACATGTCTGGGGAATTATATAAATTAGAGAGATTTTGTTGGAGCACATGGGGAGACGTGATGGTGATGACAAATGAGGCTAAAGGGATGGAGAGAGGCAAGGTCATGGAGAATCTTAGTGCACAGCTAAGCATTTGAACCTTTATGTTGGAAGGAAACAAAGGGGAGGGATGAAGGACTCAATCATTTTTGGATTGTAAAATGCCATTCATTAGTGTCCCTCAGGAGTATCCCAGTTCTGGCAGTGATTATTTAAAACTAAAAACATTTGCATAAAGATGTGGAGGATAGACCGTGTAATTAAATTCCCACAGCTGCATGTAACACTGAATTCTTCCACATCAGAACTAAAAAGGTAGATCTGGTTGATGTTAAATGGAATGGCATTTTGAAGTCTTAAATGGACACAAAGGTGAAAAAGGAATTTCCATATGGATAAAGATGCATAGGATGATAGGGATTAGATAATTCACTCCATAATCATGCTATTGAATATAGTCCAGGGACGGTCCTGAAACTCATTACAGATGGTTTATGGATGCCTTGGGCTAATACTCTGCTTTAAGTCAACCAAATACTAGGCAACAACATGAACATACTTGGTCTTTGAATCAAATAGAAAGTGTTATCCTATCAGTGTAGAAAGGTCATAGTAAGGATCTGGGAACTATTATATATGGAGAATGTGGGACCAAAGAAACTTTAGAAATCAAATGTTATGATGTCTTTGTTTTGCAGGTTAGAAAATGGAGGCTAGGGAATATGAAATGACTTGGTCATATACACACAATTTAGGCAACAGGGCCAGAATACCGACCTTCTGACCCATGCTTATTTCCTTCCCCGCTGGCCCACATGCCAGTCCACACAGGATTTAGTTTGGTTTGGTATATGTCTTGTGAAATCATCAAGATTTTCTTGCTTATTTCTCTGTTTCATTGGTAATACTCATTTAATGACTGCAGTTTAAATCCTGAGTAAACATCCACACAGGATCCTGATTTTCCTGTTTACCCTTTAAGGAGTACATCAATTTATGTGCTAATTCCCTTCTCCTTTAAGCACGGAGTAAGCATAAGGCTTATTAATGTCACAAGATGGTGGCAAGGTACCTCTCCCTGAGATATGAGAAAGTGAAGGATAACAACCATAGGACAGGGATCCAAAATAAGGAATCCAGACTCTGTGAGGATGAATCCATGAGGGCCAAACAGATCATCAGAACCTAGGCTCAGTGAATGGGCACTGAATTCTGGGAGACCCATGACTAGGAAGCCTAGACATGAACAGAGAAAATCAAGGTCAGTAAGAATTTCTGAGGAGGAAATCAGGAGCTCAGTGTTGCTTCATAAAGTAGGCATTTTTTTGCTTCTTTTATGTTTGTGTGTAGGTTATTTAAAGGGGTTGAAAATGTGCAAAATAATGTCATTGTCCAGATATTATATTTTTATATTGCTGTTTACAGTGATATTAGTTATCTCAGCCACAACACATGTGTGATGTCAGTTAGTGAGGTCACAGTTCCTCTTATTTCCCTCCTGGAAACATATGCCACCATTTGAGGTGACAAATGACAGATGTCAGCATACTCTGAACTTGGGTACTATACATGATGTAGGCTTCTGGGCCTCACAAGCTCTCTCTCTGTTTCTTCATTGAAAGTGGCCTTTGTAAAGCTACCTTGCACATACGGGGCCCTCCACACATGTCATTTTCTTGAGCTCAGCTCCACAAATCCCACAGGTTAGGGAACTTCTGGTTAAGGAATAAAGAAACAGATACGGCTATTGTCTACTTTGTTTCTGGCTCTGTGCCTTTCTGTTTAATCACCACAATACCTTCAATGTGTGCTGCTTGTATTTTAAAATAAACCAAAGAAATATAAGATACATACGTTTAGAGAGTTTAGGGAGATCCTAAGATTGTCAAATTCAAGGTCTTTGTTTCGTAGACAACAATCTAAGGCCTAGAACATTTGCTGAGGTCACACAGCTAGGTAATAGCAGGACCACAGTTCAAAGCCAGAACTTTTGGCTTCTAGTCTGATGCTCAGTCCACCATGTAAGTCTCCCAGCCATCAAGACTTCCAAAAGTCTGGTAGTCAAGAACTATCTTAAGGCTGAGACTCAGAGTGGACTAGCTCTTTTCTTATTGACCTTGGTGTTTATTGAGATGCTAAACATATGTGTTATAATTCATTAGGATGTAAATAAAGCCTTAGTACCCAAAGAGATATCTCCAAACCAAGCTATCCTGCTTATAACTGCAAAATTTTGTGTTTATTTAACATACCCATATAGAATTTAGCATATGACCAGTACTCTTTGAAGGGTTTTACAAAAATTAACTTATTTAATCCTCATAACAACTCTGAGAAGAGATGTGATTATCTCCATTTTTGAGATAAACAAAGTGAGGCACAAAGAGCATGAGCGCGTTCCCAAGGTCATATAAAGGTGAAGAAGCAGAATCTGGCCCCAGGACTCATGCTCTTAACCACTCCACATACTGCCCCTAAAATGATCAAAAATGCTGAGTGGTCCTCCCAGTGAGGGGTGCTCTTTCACTCATTCTCTCCCTTTCTGGAAGTTCTTCTATGTCACTTCTCCTCCACAGGGCCTGAAGTCCATTTGGGCTTCCTGACATTTCCTGTATCTCTGCTTGTCTAGCCCACCTGTATCCTGACTCCAAGATTTCATTCTCCTTTGTTGTACACTTTGTTTATAGGGAATTAGAGTCAAGCAGGGTAAAAGGTAAGACACCAGGACATTTAATTAACTCCTTCGCTTATACTATCTGCTAGGTGCTGAGTATTAGAGATCAAGGGAGATAAAATAAACACAGTTTTGGAGCTTTTAGCCTAGTGGGACAGCTAGACATTAAATAATCCCAGAAATGAATAATGTAAGATCATGCAAGGCCTTGTAGGCCAGAGTAAACACTGGATTTTACTGGACTTATTGGATTATATTCTAAATACAATAGAAGCTATTGAAAGGCTATAAGAAGGGTAGGGATATAGCAAAGGTTGGTGGGAAGGAGGTAAGAATACAAATAAAAAGAAGGACTAGAGGCTTTCATCATAGACCAGAGGAGAGGTAACAATAACTTGAAGTAGGTTGGTGGCAGTGGAGCTGTAGTGCACAAGCTCAAGATGTATTTTTGAGTTATAACTAAATATTTGTTGATGGCATGGGCCATGGGATTTAGGAAGGAAAAAAAAATGTCATGGATAAATCTCAGCTATGTAGTATAAAAATTTGATTGATGTGCTGGATCACTGGCTGAGTTGGAAAACACTGGAGGTCAAGGTGGCAAGCACACCTCGGCTTTGCAGTGCAGCCTGTGTGGCCCTGGGTAAATCCCTGGAAAGTCCCCTGATGCCTCTGTGAAGCCGACTGCACTGTAACTCCCAAGGGCTGTCTTTGTGTGAACAATTGCTGACGCCTAAAAAACCCATTTTTGTTTTAGCCTCATCTTGTGCCTTGGTTGTAAATGAACTTTGGATACATGTTGCCAGACAAAATGGTCTCTTAACTTTTCTTTCAGTTTAGGATTGATTTATGATATTTTTCACTCCTTTCTGCAAATTTAATTCCAAATCAGTGGTAGGAGACTATTTCATAATTGATTTACTGACTGATAATCAGATAAAGATAGAAAATAATATTGCATCATGTAATTATCACTAACTAGTGTTTGAAAAGATTTTCTTTTTGGATATTACATAGACCTGAAGGTTGCATTGCACCATTTTGGGAATCTCTTTTTGTGCATTGGTTGTATTAGAGGCTAATGAAGATATAACTCCTTAAGAAAATACCATCATTTTTTCCTAATTATGAAATCAAAGGTCCTTATCCAAGATGGGTTTGATTAGTTATGAGAATCTACCTATTATTCTGGTTTAGTCCTTGTCATTTCCTGTCATAGACTTGTATTTTATCAGCAGTCCTCACATGTTTTCTTTGTGAAAAATATTTCTCTGTATAAAAGAAAGTTTATCATTTGGAATGTTAAATGCAATTATATTGACATATGGTGATAATGGGATAAAGCATACGGGTTAAAGGTTGCGGGAACCATGGCTTGGCAATTAGTGATGTAAATGAAACATTCATTATCCATCATGCTGAGAAGTTGATGAACTGTACAGTAAATCTGAGCCCACAGTCAGGACTGAGATAAGTCATTTCAGACAATACAGTGCAGTATTTATGAGCATGAGGGACAGTGTTTCAGATTCCTGTCATGGAGATTTCTTTACCTATTAGTTTATGTTGAATAAAGACCTTACTATGTCCAAACCACACACTTTCCTTCCACAGGAATATTTATACGATTCTAAAACTTTCTCTTAAAATGAAGCATTTTGAGAACTAAAGTGACTAGATGTTGACAATTGATTTTTTCCATAAAAGTCCATTCCATAAAAAAAGACGTATGGTAGATTATTTGTCCTGAAGAAGAGCCTTGATGTATTTCAAAATGGAGCCTTGATTTTGGAAGAAAAACGATACATTTAGAAATCTCAGCCTTTCCCAAAAGAACCCTAATCCTGAAGGTTGGCTTATGTAGAAGTAACTGCTATTTTTCAATTTTCTGCCAAATGACTAAAGGGAATATTAAGATACTTCAAAATATACTGTCTAAGCTTTTTAGTTTGCCTGTTGTCCATTTATCTTGTGCATATTCTGAAGTATTTCCTGTGAACATGAGTATTACCCATTCAGAAAATTTGAATCTACGTTGATTTTTTAATTTTGTTGAAATCTGTTGTTCTCAAGTATTTAAAAATTTTAATCATATGAAATAGTGTCTTCAAAGGTGAGAAGGAATCATTGGAGAAATATTAAAACCTCATGTATATTAAGATAGCTCTTGATGTAGCTAGAAAGCTCAAGAAGTCAGCTGGAAAGGAAATGTACAGCTGTGGTTTCTCAGCCTTTGCTGAGAACCAGAAATTCCTTTGTTGATGGCTTGATTAGATGAGGCTCAAGAAAGGACAAATCAGGCAATGTCAAAACTGCGAAAGCTAATCATAATAATAGCAGCATCTGACATTTTAAAAATTTGACTTTATGCCATCTCTTAATTCTCCACCCATGCATACTAAGCCAAGCACTGTTCTAAGCACATAAAATAAATAACTCAATTCATCCTCCTGATAACCCAATGAAGTAGATCATATTACTATCCCACTGTATGGCTGAGGAACCTTAGGCTTAGAGGTAAGAAATGATCATCGAATCATCCAGATTCACATGGTTAGTAAACGTCTGAGCTGAGCCACAAACCCAGCCCTATGCAATTCCAAAGTCCTTATCCAACCACTTTGCTACTGAGCTTGCTCCCAGCTGATTTTCCTCACCTCTAGCCAGCCCACCATTCCTGTTTTGCTTCAGTTTTGGGGCACCCTTTTCTTCATCATCAGGCATCCAGTGCCTTCCAGTTTTTAATTGTCTGTCTCTATCAAACCAGATACAATCAACCTTTAGGACTTGAGGAGAAAATTATCCATGCCAGTGAGTCAATGTTTTCAGTATCTTTCTGTGGGGGTGAAAGGCTGCGATTCTGCCTTAAGAGAATGCTGGAAGAGGTTGGATCAGGTCGGTCCTTTGTTCAAAAATATCAGTGGCCTATAGCTTTGGTCCTTAGCTTGACTCACCCAGGAAACTTGGAAACATTATATTCCCAAACCCACCTCCAGAGATTCTGACTTAATCGGACTAGGCTGGGGCTCAGTCACTGCTGTTTTTGTTTGTTTTGTTTTGTTTTTTGTTTGTGTTTTTAAATTTTATTGGGGAATTGGGGAGGGAAACAGTGTTGGGGAACCAGGGAAGGGGAACAGACAAGTTGCTGTCCTTTTGTTCTTCAGCCTAGTTGTGGAGGACATTGCTTCACTGGCCCATGTTGGCATCATCATTGCACTCTTCCCGAATGAGGCTGATAGGTTGCTGGCCTCTGGACGGCCACTCACAGCGGCTGTTGACAGCTCACACAGGCTACCAGCTGCTCACGCTGGCTGCCGCCCACTCACTGCAGCCTATGGCAGCTCACTGCAGCAGGGGCTGCAGCTATGCCATCCCGAGGACTCACAGCAGCCCAGCTCCAGGTGGAGCTGTTGTTCACCATCTTAGCTGTAGAGGGCAGTGTGATTGGCCCTCATATGTGGGATCTGAGCCCGGACCGCTGGCGTCCCAAGCCAGCTCTTAACTAACGTGCCACTCGGCCGACCCAGTCACTGGTGTTTTGAAAAGGCTCCTTAGGTTATGGCCGGTTAGCTCAGTTGGTTAGGGCACAATGCTCATAACACCAAGGTTGCCATTTCAAGGCCCCACATGGGAGACTGAGCTGTGCCCTCCACAACTAAATTGAAACAACTACTCGACTTGGAGTTGATGGGTCCTGGAAAAACATACTGTTCCCCAATTAAAAAAAAAAAAAAGAAGTTCCTTAGGTGATTCTAATGTACAGCTGGGGTTGGGAACCCCTGGATATAAGTACGAGTTCCAGTCCCCTCTAACCTCATCGACTGTGACTTGCTCCCAAACCTCTCCACCCCCCAACTCTGTTATAGACACTGACCTCTTTGCTGTTCCTGGAACATGACAAGCACCCATTTGCCTCAGGGACTTTGCACCTGCTGTTTTTCATTTTCTGTCTAATTCTGTCAACTGTTTGGCAAGTGACAGGGAGACTTTTTCTTCCAGTTTGGGACTGAAGTGTTGTTTTTATAATTCATGGAGTGATCACAGTGTGCAAGGAGCTTGGCATAAACTGTTTTTTACACCCTCTGTGGAATAGACACTAGCCTTCCCATTTTACAGATGAGGAAATTGAAGCTCAAAAACAAAATGTCGTTCATAGCTGGCAACAAAATTTGAACCCATGTTCTTCTATCCCTAAAATCCGCAGCATCTTCACTACCCAAAGGCATTAGATCCCACCTGATCCCTCCATTTTTAACTTTTTCTAAATTTTAGTTTCTCTCGGGTTAGAGAAGCGAACTTATTCCTTTTCCTCTTCTCTGCCTACATTTTCAAATAGATAATTTAGTTGTTATTTGAAACAATCCAATTAAGTTTAAAAATAGCTGCCCTTCCCTGGCCCTGCAGATTTAAAATAGATTTGCTGTCTTCTAAACAGTCATTTTGTTTAGTTTTCACTTACCCCCTTCTCTCTAAAATTCATATTTTCTCTACTAGCTTTATTTCATCAATTATTTTCCACTTTCTTTCTGTGGGGTTATTTTTACCAAAATTAATTAAAATTTGAGGCCTCCTAAGTAAGCTTTCTAATTGTTAAGTTCCCTTTACCAACCAGATGTAACATAGGAACAGGCAAGAACATATTCTGATATTATTATTGTATATATTTATATGAGATATATTAGTTTGTGTGTGGTGTGACTGCAGGGAGAAGTATGACAATTAGAATGCCAGATGACATGAATAAAGAATATATTGTCCAACATAGATCAACTTTTCTTCCAGTTTTCATTCTGGTATCTTCCCAGGGTTTGCAAAGATTTCTATTTCTTCAATGGAAGAGATTTGGGGGTAGTGGAACATCTATTTAATTCCTTCTCAATCAGTACATCTATTAATTCAGAGTTTTTTGTTGAGCTGGATGAATTCCAACAACGACAATAAAAGGCCACTTTGGTAAAGTAAAATTAACTTGGGAAATAAGTATGTGCTTGAAGTAATAGGAAGTAGAGGAAGGTGGTAGGGTCGCAGGTAACAAATTCCAATTTAAGAAATTGTATTGTTATTTGATTTGATTTGATTTTTGTTTCTTAATACAAATTGTTCCTTTTCACAAATGGGAAGGTTTTGGAGGAAATATGACTTTTCCAGTTAATGGAAAAGAGCAAAAAGTGACTTGATTTTGCTTGCCACCTTTTGTTAAAGCCACTTAGTTTTTTAAATTCATGTGCAGCTGTCTATAAATAATTTACATCATCAAAAGTTGCAGTTAACCTTCCTTGGGGGAGAAGACTTTTGCAAAGTCACAGAGGCTGTCTTTGGTTTTCTTTGGAGTTTGCTAGAGCTTGGGGATGGACTACTTGTGAACTATAACAAGTGATTGGATAAGCTCAACCCATGTCTTGCTGTAGTTGCAGAGGCCCCAAATGACTACTGTAATATTTTAAACAATTACAATAAATATTGTTGACAAAATGATGGTGAATATTGAACTGAAGAGTGCATCTCTCAGGGAGCCTCTCCATACCTCACCAGTAGCTAAGGAGCCATGGCTACAGTGTATCTTCTGTCTGCAGTGGGCACTGGTGTCTGCACAAGGAGAAGCACTGCATTTTGGCACCTGGATAGGGTGAAAACAACAAACAACAAACAAAAACCTCTTTTCCTTCAACAGCCAGGGAGCAGAGGCGAGACATGGAGTAAAGTTCAAGGACTCCTGGGTTAAAAGGCAGTTTATGTTGCACTAAGTACTCTGTTCTCTGACTTCTTGTGGCAGATTTGTTACAATGTTGCTTTGTACGAGTATCTGGCATCAGTATAGTGGAAGCATCTTAATGAACTCACTGAGTCCCATGCTGTTACTGTTGTCCTTATCACAAAGTGAGCATTCCTACCGCCTTTCACTCAAGTAGCTGAAGTGGCCTTTCCTTCCTCACTCATCATCTGCAAACCGCCTGAGTAGTCTGTGGTCTTTGTGGGCTGTTCAAGGAATATGGTGGCGTCTCGCCTCAAGAAATGATTGGAAATAAAATCAGAATACCTTAGCAGATTTTTGGGTCAACTGTTCGGCCAAAATGACATTTAAGTTTGGTTGTCCTGTTTTCTGGTTCTCACAGAATTTTCTGAAAAATAATTTGCCGAGTGAACATTTAGCAAATTTAAAAATTAATGTGATTTACCACCAACTGTTTTGATGTGTACATTTTACAGCCACTCAGGATACTGTTCAATGTTATCTGAACACCATCTTTGAACACTCAATCTAAACTAACCATTCCCTGTCTCCAGTAATCCCTCACCCCTGACCCCGCCTTAGTTTCCTTCATTACATTTATCCTCATGTGATAGTGTTATGGTTTGTATCTGTCTGCTTGCTAGCCTTTAAGTTCCCTTGAGTAAGGACTTTGTTCATTTGTGAAGCTCACTCCTTGAAGACTGCCCAGCACATGGTAAGACTTCAATTAATCTTTATTGAATGCTTGAATAAATCATTCATATTTAACAGTTTGGGGGATTTGATTTGTTAAAGCAAGCAAGTATTGTTCCTATAATTAACTTGTTTGATAAAGTAAAATATTTTTTGGTATTAAGAATTATGCAAAGTAAGGATCTACAAATTCTTTATAAAAAAATGTAGCATAAAATCCATGGAGAGTGTCATACCACACAAATGTCCAGCAATTTATGATTAAGTCATAGGAAGATCCAAATTACTCTGATGGTAAATTCAAAGGAAAAGGTCAGCATAGGATGAAGTGAGTTGCAGAGTTTTATTTATTGGTTTATTTCCTGAAATGAGTCTTTTATGAGATGACTTTAAGTTTTCTTTACAAGCCAATGCTAAGCGACTTGAAAGAAAATGAAAAGTGCTAACTAGAGATAGAGACTTGGAAATCGTTAACACCAAGATGGTAGCTCAAGTCCAAAGTGTGTGATCCTCCTCTGTAGGCAGCAGTGCTGGGATGGCCAGGGTGGGGCTGGTGGGGTTGGAAAGAGGTGTGACTGCCTCTAACCTGCCACTGTGATGCTTCTAGCTGGAAAACATGCTTCTTCCAAATCATAGAAGAAAGAATGCAGAAGGTCAGAGAAATGTGACTGTACAATTCATCATTACCTCTAGCCCCTCTTGCTCTGTCAGTAGCCTGAGAGAGGAGCCAAGAGGACTGAGAAGCCAGGCAAGATGAGAGTAGCAAACAGTGGCACTGAGGTAAATGGGCAGTGGTCTGAAGAATATGGGAGCCAATGTCACTTCTGTTAGCTCGGTGTTTATACCACTGGTAGAGCTGTGCTAGGTAGGATAGATTCATTTGAAAATTCATGAAAGGGTATGCAATACATATAAAGAAAGAAGCGAGTCAAGAGAAGAGTCTTTAAGGTTCTCCACATTAGGAGAAGGGACAAAAAGTCAGCAAAGGAAGCAGAGAAAGAATAATGAGAAGGTTGTCATGGTATAGAAATGAAAGTTCTGAAAAAAAAAATTTTAAAGAGGTTATCAATGGGATCAAGGGCAATAAAGAAATGGAAAACAAGAAGACAGAGCATTCTATTTGAGTAGGTCATTGGTGACTGTAGGCAGTGGTTTCAGTAGAGGTGAGTTTATGCATTTGTTCAACAGATACTCATCCATTAATAATGTGTGAGACACCATCCTAGATCCTGCGGAATATAGCAGTGAGTAAGACAGGTAAGGTCTACAACTTCATGGAGCCCACCTTCTCCCTGGGGGTAGGTGGGGCCAGTGTGATCATGGAGGTAGACAATAAATAATAAAGCAAGAAAATGGGATAATTTTGAAGAGTGGGGAGAGAGAGAGAGAGAGAGAGAGAGAGAGAGAGAGAGAGAGAGAGAGAGAGAGAAAGAGAGAGAGAGAGAGAAAGAAAGAAAGAACTGAGAATGACAATAGTAGAGCAGGGGTGGAGGATAATACTTTGGATTAGATAATATTCCAGAGTAAAACCTCACAAAGGAAGTGATATTTGAACTCCCTGTATGACAAGAAGAAGCCAAACATGAGAAAAGCTGGTAGTAAAACATTTTAGTCTGAAAAATGACAAATCCAAAGGCCCCAAAGCAGCAGCAAGACTGACATATTCAAGAACAAGAATGCCATTGTTATTGGACCGCAGAGAGTGGGGGGAAGTAGTATAAGATGAATGAGAGACATATGTCGGGACTATACCATGTGAATGACAGCAAGAGTCCCAAAAGAAATGGGTGGGAAGCGCATTGTCTGTGAACATGATCCAATTGCCCACGTATTTGGCAAAGAGAAAGAGAACATTAATTGGTTCTGATGTAGAATCTAATAATGCTTATTTTATTTTAAGTAGAGGAGAATTGAGGATCCTTAGAGACAAAAAAGGAAGAATCCATGAGGAAAGGGAGAGTTGACTTCTTTTCCTCTAGTGACCATTAGTAATATGTTCACCCCACAAAATACACAACCGCCCACTCAAAGCTGGCATTAATTTCACACAGATAGGCTTTGCCTGAGTCATGAACATATGGTATCCCCAGAAACTTTCAATTGTGCTTAGAGCCAGTTTGTAAAAATAAAATATGATACTATACTTACATTGGTGTATTTATTATGATACTCAAAACTTTTAAAGACTAAGCCTTGAGTCAGGATTTTAAAGCTTAGAGCCCAACCTCTTCATTTTATAGGTAAGGAAACTGATTTGGCCAAGTTCAGAAAACTAAACAGTGGCTGTGGATACCTTATTCTGTCCCCTCGCTCCTGATTCAAGTTCTTCTCACTAGCTAAGGCAGTGCCTTCTACATTTGAAGACTCAAAACCCCTGGATGGATAGATGAATGGATGGATGGATACATGGATGGATGGATGGAGGGATGGATGGATGGATGGATGGATGGATACATGGATGGATGGATGGATGGATGGATGGATGGATGGATGGATGGATGGTGGATGGATGGATGAATAGTTCATTTATTTATTTATTCAAAAAAGATTGAGTAACCACCCCATTAGATATTTTGCTAATGCAAATGAAAGCTGTTTATAGGTCCTGTCTCCACTTCCTCATGTTCCCCCTTTTCTTAATCTTCTCCAGGTAGGTTTATAAAACCACCATTCTGTTGAGACTTCCTTTGTCAAGGTCACCAACATCCTCTGTTGTCAAATCTAAGGGTTATTTATCTGTTCTTATCTTTTTTGGTATCTCAGCAGCATTCAGAACAATCAACTATTTCCTGCTTTGTAACAAACCATTTTATCTTGCCTTGTATTATATCATTTTCTTTCAGATTCCTCCATCTTCTGGAAGCTCCTCTTCTATCTTTTTTGCAGTTTAACTTCTAAATATTGGAGTTCCCAGCTTGCTTCAAGCTCATTGACTTTTCTCTTAACTCCATACCCACTCTAGGTGATCATATGTCAATGATCCCCAAATATATATCTATTATTGAACTCAAAACTTATATCTCTAATTGCCTACTTGACATATCCATTTAAGTGTCTAAGAGGTATCTGAAATTTAACATGTCCTAAACAGAACTTTTGACTTTTTCCCTAATTCTTTGCTGCACCATTCTTCTCCCTCTTGGTAAATTCATTCGACAACATTTAACAAGTATCTTCTATATGCCAAGTTCTGTTCTAGACACTGGGGATAGAGTGGTGAGTGAAACAAAAATCCATGTCACCAAATAACTTATATTCCAGTGGAGGAATAAGGAGCTCATGGAAGCTCATGGCTTGTTCAATCCGAAAAACTCTAGGCCCAGCCACCTCCTCACAACTTGGCCTTTGCGATAACTTAACTGGTCACTCAGCTCCTATCCCTCTGCTCTCCAGTCTCTACATAATGACTAGAGTTACTTGTATAAAGCTCAAATAGAAACACAAATCCCCCCACCCCGCACAGCTTTAAACCTCTAGTAACTGTCCTTTGCTCTATAAATAAATCTAAACTCATTCCCATGACCCACGAAGCTCGCATCACCTAGTCCTCCCCGTCACTCAGATCTCCCCTTTGCTCTCTTGGCTGCAGCCACACTCCCCTTCCTTCTGTTTCTCTAATCCTCTGAGTTGATCCCTAGCCCTTTGCACTTACTTTTTTTTCTATCTGGAATACTCTGAGCTCAGAATTTGAAGGAGCTGGCCATTTCTTTTCTTTCTTTTCTTTTTTTTCCCCCATTTCTTATCATTCAAGAATGTCAACTCAAGTATCATGTTATCACTTCCCAGGTATTACAATTTAAACCTTCTGTCTACATCATCCTGCTTTCCCATCACGCTATATTATATACTGTTTGGAACATGTCACTGCTAAAAATTATCTCTTTGATTTATTTATTTGCTCTCTGTCTCCGTGCACTGAAATGCAACTTCATGAGAGCAGTGCCATGGACTGTCTTGTTGGCTACCATATCATCAGTGCCTAGAACAGTGTCTGACATGCAAAAATTGTTCAGAAATATTTGCTCTGTGGACCAATGAATAAATGAAATTAATGAATAAGTACATTATTCCTATACTTTTCCTAACATGTCATCTCATAAACCTTACGAAGTTGACATCTACAGGTCAATTCAAGAGGTGTCCCTTTAGTGAAGTCTGGTCCAAACAGGAATTCCCATCTTTGCTACTGTTTCTCAAACTGTGTAACATGCTCCCAGTGCACAGCCCATGGCAGCTCACTGACATTTCCTTTCTCCTCCTATTCCTCGACTCATGGGCACCTCTCACTACCTACCCACAGAAGAAATCTTCCTCTGCCCCACACCGTCCCATCCCCTGGTCTGACCCTGTCTTCCTAGTCACTACTCTGTTTCCATTCTGGGCCTCCCAGTCTATCCCATCACTCCCATAGCATGCAGCACTTGCTCCTCTCCAACTGCTCTTCGCCAGTGTCCACCAACGTGGCTTTTAATCTCTCTGCATAGAGAGTGCAGGAGGCAGGGAAGCCAAGTAGATGACATCCAAATGCTCTATTGGGGATGGGGAATATGAAACCAACCTCACGTGTGTGTTATTTTTGTCCCATCACAGTCCATGGAGGAATTGGGCAGGTCAACTGTCAACTTCCAGTGCTAAGTGCTATGATTTTGTTTTCTCTGGGATAGAATAGAGAGGAGCCACATATAATTCAGATTTGGGGTGAGCACTCCTAGAAGATCAGCTAACGCTTAAGTTACAGTTCACTTAGCTTCCTATGCTTCCTTCATAATTTACCAACTCCTACATGGCCTATAGTACAACAGGCACTACGTACTAAGTCCTTTTCAGCTAACTTGTAACTCTTATGAGGTGGTACTCATATTATTATCCTGTTTGATGGATGAAGAAACTGAAATTAAGGAACTTACTTAAGATCTCATAACCAGTGACCTAACTTGGCATCAAACCCAGGTAGCTTTAACTCCATTTTATCATTATACTATAATATCACCCCTAGCAGAACAAGAATTTTCAGTCTTCACATCATTTGAGATATGCCTTGAAGGAAGAGTAGTTTGTCAGGTGGAGGAGGGGGATAATGTTGTAGACCAGGTGGAGGGAACACAGGTATGTGGCAGGAGTTGTTTCTGAGGGGGCAAACATTTATTGGGTCTGGAGCAGAAATGGATGCATTAGAAGCCATATTATCCTGTTTTTTTAATTGCAAATCAGAAAGTGAATGTCCAATGATTGCTGGTCTCACTTGAAGATTGCCTGGGATTTACCTTGAATGCAACTGAAAGCACCTTGTGTAGTTCATCTGAACAAATATTGCCAAGTTGCTGGGAAACAAGAGTATCCATTTAAGCTTCTCCTATGTTAACAACAGAGCTGGTAGGGAAAGGTCTTGGTAGGCAACTCGGTCTGATATCTTCAGATGGAGTATACCTACACCCGCATACATACAAGAGGCAGGACTAAAGGATGCACAGTCAGTCATTCTGTGTGCCCTGCATTTTGAACATGTCATAAATGGGTACAACTTGGAGAGTTTGGAAAAGGGTGGGCAAGAGGACAGGAGTAAAATTACGAGGAGCATCTTACAACCTGAGTTTGTTAAGAGATGAATAAATATTTGTGGAATCTGGATTGATGAAGAACCACTAAGCAAAACTAGTATTAAAAAGCGGATTTTAATCGTGGGCTTCCTCCAGAAAGCTCAAGCCAAGCAGACAACACTCAGGTTATCCCTGCTCCAGGCCATTCTCTCTCCACATTGCTCCACTCACCACTCCCACCTCCATTATTAACAGGCGATCTAGAGATGGCTTTGGATGACTTCTTTCTTTATTAACATGCTTTTCGATGAGATAATACAGACTATTGTCATTCAAGATTTGGAAACATGTTAAAGCCATACAGGACCCAAATGCAGCACATTTAATAGGTGAGGTAGAACTTGGGGCAATAAATCATTTTTCCCAACAACATCAATACGGTGACTTCCAAATTGGCTAAAAGATCCTTGTTCCAACAATTCTTTTTGTTAAAGTTATCAACCTTAAAAATGATTTTGAAATGTGTTCCAAATATTCTGGAGGCTGTTAATGTATGGTTAAGGAAGATTTTAAAGCAATTAAAGTTAAATGACAATATTTTGAAGTCTTCTTTTAAATATGATAGACCCACCAGTGGGACCATACATGATATATAATATTACAGTTCCAAAGTAACTTTATTTAGGTCATAGTTTATAAGTTATTTTAAAATTGTACCTATAACCAATGCAATAGCCATAATTTCATATAAAGCTATAAAGAGTGTTTTAAGATAGAATAGGTGGACAAATATATTGGTATTTGGCGTTTGTGTGTGTGTGTGTGTGTGTGTGTATGTGTGTGTGTGTGTGTGTTTAGTTTGATGAACGTTCTCAAGTCAAAAAATTGTTGAAAAAGGTATTTTTAAATTTTCTGGTGAAAATTGCATATTTTTGTCAATGTTTTCTAAAGACTTTTATTTTCCAATGGAAATTCAGAGCCACCTAGTGACCAAAAATAAAATCTCTAAAATATAAAACATAACAAAAAAAAAAACCAGCAAAAGAGAAAAATCAATCATTTGATGCTGGGCTTTGATGTCCAAGAATAAAATTCTGTCCAGCTCAGGTCCAGAAAGTGAGAGTTCCCACAAATTAAATAGAATAAGTCTTTGGTTCATTTAGGGGTTAAAGACTCCAAACACAGGCGTGAGATGGTATGTATGATTATTTTTTTCAGAATTTTAATATGAACACTACTTTATTAAATGAGATATATGTGACCTACACAAATATAAGCGACTATTCCTCACAAACTCATATCCCATTTCTTGATGATGTGATCTACTCTGGAGAAGTTTATGTATCTTATTTCTTGAGACAAGAGAAAAGGAGTGTGTGTGTGGGGGGGCAGGTGTCTCACAGAAGATAAGACCAGTGGTGGAAGGAGTGAGGACGGTAAGAGGCAGTGCTAACCTGCCCAGCTGAGTCTTCTGATTCATATTCATTTTGGAGCATAAGGATTCAGGTAATTCTATTTAATTCACTTTGATTGAATTCAGCGAACCTTTATTGAATCCTAACATGTACAAGTTCCTTGCGAGGCATGGATGTGGTAAATGTGAGGTGTGTTTAGGGAGCCACGTGTTCAGTTGGTTGAAGCAGAGTGAGTCTGGAAGGACATAATAGGAGATGAGGGTGGAGAGGTAGGACATAGCCATGGTGTGGAACCATGACACTTAGGTGTTACTTTTGGGGGAGTTTTGACTAAAGTCATGGTAAGATTTAGGTAGATTAATCTGGATGCAAGCTGTAAAGAGATGGCAGGAAGAGCAGTTAGGTTACTCCTGATAGTTTTGGATGGAAGTCATAAGCCTACAACATAGAATTACTGAAGCCAGAAGGGGAACAATGGTCAGGCAGAAGAATCTTTGGTGCTGATATGGTGGTGTTATAAAGGGTGACTCCAAAATTTCTGTCCTTAAGGATGAGGAAAGAAAACCAATACCAGTAACAGAGATAAGAACCCCAGAGGAGTAGCTAGTGTGTCATGGAGAGAGTATGAGTTTGGTCCTGGATATCCATTCATTCATTTAGAAAACTGGATGGAGTGCCTGCTAGGTGCGGGAGCTGAGTGACATCAACAGGCTCTAACCAGGGAAGGAGAAGTCAGCTCTACTGCTACACGAAGGGGCCAAATTAGATTCAAGAGACAAGCTCTTTGCCAAGTACATCATCTTATTTTAATATATTTATGTAAAATCGATAGCAACTCTGAGGGGTAATTATTATTATGTTAAGTATACCAAGAAGGCAACTTAAAGTCCAAGAGATGCAATGATGGGTTCACAGTCACACAAGAATTCTGTGATAGAGGCAGGCTTCAAACGCACTGTTCCCATGACACCTCCTACAGTTGTCTCCAGGGAAGAAGACCAAAGAGGTAGTAAGCAGGCAGGGCCTATATGGCCAAGAACTTTAACCGTACCCTGTACCTATTCAGCTCAGTGACTTCTAGCTAAAAGGGGCTTGTTTCTTCCATTGGGAGTTGCTTCTCCATTCTTACCTTGCACCATAGCATAGCAGGCCTTACAGTGCTTGTCATTTTTTGCCACCTTCTGATCTGCTCTTTCCCGAACCCCCTGTGCCCTTCCAGGCTTCACTGCTTGGACCAGAATTCTGGTCAAAGGTGACCATGGCATAGAGAAGGGTCCAAGCCTTGGCTTTGAGTTCTCAACCACTTGCTATCTGTCATTTTTTTTTCTTGGACAAATCACAGAAACTCCTTGGAGCCTCACCATTTTCATATGTAAAATGGGAGAAATGCTCCCTGCCCATCAGAATGATGAGGGCTAAGTGAGCTAATGTAGATGAAAGCGCTTTTATGGAGTAAAGATCTATGGAGAAGATGCCTGCATTCTTTCCAAACACGCTGAAGCAACAGAGCAATCATTTATTCTCCCTGTTATTCCCCACCCTTGATTCTTCTCAACAATGCAGCATTAATCCAGGAGGCCTGACCCCCAACAGCCCAGCACCTGAAGGGCTGCAAACACTGAGATTTATGCATTCAGATTCCTGTTAAACCAAACCAACAGTGACTAGACAGCTCAGAGTTAAGTCCTACTTCTCAGCATCATCAAGCCTGCATTGAACTGAGTTCTATACCATTTGCCCCAAAAGCTATAGTGCAGGTTTACACATTAATAGTGTCAGAAGTGTAAATACTATAAACTTGCAAAGAACTACATTTGGAAGTATAATTATTTCCCATTCTTTTACACTTACTTAGTTTTGTAAGTTTTGAAACTTTGTATTTTCTCCCGATCGAAGATAACAAACCTAACTGGAAGAAAAAATTATAATTAAATTTTTTTCCCAAATTTACAAAATTAAATAAGTGTAAAAGGGATTAAAATAACTTTCAAATGATGTTTTCTGTATGTTTTTTAACATGTGTACATCTGAAGTAATTAAAGTTTAAAACTGCACTGAGACTTTTGGGATATAGTGTATTTATATACTAATGCCATTTCACTCAGATTTTCTCAGTATGGTCCACGGATGACGGCACCACCATTCCCTGGAGTGCTTGTTAAAATGTGAATTCCTGGGCCCTGTCTCAAATCTCTGGGCTAGGGGCCAGGAATCCAAATTTTAAATGCATTCCTTAGGTGAGTCTTTGTGAACACATGAACTAATGTTTATTTTCAGTATTATAATCTCTTGGTCATTCCACAAGAAACAAAGCTTTGGGTTTCATTAATAAATTCTCTTTCACGTTGCTTATTTTCACAATTATTACCAATTGAGACCTTTACTTTGGCAGTGATTTATTGCCATCATCTTCAGCAGAAAAACTCAGAATGGTTTATGGGTCTTTTTTTTTTTTTCCCCCAAATATTTTGGTCTTAATCCTACTATAGGCCCATTAGTCATCTACGTAAGAGTAAAAAGCAGTTTTCAACAACTCACACAGCTCAGAATGTAGCCAAGCAATCAATAAAAGCTTCTCTTTGAGTACACCAGTTAACAGCGTTTATTCTGGCAGTAGTTAATACATCTAAATATTAACTAATTAATCTAGCTTGTAATATTCGCTGCTGGTTTCATTGAATGACGTGGGAGTGAGTCAACCTGCAGACCATTCACAGTCTCCAAATGCAAATAAAGTAGCATTTGTTTGTAGGTGGAACCAAATTATTATAAATGAATGGTGGGCCATCTCCTGGGATTGGACATAAAAGGTCCTGTAAACGGAAAATTGTATCAACAAACAGCTGTTGGGAAAATACTATTATGCTGTAATAGCTGCTATTAAAATCCATTAGCAATCTTGATGGCCTATTTGAATTTGATGCATCATTTGCTCTGAATAGCATTTCTTCCTAAAATTTTGTGGCAAAATTTATGCAGATTGATAGGCAGTAGGAGTGACATTCTGGGAGATTAATACCGATTACACACGTTCCTTGCCCTGGCTAATCCAACCCTGAGAGATGCTGCAAATACTACAGTTCAAGTATCTCTGAGGGGAAATATACAACACCAAGACCCCTTCCACTCTCCCCTCCGCACAGCCTTCTCACATTTAGTGTGAAACATCCATTTTGTTTCTATAACCAATGTTTGCACGATATAAGCGGATCCCATGTCTCACTTTTTAATAACCCGAATTTTCCTCATCCTAGTATGTTTTCTAGACTCTAGGGAAGTCTCCAGGGAGGACACTATGTGAACGGGACACAAGCTTCGCTGAAAACATTCGATAGCTAATGAGATATTGAAAAACGCCTGTGTTGGCAAAGAGAAGGCAGCTGTCCCGAAGGTGGAGGATGCATCCAAACCACCCCCGGAAGTTTGGGGAAGTAGCGCCATTTAACCGATGAGGAAAGCAAAAAGCTTCCAAGGATGTTCTTAATGCAAAGAGGAGAGTGAGGGGTCAGGGCTGGGTTTAAACCAAGGTGACATTTCCTGTGCGTCTTTGATTCGAAGGTTCACGCAGATTAGAAGAGGCATTAGGGCAAATATCCTGTATTATGTTGGGTGAGTTAAATCAAAATGTAATTTTGTATCTCGAAAAAGTAGTTCCTTTTGACCCTTGCACTCATCAACTGGGGGATTTTCACCAAAATGGTGTTGTAAGAGTGTCATTTTAATAAGACTGGTGTTTGAATGCACGTTTAAGTTGAAGAGGCAAGCAAGAATGGAGCAGTTGCCTGGGTTACCTTCTCCTCCGTGAAGGTGCAATACAAAGACCTCAAGCCTTTGGTAGGTCACTCGTCACCTTCTTCTCTAAGTAAACTCTCATGTAACTCTCACTAAAATGATATTCATCAATATTTTGTATGAGGGTAGAAAAAACATTTATTTTTGCATACAAATTTACTTAAAATCTACATTATCAATGTTTTTAAAGTACTTTTAGCTAGATCATAGGGGTACCTTGGGCCAATTGCCTCCCAAATTTTGGAGTCTGGGACTTGGAGATATAGAATAAAGCTCTTTATTGGCTGAGAATTTTAGTTTTTTTAATGTATGTAATCAAGAAAATGGCAATTTTAGAAGTCTTTTTCTTTTTTTCTGTTCTTAAAAATTGAGTTCTCATCTTAAAAACCCCCTTTAACACTATAGTCCTCCAGTATCTGCTCAAGTTATAAGTGAAATAGCAAGCTGGCAGTTGTGAGGAAGTGGGGTGGGATTTTATTGTTTTTAAATTAAATAGCACTTTGCATTTGGCCTACTATTCAAAGGTATTTTCTCAATTATTTTGCGTTAAGAGACACTGAGTGATAAAAAAAAAAAAGGGCACAGAAACTCAAAGCGTCAACTAGTTCTGGATTAATGTGTTGAGTTAAAAGGCCGGGACTGGGGTGGGCACAGGGAGTCTTCCCAAGTTCTTGAGGAAATTTGTGTTGTCAGATGATTGATACTTAATATTATGGAATGCTAAAAATTTCTGTAGCAGCTATTCTTTATTGATTGAACACTTATAGTCAGTTCTGCTATAATGATGGTTTTGAAAATGTGAATTGATATGCAATTGATATGTTTGGGAACAATGTGAACATAATGCAAATTTCATGTTTGGTTGTACAGGATTTCATCCTTGAGATACCAGGGGAACACAGAAAAAAGCACATAACTGAACAGGGCCTTATAAGAATATACAAAACACACACACACACACGCACGCAGGCACGCACATGCACACACACACACCCTCAACTGCCTACCAGCTATCTCAGTTCACAATGTGTATTATGAGCCATACCCTTCCATGTCTGGTGTTAGAACTTTCTGTCTGATTTCAGATAACCCTCCTCCCACAACTTCACAGCAGCTTACAAGCTGCAATCCTTTCAACGCCCTTTTCCGGAAGTAAACTTTAGGTATTTTTCAAGATAAAGTGCAGTCTCTACTATAGTATTTGTTAACCACTCAGCATGTGTAAAACTGTGCTACCATTTTAGTTGGGCTCCTCTCTTTTTCTCATGTCACCAATGAGGTTTATGAGGGTTGTGCCCCATCCCTATTTTTCTGATAACTTCTGTGGTTTTTACTGTGCGATTTTGCAAAGGAATTTTTAGTGATGCATGTGCCACATTCTAACAGAAATAACTACATTGTATGGCCAGTACTTCAGATATATTAATTTATTTATTTCTCATAATGACCCAATGAGGTAATTACATTTTTAATTCTCATTTTACACATGAAGAAACTGAGGACAGAGAAGTTAAGTAAACTGTTCAAGGTCATTGTATGTTGGCCAGCCCTGACCCTGAGGTCTTGACCCTGGTTCTTGACATTGAAAATCTGGTTTCAGCCAAAGTGGGTATTTTCTACTGCCTTGGTGTGTACTGGTCACAAAATAGGTTAAGTCATTGTTGAGCATCCATCTGTTGAGCTCTGTTTGGAATATTATTCTGAAATCTTCACTTCTATTTCTCATTGTTCAGAGTCCTGCCCTTTGCTATTGTTCTTCTCATTGTAAATGTGAGGTCCTGCTTGGTCACAGGGTAAATCACTGTCCTCCTTCACATGCTATCTCAAGTACCAGCTTTGTGAGGGAGCTTTCCCTGACTTCTTCATGCAGGCTTCCAGGTTCCTTCCCCTATGCTTGCAGTGCTCTTTGTTCATAATGCCACAAGACAACTTAGCATCTTGTATGCTTAGCTGCATTAGAATTGCAAAACTCCTTTAAGGAAGGAAGTTTAATATATATTTTTTTATGTCCCGAGAGTCTGGCACATGGTGTTCACTTATCCATCCATCCATCCATCCATCCATCCATCCATCCATCCATCCATCCATCCATCCATCCATCCTTTAAGTCAGTCAGCCACTCCCTGACCCACTCATTTGTTTATTTATTCAGTAAATATCTATCGAGCATCTCCTATGGGCCAGCCAGTGCTTTAGGTATCAGGCTTACAGTGTGAACATGACAAAGTTCCTGTTATCATGGACCTAAAATCCTGTTGAGGGCAGGAGAGACAGACGGTAAAGTAAATATTTAAGTATGTAGTATTATTTCAGGTTTTGAAAAGTGACTTAAAAAAAAATAAATCAGGGTCAGGGAATGCAGAGGGCTTTACTAAATATCTGTTTAATAAATAGCTGAATAAATAAAAACCAAGGTCCAAAAGAGTAAGAAGGAAAGACATAGATTTTTAGCAGAATTTTAAGAACCCAAGTGATTGATTTATAAAATGTCCTATATAATTAATCAAATGGAAGGCAAGTTTATGAACTGCCAAGATAGCTCTGCAGACATCTGAAAGAAGAAAACTTAAAACAAAAACAAAACAGAGGAGTTTGGCCTATAAAATCCAGCAAGAAGTTGAGTTAATGTTAGAACTACTTGAGAGTACATTTTAAAAAATAGTGCTTATGCTTTCCCATATAAAAAAAGTCCAGGGACAAGTGATTCATTATTTCTGTGGAATTAGTGAAGTTGAGATATCCTGGAACATTTTAATTTATTAGTAAGAGAATGAAAGCGGAGAGGGGCAGTGTTAACATGTCAGGGACTGGACTTTTTCTTTGCCAGATCAGCAGGTCCTGTGTAGTACCAACCTGAGTGAGTCCTAAAGCTAGCTTTTCCATATGTGTACTCACATGTGCATCATTCCCAATGCAAAGGGCTAGGGGTGGGGAGGGGGGTGGACGGGAAGGATGCGGTATAAAGAAGAGAAGCTGGTAATAATGCATGCTGGAAACAATTCTAGATTGTTAAGTCATGAGACCTGAGTTCCAATCCTATTTTTTGCTTGTTAATAGCAAGCGATCTTTTACAGGTTTGCAATCTGAAACATGATGGATTTTGACTAGTCACTAGCCATGGCTCTCAACCCTGATGGCACACTGAACTCATTTAGGCAACTTTCAAACACCAATGATTCTCGGGCCTTACACTGGCCATTTGGATCAGAATTTCAAGGGAGAGGTAGGCAGGCACAGGCATGGTGGTGTGCTCCGGTCATCCAGAATGTAGATCCCATGGATCAGCCATTCCCTAAGGTTCCTTACTACTCACAACAGAGAGCAAGAGTACTTTTATTATGTTGGTGTCTGAAATGCCAGTTTACATAAGCAGGCTCTCTGACTTCTAAGGTAATTTTGGAGGCTTGGTTTAATTGCATCCTTTAGTAAGATATGTGTGTAAAACCATGTCTTTAAAAAGCAATACTTTCTTTAGAGCTAATAGTTTAGATGTTTCATTAGTAGATGATGCTAAAAGCAACATCTAGAATTTTCAGGGGGAAGCCCAAATGCTCTCTTCCAATACTCTCTAAGATTTGATTACTCAATCTTTAGGTTACTGAAGTATAGAACCTGGACCCTAGAGTCAGTATGTCTGATTCCAAATCCTGGATCCATCACTTTTAAAGCAGGGGATCTTGATAAAATTATTTTAACTCTTCTATGCCTCAGTCTTCCACTTTGTAGATTGGGGATGATATTAATATCAACATTAATCTATTCAAAGGATACTTTTGAATAATAAATAAATGAATCCATATAATATGCTCAGAGCACGGCCTGCCAGTTGGTGAATACTCAAATATTCATTATTATCAACATTCTATTCAGAAGACTGAAAGTCAATAAGAAGAAGTCTAAGAGACAATTTTGCCTCCATCTAAGGAAACAACTTTCTCATAGAACTATCCAAAAATGGAATAAGCCATCTCAGATGGTCACCACTTCCCCATCTGTAGAAGCATTCAATCCCAGATTTCATAAACACTTGGTAGAATGAGGTATAAAAAATTTAATAATTGGATGGGTGATTGAACTAAAATCGTCTTTAAGGCCAATCTCAAACTTAACATTCAATTTTGCTCTCATTTTAATTCTAAAATCTTAAGATTTTATGAAGAACACAACAAATCCATCTCTCTTGAAGAGAAGGAATTTCAATGGATGCCCTCTCATGGTATAATGTGTTTTCCTGAGATCCAGATTTGATAGTTCTCCACATTTAAAGTGAGTAGGAGAAAAGTCCATTGCTTTGAAAGCCACCACTAGTTTTCTGATTTATAGAGTTTTGTAAAGAATATGACCCGGATATCCCTACTTTCTTTTTCTATTTAGTTATTCATTTTGGCTGGAGGTTGGAGGGATCAGTAAGAATTTCTAGTAATATTTTCTATGAGAGATTTTTCCAGATACGGAGATTTAAACAAACCAAACAAACACTCTGCCACATTCCATTATGGATTTGTCTGGTATGCTGCCCAAGAAGATACAAATGTAAAGTTCTTCTACTCCTTATGACAAAAGCAGAAGGGAATCTGAGGTATATAGAACAATAATTTAGTGATCTGACTATGACAAATTATCTCTTACTCTTTAAAAGTGAAATACAAAATGCAAAGTGTTTTTGTTCACAGCAACGATCCCGAATGAAATCTGCAGTCATGGAGTCCAGAAGAAACACTAACTCTATGTTTTCAATTCCAGGCCTTTCTTCTGACTCTAAATTTTAGTAATTTCATTGATGAATATTAACGTTATCAACCTTAATAAGGTTTCTGTGTTTGAGTGTGTGTGTGTGGGGGAGGGGGCGAGCGTGCGCGCGCGCCCTAGGGGATTGCAGCCATCTGTCAGTGAAGAATATCTAGCATTCTTGCAAAGAACAGCTGTTTATATCCATCCAGACTGCTTAACAGAGTGTATGAGAAGAGGCTACTAGTGAGGCAAAAGGAAAGTTCAGCTTTCACATTATGTATATGTTATGGGTTTAGATTTAGGTGGGCTAATGTGGGAAGCCAAAAAGGCTTGGCAAATTGATACAGCAGAGACCTTCTGTTGAACATCAATCATTCTTTCTTTAAACTTTATATTTGTCTCCTAGTACAGCAAAGAAAATAACAGTGAATTCCTATGCCTATTACATTTTGCCGCAGATTCGATCTCATTCTGCATTCCCACAAACTATCCTTTGAGTATATATTAGCAACTTCCAAGTTATATTTTTAGACCTTGCCTTTAATTAATTTCTAGACACATAGGGATACCTTTTTGAGGGATATCACACAGCTCTCTTGGTTTTCACTGAAGCACCTCAAACTCACAAGGCAAATGTGAACTTGTCTCTTCACTCTAATCCCATTGCTACTGCTTTAGGTCAATTACCCAGAATAGCAGTCAGGACTGTGACTAGTGCACAGGCACCTTTGTGCAAATTAGGCCAAGACCCCTTCCTTCAGTTGATAATGCCCAACCTCCAGGATGGTTTTGTGAGTAGACTGTGGGCTGGATCCTGGACTGGATTTCAGCCCTACTCTACCCTGGTGTTGGATACCCCTGCTCAGAACACAACTTGACAGGGAGACTCTTCTAGGCCATCTGTCTGTACCTGGCTTTCTGATCTTGAATACAAACCATCTCCAGTCTGCCCTTCACATTACAATGCAAATCTGATTGCACCTTTCTCCCTTGTTGAAACCCTTCAGAGGCTCTGCATACCGTTCCAGAGAAAGTGAAGCTGTCCTATGTGGCAAAGCAGGGAATTTAGCTTCTAATACTTGCACCAATTTGTACTCCCTCAAATATCAGGATTCCTTCTCATTATCCTAGGGGAAGAAGGCATTCCTGGTAAGAAAAAATGTTTGAACTTTGGTCAGAGTTCCTACTACAAGAGAAGTAAAGAGTATGAAGGGAGAAGGGTGGGAATTAAAGAAGATAACAAAGTTGTCTTCAAAGAGAAATCGGATTTGTTGTCATCCTTAAGCAAGGATCCATTTCTTTAGGAGGCCAGTTGATTTTCTTCCCTTAGACAAGTTGTCTTCCCACATCCAGGAACCAGCTTTGTTAGACACCCATGTAGTAAAGTAGAGGGCAGAACTTTGGAGTGAAACAGAACTGAGTTTGAATTGAGGCTCTTCCTCTGACCGTGTGACATTAGACGAGTTGCTAGGTCCCTCTTGAGCCTCAGTCTCCTCACTATAAAATGGGGAAGATAATAGGATTGTTGGGGAAGATAAATTAAAATAAGATACTGTGTTTTAAATATCTAGTACAATTCCTGGCACAATGAAGACTTAATAAATACTAACTTTTACATTAGTTAGGCCTCTGGTTTTATAGACAGAAAACTAAATTGACTCTAGTTAAGCAGTAAAAAGGGGGGTGGTTTAAATGGTTTCACTGGCTCATAATTACTATGCCATGGAATCTCTCCCACCTCTTAGCTCTGCTTCCCTCGTTCTCCCATGGGCATAAGGGCTGTCACCTGCTCTCGGTGCACTTGGGAAAGTTCTGCTGTCAGAGAAAAGAGCTGCTCTCTCTATGCTCAGAAGGAGACTGACTGATGCTTGTAGAGACACACTCCCCTTCCCTTTGCTTGTCACCAGGGGTAGTGAGAGTGTGACAGTACTATGATTAGTCCATTTTGGATCACCTGCTCATCCCTGGGGCCAGAGAGAGGGACCTGTTAACAGAAGGAGAGAAAAAGTGCTGGGAAGGCAAAAACAAGAGGTACATATTACTGTTTCTTTCCTCTTTGCTGGAAGGTAGAACTATTAGCCAAAATCTGGACTCATTGAAGCAATGCCTGCATGGTCTTAGTAAGACAACTTGGTGGGTAGATTCTGGGGCTTGACCGGAGACCTTCTCCTAGAGGACAGCCACCTCTAGGTGAAGCTAACCCAGCTGTGAGGAGCCAACTACAGAGGCTCAGCAAAGCATAGAATGATAGTAGCATCCTTTGATCTGCCCTCTGCAAACCAGGTCCGTGTTTGAGCAGTATGGAGCCCTGGCAGATGAGTGAGGCACAGCCTTGGTGAAAGGTGGTAAGAACTACAAGCTACATTGGGATGGGATTCAAGAGTTGGACTTTCTTTTCCAAGGAGGATTAAATGAACGGGTTCATAGCAGGTGTAGGAGTAGTGTAAAGAAGGGAAGAGAGATTATCCACCATGTGGAGAACATTGTGGGAACTCAGAGGGCAATGCTAGATTTACCTTGGTAAACCAGATTAGCAGTCTCAGCAAGTTTACATTCAACCCCAAGCCACAAGGTTTAGAGTGGGATGGGTAGGGGGGCTGATTAAGTCTAAGGCTGAGTATGCAAGAGGGGCCATAAAGAGCAGCTGTGGAGAGGCATGGAAATGAGGCAGGAGCAGGCACCCCCACTCTTGGAGTAGACAAACCCCCATCTGTGTAATCTCCCAAGTGCCTGGATCCTTGCTGTCCAGCCCATCACCAGTGAGGCACCTCTCTACTAATGGAAGTCTTCTGCACTCCACCCTTTATCCTGGAAGGAATATTCCCTAATCACTCATCTTTGAAATGCTTTAACTTCAACTCCTTTTATTGCTTTGACCTTGGAATGTTTGGTTTGCCTAGTTTAAGTCTTACAAGGATATTTGCTAATTGAATAAATAATTAGACTAACACAGCCTCTGAACTTGGTATAGGAGATGTATCTACAGAGTTTTTCTTGTTTGGGTAGAAAATGACTTGACTTTCGTTCAGAAGGAACTGACTGTTTAACAAATGAGTTGCTGAAGGCGCCTCAGCTAACTCTCAGAACCACAAGTGCTTATTAGTGCACTTAGACAAACTTGAGCAGATGATCAAGCCTCCCTGCATTATAAACCAGAAACAAACTCATGGTTCTTTTTATTAGTCTCTCATTTTCTCTTTTTATTTTTTAAATTACAAAAATATACGTGCTTGTTTTATTAAGAAAAATGTATAAAAATATAAAGAAACACTAGGTAAATTATCCTGCACTTCTACGCCCTCAATGACGTTCCCCTAAGGTAAATAAGGTTAACAAATGTTATGTTTACACAATTGCATACAGACCTACATACATATATATATGGAAATGTGTGTGTGTGTGTGTGTGTGTGTGTGTGTGTGTGTGTGTAGTTATGGAATTGTATTGATATTAACAACAAGATCATACTGTATACATTATTCTGGAATTTTCTTTTTTCTCTTAATATGTCAGATAAAGATTTATATCTAATTGTCTTTTAATATCAAATAATATTCCTTTCCATGGTTGAATGGGATATGACTATCCTTTTATGGGGAGAGGCTGTCCCCATATAGGGACAAAAGACTGTTTCCAACTTTTTGACATGAGAAACAATTCTGCATTAACTATCCTCATGAATGTATCCTTAATAGTATTTCTTTTATTTTATAGAATAGTTTTTCAAAACTATTGAATTGTTGATTCATAAGCTACGTTTATTGTTAATATTAATAGTGTCAGATTATTTTTCAAAATGTTGTTGTCATCCACACTCTTACCAGCTATTTTTGAGAGAACAGTTTTCCTGCATCCTTAGCAGCTCTAGATTGTTTTCGCCTTTTAAAATTTTAGACATCTGATAGTAAAAATGGTATCTCATTTTTGAGTGATTTGCTTTTTCCTTGATTTCTTGTGAGATAGAAACTTTTTTCTTATGTTCATTAACCATTTACTATTTTTTTTTCTTCTCTTAATTGCAAGCTTATTTCTGTTGCCCATTTTTCAATTGGGTTGCTTGCCTTTTTTCTTATTGATTTTTTTGGAAAGTAATATACATTGGAGATTAATATTTCCTTATAAGTACTACAGATCGTTTTTCCAGTCCATCATTTATCTTTTGACTTTGTTAATACACAATGTAAATTTTTTAAATTTTATACAGTTAAATATTTTTCTGTTTCTTCATGATTTTTGAGTTTTTCGGTGTTTAATAAGCTCTCCAAGTACAGGATTATGTAAAAAGTCTCCTTGATTTTCTTCAAATAGTTTATTATTTAACTTTTTTTTTTTTTTGGAGGGCAGTGTCATTGGCCCTCATATGTGGGACCCAAACTGGGGCTGCTGGCATCCCAGGCCAGTTCTTAACCACCAAACCACTCTGCCGGCTCTATTTAACTTTTTTACATTTAGTCTTTAGCCCATCTGGAATTTAATTTTAGCATTCGTTCTTCAGATGTGTACCAATTATATTAACAACATCTATTAGTCAAAACACTCATTTCCCACTGAGTTCAAAATACCACGCTTGCCATAAATAGTATATTAAATTCCTATATATATTTTCCAGATTCTGTATTCTGGTTCATGAATCTATTGCTGGTCCTGTTATCTGGCATTTATTCCATGACACTCTTTTTGTGATTATATCAAACGTATTTTGATGACATCAGGAGCGATCACTATATAATATTGTGGTTTAGAGGAGAATCACGTAAAGAAAGTCTTGTGATATTTAAAAACTAATACTGCTAGCATTAGCATATCTGATGTAAATACTCAACTAATGGAGAAATGAGTACTACCTACAGCTACAATGCGTCTATAGACTATATTTGCATATTATTGGCAAGTGTATTGCATATAAATGGAATTTTCTGATTCATACACATAAATAAAGTACTTTTTAAATTTTTGTGAGTGTAACCAGAGCCGTTAAATCTTGACTAGAAATCTGCTTTGAAATCTTAATGTGCTCCAGTGCTAGGAATTAATTCATTTGGTATGGAGTTCAAACCTCACCAATTTAGAAAAATTCAGGAAAATTCAATATGAATAAGTAAAATGTGAATTAGAGATTTTTTTTTAATAAAAATAAGTTTTCTAACTTTTAGAAACATAAAAACCTGGAATCAACCAACAGATACTTGATAACTAGAAGAAATTTAGATAGCTACCTTGATCATTAGCTAAGAGAGATTTATAATTAAATATAAAAATTTTAATTTTAATTATTATAAAATATTTACTTAAATATAAAGATTTTAAAAATATTATTCCTAAACAAGTAAAACATTTCTCTTGTAGCATTTGAGAACCACTAAGTGTTTCCATTGAGAAAGCCAATGTAAAATTTGGATTGTCTACCATTTGAATTAATTAGTACAGTTTATATTTATGAGATTTTTCTTTAATGTCTTTTGGCTCTGTCCTTTGAATTAACTCACATTGGTGGTCAACCAGATGACCTTTCAATGCCTATTTCTAAATTTATCTTAATTTATAATTGGGAGTGATCTCTCGTCTTTTCACTGAACGATGCATAGTCAATATTTAACATTTTACTGAGAATTAATCCAGGTCTACAATCCCTCATCTGCAATTCTAAAATCCAACAAGCTCTGAAAATCTCTAGGATTTTTGAAAATCTCTGATAGCAACTCTGACCTGATATTTATCATCTGTATCCCACAGTATACATTTTGTTACAGACGTATTTGTGTATTTTAGGAGGAGTGACCTAGCATAGTATTCATTATGTGTACCATATTACCTTTCTCAAATAAAAACAATCCTGAATTACAAAATATATCCCTGGCCCCAGGGATTTCTGATCAGAAATTATAGATCTGTATTTGGGAAAGGCTCAGTCGAGCTTTTTGCTACCATTATTAATGATGGCATCAAAGAATATTAGTAGTGTCATTTATTGAGTACTTACTGAGTCTATGGGGCACTGCTTTAAACTGAGAGCTTGAGGCTGTAACTCTTCACAGTGAGACACTTAAGGACAGCTATGCTGGATATAGCTCGTATCCCAGCAAGGAACTCTAGCATGTATTTTCATATCTTACATATATTTGTCCCTGAGATTTTTCTCTTACCCCTTGGGTCCTCATTTCATTTCTGTGTGTTGATGTTTAGTGTGGAGAATAGGGTTGTATACAAAGTCACATCTTAGCTCCCTGCCTACAGGCATCTTCTTAAAGACAAGGAGGTGGATGACTTTGCCCTTGGTTCCTCAAGGCATTTTGAATGTCCTTTTATTGTACACTTATAATTTAGTTTGATAGAGGTCCTTAAACCCTTAGCTCCTCTATATCTCAGTATCCTCACTTATAAAATGGGTTCAAAACCCAGCTTTACCCATTGTACCAGGTGATGGTGAGGCTCTGATGAGAATATATATAAAGGGCTGTGAAAGGTAAAATGTGGTCTCTGACACATGATGCCTTTTACCTATCACTCTAAAAATATCTTTCCAAAGTATCTTGAATTCTAAAATATGACAATTGACAATTCTTAATGTTCAGAGGTCCAGACAGAGGTTATCTAGAGTTGTATCCTCAAAAGAAGGAAAATGCTGAAAACCAGGATGACTCTGAGTATACCCTGAAATGCATCCCTTAACGACTGTGAATTTTTAGGCCAAAGTTGTCGCTTAAGAACCTGCCATCTTCAGAGAGTGTCAGTGAGCTTGCAGACCCGCAGTGGTTAAATCAATAGTTAATGATGTTCGTCATGTAATTTGAGCCTCTAGTTTGTTTATGCTAGACCAACTTTATCCATACTCCAAACAAATTATCTCTTATAATTACCAGCCCGAAGATAAATCTCTAAATGTTTTTCTGATGATAGTGCTGTGGTTGGCAGGTGTTAAAAGTGCCTCCCAGGGACAAAGATTGAAGATGAGCCTGTTCCCACAAATCCTTCAGGCGAGGATGTTGCGCTTTCTATCCTGCCATGTGCAAAAGAGCCTTGTATGGTGCCCCGTTAATGAAATCTAATAGGCAAAGGTCGTATATCTTTACAAAGAAAAATGCAAAGCTGGTGTGTGATAAATGGGCTCCATGGGGCTCAGTGGACGAGGTTTGGTGAGAAAACCCATGTTTAAACAGTTGGCTTGGTTTCTCTAATGTTTATGCCTTAAATATCTCCTCGTAGTGAATCTCCTCACCTGGTAGAATGATTAAAATAAATACAAAAATAAGAAATCTATGTGTCTTTAGTGCATTGAACCAAAGTGACTGGTCACCCCATGTTAACGTTAATCATCAGAACAAACAGTTTGCCTTAGAGAAAAGCTGCAGATCTTTAAAGAAATCCTTTTTATAAATGACCTAATATTAATGTGCTTTTAAAGTCTCTAAAAGGAAGAAGTATTAGAATCTATATGCTTTGATTAGTGCTATCAGAATGCTAAGTAATGCATGCAAATGTGCAAGGTTTTATCTAAAAATGTATGCTGTTTAGAAATAAACTGAAAATCAATGTGCTTCGAGCTAACATGGAAGAATAAGTTAAATCTGGAATTATAAAGAGTTAAATAAATCAGATATTGTTGAATTGAATCACTGATGGTTTTAGGAGAAGTTACCAGTTCATTTGCTGTAGTTGTACTGCTGAGCTAAGAGACAGTTCAATAAATCAACTCAAGCTTGATGGATTCTTCAATTCATTGAAATGAGTGCGTGAAAGAGAAAAGAAATCTCTTAGTATTCCCTCTTTGACAAAAGGGTATGCAAAGAGCCTGAATGGATGAATGGTTGATTAATTTTGCCAGAAATTTTCTTGACAGCAGGAAATGTGTTTTTGCATTATTCTGTTTGCCTGGGATTTATTTGGTAGAATATGAATTATTGCATGTAAATTTGTACCTGAGGCTATGTTGCTAAAGTGGATAGCTCCTGGTGAGGTTTCCAACTATGGGACCTGAATATTTTTGTATGGTCTTGCACTCTACACCCTTATGGGTTGCCTGACAGCAGTTTATATAAATGCTTGCTCTCGCTTATGTTAGTAGTACAGTCAGGCACTGCCCATGATTCAATATTGAGCTTGGTTTGGTGATCATCTGTGCCCCTCTCAAGAAAGAATGGGGCTGGAGGCAACCAACTGCCAAAGCTTGATAATTCCTAGACTCATCAACCTGGCAGTTTACCTTTAAATAAGGAAGAGAAGGCACAAGGTATGCCCTTGTGCTTCTATTTACATTAAGCCTACAAATGAGCATGTTTCTTAGTTTTATCTCAGGGAGGGATACAGCTATACATGAAAAGACCTAAGCTGCTGTTGATAACAGCTAAACTTTGTGAGAAAGAAATAGGGGTAGTTTCTACTTACTACTTTATACCTTTCCCTAAAGTACAATGCTGTGCCACACACGTGACCTTTCCTGGGTTAATATAGAGGGTAGGAATGCTTGTGGTGCTCAGAACCTCTTTTGGGGCACTAGGTGACACTATAATTGTTTGTATTTAGACTTCTCTGCTGCCATATTCAGAAGCTGGAATACTAGCAAGCACAAGAATGAAGCCACTCATAAATTATGCAGCAACTCCTTCTCATTTTTTGTCCTTCTAGGGCAGCGGGTCAGCAAACTGTGGCTCATGAGCCACATGCGGCTCTTTGGGTACGTACATGTGGCTCTGAAGCAAAATTGAAAATGAAAATAGAACTATCATAGTTTCATTTGTAAAATTTTTAAAGGATATTATTCACTTAATGGTGATTTCATTTGTTTTATGGCTCTCGAGTAATTTTTAAATTGTTGTGAGAGACAGGTTTGGCTCTTCCGTCTCAAAAGTTTGCTGACTCATGGTCTAGGGGTTAATGCCAGAACTTCCCTTCTTTTTAGTCACCAGACCAGAAATTAGCTGTAGCATAAGGCACATCATGTAACGTTTTGCCTAATTTTGCAATATGTATATGTTTCACTCACAGGTAACACGAAGTCTCCCAAATGCTTGTCACTATGGAGCTTATATTATTTCTGAAAAACAACTTATAGAAAAATTCTCTCTTAAAAGTTTTCAAACACACACCCTACTAAGCCACGTGGCTGCCAAATAATTTCAGTAACTATCCAAATGTGGTTTCTGATATTTTCTCCTTAGATTACAATATGAAAATGTGACATAATTAAAAGAAAGACAATGTTAAGTTAAATTATATAGTTTCTTTTTATGTTCATATCAGATCTTGCATTTAACCACAAATGACAACAGATGGCTTATACAAATGTACTGCAACAAAGCGCAGATAACTTGGGTTCCAGTTCCTGTTCCACTGTCAAATAACTGTGTGTGATATTGGAAATATTCCTGACGGTTCGTGAGCCTCAACTTCCTTATCTATTAAATGGATAGCATTAATTTTTATCTTACTCACCAGCCAGAGATTTGGTAAATATCAATTAAGATTAATTTGATCATACATAAAAAAGCCAACATTGCTCTATACACATAATTTTTTACTTTCTCCTTAAGTGCCAGAACACTTTTAGGTTTTTGTTTTGTTTTTTTGAGGAACTGTGGTTAATATAACTTTATAAAGGAAACATACTTTAATTTTTTTCCAAGAAGTACTCATTCATAATACACGTTGAACAAGACTTTGTAAACATTATGAAGTTCAATTTAAAATTTTCAAAATTGCAAAACACACACAGACTTAAAATATGACAACAATGAATTTTTAGCTATTGCAAGAGCTTAAGTTTTAGACTTCTAAAATATTGTCATATACATCCAAAATTGTATGTTCTTAATAACTAAAAGACAGTTAAAACTCATTAATTTAGATTCTGCTCAATCATAAATTATGCTAATCTACATAGGTTGACCTGAAATTAATTTTTATGTAATATAGTAGGACTAAAGGGATTTTTAAGGAAAAACAAGGTTAAATAAATTACCAGTCTAATATAATAATAATATTAATTAATAGTATATAATAGAAAAGACTAATTAATAACATATTTGGCATATCTTAAAGACATAATTTAAAAAGACATTGTTTCATATGCTCTAATCAAATTTTCAGAAATTTATATTGTCTCCCAGTTTTTGCATAGCCCATTGCAAATGTACAAATTGGAGTTACTGAGTTTTTATAATAATCAGACTTTTCTTTAAGAAATCTTGTCTTTAGCTCCATTTCAAAATTTTGATTTCTTTATAAAGGGTAAACAAATAGCAGTATGCCACAAGATGATCACTAAATCTGAAGCTATCTAAACATGTTAAGTTTAAGATCTCTAATGTAAGAAACAATTTTTAACTATTATAATGTTCTCCAAAGACTTTTAATCTACCTTTGTGTTTGTTTGAGGTTATGACTAATTGCTTTGTGAACTATGTTTCACTTTCCCAGTTTTTGAAACATCACTGATGTTAAGTTTATTCTTTGCATGTTAGCCTTTGTTCAATGGTAGCTTCCTAGGCTGGTTACAGCCGCACAAGTGATCCTAAAGTCTCCCATGGTCAGACTTCTAGTTGTTTCTGCTATTTCCCTGCCCTTGACTTCTAGGAGCCCAGCTGATAGGCTTCCCCAATTCTTTTGATGTCTCGGTGACTTAATATTCAGCTGCCTTGAAGCTATCTACCAGCTATAAGTAATGAGGAAAAAATAAACTAACTTCTTCAATAAGAAGAAGGGCTCTGTTTCTAAAATGTAAAAGGTAATAATTGAGAGGAAAAGATTTTCTCTTGAAGCAGCTTCTGCTTCTGCAAATGTCCACTGCTATTATTATAACCACTTAGTAGGTTTTCACAAGTTGTAGATTTGTCTCTATATTCATTTTTCTTTGGTTGTGACAGAAACTCCGCTCAAACTTGTTTAAGGAAAACGGGACTAATCGCTCTGGTAACTGATAATCCCAGGTAGAACTAGTTTCTGATAACTCTTGAATTCCAAGCCAAACAGTGTCATCAGAGCTTGTCTCTTTTTCTCCACCTCTTGCCTCTGTGTTTCTCAGTGTTGGCTTCATGTTCAGGTAGCCCTCTCCATGATTTCCCAAAATGGCCATGAGCAGCTCCAAACTTATAGGACCCTTAGATCTCAGGATCTCCAAGGAAGAAAGGGTGTCTCAAGACTCTTCTAAAGGCCCTGATTGACCTACGTGAGGTCACATTTTATTCCTGAAGCCATTCTGAGGCCAAGTGGAAAAAAGATAGTTTGGCTCGGCCTGCATCACCTGCCACACCTAGAACTCAGTTTGGGGGTAAGGACAGCCCCACATCAGCCACATGAAGCAAGGGAGACTTCTCCCCGAAGGAAGGAATGATGGGCAAAAATGCATTTGTCTACTACAGAGTAAGCTCTTCTTTCTATTATAAGCTGAGTATTGAGTATTTACAATAGTCCAAGCACTGTGCTAGCATTTTATTTATTTATTTATTGTGCTAGCATTTTATATGCACTATCTCATTTAATGCTCTCAATAAACTGAAATAATTATTATCATTCCCATTTTCAGATGAAGAAATTGAGGTTTGGAGACTAAGTAACATACCAAAAGTTGTGTGACTATAAATGACATAGCTGAGAATCCAAGCAGATTCTGCATCATTTCAGAGCCAGAGGTCTTCATGGCTTCACTTTATTACCATCTTTTCTCTTATAGGTTCAATAATTTTAAAATGTAAACCTTTTATCACCTTCTCCTCTGCCCCTGATATACCCTAGCTTTTGAACATCCTTTTGTCTTAGAATTATTAAATCATGAATATCAGAATTTGAGGGGACTTTACAAATACCTACCCCACTCCCTCATTCTGATGTAAAGAAGAGAGATCATCTGGAAACAGAGACAAATGAACTTGGTTTTCTGCTGTCCTGACTTGATTTGCCATTTCATTCAATAGAACTTACTAGCCTGAATCCCCTACACAGAAGGCCTTCAATATACACTTTTCTTTGATAATCAAACTAGCTTTCAGATACCAGTTTATTTAAATCATTCATGTCACCTGTCCTTCAGAAAGAAAAAAAAAACCTAAAAATTTTTAAACACAGACCACTTTAAGAACAAAAATGACTTTATGGATCATGAAATTAATAACTAAAACCCTAAAGGAACAAAATGACACTCACTACATCTTATGGTGCTAGCTAGGAAATCATTTAAATAAAGGGGCAAATCAGTGAGTTATCTGACCTCTGATATTGCAAAGAGTTCGTAGGATTGTCCTCAAACATGTAGGTAAGGATTTTAATCACCTTAGATGTCACCTCATCTACTTAGGCTCTTAAAAATCTAAAAAAAAAATTTGTGGTTTTATGATGATTCCAGAGAAATTGTATAGTCAAGGAACAAAGTCAGAGGTTTCTAGTTTGGAACTAGCACTCTTAGTCAACAGTATCATTTTAGTTCTTACAGATGTTGCTGTCTGTGTTTCAGATGATGGAGCAGTCCTGCTGTATGTGCATTGGGATGGTACTTGGGGAGGTTGAGCCCAGCCATGCAGGAGGCCAAAAGCTTGCTTCCCAACCTTTCCCACAGACCCATACCTGTGGCATACTCAGTCACATAGAAGAGTGCTCTCTCTCAGCAGGTAGAAAAATGACTTTACTGTTACTTTCCCAGCTAGCCAACTGCCTAGCTATTTTCAGGAAAAAACTTAAAATCAATAAAATGGCAGGGATGGAGAAGAGAAGCAGAAGTCCAAATCTACCTTGAGAAATATTTTTGTGGATCTCACCTCTTCCCCTCACCAGGCGGAGGGCTAGGCACAGTGTAGGAAGCTGCCCTGAAGCCTGTCTCACTTCTCAGCTGGGCGTGGCAGCGTTTAAATGTTAGAAGTACTTGTGGCCAGCAGTTTATATGCTGTGTCTAATATCTGCCTTGAAATGTGAAGCAGTCTGTTTTATACAGACCGTAAGCAGTGCTGGTGATTTTCAGTTGTTTTCACTGAACAACATATTCATTTAGAGACTTTTAGCACCTTGGTAAGAAGATGCTTCAGAGAGCACAGAACCCATCCTCGCTCTCCTCTCTGCTCACCAACCAGTTTGAGACACAAGGATCATCACGAGTTAGAAAGCACTGGTCCAGAGTGCGTGCTGCGGATGGAAGCATGGATGGATCTTAGAGAAACTGGAGTTTAAAGGCGGTACTCCATGAGGATGAGGAACCCTGGAGTGAGATGGGCAGGATTTGGGAGGGGAGCAGGTGGAAGGGCACTGCATTGCAAGCAAGGCAACCTCGGCCTATTCCAGATTTTCCACATTTGATACAGAAAATGCATCTCTGAATGGAATAATGCTGTTCACCCACTGAGTGTCCCAACTTGCGGATATGTGAGCAGCATTTCTCTACAGAAATTTCTGTTCAGTCATCTGTGCTGGGGATGAGGTGTCAGTGTGTTTATCAGGGATCTTTGAATAAAGGGAAGTTGCTTTCTGTCCAAACTTCTAGCCCCTGGGTGGCACATTGGCATTATTGGTGGTCTCTCAGGCTGAGAGTGAAAACAGAGTTGAGAATAATGGAGAAAAGCAGGTAGACAGATTAAGACAGACACACTTGGAGGCTTTCTAAACCATGAGCTTTGGCCCTGGGACCGATGGTCACTGGAGGTCCACTTCTCCTTCCTTTAGTCCATGTCAGGAGATGCTGTCTTTACGGGGCATGCCAGAAGCTGAGATTAGGAAAGATGGATGCTCTGTGAGCCTCACTAATGGGTATATCAAGCCCTAGGAAAAACCAGACATAGATAAACCACACAACCTAAGTGCTGCACATTCTTAAGCTAGTTGGGCCTGCTAACCAGAGACTGGAGAACTGCATTGCTTGTTTACACAGCTGTATAAGAAATAAGGACACTTTAGCAGTGGTCTTTCTAACATACATGAGGTAATATGGTAATCTCTAAACTGTACCTCAGGATGTTTAATTTCTAATCAACAGATAAATTTACTGTTAATATAGTTGTAGCTCTTGGTACTGCTGCTGCTATTATGGTGGGGGCTGCCATGTATATTGAGGGCTGACTCTGTGAGAGATGGCAGACGAAGCGTTTCATAGATTATATCATTTTATAAAGTAGGTACTTATCCTCGTTTTTTAGAAGGAACTAAAGCTTGCATGATCAAGTAACTTGCCTAAAGGTTCAGAGATAACAGGGTGTGGAGCTAGGATTTGAATCCTGGCGATGTCAGATTTCAAAATCTGACATTTTTTGTGGGAAACATTTTTTGTGGGAAACGAGTAAACTCGTCATATAGTTTTTTATGCCCGCTTACAAAGTGTTAAGTACTACATTTTATTTTCTGCTCATTTGCGGGGGAGTTACAGCTACTTTTTAGAAAAATAAGATATGAACCTATATATTTGGAATTTGGCTTTTCCCCAGTGACTATAAAAGTTCTAGATTAACTCAATGATTAGACAATGGAAATAAGAATCACTGAGGTAGAAACTGTCTACACAGCATAAATTTAAAATGTTTCTTTATATCAATATGACCACTGTTCTCCATTTTAGCTGCATTAGACTAATAGCTGGAACTGTCTGAGAAATATACCGATATCTAGGCCCCATTCTTAGGCCAGTTAAATTGAAATTTCATGAGGTGGGGTTCAAGATTTGTGTGTGTGTGTGTGTGTGTGTGTGTGTGTGCGCGCGCACGCGCTTTATAGCTCCTTGGATTATTCTAAAATACAGCTGGGATTGAGATAATTCGGGCTCAGAAATGGATTTTGAGGAATTTTTCTATGTAGCCGGTTATCAGGCAAGGATGCTAGCCATTCACTGAACATTTGCAATGCCCCAGGCATAAATTGCATTGCCCTCAAATGCCTTCCCTATTCAGAGGTTACCATAATGGAGTCACAATAAGTAAGCATGTCATTTTGAGGAGTCCCGAATGTAAAGTTTGCTGTTTTAAAATGACTTATTTACGTGTAACTGACCTGGATTAATACAATTTTTTGAGACTAACAAAGCTCTGGAGAATATCTAGGAAAACCTCATTTTCCTGGAGTAAGAAGTAAATGTTTTAATAAATGAGTTTTTCTTTTAAATCATTCTACTTTTTTCTTTATTTAAGAGAATCAAAATGCTATTTATTTTATAAGCATACCACTATAAACTAAGAGACAATTGATGGAAATGTTCAATTTTTGCCAGCTTAAACAAAGGAAGTATTTGGCCAGTTAGTACTAAGTATTCGTGTAAATGTTCCCCATTCCTGATTTTTATTTTTTTAGTTTCCTTATCTCTTAAACCAGACAGAATTAATGATGTATCTTGTTTTATTTATGTCATAGTGTTTCTTTAAAAGTTAAATGTGATATGAATTATCTTTTTAAGTTTGCAAGATTCCTCCTACTGTTTTGCTCTGAAGCAGTGGTTCCTAATTAGGGTGTTTTTGCCCCTTAGGGAACATTTGGCAATGTCTGGAGACATATTTGATTGTCACAACAAGGGAAGGGGGTTTGCTATTGGCAGAGGCCAGGGGTGCTGCTAAACATCCTACAATGCACAGGACAACCCCCACAATAAAGAGTGGCCCTGCCCAAAATGTCAATAGTGCCAAGATTGAGAAACCCTGCTCTAAAGTTACTTCTTTTTACCTGTCATGAATTCTGACTTTCTTCCATATTCGGGCCGCTTAAACTCTTTTTATAAATAACTCTTGTATAAAATGAAAAAATATAAATACTACTCCTGTTCCAGCAGAGTTAGCTCAAATACTGTGCATCATAGTAAGGGCCTGTAGATCTTTCTAATTTGTATTTTAAAATTTTCAATGCCTTATATGTATGGTGCAAATAGCAGTGACAGTTTGACAGTCATGGTGGAGATTTGAACATCAGAAGACCTAACGAGCCAAAAAGAGAATCCCTCACCTTTACCTGTAAGAATATAGATTAGGAAGTCTTGGCCTTTTTTTCCCGGATTGATTAGATAGCACTGTATATTTTTGATTGATTAAGCATAATTTTCATTTTATTAGCTTAATACTTTCATAGATTTGTTTTGTCATTCCTCTTTATAATGCACTTCTTAATTGGGTGCAGACTGCCACCCCAGTAAAAGTTAACTAAATTATTTCCCCGAAGTTATCTTTCCAGGCATCATCTCTCTTCCCATGAAAGGCCTTGGTTGGCTGGAAATCAAATGGGAATTTGGGAAATTATATGATGCATGTGTGTGTAGGAGGTGTTAGAGTGTGGGTGCATATACATGTGTGTGCATGCATGTTAGTCCTTTGTGCTTGATATCTAGGGTGCACACCTGTGGGTGTATCTGCTCAGCACCCCTCTTGTGGAAAATGACTCTTACCCATCAGTCTTGTTATAACATGTACCATGTCTGTATTTTATGGTCTTCCCAATACATCTCAATTGCTTGGTGCAGGACTAGGCACCCAAATCAAGTGGAAACAACCAGAATTCCTTCTCCAGGGATTTCATACTCAAGACCAAGAGGGAGTGGGCCATGACTAAAATGGAAAGGTCCACACGGGAGCTGCAGCCACCCATGTTTCCCGCCACATAAACACTAGCTGGCTGCAGAAGAGCAGAATGAAAAGAGGATGGAGACGCTGGGTGGCCCACCCAACCCTGGAAACCTCTTCCCTCTTCCCAGTGTGTCCCCCAGTACTTCCCTTGCTTCTTAGAGAATGCTCCCCAGATCCTTCCAACTTCCTTTCTCTTTACTTAACTCAGTTTCAGTGAAGTTCCTCTGACTTGAGACCTAGAGAGTCATGACAGTACAGTGTGCTTACCTGAAAAAGAATTCCTTAAGCTCTCCACAGGCAGACTTCTTCAAATGAATATAAAACCACAAACCCCAGAGTATATCTGTTTTCAGGAGGGGGGTTCTGGTAATTAGCTTAGATTGCAACAAATGGCACACACAGACTGTTGGCTCTGCATGTGTGCTCTAAGACTGGTGTTTACCCTATTATATTCCAATTTAAGAATGTCATAAAGTTTATCAGTGAGCAAATGGAAGCTAGTAAGGATACATATATGAGTGGATATGAGTAGTGAGAGGTGTGTGACTTGACATACAGATTTTTTTTAGAATTCAAAAAAATTGCTTTCATTGGGTTGATGGCAAATGGGGACACAACCATATTCCCCACTTATGCGTGGTGATGGCTGGGTATTTTTAGCAAATGAGTTGTCAGCAGAAAGGCTTCATTAGACCCATCAGGATATCTGCCCATGAAGAACGAATCCCAAACTGTACTGGCAGTTTCCTTGAGCCAAAATGATGAAGCACCTCTGACAAGAGCCATATTGTGCTCCCCATGTGAGGAGAGTGAGGAACAAAAGAGACAGTGTGATCTGCATTTGGTCAGGTTAATATTGACACAGCTTAGAAAAATCGGAAGTGTGTGTGTGTACATGTACTGCAAGTGCTCTGGAGACTTGACTGGTGGTTCCCATAAATCAGAAAGGGGCACCCAGAGAGGAAGAAAGGTCTCCTGCTTTCTTGAAATATTGTTCGAACTACATGATTTATTTTTACAAAGGAAAATAAATAAAGACATAAGTGTTCAGGCTCATGACTCGAAACAAGCCAATAGGGATTTTTTTTAAACATCCATACACAATTATAGAAATAATTTATTATTATTATTATTATTATTATTATTATTATTATTATTAGGTAGCTAGCATGTTGCCCAGATTCTACCACTTCAAAAATAAAGCATGTCTAATAAGTGGATTTGCCATTACGCATGGGTCCTAAGTTATTCATTCTCATATAGAAATCCTTATAAAAACACATAAACAAAAAAGGGGCCCTTTGGGGGAACAACAATATGTAGCCCTTTTCTCATGGAGCCCTTAAATCCATACTGTATTGAAAAGCTGTGATGGTTATGGGTCTTTTCTTAAAGACAATGTAAATTAGCCTGAGCTAGTTAATGAGATGGTGACTTATTTGTCTTTAATTGGTTGTGGACCTCCCCACACACAAGTATTCAATCTATTAACTCGTTGTGAGAGTCTGCCTAGGACCACTCTTCTATGAAATACAGTATATATAAGCATCTTTTTCCAGGGAAAGTCTCTGTTGGTGGAACATCAGTTCTCTTTATGATGGACACTGTGAGGATGGGGCAGGACTTCAACTCGCTTAATTTCAGGTTGATCTGAAATCAGCCCACTTCATTTCAAGAAGTCTTTAACCCAAGCCTGTTTTTTTCAGATGAATTATCTCCTCATACACTCTTTCCCCATCTCTCGCTCTTCGTTGATGATATGGTTATAGGAAGTAACAGATGTTTGTCCCATGACACGAAAAGTGTGACTTTCAGTTTTTAATAAACGTGTACTCTCCTTCTCTCTTCTTGAATTCTTGAACCCAAATGATGACCTTAAAAAGATGCTTGCTTAAAAGACTTTGGGTTCCCCTCTAATACTTATGACAGACTTGACCTAAATTGAAGCATCTGCAGATTGATACTTAATTTTGTCTTTGATCGTTGTGCCTTTACAAGAGGACTTTGCTTGAAATGATGGTGCTATTATAGGCTTTTCCTATTAATATGCCCAGTCAACTCAGAGTAAAAAATAACGTCTTTTGTCTCCCTACCTGCCTCCTGCAATCCTAATTCCTGGTTTTCTCTGGGCTTTTGAGCAGAAGAAAAGTAATGTTGAGAGCATCCTTAGATGATGAGATTTTTACATACTGAATGGTAAAGTAAGATTCTTCCATGCTATATGTCTAAGCTATCAAAACAAGATAAACTACGGTACACGAGAAATTCTGGATAACCAGTGATTATGCCAGTTCTCCTGCTTGCTTTTTTTTTTCCTGTCTGTACATGTCCACTTAACTTTTTTAAAGTACATATTGCTGCAAGAATATCACAGCATTCTTCTTTATAGTAGTTTCTCTGGGCAAGTTTTCAATTTTATTTTTATACATAGAGTTAATGGTAAGCCTATATTTATATTTTATAGAGTAAATGAGAAAGTAGAAATTGATCATAAAACATAATAATATTGGATCATGAAAATTTTTAAGCAGCACATTATTGTTAGAGTTTGTTAAAATCAAGGATGTGCTTGTTTGTGTATAGTCACAAGGGAGAAGCAATACTAAACAGAAGTCCATGGAGTGGCAAAAAACTGTTTTTATTCATTTAAAAGTGGAATTAATTCATAACTTCTTTGGTGATGAAAATTTTCCCATTCAAGAATAAGACAGAGCTTGGGACATGGGCTCTGAAGTTGGACTAACCTGCATGCGAGGCCTATTTTTCACAGATATGAGCTGTGACATCAGTTACGTAAACTTCCAGAGCCACCATTTTTTCAATGCAAAACGAAGAGGGTGTTACCCACCTTATCAGGGCATTTTAAATGAGATGATTCAAAGCATTGAACAAAGTACCTAATGCAGAAGGAGAGCTTTGTTAAACTGTTAGGCAATGTACTATTGGTTCAAATGAAAATTATATTGATATGTATATATGTGTTATATATTCATTTATATATTTTTAACTTTCATAAAATCTTTTTGCAAAAGGGCCTTTGCTTTTGCTGTAGCTATAAAGGATGATAACATGTACCATCTGACTCTATTTTCAAAATATGATGTATAATATATTTTCAATGGAGCCAGTGCAGTTTCTACTACTAAACAACCTACTAGCTTATAAATATAAGAACAATAGAGTGTTTAAAAATGACATCTGGTAAAAACAAGGGAAATATCTTTGCTTACCAATTAAAGGGTACACACAAAAAAGCAGAATAAATAAAATCTCTTAATTTATGCATTTTGTGTTCTCATAAATCATTTTCCTGTCAAAATTATCAGACTTTATTATTGCTGAATATTTTAAACATCATAATGGAATTTTGGTAGCATAAATCATAAATCTTTCAGTTAGAACATTTGCGTACATACCTCAGCATTTTTCTTATATCTTGATTAAAAAAATAGTCCTCAGTCTCTAAATAAATCCAAGCAGAGTATAAATGTCAAACCATACTCTTAAATTTCAGTAACTCAGCAATCCATGCTGGCCACTGTGCTTACAAGGTAGTTACGGATTGTCAAACTGTGTTTCCAAGACTCACTTTTCTCGAAAATGAAGCTGTGCTGTACAAGCTTTTGTTTTAGTCTTGGTAATGACTTTTATCTTTAAGCATCCTACCTACAGATGATACCTGCTCATTTGATTTTTATATTTTCTGAGAGAAGAAAAAATTTCAGATGTAATAAATCTCACAATTGCTTGTCCATGACATTAGAAACTAATTTGTTTCATTTATTAAAAGCCTTACTCAATATATTTCATTTGTAATTTGTGAGACAAGCATTTTGGATTATGTGTGTGGCCCAGAATGCTGGACCTAAATGGAACATATTATCGACAGGAGTAAAATCCACTGAAGGTTAAATGACACTTGGCAGTGAAACAGTGTAAGTGATGAAAAAGCCTCAAACCGTATGATTTAAGCTGAAGGAAAAAATCACTACATATTTTTTTTTATGCTTTAAAAGCTGTTGTATGTGTAGTGGAAAATAGAAGCTCATTTATTGAGTCTAACTTGGAATTAAGGATAAAGAATCCGTTAATGAGATCAACATTGCCTGACTCAGAGGCTCCGTATCCTACCTCATTTTTTAAATGACTGCTTCATATTTAACTCTGTGTGACTTCCTCTATCCTCTCACATCTAGGAATGGTACATGTGAATCACTTACATGACTTAAAAATGTGTGTTATTATTATTTAAAATTCACATATATTATAAGGATATAAGGGAAAATTGTAATATGAATAACCAACTCCAATACCAAATTTTGTAAAATACTTTCTGTGAATCAGATGAGTTCCATGAATCCTCAGAATAGTCTTTTAATAGCTTAAGAATTAGGAAAGCAAAAAGATCTAGTGTTTATTGTCTGCCATATGCTGGGTACTGGGCTGGCTTTTTGATCTATGTTCTTAATTCTTACAACAGTCCTATGTGGAGGTTTACAGATGAGGAAAATGAAGGCTCAGAAGGTGAAATAACTCACTCCAGTCACCCTGCCTGTGAATGGCGTTGCCAAGGGTTAACCTCACGTTCAGCCAACTCCAAATTCTTCGCTAGTCACAATCAGATTTTAGATTAGCAATTTGGCTAAATTATGCCAACTTTAATATCAGGGCTGATATGTACAATGAACTCAAATATATTATTTGACTACATATAGAAATGACATTCTATTTTATATGATTATAGAAATTATTTTCCACTTAACACCGTCATGAGAGTTTTCTTGTGTCATTAAGTGTTCTTTGATAGCATGATTTTTAATAGCAGCAAATTAAAAATCTTTTGTGTGTCTCTTCCATAGTTTATTTAACAATTTCTCTATTATTGGACTTTAGGTTGTTTCTAAGTTTTAGTTATTAATCAGTGAATAGCTTTGTCCACAAACACTTTTTGTGCATATCTCATTATTTCTTTAGAATATTTTAACAGTGTATGAAAGTGCCCATTTAGAAATATTTACCAATAGTAAAAGAGGTGCTGTTCTATTATATTAATGTAGGATTTCTTTGATTACCATTGAGTTCAGACATTTATTGGCCATTTGTATTTCAACTCTGAATTGTCTTTTATGTTCTCCAACTATTTTTCAATTGTTATATCTACTTTTTCTCTTGTATATAAGGTTATATCTTGATATAAAAAGTTATATAATCTCAAGGATATTAAGCCTTTCTTCTCCCAGTTAAAAAATAAAAAACAAGTAATAATAATTACATTGAGACACTTTTGCGTGGGTTTTAAGCAGAAGAGTGTCATGATTCTATTTACATTTTGAAAAGCTTTCTTGGTGCTGTGTGGAGAACTGATCATAGGGAGACAAGAGCAGCTGCAGGGAGACCAGTTGGGGGCCTGTCACAGAATTTCAGGCAAGAGATGATAGTGACTGCACCTATGATAGTAACAGAGATGGAGAGAGGTAGAAGAAATGTTTGGACTTGAGCTCTGTTTCAGGAGTACAGTTAACAGGATTTGCTGGTAGATGAGGAGCAAGGAAAGAAAAGAATCAAGAATAATTCCTAGATATTTGGCTCGAGTAACTGGATGGATGGTGATGCCATTTGATGATATGGAGATAACTAGGGCAGAGTTAGGTTGTATTTTATTTGAAATGCTTATTAGACATTTACATGGAAATAGCACATGGATAGACAAGGTTAGAATTCAAGTGGGTGTAGATTTGGTTTGTCATTGGCATTAGATGATGTAACTGGGTAAGATCACCAGGGAGAAGATATAAAGAAGAGAAAAGCGTTTGGAAACAAAGTGTGGGGCAGTGAACATTTAGAGGTTGACTAAAGAAGAACCAGCAAAGGTGACTGAGGAGTAGCCAATGAGCTGGGGGAAAAACAAGGAGAATGTGATGTCAGGAAAGTGAAGGAATTAAGTATTTCAAGGAGGAGGGAGGATCAACCTCATGGAATTTTTCAGAGAAGTCCAATAGAGTAAGAACAGGAAGGTGATTTGGGAATTCGGCAACCTGGAAGTGACTGGCACTTATGAGAGCGGCAGTTTCATTGGAAAGCTGGGGGGCAGAAACCTAACAGGAGGAATTTAGGAGACAATGGGAGAAGACTATATGAGCAATGTAAAAAGAGTGGGTTTTTGTTTCATAAGAAACATCCACATTTAAATACTCGAATGTTCACAAGACATTATTTAGATCACTTTTATTTCATGCAATGCACTGACACTATCAATACACAGCATAAAGGCTAAATTTTTCAGAGCAGTGGAATGAGGACTAAAATTGGATTTTGTGAGAGAATGGACATTTCCAGCGCATTTGTCCACACATTTCCAGTCACAGGAACAGTAAGTCTGTTGGACATTATCACTGTCACTATCTCAGTTGTTATAGGGGTTACAGGAGAGCCATGTCATTTCTATTTCCCTCGTCTTTGTCATCAGGGTCATTCCTGATGTCATCATTCCTTTGTCATTCAGGATCCTTGAGATCCTCATCTTGGCTTTGGACGGAAAATAACAAAGCCTTTTTCTCCCCACATTTCCAAGCCTTCCTACTCATTCCAAAAATAGGAATTACTCAGGCAAAAGAACTCATGACCTCTAAAAGTGTTTAACAGTCAAATCTTTGGACTTGTGAGTCACAAAGGACTGTGACAGAGAGCAATTCCCATTCTTCCTAACTGATGGGAATAGCCTGGGTTTCTGCCAGTCAGTTCCCAGCTGTAATAATTAGTGAAGTAACTTCCTAAATCCATGCAGCAATCCCAGGCTAGGATTATATCTCAAATATGGAAGGGGGCAAGTGTGGTAAATTAAGGTAAGATCCCTTTATTTTCTAAACCTTTGGCAAACTGAGTGGGAGCTATATATGTATATGTATATAATTTTAAGTAAAGGTGGGGAAACATTTTGGAAACATTTGAGCAGATTAACGAATAGTATTTGTATACATGTAACTAAAACAGTAATTTATCAGGTAGAAGGCAGATGGGGGAAATAAAATGCCAACCTGTATCTACAGTTGTGTTGTGTTGATGATGAAGTGCTATTTATTCAGGGCCAGCCTAGCTTGTCAGCAACATAAGAGCCATTGCAGCACATGACTCCCTGCGTAGCTAGAAGACAATAATAAATTATCTCCTATGCAAACAGCACCAGCGTAAAAGCAGAACAAACAGAGTCTGCCTCCCGGATTCCTGAAGATTCTCACTCATTCCCTTGTTTAATTCTGTTTTGAATGTGAAACTCTTGACATTATCTTAAAGCCAGTAAGAGCGAATCTGGTTTGGACAATTTTGTCAGAGTAGGATGTAGTTGTTGATGATCTCTGTTTTGGTGTTAGTGTAAAATGTGAGAATCTTGTGTCTTTAAACATGCCTAAGTGAGTCACATGCATCTTTGTTTTATCAATACTTCATTTGGTCCTGTAGAATTTGGGGCTACCCAGAGGAAAACTGGAAGGGTGTTACTCAAAGGTGATTGATCCTAAGAATTCCTTGAGGTATATAATATGAAAATATAAATCCTTTAACCTAATCCCTGACCTGTGAAATGAAAACCCCTAGCAAAGCAGCTCAGAAATACCCACCCCAGAGTGATTTTTATGATGAGGATAAGAAGAAGAACACAGAGCTGAGTGCTTGAGTCAGTCAACCCCATCACAGCAGTGAGAGAGCCCAAAGGACTGGTTTGTAAGAAAATACATCAATTAACAAATATCTCCCTAGAGCAGTGCTTTTCAGATTTCATTGTGTATTCAAGTCACCCAGGATTTGTGGGAAATGCAGATTCAGCCTCAGTAGGCCTGGGGTATGGCCTGAGACCCTGTCTTTCCAACAAGGTCCCTGCTGTTGCAAGGCGCCACTGGACTTGAGTCCAGCAAGATCCTAGAGCTGTCATTTTAACACAGAAGAATTCAAATTGATTGGAGCTCAGCCAACATTTTGGAACAGCAAATGTTTCACAACTATGGCTTTGAATAATGCTGATTCTACTGAATCCTAATTGTGTACTCAGATACCAGTAAAACCTGCGTTTCTCTTGCTTGAGTGACGCAGCTGGCAGTGTTGTAAGAATTATTATATGTGAAGATCTCTTTGAAGTGTTGTATCCTCTTTCTGGGGTTTATAAATGTATTTGGGTGTTTTGTGTACATAATTAAAAAGTATTTTGAAATGAAAATTCTAGGACTCCTTGTGCCAAAGCCTTCAGTCACTGGAGATAAGATATAAGTAGTTGCTGTCTTCTACTTATTTTGTCTTCTACTTGTTTTTCTTCAGAACCATGTCTTCATTTACTATTCATCATGGCAAAAAGCTCAGCATTGAGGATCTTGATGGGTAACACCAATGATGATTTGAAATAATTTTATCTATTGAATGCATTTTGTGCATAATATTATATGAGGTCCTACTTTTAAAAAAGTTCACTCTAGGGCCGGCCAAGTGGCGCATTGGTTAAGCGCTGGTTTTGGGATGCCAGCGGCCCCGGTTCGGATCCCACATGAGGGCCAGTGACACTGCCCTCTACAGCTAACAACAGCTCCACCTGAAGCTGGGCTGTGCGAGCCCCGGTGATGGTGTGGGCTGCCATAGGCTATAGTGAGTGGCCCGCAGCCAGCATGAGCGGCTGGCAGCCAAGAGTGAGCTGCCAATAGCCGCGGTGAGCGACATCCAGAGGCCAGCGACCGATCTGCCTCATCCGGGAAGAGCGCAATGACGATACCAACAGTGAAGCAACATCCTCCGCAACTAAACTGAAGAACAAAAGGACAGCAACTTGTCTGTTCCCCTTCCCCGATTTCCCAATGCTGTTCCCCTCCGCCAATTCCCCAATAAAATCTTTAAAAAAAAAAAAAAAAAAAGTTCACTCTAAATATCTACTGCTGCTGTAGGTGAATGAAATTTTTGAAGTATCTATTTAAAGATTGTTATTATGGCCCTTGACAATGAATAAAAAGCATGAAAGCTGACAGTAGGCATGTTGGAACACATGCTTCCAAAAGCTATTGTATCTGAACATCATAAATTTCATTACCAAGTCAGCACAATACACCCTTGGTGTTCATTCCCAACATATCCTGAGACCCCTGTGAGTTCCCATGTGCAATTCTTTGTAACCAGAAAGTGAAAACAGCCTTGTGAGATGCCTAATAAGAGTGGCCACTGCAGGAGTAGACAATAAAAGCTCCTTGAGGTACGGAAGCTGGTGATGGGCTGGGCCCGCATATCTGCCAAGTGTCTCGTGTGCCTTCTCAGGGCCTCATAGCCCTAGAGAGTCACCTCAGCAGAATTAGAGCACCTGTGATATGGATATTTTAAATAGTCTAAACCACAAATATCAAATCTACAAATTTCAAAGAGCTAGTACATACAAACGTTAATCTGGGCATGGAAAAAAATCTACACCTAACACACTGTACTGTTGAGCTCTTCACACTAGTTTTCCGAGGAGAGGGTATGTGGCACTTCCACTTCCTATGGTGTACATTTCTGTATTGCTCTAGTATTTTACCAGTGGCATGAATAATTCTGATGACTTGTGATCAGGAAAAAAATTAGTAGAATCCCTTATAGCTCTTGAGTGTGTATCATGGTGATTTTCATTAAGTAGCACAATACACTGTCAGTTGATCAGTTACATGTGATTATATATGAGATATATATATATATATATATATATATATATATATATATATATATTAATGGAGGATTATGTAGCACAAGTTGATTTTTGTGTATGTCTTTCCAGTCATTCAACAGACATTTCTTGAGCAGCTAGTATATGCTAGAGGCTAACATATGGTTTTCACTGTGTTTCCTTAAGAAAGGGAGATAGCCACACCAACAAAGCGGTTCTCATTTAATAAAACTTGAAAAGGCCAGCACATTTGTGAGGATGATGTGAGCCATGGATCTGGATGGTCCGTGGTGGTGGGTGCCTCTTCCACAGTTATTCATTTCTCCTTAGTTACCATATAAGGCAGGCGCATCTGACATCACAGCCCTTATACAAACCTCCTAGACATCTACACTGGGATGAAAAGCATTCAGGAAACTCAACCAGGTTCATCCTTAGGAATTCTGCTTGAAGTTAATAATAAGCATGAGAACAATAACTTCCTCCTATTTTTCCAGTGATAGGTTCTAATAATAACAGACATCCTATGTCCTGTGAACAATAAGAAGAAAAGTATGTTTTGGAAAGTCAAGAGTTGAGTAAATATTTTAGGGGAAAAGTGTTAAGATATTTGTTTCTTGTCTAAAGAAACATTATTATTCCTAATAACAATGGCAAAGACTCCCTTCCTTTCTTAGTTTAGGAAAGCAAACAAGCCAAGTGTATCTTAAAGCATCACATGAAAGTTTCCAAACTTCCTCAAAGTGTTTATTTCACTTGCACTGAATAATATATTTCCATTCGTGTCACAGCTCCCCAAAACTGCGCAGCCTGACATTGATATCAAACTGCCTGTTGTTGTTTCAGAACTGTATGTTTCACAGCAGTGTCACCAATGATTTGAAAGCATTTACAGACAAGTTTGGTTTTGATGTCCTCGTCCTCCTGGCCAGCGAGCTGTCGGAGGAGCAGCAGCCAAGACGACAGATTGCAGTGTACTCTGAGAACCTGGAGCTGTGCAGTCAGGTAAGGGCCTCCTCCACGCCTGGCGCGTGTCACTGCACCCTGACCTGCTGGCTCTCAGAACACGCGGTGGAAGGTGGCAGTCAGTCAGTGGCATTAAGCAATTGGCCCAAGAAATTACGTCCTAGAGTTTGAGTTGTAAGAAATGGTGGGGGCATTTTACACATTAGGCCTTTTTTTGAGAGCCTCATCATCAGTTCTCTTCTAGACTGAATCCATAGAGAGAAAGATCATAGATTTCTCACCCAAATGATCATAGCTTTCTCACCACCCCCTCCCCCCACCAAAGATCATAGCTAAGCCTCCTTTGAGTGCTGCTTTCTTTGCTATCTGCTAATAACTAACAATGTTTAGCCTTTGTCTAAATACCTGCTTGGTGCCTAGTGTTGAGTAACTGGTGTTTTGATGCTTTAATCAAAGTTAGTTTGTCTCCAGGCACTAAAATTCTGACTGGTTCTCCAGTCAGATCCTTTCGGTTGAGAGCCACATCTTTTAACCCAAGGATATGAAAATGATATAAGATGTAGACAAAATTAATAACATAGGCCGTGGATATACCAAACCAGGGGTATTTAATAAGTAAGATGAGAACATACATGATTCATAATATAGACAGCAGGGGCACAGAACAGTTTCATCACAAATCTTTCCTCACTAATATTGGGTCGTGGAGAAAGTCAGGACTCATTTTTGCATTGAAAAACATAGAAAAATACATCATGACTTTCCCAATGACCCAATAGATTAGACACCTCCTGTACCCCCAGGCAGCTAGGGGTCAAAGTCTCAACTCCTTTCTTTTTTACACCCTCACTTTCTGTTCCCCAAGAGTCCATCACGGCTCTCTTGACATTAGACTGTAGGTACTCTCGGGCTCCTCTGTGCTTTCTCATGTCCAAATATGAAAGCGCACCCTGCCCCTGCAGCAGATGCATTTTGTACCCTCTTTCTGACCCACATATTATACATCTGCACATTGTGTCACCTGCCTGGGGCTTTCACAGTGCTTTGGTCTGCACTGGAATTCAAAGCTGCATTTTATTTTATCTTTGGCCCCTGGTTTCCCATGGACAGAACTTAGATCTTTGGAAGCCTTCAATATAGTGGTTTTCAAATCACTTTTAGTATCAAATCAGTTTTTAAAATTGGTTGATTTAAAATAGACAAAAGTAGAAGAACAGATGTAGTGGTTAGCAGCCCTTGAGGGGACTCTACCCCACCTCTCCCCCCTTCACATCATAGCTCCTCCGAACCTTGAGCAACACAGGCTCGAGACTACACCAGAGGTGGCCCTCTTTGTGGTCCCAGTTGGTCAGGGGTCAGCATCTGCAGCTCAGCTTCCTGAGTTGTGGCTCCTTCACTTAGCTGTGTGTGGTTGGTCACGATATTTAGCATTCCTGTATCTCTGTTTCTTCACTGGCAGAATGGGGATAAAGAGTCCATACCTTGTAGGATTATTGTGAGGATTAAAAGAGATAGTGCACATAAAACCTTTAGAACTGTGCCTAGCATATGAAAACATTCAATAAACGTCATTGAATGTTTTATTACTATCTATGTGAGCTCTGTAGTTATTATTGTTGTTGATGATGTTACTTCCGCTAATCCTGTGGGACCATTTCAAAGGCCCAATGTGCAAAATATCCCCATCATTTCCTAAAAATCATAGAGCTGGAGCCCAGTTCTGGCCTTGCAAGGACTGTCACACATTCTCTGCCTCCCAAGCCAGCTCTGTTTATTTTGGGCTCCGTGTCTCTGCTCCCTGGGGCAGGAAGGGCCGGCTGGGGCCTCATGCTTTTGGACAGCTCTGCCTTCCACAGCTGCTTCTCTCCTTCCTACTTTCTCTTTTGCCTGATGAGGCTACCAGAGCTGAAAGTAGCTTCTGGCTTTCTGCTCCTAAAGGAAGCATTTCTCCTGCCTCATTTCCTTTTATGCCAACACTTTCCCCCAGTTCTTGTCAGCAGCTGGCATTATATGTGCTTTTTGCAAACTTGAAAAAAGTTTGCACTGTTTTCACACTTCCACTCCTGTTGGAAGACAGTATGATATTACGCAAAGGAAAGGATGTAAATGGTTTTAAATCTCTTTACATGTAATTTTCAAGAGCCAACAATGTTGAACAGCTGAATTTTGAGTTCAGTGAAACACCAATTTGATAGGATTGGAAAAAGCATTGTGGTGTATTAAGTAGGACTTTCCCTGTTTTATATGATTCAGTTTTCAGTGTTTGAGTCCTTTTTTTGAGACAGATGAACACAGATTAATTCATATGAAGAAAAATCAAGGAAGACAAATTGCAAAGAGCAGAGAATGCCTGAGTGCTCACACAAACCTGTGTGTCTCCCCAACAGATTTGCTGTGAACTGGAAGAGTGCCAGAACCCTTGCCTGGAGCTGGAGCCCTTTGAATGCACCTGTGATGAGATCCTGGTGTACCAGCAGGAGAACCCTTCAGTGACTTGTGACCAGGTGGTTCTCCTCGTCAAGGAAGTCATCAATAGGAGGTGCCCAGAAATGGTCTCCAACAGCCGCACATCCTCCACAGAAGCTGTGGCAGGCAGCGCCCCACTCTCCCAGGGATCTTCCGGGATTATGGAGCTCTATGGCTCTGATATAGAGCCACAGCCCAACTCCGTGAATTTCATAGAAAACCCTCCAGATCTCATTGATTCTAACCAGGCCCAGGTGGATGTCAACGTAGACCTCGTTAGCCCGGATAGCGGGTTGGCCACCATCAGGAGCAGCCGTTCATCCAAGGAGAGCTCAGTGTTTCTCAGTGATGACAGTCCTGTGGGAGAAGGTGCAGGGCCTCATCACAGCCTCCTCCCAGGGTTTGACTCCTACAGTCCCATCCCTGAAGGGGCAGCCGTGGAGGAGCATGCACGGTCCGGGGAACATGGGGAACACTTTGACCTCTTCAACTTTGACCCGGCACCCATGGTTTCTGGGCAGTCCCAACCATCTTCCCATTCTGCAGACTACTCCCCGGCAGATGATTTCTTCCCCAACAGTGATTCATCAGAGGGACAGCTCCCCACAGGGCCTAAAGGGCTCAGTGGGATAGAGATGGACATGTCTAATTATTCATCTAGTTCACTGTTGTCAGAGGCTGGCAAAGATAGCCTTGTAGAATTTGATGAGGAGTTTGTCCAGAGACAAGAAAGTCCTGGAGACAACACTGAAAGAAATTTGAGCCTGACAGGTTTTGTGGGAGATGAATCTCTTTCACAGGAAAGGCTGAAAAATATTGGAAAGAGGGTGCCACCAGCACCTATGAACAGCTTTGTAGAAAGCTCACCAACCACTGAAGAACCAGCTCTACTCTATCGAGATGATGTGACCCAAAAAGCAGTTGACACAGGTCACACAGGGCCACCTCAAATGCGTGCGAGGTGCAGCAGCTGGTGGGGTGGTTTGGAAGTTGACTCTAAAAATATTGCAGATGCATGGAGTTCCAGTGAACAGGAGTCTGTCTTCCAGAGCCCTGAATCCTGGAAAGATCAGAAGCCAAGCCCAGTTGATAGGAGAGCCTCAGATTCTATATTTCAACCAAAGAGTCTTGAATTCCCAAAGTCAGGTCCCTGGGAGTCGGAATTTGGGCAGCCTGGACTGGGTACCAATAATATTCAAGACCAAAATGAAGAAAGCTTGCAGTTTCAGAACCTGCCCACTGAGAAGTCACATTTGCCGAATGCTTCACCTCAGGGAACAAACCACCTGATAGAAGATTTCACTGCTTTGTGGTGTTCTGATCGCTCTCCCACAGCGATGCCTGAGCCATGGGGAAATCCTACGGATGATGGTGAACCAGCTGTTACAGCATCATTTCCAGCCTGGAGTGCATTTGGTAAAGAAAACGACACTGAAGCCTTGAAAAATACCTGGAATCTACACCCAACGAGTGGTGAGACACCTTCTGTGAGGGATCCAAATGAGTGGGCCATGGCCAAAAGTGGGTTTTCTTTTCCTTCAGAAGACCTAGTGGACAATTCACCCAGTGAAGCAAACAATGAAGCAGCCCCAGAAATCTGGGGCAAAAAGAACCATGAATCCAGGGCTAACACTCTTATATCTGGAAATGCGAGGTCTGATTTGGATCACACATGGAATAATTCTAAGCCAGCAAAGGATGATCAGGATGGTGTCATGGATCCAAAAATTAGGGGGAAAGTGTATGAAAAGGTAGATTCCTGGAACCTTTTTGAGGAAAGTATCAGAAAAGGAGGGTCAGACGTAGCTCCATGGGAAGATTCCTTCTTATCATATAAGTGTTCCGATTACAGTGCATCCAACATAGGGGAAGATTCAGTGCCTTCCCCCTTAGACACCAACTATTCCACCTCTGATTCTTACACGTCGCCAACGTTTGCTGGAGATGAAAAAGAAACCGAAAACAAGCCATTTGCCAAAGAGGGAGATTTTGAGTCAAAAGATGCTAGCTTTACCACAGAGGAGACTGAAACCCCACCTCATTCACCGCAACAGCCACCTAGGAATAGAATTAGTTCAGGTCCGGGGAACCTAGAAATGTGGGCTTTACCTCATGCGGATACTAATTCTGAAATAAATACCACTCACAACCCAGATAAAGATTCACTCAAGACAGAGCCCACAAACGATAAGGACATGTTCATGGAGGATGATGTTGGGGAAAGCAGTCAGTCTAGTTACGACAACCCCAGCATGATGCAGCTGTACAATGAAACAAATCGACAGCTCACACTTTTGCACAGCAGCACCAACTCCCGGCAGTCGGCCGCAGACAGCATCGACTTGTGGAACAAAGTGATTCTGGAGGACACTCAGTCCACTGCGACTATCTCTGATAATGACTTGGACTGGGATGACTGCAGTGCAGGTGTGGCAATCCCTGGTGAAGGTCAAGCACAAGGATACATGGCTGAAAGTACTGAACCTGAAACCCGATTTTCAGTGAGACAGCTAGAACCGTGGGGCGTGGAGTATCAGGAAGCAAATCAGGCAGACTGGGGACTCCCTGCTTCTTCTGAGCATAGCAAGGATTCTGCTCCCAATGAATATCACTTGTTGAATGAAAAAAGTGGACAGCTAATCGCAAATAATATTTGGGATTCCGTCATGAGCGATAATGACCTGTCACCATTAATGTTACCAGGCCCATCGCATGTTACAGATGCAGAACAAAGCAGATCGCCCCCTGAGACTCCCAGCTCATCAGGAAAACTTCAGGACCGTGACATCCCAGACGTGCTACAAGTCCCTGGAGGCAGTGAATCAGGAGCACTCGATTCTGACCAACAAGACACATGCAGAGGAAACCTGCCAAGTGATACAATGTCGTTGGCGACCGGGCTTGAAAATCCAGGGCATTTTGTATGTTCAGATCCATGGGAAGGTCTTAGCTATGGACAAAGTGAAAGTGAGAAGGAAGCCCACAGAGCTGCTGATAGGGAGAGCCTCCATGAGGAGGAAGTGATGGATAGAGCCTGGGGGACTTCTGGAAAAGGGGAGGGTGACCGGGAATGCTCTTCCCCAGTTGCATCTGAACGTCAAGAAATCTGCGATGAGTCAGTCAAAATCAGCTCTCTTTTGGTCACTTCCAGTCCTCAGACTGAGGAACCCCAAGAGGTCTTAGTGCATGAGAAGGGATATTACAATCCAGACCCCTGTGATGTGCAAACAGAGGTGTCCACAAATCACCTGCAGGCAAAAGAGACCTGTGAAAAGCACGTGAGTAATCACAAAAATTCAGGTGAAACTACTGAAATTCCAGGTAGGCTGAATTCAACAAAAAATGTATCTTCACCTGAAATGAATCTTGAGGAAACTGAAGAATATAATATTCTGGAGCCAGAGACAGTGAACCAAGAGCCACCTCGTGAATGTCCCCAAAGCCTTGACGATTGGGATGGCCCTATAGACAGTGATATGCAGATGAGTTGTTCAAGTTCTGACATAACTAAGAATCTTGATGTTAAGAGTGCTGAAAATAGCCCTCCAGGAGCCAGTCCATCAGGAAACTATGACCGAGATAGTATTTCTAGTGGGTTTACTCATTCAAGTGCATCAAGTCCTGACCTAAATGATTCTTCAGCTGCACTGTTTTCCTGGGACTGTGGACCCAATCAGAAGGTGAATCAAGATGATTGGAGTAAACAGACTCACCAAGAATCTGAACTAATTACTACTGATAGCCAAGTAGAAGCAATTACTGAGACGAAGGACCTGGAGAAAAACAGAATGGATGGGTTTGAAAAGAGCTTAGATCACAAGGTTCATAAATTTGTAGAGCTTTGGAATGACTCAGTAGATGCTGATTCCTTTTCCTCTTTATCCAGCCCTGAAACAGGCAAACATTCTGAATATTCAGGTGCATACCATGAAAAAAATCTAATGGTTAGCCTTCAGGAAAAACATGAACATGATATTCCTGACACTGTGCAGCCAGAGGACGCCAAGTTCATTTCAACAAGCTCAGGTTCTGATGATGATAGTGTAGGTGATGGAGAGTCAGTGGAGAAAGACCTCCATTTGGCCACTTGCCACGTTGCTCAAAGCGAACCCAGAGCTTGGGATTCACTGAATGAATCTAGTAAGTTCTTGGTCAAGGAGGATCCCAAGTCTGAAGAATTATCCATCTATGTAGGCAGTTCAGAACCAGCAGAGACTGAGAATACATCAACCCTGTTCTGTGACAATCAGCAAAGCAGCCTTGATCACTCGAATTTCTCACCATTAAAGGAGACCGAAGAACAGATTACCACAGTGGATAGGGAGACGAGATCTTCTCCAGAAATGGGGAAGGCAGAAGATATCATATGGCAAGTATCTCCCAAAGCTGAACCAAAGGATGAAAATTATTCTAAATTGGAAATGCTTGACTTTTCCGCTGAAAGCACCAAGTGCTGGAATACCTCTCTACAGGAAGGGCAACCACCTGAGGCTACATTTGAAGGGGAATTACCTAACTCAGTTGGTGTCTTAGAGATTAATTCTTCAGTATATAAAAATGTGGATCCCTGGGGAGTACCCTTTCAGGGTGATACGGAGTCCATGGAAACACAGTATACTAACCCTTTCAGTGATAAACATCAGTCACCTTTTCTGGATAGTAATGGGGAGAACTCCCACAGGCAACTTTGGAACATTCAACCAAGGCAGCCAGACCCAGAAGCTGATCAGCTTAGCCAGCTTGTAGTATTGGACCAAATTAGAGAAAAGGATCTTGGAGAGCAAACCTTCATGTCTTCTGCTGGTGACAAACTCACTTCTGAAACACCTACTGAAGAGCAGTGTCAGAATACAGTGCTGCCCACCTGGGATCAGCCAGATCCAACATTGACGCACCCAGATGAAAATGGATGTGTTATAGCCAATGCTTCAACTATTGAGTATCAAGAAACAAATTGGTGGGAGGAAGAAAAATCACACCCCAGTGAAATGACAAATTCAAGCATTGCCTCAGAAGATTTTGCTGCTGTCAATTCTTCCATCCAGTTGATAAAGAAGTCAGGTGCTGAATGGGTTGGCTCTACCCCTAGTGAGGAACCCCAACGTGCGTTTGTTCCAGATATTTTACATGGCAACTTCCAAGATGGTGGGCAACTGGCCTCAGCTTCGCCTGACTTGTGGATAGATGCTAAGCAGCTCTTCAGTTTGAAAGCAGATGGTGAGAACCCTGACATACTGACTCACTGTGACCAGGACAGCAATTCCCAAGCTTCCAACAGTCCTGATATATGTCACGATTATGAAGCCAAGCAAGAGACTGAGCAGCACATCAGTGCTAGCATGGAACCTGAAGGGGAAGCCAGTGAGTTACATCTCACCGAGCCAAAGCTGGATGATGAACCCAGTCAAAAGCCTGAGCAGGAATTTGTCCCGTACAATTCAGAACTATATTCTGAAAACCTAATTCTACTGCCTCCAGTCAGTGTTCAAGCAAACACAAATGGCTCATCTCAGCCTGCTGCCTCTCATTATGGTTCTCCTGAACCTTCTGAACTAAATGGTGAAAACAACACAGGTTTAAAAGCATCAGAAAAAGGAACTGACCTAGATATGGCACCAATTTTGGAACCCAATGACAGCACAAGCCCAGTGATTAAAAATGTGGGAACCAGTATTTTTGTAACTCACCAAGAGCCAACTAGGGATGGCAGCAGCTCTTGGGTCTCAGAGAGCTTTTCTTCTGAAAGTCAGACATATTCAGGAGCCTTGTTGGAGCTTGAGCAACCTTTGACTGCTGAGAATCCTGCCTTCATTCCTGATGCTCTGCTAGCCTCAGACACTTGTCTGGATGTAAGTGAAGCTGCCTTTGACCACAGTTTCAGTGATGCCTCGGGTCTCAACACATCCACAGGAACGATAGATGACATGAGTAAATTGACATTATCAGAAGGCAATGTTGAAACACCAGTTGATGGGGATGTAGGGAAACAAGATATCTGTTCTTCTGAAGCCTCGTGGGGTGATTTTGAATATGATGCCATGGGCCAACATATTGATGAAGATTTAATGAAAGATCCTGAACACTTTCTCTATGGCGGTGATCATCTCTTGGAAGACGATGCTCAGAAACAATCTCTGGCACCTTACACACCTCCCTTTGATTTGTCCTATCTCACAGAACCTACTATTAGTGTTGAAACGACAGAGGAAGCTGGGGTTCCAGTGGATGAATCTCTGGGGAGCGACGCGGCAGAGACATTGCTTCCTGTCCTTCCTGATCGAAGAAGCAAGCAAAACCACACTGAGCCTAAAAACACACAGCCTGGACACCAACTGGTTGAACTGCACATTCATGAAGACCCTGAGTCAGTTTCTCTGTCAGTAGGAGGTGACTCCAACATAGAGTTGTCTCCATCAAACATTGACTGGGAAGTAGAAACAGATAGTTCGGATTCACCAGCAGGTGGAGACATAGGACCACCAAATGGTAAGAAATATCTCATTTCTCCATCCCGCCCCCCAGACACTGCTGCTTTCGTTCAATTAATGCATTTGCAAAACACTCTTCCTACCCATATGGGTAAAGAGGAACTAACTACATTTGCAATGCATGGCCAACCACATCTTTTATTGCAGCAGGAATGTCTACTGCTTGTATATTACCTGTCCTTGAGAGTGCATGAGGGAATTAAACAGCTTTACAAAATGAAAACATTTCTTTACTTTATTTCTCTTTAGATGGATCATTGCAAAGATCACAAATCACCTAATGTGTTAATTCAGTCTTGTTCTCCCCTTCTCGCCTTCATCTTCCACATTTAGGAGCCAGCAGGGGAATTTTGGAGTTGAAAGCAGAGAAAATAATTCCTACCCAAGAGCCTGAGCAGATAAAACCTGAACACGGGGAAGAAAGGTACACAGAACAGAGTGAAGATCATCAGGCACAACACATGGATTACATACTTGTAAACCATGAAGAAAATTCACCCCTAAAACTGGAGTCCTGTGAGGCAAGAGAAAGCACATCTGAACTGGAAGAGTTTCATATAGGTTCTGGACAAATGAACCAGCCAGAAACTCAATTAGCAAGCTTCCCAGACACGTGTCAGCCTCCCTCCTTAAATGAAAGAAAAGAGCCTTCTATAGAGAGAATGTCTTCCAAAGATGATAAGAGATCATCTCTTGAAACCTCTGGACAAGACCAGAGTTGGATGGTCTTGGGGCATGGTGAGGTTGGCAATCCATCATCAGAGGCGAGGGAAGAAGGACCTGGATGGTCTGGCAAGGCTGTGGAGCCAGCCTCTGATGACGACTTCGGCAAGGGTCCCCCAATGCAGCTTCTGGGAGAAATGAAGCCTCCAGAATCTTCAGCACTAGAAGAAGCCTCTAGTCTGGGCCGCCAATCACAGAAGAGCAAGATCCAAAGCAGGGCTGCCCCAGATGCAGTTATGTTGCAGGCTGTCACCCATGACAATGAATGGGAAATGCTTTCACCACAGCCTTCTCAGAAAAATATGATCCCTGGAATGGAAACAGAGGAGGAGACAGAGTTTCTTGAGCCCAGAACAAGGAAACCAACACCAAATGGGTAAGCAAAAAGCTAAATTTTTTTTTTCCTGTAAACTATTTTATTGGTAACGAGGGAAATGGTGAGGGATGATGGAATTTGAAGAATACCTTGATAATAGGACCTTTGCTGATGTTTATGCAAAGCATATCACCAATAAAAGCAGCTGCATGATAACCATAATGAGAATGATGATTTGTGTATAGTTTCAGCCCCCAAAGCATCTTCAGCTCCTAGGCAGAATCTTATATTTACCCTCCTGATATTTATACTGACTGCAGCTACTCAATACTAATATCACCCTTAAATAGGCAGTTGGAACCAGAGAGGGGAGGGCACTAACATTTATTCATGGTACAAGGCAGTTTGCACGTATTATATCATTTAATCCTTACAGCAACCCTGAGGTAGTAGGTATTATTATCTTTAGTTTACACATACTGATGCGGGGAGGGGACTTAAGGCTAAGAAAGTTTCTATAACTTGTCTAGAATTGAGTAACCAGAATGAACAGTCTAGTATTCAAAGTTTTTCACCCTCAAAGCTTGTACTTTTCCAGCAGACACATTGTCATACAGAAAAGGCAATTCTGGTTTTAGGTAAGCACCTAACTTACCATAGGAATAAGGAGGCTCCACAGCAGGCTCATAATCTTAGTGTGAAACATCATTCCCTAACTGGCTGAAAAATTAGCAAACAACCATCAAACCAGTGATTCATTCATTCATTCATTCATTCATTCACCATATGGTTTTTGAGAATCTGTTCTGCATGGACTGGCTGGGTAGCCAGTAAATATATAATAGGGAACAGGGTGTCATCCCTTCCTTCAAGCTTTCAGACCCTGCTGATACTGTTTAGGGTTGTTCATTTCTCTTTGTTTGCCCTGATACAGCCCTCCTGCTTCCAGGGACAAAAGGGAAAATTGTGAAAAGTAACTTTAGTAAGGAGGAAAATCATATTTCCCCCTTGAAATATAGTGGAGAGGAAAAAATACCTTTTTCCTACCCATTTTGGGAGTATAAAAGACTATATACCCCACATATCCAGTGTGGATCAAGGAATCTGGATTCTACCTGGGCTCTATCGTATACGGTATGTATTTGAGGGTAACCCTAGGCTTCAGTTTCCTCATCTGTAAAACCAGAGTGTTGGACTTAAGATCTGAAGCCTTCCTTCAGTATTAAATCCTGGGGATCCAATTTATGTATAAATGCAGTGTATCCAGGAGAGCTTTGGTATTCACAAATTATATTTCTCCAGGAAAGGCACAGAGAACACAGAAAGAATAGTAGGGGTATATTGAGGGTTGGGAAATTACCACAAAGAGTTAAAAGCTGTGCCATATTCAAGTGTGGCTTCATAAATCCAGACATATTCAGCTGGCTTAATCTTTCTTTCTTCCTGTCAAGCTATTTCCTTCCAGAGACCCCAGATCCGTTATCAGAAAGAGAGCAGCAGATGGATCCCAGCAGCCCTGCTGGCATTGTTATAGATTGAGCTAAGAACTCAGGCAGCTTCAAGTTGGCTGAGCTATTGTTTGGCTTTTTGTCTGCATTTTGCACATGCCCCTGAAATCCAACAGATGATAATGGTCAATTGTGCCACAAGCCCCTTTACTTTCAATAAGATTTTTTGGCTCATCTCTTTTTGCTCCGTCCCTACAGTAATGAAAGTTTTCTCACAGTTGGGGGAGGGGGCAGATATTCACCGGCCTTTGAATTATCTTTTACCTAAAGAATTTACTCTGAAATATTTGTGGTATTAAAATACTAGTATCATTACTAGTATTAGTATTAATACTAACATTAAAATATTAGTATTTGAAAACTTCCCTCTGCTAAATTTTGGGATGGGGCAGAGTTGTCTACAGCAGTGATTCTATAAGTGTGTGTGTGTGGGGGTCCAAAACCAGTGGCCCTGAGGTACCCATCACCTGGGTACTACTTAGAAAAGCACCAATGTCAGCTCCACCCTAGACCTCCTGAATCAAGAGCTTGGGGGGGTGGGCCGAGCCATCTGTGTTTCAGCACCTCCAGGTGCTTCTGTTGTATGCTAAGGTTTGAGAATCACTGATCTGAAACTTACTCCCAGCCCTCTAGGAGTTTACAGTTTAATAAGGGATTTAAATGTAAGCATAAAGATAAATAGTAGTGTAATACTTAAATCAAGATAGGTAATAACCAACGTCAGATTAAATAGAAATAGATCCCAATTACAAGCATTTGCCAGGGGCCAGGTACTAAGCCCTGTATATGCACAGTCTCACATTACTATGGCAACTGTATGAGGTAAGAATTACACAAGGCAGGAAACTGATGTTCAGAAAGGTTGACTCACTTGCTGTGGTTTATAGTTAGAAAATGAAGAAACTGGGATTTGAATTTGAGCCTCTATGTGTCCAGAGTGTATGTTAATGCTGGGAAGGTCAGGGGAGAGGCATCTGTGGAGTGCACTTTTATGGAGGAACCAGGGGCAGCTTATTATCCATCAGCATCAGGAGACAGAGGACCAAGGGCCCATGGTCCTTTAAGAGGCCCATGTGATGCTTTGGATTTCTTTTAAAACCAAGAAGAAAATTACTTATATTTCTTTCTACCAACAAGGATGTAAAATAAATGTTGAGATTTTTTTTTTTTAACAAAGGAAGGAGCCCATGAAGGCAAAAGTACCCAAGTCCCATGCAAGTCATACTGCACACTGCAAGGTGCAATTCGAGTTGGGCATTCACTGAAGGTCATAATCTGGAAAGGCACAGAAGAGGGTGAGAGGCCAGCCAAGTTCACTGGGGAAAGTAGGATGAAGGAAATCATAGAGACAGGAAGGGAATCACAGGAGCAATATAATAAGATAGCCATATTTTCCTAACCCAAAACCTGGATGCATATTCTGACACAAAATCTCATCATAGGACAGAATACCAAAAATCCCGACTGTTCTGAAAAAAACAAAAAAAAAACACAAACAAAACCAAAACAAAACAAAAAACCTAAACCTTGTCTGAAAAACCAGAAGTGGGCTGATTGTCTACAGGCTATGACATACCAGCTATACATTGGCTTCTTGCCCTCCCTCACCCAGGTGCACCCTTTTTCAGCTTTCACACTGTTTTGAGAGCAGTAAGCTATGTTTTCAAAACCTGAGGAAGCATTTGAAAGATGCCTTTTCTCTTCATCATCCACCTCCTGACTCTTGTTAATGCTTGTTATGAGTGCTGACAGATAAACTCTCTCCCTTGAGATTTTCAGTGCTTGTGTTCTGGTTCCCTAGAATCAATCTTCCAAGAGACTTTTGCCAACACCTTGGTTATCCTCCAGCTGTACACCCACCAGTTCAGGATTGCACACTAACCCCAGAGACAGTGATGGATGGGCCTGATCTTTCCTATGTGGTCACAGAGAACATCTGCAGAATAATCTGCAGCAAACATACTTTTCTGAAAATGAAGAGCCACTTATATGTTTATGAGTAAAGAAGACATGGCTGCAAAGATATCATGTGAAGAAATGAATATTTGATTATGTATTAGTCAGGGTTCTCCAGAGAAACAGAACCAATAGGAGCAATAAGAGATTAGGTAGATAGATAGATGATAGATAGGTAGGTAGATAGATAAATAGATAGATAGATAGATAGATAGATAGATAGATAGATAGATAGATAGATAGAAATTGTTTTAAGGTATTGGAATAGGCTCACACAATTTTAGGAGTAGGCAAGTCTGAAATCTGAAGGATAGGCCAGTGCTAGAGTTTCTTCTTTTAGGGGAAACTTCAGACTTTGATTTTACAGCCCTCAACTGATTGGATGAGGCCTACCCATATGTTGTAGAGTAATCTGCCTTACTCAAAGTTTGCTGATTTCAATGTTAATCACACCTGAAAAATACTTTCACAGCAACAGCTAGACTGGTGTTTGCCCAAATAATGGCACCATAGCCTAGCCAAGTTGACATATAATACTAATCATAGTTACATTCAAAAATCTGAACTACATGCTAAGTGAGCGTGAAACCATTAACATTTGTAAACTCACCATCTGAATTATACAAAAATGAAACAATTGATATACAAATATATTGGCTTTCTATAGGTGCAGGGCAAGGAAATAGCTGTGCAAGGTGATGAAAGGAAATGATTTCCAAGAGGACTAAGATAATACTTGTCCAGTCCTTTGTACATACTTGCAGCAGTGGGTGGCAGGGCGTAAGGGCAGAAGGGAAGGGGGGAGGCGGAGCTATTGTCACGTGTACTTTTGAAACACAGTGTTTGGAAGTAACTTGATTTTTATATTTGTGGAGCTATACCTTGTCTCCTAGCTCTGAGAGGTGACTTGAGTTACTTGGTCTTCCCTAACATAAAAATGACCTTCAAACACAACATATTTTATATCCCACATGACCTGCTTCTTATGGTGATCTCTGTACAGTCTTTCTTTTTGAAACTATTAATTTTTGGCCTTTATTTCTGTTTGACAAGATTATGGAAAATAATTCATAGTTCATCCTGTGACACCATTAGATCTTTTTATGTTTTTCACAAGACCTTCTTAAATCAGGCTTTTTCTGTTGACTTATGGTTGAGGAATTAGTACATTGGGTCTCATACCATGTGAATATTGAAAATGAAAAACCAGTGAAGAAGTAATCTGTCAACTCTTTCTGTCAATGTTGGGTGATGATATATTTGAGCGCTCGGAGAAGAACTGGGCTCTTTGAGCACATTCTGCCTGCTTTCTGGGTCCTGCTCTGTGGATGGGCTGGATCCCAATTCCAAACATTTGTCCTTTCTTTCATGCAAGTTGATATCCATAGACTACAGTATTGCCTTATTTATTCACTGTGTTTTGGCTTTGCCCTGAACTAAACCTGGAAGACCAAACTTGGCACTGACTCTGTTAATTTATTTTTGTAATTATATTTCATCAATTGGTGTGTTTGGTGAGTTGGTGGCCGTAATTAAAGTTTTATTTATTTTATTTATTTATTTATTTTGAGGGTAGTGTCACTGGCCCTCATATGTGGGACCGAACCCGGGGCCGCCGGCTTCCCAAGCCAGCGCTTAACCACCATGCCACTCAGCCGGCCCGGTAATTAAAGTTTTAAATGTGCACTTTAATTCAGGTCTTAGCCTCCTTTTTTTAAAAAAGAAAATTAATTTTGGGGGGTGTCTCTCCCCCATCCTCCTCCCCGCCCCTGCCACCTCTGCACCTCCGGCCAGCCCTACCTAGAATTCCAATACATGCTTGCAGATAGGTAAATACGTCATTTTCTTTGGTCCACCCAATCTCCATATAAGATAGATGGGGCAAGTTTTATCATCCTTTTGTTCATAGATGAGCAAACTGACTCAATAAATGAGCTGTTTAATGTCATCCAGAAATGAGAGAGTGGGAAAGTTGGGATTAGAACTGAAATCTTTTCCCTCCTAGCCCAGTGCTTGTCCATAATATATAGAGGGCAAGACAATTATTTTTTTGAACTTATTCTATCGGTTGATTGATGCATTTATTCCCATTGAAAGGCACTTCAAGTTTAATAGCCAAAGTTCCCAGCACAGTATTTTGAGAATAACTGCGTCAGAACTTGCCTCCAACTCTTCACACTGTCATGCAACCTCCTGACCTCTTTTCAGTCCTGATCACCTATTTCCTACCACAGCAAATCTGTGACAGCTGCTGTCGTCAGTGGGCAGCTCCCTGTCTGTGGTGTATGCTGCCAGCCCGAGAGGCCAAAGGCCAGAGGGAGGTGAGAGCATCAAAACCCCTCCATGTACATTTAAGTTTTCCAAATATTTATAGATATGATATTTTGTGGCAAGGGATTTTATAGCAAGAAAAAGCCACAAGTGCCAAGATGAGGTGAAACAACTCAGCTGTCTCGTGGGAGGAACACCCACAGAGGAACCCTTTTGTGTTGTGTTGGCTTCTAGTTTGAGGGGAAAAAAATCCAAGTTACTTCTCAGAATGGCAAAATCTCAAAACTAATGTCAGAAAAATAGACCTCCATGAAAATTGAAGGCATTTGAGAGAGACAAGAGGTCATGGCTTTTAAATGCAGAATGTATTTGTGTGTCAGTGACCTAGCAGAAAAAAGATGACACATTCAAATAAGGAAATTTGACAAATATTTAATAAAAGGAGCATTTAGAAAGATGGAGACAAAGTGTGAGGAACCCATATGGAATAGTGCAATAACCCAGGAGTAGTAACGATACAGCTGTTATTATTCTTAGGCGAGGAGAGGGGTGATTACCAGAACCCAAAACAGGAATTTTAGGTAGAAAAGTCCACACTGAAAGGAGCAGTGATCTGATGAGGGACATAGCTAGCCTGAGGCAGTTGTACAGGGAGGAAGCCAGGCGACTGCATATCCTTGATTTCCCTCAGAACTTCCATCAGTTCAAAACCAAGTGGAATTTAGAGGGTGAAGGAGCCTCCTGGGGCAGAGAGCCGGTGGAGTAAATAGGATGGTGGGCCTGAAGAAGCAAGCCGAAGTTATTCAGCTGGTTATTACTTGGAGAGTGGTAGAACCTCAACTTCTGAAAAGTCTACTGAGATATATTAACATACAGGATTAGTTAACTATTCCCCCAGGGCATTGGAAGATCTGTTTCGAAGATGTACCTAAGAGCTCTCTTAGAACAAAGGCTGTCAAAAATTGTCTTTCCAGGATTGGATCACCTTTGTGGAAATCCAAGCTATCCCAGTGGAGGAAATTAGAATGCTACCTTCCCTCCATTTGAACTATTGGTGAAGGGATATGGCTTCTTCAATTGCCAGCATAAGAGAGTTTTGTTATAGGTAATGGCCAGGGAGTAACATTTTTAATTCACTCCCATAAACTATCTCAAAATGTTGATAAACTCAGAATCAGAATTTATGGAAGATTGAGTAAGAAATATGTAATGCATATGTTTCATTACATGTTCCAAAGTCTGCCCTGGATTAAGCCCAAACCAGCAGAGAACTGTGTACATGTATTGGGTTGCAGAGGACACCATAGAGTTTCTTCATCCCATATTGTTTTTGTTGTGTACCATTGGCCTACCTTGATGGGAAACTTGAGATCTGAGGATGTGGTTTGGCTTATATATCTTTATATCCCACACCGCCTTAAATAGCATATATATTCATTATGTTGTGACTTAAAGTCAACTATTGGTTGAAGGGGGATAAAGAGTCATTTAGATGAGTTAATCTTAGAAACATTAGTGGATATCTAGATTCCTTCCACCATGCAAAATCATTTAAATTTTCATAAACAACAATGGCCTATGATTTTCCTTCATCATGCACTCTTGTCTGGTTTGGGAATCAGTTATACTGGCACAATTAAACAAACTAGAGAGCTTTCCCTCTTTTTTCTATTCTTTCGAATAACTTGTATAATCCTGGAGGGTCATCTAATCCATAAGGGTTAAGTAATACTCATTTATAAAAATGTGTCTGTTGCTTATTTGGGGTGGATAGATATTTTTACCGGTAGTTTGATTTCTTAATTATTACTGATCTGTTCCGGTTTTTCTAATTCATTCTGCATCAACTTTGCTACTTAATATTTTTCTAGAAAATTGTCCATTTCATCAAAGGTTTCAAAATTTTTGGAATAAAGTTTGTAAAATCTTTCATTATTTTTTAAATCTATACTTTATCTATAGTTATATATTTTTTATTTCTAATATTATTTATTTGTATCTTCTCTCTTTTTCCTTGTTCATGCTTTCCAGAGATGAGTTCATTTTATTAGTCTTTTCTAATAACTAGATTTGGTTTTGTTGATTTTTTTTTCCTATTTCCTTGCTTTCTACTTTATTAAATTTTGCTTTTATTTATTTTTTCCTGATATTAATATTGCTATACTAGCTTCCTTTTTGGTAGTATGTGTCATGTTCTTTCTGTTTATCTCAGAGATACCAGCTTTTGCCACTGAGCACCAATCACTATTTACTTCTGCCAACATCTCCATATAACTATGAGCTCAAGGAGTGCCAGATACTCATATGCCCCTACTGCTAACTTCCAATTCCAGTGTAAGAGGGAAATTGGGTATGGAATTGTTTGTCAGACCTGGATCTTTCTTCTAATCATGTTGGAGGTAGCTCCCTTCTCAACTTTATTGTAATGATCCAGCTGAGCATCATTACCTACCTGAGCCCCAGTTTCTCATCTGTAAGCTATCAGCCCAGCACAAACACAATCCATCGAGCCTTGCCCTGGTCATCCACATGGATCCTTCATCTAGACTCATGTCTCCATCCTATCCAACTGGCCCTATAAACCATTCTCCACTTATGGGCTTGAGTGAGACTTTCAAATGTAAATATTGTCCTATCACTACCCACCTTCTTAAAAAACCTCCAATTTTGGAATAAAATCCTAATTCTTTTTTTTTTTTAAGATTTTTTTTGGGGGTATTGGGGAGGGTAACAGACAAGTTGCTGTCCTTTTGTTCTTCAGTCTAGTTGCGGAGGACATTGCTTCACTGGCCCATGTTGGCATCATCATTGCGCTCTTCCCGGATGAGGCAGATAGGTCGCTGACCTCTGGATGGCCATTCACAGCAGCTATCAGCAGCTTACTCTGGCTGCCGGCTGCTCACGCTGGCTGCCGGCCATTCACTGTAGCTTATGGCAGCCCACTGTAGGACGGGCTGCAGCCTACACGGTCACTAGGACTCAACGCAGCCCAGCTCCAGGTCGAGCTGTTGTTCACCACCTTAGCTGTAGAGGGCAGTGACGGGCCCTCATATGTGGGATCCAAACGGGGCCACCAAACTGGGGCCACTGGCATCCCAAGCCAGCTCTTAACCAATGTGCCACTCGGCGGGCCCAAAATCCTAATTCTTTACTATAGCCTGTAAGATCACTTGTGTCTCAGTTACTGCTTACATCAGTGATCACTTAGACCACTCTCCATCAGTCTGCAGTCTTGCAAGCCTGATTCATTTCCAGTTTAGTGCTTTAGTGTAAGCTGCATTTTCCATCTAGAATGTTCTTGACATGGCTGGCTTATTCTCATTATATATGACTCCCTAGCTTCTATAACTGCTCATCTAAAGTACCAGTTACTGTACCGCCAAATTATTCTAGCCCAGTGGTTCTTAACCGGGGTGATTTTGCCTCCCTACCCAGGGAACATCTGTAATGTCTGGAGACATTTTTGGTTTTCACAACTGGAGTAGATGCTACTGTCATCTCGTGGGGAGAGGCCATGGATGCTGCTACATATCCTAAAATTCACAAGAGAGCCCCCCACAGCAAAGGATTATCCAGTCTTAAATGTCAATAGTGCTGAGATTGAGAACCAAGCTCCTTCCAAAAACCCTGCTTTATTTTCTCCCTACCACTTTTTTTCTATGTGAAAAGATCTTCTATTTGTTTGATTGATTTTGCTGTGTCTGTCTCCACCTATGAGAATGTACCCTCTAGGAAAGCAGAAATTTGATTTGTCTTGCTCATCACTGTACCTCTATAGCACTTTGAACAGCACCTGCCGCATAATAGGCACCCCATAAATATGCCTGATTAAAGAAATGGAAAAGAAAGTGAAGTTTGTCAAACATAATTTGCTTTTTTTTTTTTTTCCTGAGGGAAGTGTCACTGGCCCTCATAAGTGGTACCCGAACCGGGGCCGCTGTCTTCCCAAGCCAGTGCTTAACCGCGGTGCCACTGGGCCAGCAGACATAATTTGCTTTTAATGAAACTGTAATTTCTAGTGTTTGCTGCTTCCTTTTCCAAGGCAGATGTGTGAAATTTAGTTTGGGAATGTCTTAATCAGTTTGGGCTGCTATAAAAATTTACTATAGACTGGGTGGCTTATAAACAACAGAAATTTATTTCTCACAGTTCTGGAAGCTGGAAGTCTCAAATCAGGGTGCCACTGTGGTCAGGTTCTACCAAAGGCCCTCTTCCCAGTTACAGACTGCTGAGTTCTCATTGTATCCTCACAAGGCAGAAAGATAGAAAGAACTATCTAGGGTCTCTTATAAGGGTACTAATTCCATTTATAAGGGTTCCACCCTCATGATCTCATCTAATCCTAATATACTTCTCAAAGACCCCACCTCTTAATACCATCACATGGTGGGCAAGAAGGAGGGTTTCAACATATTAATCTGGGGACACACATGCACTCAATTCATAACAGGAATATGTGTGTTTCTTTTCTAATGTTGCAAAATTCATCTTTCCCCTTCTTTTGAAATTTGAGCTCATCGTTACCTATTTTTAGTGTTCTAGTGCTTTTCCTGTTCGTTACAGTTCCTCCAAGATTCTCAGAGCCTTTCAGTTTTCTTAAAGTGCCATTATCCACTTCACTCAGCCTCCTGGAGAAAAATAATTGTGCCTGTTCAATTTCTTGATTATCTGTTGCCTATACCATTTTGATTGTCCAAAGAGGAAAAAATTTTCTACTTACTTAGTCACCTGTTAGGCCATTAACTCAAATAGCAGTTGACAATATATAACCTTCAAAGACTTTTTTTAAACCTCAACTCACTAAATAATAACTTTCAAGTATCAGGCTCTCAAAGAATAAGTAAAATTCCACTGGAGAATTTGGCTTCTACCATGTCTTTTTTTGTCTACATAATGATCAGGATGCTACTTATTGCGTTTAAGCAGTAATTCTTATTTTTCAAAATAATTGTAACCACTTCCATGTAATGAATAAAATAATACATTTCCTCAAGTGGTCAGCTGACTCTGAGTTAAGACCTTTATGCACTGGTACAATCTGAGAGAATATCCTATAAGACAAAAGGAAATATCACTGGTGATAACAGATGTCTCACATTTACCCATTTAATGAAGTATTACTTAAACCTTGTAAAGGTATCTGTGACTGGCCTGATGATTAACTTAATCATCCCCCCCCCCCCCCCGCATCAATTGTTGACTTTTAAAAGAGGTATTATTATTTAAAACAGATTTAGTTACAGTGTTTGTTCTTCCCACACTTAGCTCTTCTTTCTGTAGCCTCCAACTGCTGCCTTTTGCCATCTGGGAAGGGTAACTCCTAATGAACCAGCACTTCACAAAGACGTGACCCCATTTTTCAGCTATCACTGTGGCACCCAGAGTACAACCAGTTCTGAAGCCATCTATTCTACCTTGACGATTTGGGGCTCATCTTGGCTTTAGGGAACATACTTAGGCTTTTGCTGAACCTCTGGAAGTCAGTGACCCTTCCAAGTCACACCCTCCCAATTGCCCCACTCCTAATCTCTTCCAGAGCTGAAAGATGTATGGCACATGAGAAATGATTTCAGAACTGCTCATAGTTCTGAAGACTTTTGTAAGCTTTTAGTTTAAATAAAGATATAAAAATTTGCTTCTTCTTCTCTCCCTTCTACACTGCCCTCCCACCACCCGCAATAGCCATAGGGTGGACAAGAAATGCCCTTCATTTTAAGAATAGGAGCTAACATTTCTTAAGTACTTACCGTGGCCAGGTCCTCTGCTGAGTAATTCACGTCACCATTTTATTAGAGTTAGATCAATTGGAGATTACCTAAAACTGCCCTATCCCCCTATCCTATCATAGCCCACTCCCCAAAAACAGAAAAGGATCTCATGTAGCATGGGATTTCTAACAACCTAGTTCTGAAGATGGTATCCATAGTTACTTTTCACATTGACATTTTGCCTGATTATGACTAGAAGTCTTTGTTTGCTTTGTCTGACAATGTACTTTTTTCTTTGAAGATCAATCAAATGAATGCATGCCTTTTTATTATGCAAACTTTTCATTCATATTTCATGTGCCTTAACTACATCAAATATTTCTGCTGGCATTTTTAGCATTAATAGTAGTATTTGTAGCTAACATTTATTGTGAGTTTATTTTAACTGAGACTCTCTAAGATCTCTGCCTCGATTATCTTACTTTAAAGTAACTTTAATATTATTATTACTTAATTGTGAATCAGCAGCTTGAGTTGTCAGGCTGCTTAGTAATTGGTCTTTACTTGCTAGTAAGTAGTGGAAGTCAGATTCCAACTTGGCTCTTCTGACTCCAGCATCCAGGTGCTTAAACGGCCACTCCCTTGTCTCCCAACAACTGTTGGATCTTGAGCCAACGTCCTAACTTTCTCTAGAACCTCCCCAGTTGAACTTTTTAATGTAGCCCACTATGCTTCCATATAGTCCATTGTTATTCATAGTCCATGAAATGAAAATAATTACACTGCTTTCTTACTGGGAGTGCTTTGAAGCTATGCGATTTTTTTTTTTAAGAGAATTTAGGGGAACTAAATTCTTTCCAATCAGCACTTTAAGCCCATTCACACCCAATCTCATTCAGGAACTGGAGTGGCAGCAAGATTTCTGAGCAAAAATAAAAATCAAGGGGCATTTCTGACTCCACAACCTGGGAGAAAGAATATTTTACATTTCTAAGTGGCACTCTGCACAGCCCCAGCCAGAGCAGCCGTGGTGGCCGGTACACTGGGAGATCTGGGAGGCAGGTGATCATCCTTATTTAGATGTGCCAGTGGTCATGTGACCAGAAAATGGAGGCGAATCTGTATTTCCAGCTAACTGCTCCAGAAGGGAGACGTGAGGAGCTGTGACGGAGCATCCTTGTCACCTTCCTGGTAGCCAGCCTCCTTGTAAGCTCCGGAGGTAGGTGGGTCCTGGGGCTGCTTTAGAAGGATCGGGTGTGGGGAGGACAGATTGTAATGGAGAGTGTTGTTCTCACAACTGGTCTGTTGCTGCTGGGAAGTTGGAGGGGGCAAAAGGAGGGGGCTGAGAGGATGCGGAGCTCTGCCCAGGCCCTGGAAAGTGACAGCTGGCAGCTGCTTTTCACTTCCTATCAATTCATCCTGGAAAGGCTTGTGGTCCTTTATGCCATCCCCCGTCCCTCCCTCAGTGATCAGGTAATTAGGGAACACAGACTCTGCACAGCTATAAACATTTTTTATTCCTGTATGTCTATAAGAGAATGGAGATAGCAAATCAAAGGAAGTGACAGTTTGGAAACTGTTTAGCACTCTTGCCTAATTGTATTATAATGTCTATTTGGATTCTTGGACAAGCAGAGTGACCCTGGTACAATTGCATCTTTATTTTTTTTATATTATTGCTAATAGGTATTAAAGGTAGTAACATAACATACACTTCTTTTTTTTTTCTAATGAATCTTGTAACCTTTAAATATTACCTAAGTTCTGAGATGCAGAAATAGGTCATCCTCAAAAATAAGCTTATGTCGTTTTCTGTTGCCTTTTTGAAACCAAGAGACAGAATATGCTGTTTAGACAATATCGATATTTCCCTGAGAAACTAAGCTATGTGAACAACTAAAAAGAGAAAATCACCTGGTCAATTTCAAATAAGAAATAAACAGGTTATTAAATTCCTCTGTGGAAACCAAAAAAAAAAAAAAAAAAATCAACCAACAAAACTAGACTTAGAAGGAGTGATTTAAAGCATGATTCTGCCTCAGATCAGAGTACTGGTCATGGTGATTTAAGGGAGGGGGACATAATCTCTATAAACTGCCCCTCCTTTCATATGGACTCTTGGCATGGTGTGGATCTTATGTAAACTGCTATGCGAGCACAGGTTCCTGGCTCACTTCCAACCAGATGGCCGCCCCGAGCCCCTCCTAGAGAGAAAAATGGGAGCTGCCACTGAAGAAGTCCATTTCAAATGTTCATTTGATGATAGTGTTCTTAAAATCATAATTGGCAATATTCACAGAATGTAACCTCTGTAATCACTAGATCAAAATTCCTGGTGAAAGAAATTGGGCCACAAAATTTCTCTTAATTGATAACAGAGACTTCTTATCTGGGAGGAAACAACTGCCTGTATGGAAGTGTCTCCATTAGTAAATTACATGTATTTAGGATAGTGAAAGCTCTGTACTTTAAAATGGCCTGGACCTTGTGCTGCAATCAAAAACAAGTAAAGAACAAGATATGAGGCTGTTGTCATTCACAGTCAGCATCCCCAGGTGATTTTGCTTTGTAATGCAGAGTTACCCTCAGGTCCTAAATAAGCTCTAGTGTCTCATAGGTGCTTAAGGATAATAAGCCAGATTTCCTTCCTATTAACAGGAAGTGAGCTAACTTTCCCTCAATGGTTAAGGCCTTCTTTGATGCATCCCAGTGAATTTCCATTTACATCGCACTTGGTTTTTCATTTTTGAATGGTTTTGTACTGGGAAAGGATTTATTTCTTGTTAAAGAATCACAATACTTTCTTGACCTTTAGACGTCATACTTTCTAGCTAGGTAGAAGACAAGGTGAGGGGTTTGCAGGTACTCAGGATAGGTGATGATGGGAATGCTGGAATTCAACTACAGCAAATAAAAGCTTGTTTTTTTCTTTATAGCTGGCCTGCAATTGCTTGCCCTGTGGCATGCCAAGATTTTGCAGATAGAGGCTTTACATGAACCACGTTCTTGCTAGAGTAGTTTTTAATTTGGGATGGGTTCTCGATTCCTTATCAATCCCAGTTACTAGGATAATTGGGAATGAGAAGTGGCAGAGGAAAAAGTGGTGGAGGACAGAGTCTGCCCCTGGAATCCTATTTGCATCAGAATTGACAAAGTACATTTAGCCTTCTGGACTAATAATGGCTGGAATCATGGGGTCCTGGTGGATATGTGTGCAAGAGAGGGGTGGATGAGGCAGGACTGGATGCATCTGGTCTGAGCATCATTATCATTTGAGAACTCTGTCACACCATTTGCATGCAATTTTTGATAGTTGCGTAATTCTCTATATTGTTCTTGCATCCTGAATTTTAGTAGCTAAAATAATATAAGCTGAAATAAATCTTAGAATTTTTTGACTCACTTCTTCAGTTTACAGGCAAGAAAATTAGCGCTAGAGTAAGGATTGGATTAAGATCACAGTCAGTGGCTGGGCTGGGATTAGAACCAGGGTGGCCCAGCTCTTGATCTTGTGCTATTTTCCTCCCACCCCAGGACCTTTGAGAAGCCCTTAGTAAAATCTGATCTATGCATTTGAATTTCTCAGGACTTAAAAAAAAAAAATCTAGTACTCTTTTTTTTTTTTTTTTAAAGAATAAGATGGCATTTCTTAATTCCTTACAACCCTTAGAAATTTGGGGAAATGAAACTGAATACCACTCTCAGAACTTGTGTATTTTTTTATGAATAAGATGCTTCCTAAGGACTGTGTGTGGTGCAAATGTAATTAAGATGCAGTCTTTTACCTTACTCTAGCAGAGAAAAAGGGGATAGAACAGTTGGCTTGCAAAGGGTGGAGTCAAGTCAATTCCATAAGAGGTATAACCATGGGGCTCTGGGCCCGCAAAGGTCAGAGAGTCTTGCTCCTTCACTTTGTTCTACGGGAGCAAGGACAGGCTCATAGATGAGGGAGATTCAATAGTTGAGGGAAGGAACGCTTCAGCAGGAGGGAATATAAACCAAACTATAGTGGCAGAAGAGCTCTCATTAGCATGGCTTGGGAAACTAGGAGCTCATTTTGCCTGAAAGATAGAGCATTTGGGGATGCTAAGCATGGACTGATCTAAATGGCGGAGAGCCCTGAGGGTCAAACAAGGAAGTTTGTATTGAATGTGTTGGCCATGAGAAGCCAGTGTTTCATGACCTGGGTGCTGTGATTGGCTATAGAATGGGAATGGTGCAAGAGAAGTGGGAGGCAAAATGGGAGCTGGTCATCCACCTGAAACATAAAAGAGGATGGAACTTTGCCTGGGATGCAAAGAAGGGGCCAATTCCAGAACTGCAGAGAGGGAAGAAAGGTGTAGTGCTTGAACATTGAGGGAGATGAGAATCCAATGGGGAGGTCCCTGAAGAAGAATTGGCACTCCCTGTGATAGGTTATCATTTCATTCCTCATGATGGAGAATCTGCAGCCTTGCTGCATTTGATATATGTTAATATAAACAGTGGGAAGAAAGCATCAGTCTCTCTCATCTGAACAAGATACGGCCAACGTTGACAAAAACACTTGCAGAAAGTTATACCCACATCAGATTAGTCAGCATGAGGTCATGGTCCCAAAGCTGGACCATGGTTTCTATGACTACACTTCCACTGTTACAAAGAGCACAGGTCTGCAAGGCTCTGTATCTACTGAGGTTGACCTATTGGGGTGAAGTATGAAGAGGATGGTGACATTTTCCTCCAATCATCCTCTTCTCTCCTGGGCAGTGGCTGTCTGACTCTAATCTCACAAGGAGAGGAAGTCAAGAACTCGCAGTTTGAAAACAGGGATGAGGCCAAATGGTGCCCCTGAAAAGCTCCAAAAAGATTCTGACTCAGGGCCGGCCGAGTGGCGCATTGGTTAAGCGCTGGTTTTGGGATGCCAGCGGCCCCGGTTCGGATCCCACATGAGGGCCAGTGACACTGCCCTCTACAGCTAACAACAGCTCCACCTAGAGCTGGGCTGTGCGAGCCCCGGTAATGGTGTGGGCTGCAGCCCCTGCTGCAGTGGGCTGCCATAGGCTACAGTGAGTGGCCCGCAGCCAGCGTGAGCGGCTGGCAGCCAGCGTGAGCTGCCAATAGCCACGGTGAGCGACCATCCAGAGGCCAGTGACCGATCTGCCTCATCCGTGAAGAGCGCAATGACGATACCAACAGTGAAGCAACATTCTCCGCAACTAAACTGAAGAACAAAAAGACAGCAACTTGTCTGTTCCCCTTCCCCGATTCCCCAACACTGTTCCCCTCAACCAATTCCCCAATAAAATCTTAAAAAAAAAAATATGAGGCCTTCTAAAAAAAAAAAAAAAAAAAAAAAAGATTCTGACTCAGAGTGAAAGAACAGAATGAGTCTTGAATGTGGGCATGGGGGCTGAGGACAAAGCAAGCAGAAATGGAAGAGGAGAGCTCGGATGTAATCTATCCCCTCTGGCTCCCCAGCCTAGCCACCAGGTCCAGCCCATACTACCTTTCACCTGGGGATTTCATTGGCTCTGTGTCTGCAGTCAGAGGAACTACTCCTGCCTCTGAAATTCCATGGTTAGCTCTCATGGCAGCTTATCCTACTTGTGCTGTTTTGTGTGAACCTGTATGTGTCTTTTCCTCTTTATTCTCCTAGATTTTAATTCTCTGTGGGCAGAATGTATGTGTGAACCATTCTCTTTGTAATACATCCTCCCACAGGCTAGTTTAATGCTTTCCATATGGCTCTAAAACTGAAATGTTTATTGAACCTCTACCCAAAAGAATAGGCTGGGGAAAAACAGTGAGCACCAGAAATACTACATCTCTCAAAGCTTTTGGGGAATTGGTTTGGAAATCCTAGGTGGAGAATTGGAATTGATTAGGTGTAGTTTTACCTGCAGACAGAGATCTTTCAAAGTCTTTTCCAATCTAACAATTCAGAAATGAACCCAGGCTTTCTATGGCACCCTAAAAAGCAGGGTTTAGTGTTGTCCAAACCCTACATGGAAACCCTTTTATAAAGCCACGATTGCCTAGGAAGCAAGAGAACCACAAGAGGAATTAAAAAAAAAAAAAATTGTTACCACTTAATTATATTTGCCTACACCCAACACCCGGAAACACCCAGAAAAGGTGGATGAAACTGGAAGTTGTAGAAATAGCCCTGCTTAAAATAAAACAAGCATAGTTTATTAATCATCTAGAGATTATTGATTTATGAGAAGGTCAGTATTGATAACAGAGAAAGCAAGCTTGTGATGGAGTAAGCCCCGTCTCCAGGCTAGCCATGAGGAAGTTTTCTTTGTGTATTAGGCTAAGTTTGGTGGTGATCAGAGGTTAAGTTCACCTGAGATGATTTTCCATGAGAAGCCTGTCACCCAAATTTTCATGTAATTACCGGAGCTCAAGGCTTGTTTCTAACCAGTTTGATGGTTAGGTGGCTGATCTGAGGCTGTTCATTGTATTTCCAGTACTACTAATTTTTATTCACCAGCAGGGACCCAGTAATTAGAAAATGTGAGTGATATACCAGACAGAGTGTTGAATTCCATGTAATGCTATAATTTTGTGAACAACAATTATTTAAAAACATAAGCACATTTTCCCCCTAAATAGCTGTCTACATTTACACAATGAAGGCATACCAACGTAAAAGAAATAGCTCCCTGTGAAGTTCGCATAGCTGTATGGTAACTGAATAAATCCCCCAGAGTATGAAATTAATCAAGTCTCATAAATTAGTTTCATAGAATGTGATTATACTATCAATGGGGCATGTGTAAGTACAGGGATGGCTTCCTTCTCTCAGTCTCAAGGGGCCTGATTTGGGCTTATCTCTCTCCCTCTAGGTCTGTCATGCAGCAGGGGTTTCTAGTAGAAGGGATGAAGGGAAGGATCGATATGCCCCTTCCAGAGCTAAGATTCTTCTTGAACTGGGTGTGCCGGGGAGGGAGGTCAGATACTGTATTCATTTACTTGAGCTGCCAAACAAAGTACCACAGACTGGGTAGTTTAAACAACAGAAATTTATTTTTCTTACAGTTCTGGAGGCTAGAAGTCTGAGATCAAGGTGTTGTCAAGGTTGGTTTGTTCTGAGGCCTTTCTCTTTGGCTTATAGATGGCCATCTTTTCCCTTTAGCTTCACATGGGGTTCCTTCTGTGTGTGTCTGTGTCCTAATCTCCTCTTCTTTTAAGGTCACAAGTTATATTGGATTAGGGACCACCAAATAACCTCATTTTAATGTAATTATCTCTTTACAGACCTTATCTCCAAATACACTCACATTCTGAGATACTGAAGGTTAGGGTTTCAACGTATGAATTTTGGGGGGTCAAAATTCAGCCCATAAGAGTTACCTTAGGAATGTGACAGTAGATGTGTTGAGAATTACTATTGGTTCCATGATAGGTGACTGGCCCCCACCGTTCATTTGTCATACTTCAGTGTTCAGTCTAAGGGTTGATTCCAGGGTTTTATGACCATCTTGGAAACTCACAGCGAATATGGTAGGACTAGGTTAGCCCAAAGTCTAATAACGGTAAGAGTAATATTAAATAATATAGAATAATTAAATATTAGAATATAATATGAGCAATATTAAATAATATAATAGAACTTTTACCAAATACTTTACTCATTATCTTTTTGAAATCTCACATGATCCTCTCTATCATATACCCATTTTGCCGATGAAGAAACTAAGTTGTAGAGAGGTTAAGTTAAGTACCTTTACCATAATTACATGGTTAATAAGAGGCAGAAGTGGGGTTGATACCATTGACTACACCATAATAGACTGCCTCCCTACTTATGAACACTGGTTTTTCTTAGTTAAACTAGCCTGAAAATCTAAAGGAGAACCTTCCTGTAGGAGAATGAGTTCAGGGATGGAGGTATGAAAAAACTTCTTTTCAGCTTTGAATTGGGGTCTAAGGGAGTCCATATTTCCCAAAGAACATTGAAAACCTGTGTGACTCAGAACATTCCTATTGCTAAGAGGTCAGGTAACCTAGACGTGTTATACCCTAACCATTGGCAAGATGGAAGGAATGAAAACAAGAGGCAGGAATGAGAATTAGGGGCTCTGCAGGTGCCCTGGAGTTGAGTATGCAGCCATTTCCTCCAGTTTGATGTTGTCCGTTTATCTAGTTTTGCTTTTGTTACCTGTGGTTTTGGTGTCAAATCCAAGAAATCATTGCCAAATCCAATGTTATGAAGTCATTCCCCATGTTTTCTTCTAGGAGTCTTATAGTTTTAGGTCTTATGTTTAGGTCTTTAATCCATTTTGAGTTAATTTTTGTATATGGTATAAAGTAAGAGTCCAACTTCATTCTTTTGCATGTACATACCCAGTTTTCCCAGCACCATTTGTTGAAAAGACAGCCTTACCCAATTGAATGGTCTTGGTAACCTTGTCAAAAATCATTTGATTATATATGCATTAGTTTATTTTGGGGGCTCTCTAGTCTGTTCCATTGGCCTATACTTCTGTCTTTATGCTAGTACCACACTGTTTTGAATGCTATAGCTTTGTAATAAGTTTTGAAGTCAGGAAGTCTGAGACCTCCAACTTTGTTCTTTCTCAAGATTGTTCTGCCTCTTTGGTTACTTGAAATTCCATGTGAATTTTAGGATAGATATTTCTGTTTCTGTAAAAAAAAAAAAAATGCTCTGGGGGTCCAAGGCATCTGCTTTTGAAAAACACTTTTCTAATTTTTAGAAAAATTATTAAAATAATAACAACAGCAATATCTGTTGCATCAACTATGATGTGCCAGGTATTGTTCTTTATCCTTACCTAAATCAACTCATTTAATCCTTACAACTCTCTAAGTAGGTTATGTTACTTTTCTCACTCACAGATGAGGAAATGGAGGCACATGGGAAATCTGTAACTTTCTTAAGGTTACACATTTTGAAAGGTCAGAGCTAGGATTCAAGTGCAGGCAGTCCAACTCCAGAGTTTCAGACTTCAGCTGCTATTCTTTACTCTTTCTGGAAGAAGAAAAAAATATCATACACCAATTCAGGATATATTTGCTAGGCTCTTGGTTGATGCAGACCAAGATATACAGAGAGGTACACACGTCTCAGGGTTATGTGTCAGAGCTGTGCTGGGGTGGAGAGGGGGGAAGAATGGAAAGAAGGAAAGAAGGGAGAGAGAGATGAAGGAAGAGAAGGAGAGAGGAAAGATGGAAGGATGAGGAGAAAGGGAGGGAGAAAGGAAAGGAGAAAGGAAAGAAGAGAAAAAAGGAAAAAAGAAAAGATTCCTTGGTCAAAAGGAGGTAAACACAATCAAACAGATTGATATTCTATAGGACATCTTAGAGTCTATGATAGATTCATGTACATTATAAAGTTCCAAAAGGAGGATATAGTATCTGGTGTTTTCTAAACTCTCTTGGCACAGAGCCCTTTTGCCTAGATTGGTGGAACTTGTCCTCCCAGCACAGGCTTTAGGAGGTGCTAGCTTAAATGACTGGAAGCATCCCTTCTGTCTCTTTTGCCACCAGGACAGTTTGGAACACTCAGGTACAAAGCCTTCTCATGTGTTCCTTTCTGGGTCTGTCCCTATCAATCACAGGCCTGAGCATATAGGGAGCTGACAGTGGGAGTGGACTCCAGATATATGCTGTATCTTGCCACAGCCTGCTTCCTGGAATCACTGGGGTCTGAGATGTGACTCTGTTTTAAACCATAGGCACAGTTGAGGAATGAAAAGGTAAAGGAATGTTATGCTAGGGGAAAGCAAGGAGCAACTGACCCACCAGAAGAAAATAACAGAAATGGGGCGATGTTACCAAAGACACGGAACACTAAAGCATGCATCGTGTGTTTCTTCAGCGAATGCGCACCAGGTGCCAGCAGCACTCTCAGCCCTGGGATTCTAGGAGGATCGTGCTACCAGCTGGCCCCTTAGGAGCTCACAGTCAACCTGTCCAGATGGAAATATTTCCACTCACTGCCCTAGTTTCTTCATCTGGGAAACAGAAAATTATGCCATAACAGGATGCTGTGAGAAAAACGTGTTAATTTCAAAAGTATGAAGACTTTTGGATCCAAGAAATACTACATGGAATCAGGGAGGTTTTGTTGTTTTTTTCCTTTAAAGAAAAGAAAAAACATAAATAAAATAGTGAAATTGTCAGAAGAAAAAAAATGAAAAGGAAGGAAAACATTTTTTTTTTTTTTGAGGGCAGTGTCACTGGCCCTCATATGTGGGACCTGAACCGGGGCCGCTGGCTTCCCAAGCCAGCGCTTAACCACTGCACCACTCGGCCGGCCCGAAAACCTTTTTTTTGAAGAAACAAAATCCCAAACTGAAAAACAAAAACAGCAAACCTAAGACAATAAGCAAAGACACTGTAAAAGGAACCAAAGTGTAAAGGATAGACTATTGGGGGTCGGCGGGGTGCGAGGGGGAAACTATGACAAGATAGTGAAGGTACTGAAAAACAAACACAACTAGAGAGATTTAAAACCTACGGCAGGGCCGGCCGAGTGGCGCGGTGGTTAAGCGCTGGCTTGGGAAGCCAGTGGCCCCGGTTCGGGTCTCACATATGAGGGCCAGTGATTCCACATATGAGGGCCAGTGACACTGCACTCAATAAAAAAAAATTTAAAAAAATAAATAAAAAAAAACCTATGGCAAAGGTGAATCAGGAGCTGCCATGAGGAGCGGGTAGAAGCTGTGTCTTGGTTGTTTTAATATCCCCAGTGCTTGCACAATCAGAGCTTCAGAAAATACTCCTGAGGATGAATAAATATGGTAGACATGTGGCCAGAAGGTGAAGCTACAGCTCTGTCGAGAGGGCTAATCAAAGGCTGGGCATCTCCGCCTTTCTTTAGCGATGCTAACATGTGCTTTGCTATGCCTGCCCCTGATGTGACAGCATAATATTGCTGCTTATAAACAGCTGAAGTCGCTGCTTACTGAGCACTTAATTGTTTCTAATGTTAACTTGTATTTGTCCAGGTGAAGATTTCTAGAAATTTTTATAGAGTCATATTATATTTAAATTACCTCTTTATTTTAAAATGTTATACATACTCGTGTTTTAAGAATTGAAACAACACAGCAAAATTAATGAATAAAAGTAAAAATCTCTTTCTCCCCATATCTACTCTGTATAGGTAATAGCTACTAATAGTATATTTCTATTTCTTCTAGATATTATCCACGACTAAAAATAGGTATAAATGTCATAACTTTATACAAATTATATCATACTAAGCATACCACCCTATAATTTGGTTAATTAAATATATCTTAGATGCCATTCCATGTCAAAACATTTAGGTTTTTTTGCATTGATACACCATAAAGAATTTCGTGCTATATTTAATCACTTCCCTATTAATGAGCATTTAGATTACCCCTTATATTTTGTAAAATAATTATTTGTGGAAAACTTCCTTTAGTCACTGAATAGATAGCTAGGTCCCAGGCTAAGGGCAAAATGATTCAAAGTACTCTGTATCCCAGAGAGAGAGATGGCAAGAAACTCTCAAGGTTAGATGCTCCCCACAAGGCCTTTTAAAAGGTGACCCAACTTTGCTAATTTCAATCATCACTCCATCCTGTGTGAGCAGAAGATTGGGGAGGCATAAAGTGAAGGAATTATCGCGAGTCATTGCTTGGTTAGGAGCACTGGGGTGAGTCTCCTTCGGGACCTCCAAAGCCGACTGAGAGTTGTTCTGCAAGTTATGGGTAGAGACTCAGAATACCTTCCCCAGGAGAGGCGGGCATCTCACTCCTACGTGGATGGACTTGTGGGTCTGCCCTAACCTTGCCTGAGCCAATGAAAAGAACTTTAGAGAAAGGTAGCTGTGAGGTAACCTGCACTATCACTGTATGGTAAGGCAGGATGGCATGGGTGTCTTGTGCGTGCAGTGTCCCCATGGACAGTAGTGGACTTGAGCCATTTTGTAGTACCTCACCTGTTAATGAATTATGTCCTCCCCCCTCAAAAAAAAATTCTTTTGTTGAAGTTCTAACCCTTTTTAGAGTTAGTTCTAACTCTATTTAGAGGTCTTATTGAAGTAATTAAGTCAAAATGAGGTCATTAAAGATAGGGTACTAAATACACAAAGGGAAGACCATGTGAAAACGCAGGGAGAACATGAGGAGAGAGGCCTCAGAAGAAATTAACCTTGGGGCCACCCGGATCTCAGACCTCTAGTGTTCAGAATTGTGGGAAAGTAAATTTCTGTTGTTTAAGCTATCCAGTCTGCGGTGCTTTGTTATGGCAGCCCTAGCAAACTAATATACCACCTAAGGTAAGAAGAGCTCAATCAGAGGCAGTGGCAGGAGCTGAGAAAAGGGTGAAGACGTGGAGTCAAGTCAGATCTCCTGTATCAGAGAAGTGGGGAGTGGGGAGGCCCCATGGACCCTCAAAGAACTCATATAAGGATGGAACAGAGGGAGAGATTTAGGAAGAACCGAACCCCCTCCCAAATTCCAGACTGGGAAGAGGAATGAAAGAACAGTCCAGCCTCTCCCCAGCCCCCACCTCACCCCATCCACCCAGCCCTTTCTCTGGACCTGAGGTGCTGGAGTAAGAGGAGGGATGGAAGAGCCCTTCCTATGCCAAGTTTTCTGAGGCACACCTTTGGCCACCACCAGCTAGGAGAGTGAAGGAGATATGATTTTAAGATGAGAAATTAGCAGTTTTATTTATTTTTTTACGTTTAAAAAATATTTTTAAAGTTTGTGTGTATTTTTCAATTACAGTTGACATTCAATATTATATCAGTTTCATGTATTCAGTGTTGTAATCAAACATTTATATAACTTAACAAAGTGATCACTCCAATAAGTCTAGTACCCATCTGACATTGTACATAGTTATTACAATATTATTGACTATATTCCCGAGGCTGTGCTGTACTTTACATTCCTGTGACTATTTTGTCACAGCCAGAGAAATTAGCAGTTCTAAACTGAATTGAATTTTAATAACTGAAAGTAACAAGATAACTTGAAGTAGGAGAGGGAGATTCCACATAGCACAGTTGGGATAGCAGTGATTAGAGAAAATTTAAACTATTTCATGTTTGTATCATCATCAAATTCATACTGCTCAAAAAAAATTTTTTTTTTTAATTGGGGAATTGGGAAGGGGACCAGCCAAGTTGTTGTTCTTCAATTTTAGTTTGGAGGGTACCAGTTGCCATCTGGCTACCTGTCGGCAGTTCGTGGCCTCTAGGCTCAAGGTGCTGTGTTCAATCTTAGTTGCAGGTAGGCATAGCCAACGTCCCATGTGGGAGTCGAACCAGCAACCTTATTGTTAAGAGTGCATGCCTGCCAACAGGTGGCAGGATGGCTCAGCTGAAAAAAAAAAAAAAAAAGAAAGCACATACCCTGTCCACTGAGCCACCTGGGTAGCAGCTCAGCTCAAGGTGCCGAGTTCAGTCTTAGTTGCAAGTGGGCACAGCCCACCATTGAACAGGCTGTCTTGTTGTTAGGATTACTTGCTCTCACCAGCTGAGCCATCCTGCCACCTGTTGGCAGCTCAGCAACAGCTCAGCTTGGGCACAGTGTCACTGGCCCATGTGGGAATCGAACTGGTGGCCCTGTTGCTCAGAGCTCCCACTTTTAAGCTAACTCTTAACCAACTGAGCCACTCAGCCAGAGCCGTAAAATTTTTCATTTTTTACAATAAACATCTTTTACATATCTTGGTGTGTATCTGTGAGTACTCTATGTTATATATTCTTGTAATTGGAATAACTGGTCAAAGGCTATCTGCATTTAAAATTTTGATAGGTACAGCTGCAAACTATCCTCAACTTATACTATTTATATTCACACAACCATATTGGGGTTACCACTTGTACAAAATATTAAAGCTTCATAATTTTAAAACATATAGCCAACTTTGAGAAATGAAGTGTTATTTAAGTTGTTTTTATCTAGAGCAGGGGTCAGCACATTAGAGCACCAGTTACAATCCAGTCTGCCACCTGTTTTTGTACATAAAGTTTTATAGGGACACAGCCCTGCCCTCTCATTTACATATTGTTTGCGACTACTTTTGTACTACAACATAGTTGAGTAGTTGTGACAGAGACTATCTGGCCTGCAAAGACCAACATGTTTAACATCTGGCCCTTTATAGAAAATCTTTGCTGACTCCAGCTCTGGGGAAGTTAAAGACTTAAGTCCTCTCCTCACCACGCCCTGCAGATCAGCAGATATAACTGCTTGAACAGCAGTTGTAAGAGCATCTGTGTAGGCTCCTGGCATTCACATTTCTGGTGCCAGAGTGTTCACACTCTTGAACGACTGAGGGGAAGGAAGTAAAATTCAGGCAGTGCAGCCACTACGTTGAACTGATGGGGAGAGGAACCCTTGCGAGTGTGTGTCCTTAGGCAGAAGAGTAAGGTATGGGGCATCTACAGACTGGCCTACACAAAGGAGTGATTCCAGGTGGTACCATGCTGCCGAGGTGGGGGTGGGCGGGCAGGGTTGCAGGAGTCTGTGCTGAGACCCCTGTCACTTGGCCATTCTAGAGAAGCTGCTGCCTTGGTTGCTGAAGACTTATTGTCAATCCTGAAGACCAACAATAGTGTCCTTCTCTTCTCCCTCCCTTCTTAATACCCTCATCCTTGCTTAGCCTTGCCCATCCTCAGCTGCCTCTCAGATTGTCGGAGCTTTTATTGTGAAGGGAGAGGGGAGGACACAGTGAAATCTGCACTGGGTGAACCTAGTTATGTCTAGAGCAGTTACTTCTTTGGAATCCACGTCTGTAAAAGTCACCTAACTTTTCTAAATTATGTTTTCCCAAAAGCTTAACTTAAGATCAAGAACAATTCGTTGGTAGAGAATACTGATGATCAAGTTCCACAATGTGGTGAGAATAAGGCACATTTACTGGAAGAGCAAGGCACTTTCACATCTCTAAGAAAGAGTGTTGATTCAGTGGGAATCTATTAATCTCCACTACATGCTAGGCCTGCGCTAAGCACTGCGAGTGCCTACTCTCCATGCATCCCCCATTCACAACCAAGGATTTCATGATTATCTGAAAAGATATTTAGGCGTTCCTTCTATTCCTATCCAGTGTCCCTCAAACTTTTGTGTTCGTAAGATTTACTGTATAGAATTTTGTACACAAAACCACATATGCTTTAATTCAGGGAACAAGTCAAGAACTTATCCAAGTGTCATTTGTACTGCAAGTGGTTTTTGCTACCTGCAGATTTTTAGAATCCAGCCCTGGGTAAGGAGACAGCATTGTGTGCCCTCTCCACTGAGAACCTAGGAACAGATGGCTGTGGTTTGTGGGTTTTTGCAAAATCCCCAGAGAACGTGGGAGCTGGGTGAGTGCCCAGTGTTTGTCTTCCTTTTGTTTGCTGTCATCCACTTTCCTTATTTTCACCCCCTTCTTTATCTGCCTCTGTGGCTGGATTCTAGGGATCACAGTGCTTCTGTTCTAGGGCGAATGAAGCCCAGCTGGGTAGCTAATTGTTGCCAAAGGCCTCATCTCATGGACTCAAACCCACCTTCGTGTTGTGGGACCAAAACTCCCAACCTTATCTTGGTATCAGTTTGATGAAGCTGAGCAAGGAAACCCTGCCTCCTAGTTGAGTAACTTGATAAGTGCCCTAACGCTCACCAAGTGGCATGTCCTCTCACCTCAGATGGGGCAGCCTACTTTATCAGACAAGAACCCGCAAATGGCAATCCTCCAACCATTGGGCTTTAAAGGACTAATTTATGTACTTAGCAAAGGAAGGCAGGCGCCTCCCCGAAAGGTTTTGTTTGTTTTTCCATTTTATCTCCATTTCTAAAGAAAGAAACTTTATCAGGTCACTGTATCTTACTTGACTAGACAAAAGCCAGGAGAATTTTAGGAACTCTGACATTAAGGAACTTTCTCTTTATGTAATAATTTTCCCAAAACATGCCAGGGTAACCATCTAGTGATTTTCTAAAGAACAATTAATGTTTTAGCTCTCATACTTCTATGGAGCTATTTTTCAGTTGCCAATCTTGTAAGAATGGTTATTCCCGAAAAGGGCTGCTGCCTAACACTGGGTTTACATCCTGTCAGGAAACATTGCCATCTAGAAATGCTGTGTGTGTGTGTGTGTGTGTGTGTGTCTGTGTGTGTGTGCGCGCACCAAGTCTTAGTTCACTGCTCATTTCCTATTAAAAAAAAGCTGATCCCAGGCAAGGCTAATCCTTCAAAAACAATTAAATCCCTCCAGATTCAGAAATGTTGAAAGGATGTAAAATGGGCTTACCTTTCTTTGTACCTAGTCTAAAAACAAAACAGTGCATTTAACAATGTCCCAAATTTTTGCATTTGTGGTCCTTCACGCTGTGGCGTAAAGACTGCCATGCTACTACATGCTGGCTCTTGTCCATTAGATCAAGCTCTTTTATTATATTCTTCAGGTCTTCTATACTCTTATGCATTTTTTCTGATTGATTTATAAATTATTGAGACGTATAATCAAATTTTTCCCCATGGAACTAATTTCTCCCTATAATTTATCTTCAATTTTTGTTTTATTTATTTTTAGGCTATGTTGTTAAAAAAGCATATTGGTCTGGATTATTACATCTTTTCAATTATTTTTTTATCATGAAATAATAACTTTTTTAAGCCTTAATAATGCTTTTCTGCCTTTTTTTATTTGACCGTAACGTTGCTGACATTTGTTTTCCTGTGTTTAGTATTTTTCTGGTATATCTTTTTATATCACTGTATTGTGAACATTTCTGCATTATTATTTTTAGATGTTCCTTTTTTAAGCAGCGTGGCAGCTTCTCAGGGTAAGTAACACTACCAGCTAGGACAAACACCCCAAATCTCAGTGTTTTAGCACCACAAAGGTTTAAAAATAACCCTTTAATTATTACAGCCTCTTTCATATTCTGTTTTTTAGGACTTTTGTTGCTAATTCTTCTGTTTATTGTATCTGCTGGCAGTTTCTCAGATTTTTTTTCCCTAGTGTAGTTTGTAGTTTTGAGGGGGTTATTTTGGTGTGAGATCATCTTTCCAAGAGTCTTTTTCTATCTCCTAAGTAGATTTTCAGTGAATCATAGATTGGAAAATTAGCACTACCAAGTGTTTTCATGTTTGATCCTTCTGGAACCCTAGACCTCTAGGTATTCAATGGTCTTAGATGCATTTTAATTTCTTGACTTGGATTTCCTGCATCATTCAGGTAATATAAATTGAGATATGCTTGACACACAATTAGGGTCTCTAACTCTCTTAGGTTGTTTTTGATTTACACCAAAGTTCCAGGTAGACCATGCTTTCCCAAGGCTAGAGGATGGTTTGTCCTCATCCCCTTTTCATTCAGGAGGAGTTCTTTAAGATTCAGGGCCTTATTTAAAAAGTTCAGGTCTAGGTCTTTCTTCTAGTACCTAGAGATCACTTCTCTAGGGGTCCTAAGATCTATGCCCAGTCTGAAACCCTGTGGGCTACCTTCCCCTCAGCTTTCTAAAATAACTCTTCATTTCTGGCACTTGAGAATTTCCCTTAGCTTCTTTCAATTTATTTTCATTACTTTTGAGGTGTTGTATCTTATATAGCATTTCTTTGTATTTATAATGGTACACAGCATTATACCTTTCCAGACACTTTCTAATCTCTCTCTCTTTTTTTTTCCCCCGCTTTGGTAAAGAGAGAGTCTCAGAGTGAGAGCCCAGAAGGTTCTACCTTGAATTTAACAGCTTTGTTTTGTTTTTATTATATTTCATTTATATTACTATTTTTTTTTAGGTAAGTTAAGTTTCCCTATATACCAGCAATATAAATCATCCTTTTAAAAGAAATTTACTTAACTAAAATAAGTCAATTTAAAGAAAAATATTAGGCAAATTTGCAAGTGCTAAATGGCTATGGAAAAAACATAAAGGTGGTACATTAATATTCATGTTTATGTAATAATTGAAAGCATTTAATGCCCCTCTTAGCTTTTGTCCCCATTTTTTTAAAATTTTTGGCTGAGCCATCCTGCTAACTACTGGCAGCTCAGCGGCAGCTCAGCTCGAGCTGGGCATCGAACTCCTGTCTCCATTTTTTTAAATGGTCTTTCGTGCTTTAGCAACCCAGACAAGAAGATGTGTGCCATCAACATAAGCCTGGGTTGAGAATATGAGAAATGGGTTACCCAAATTAGGGCACAGTCTGAGTCATATATTCCCTTCAAGACAAACAATAGAGGACAGCTTAGCTAGTCAGAATGGCTAGATTAGGATGTGGTAACAAAGAAACCCGACATCTCAGAGCAAACCACAACAAAAATTCCTTTCTTGTTCACATAGGAGACCTGAAAATTAAGCTTGCAAGCTTGCTGCCACACTGTTACTAACCTTTTTAGATATCAGAGGGATTATTCATTATGAATTTGTACCAACTGGACAAACAGTTAACAAATTTCCTATTTGGAAGTGCTGAAAAAGGCTGCGTGAAAAAGTTGACGACCTGAACTTTTCGCCAACAATTCATGGCTCTTGCATCACAACATTGCACCAGCTCACATGGTACTGTCTGTGAAGGAGTTTATTGCCAGTAAACAAATAACTGTATTGGAACACCCTCCCTACTCACCTGACCTGACCCCGAATGACTTTTTACCCAAAGATAAAGGAAATATTGAAAGGAAGATATATTGATGACATTCAGGACATCGAGGGTAATATGATGACAGTTCTGATGGCCATTCCAGAAACAGAGTTCCAAAATTGCTTTGAAGGGTGGACTAGGTACTGGTGTCAGTGCATAGCTTCCCAAGGGGAGTACTTTGAAGGTGACCGTAGTGATATTCAGCAATGAGGTATGTAGCACTTTTTCTAGGATGAATTTGCGAACTTAATTGGCCAACCTCATATTCAACGAGCTTTAGTCCGGGCCTCTGCTCCTCACAGTAATTTGTCCTCAGCCTGCCAGAGCCCCTCCACAGTTAACAAGCCTGGGAAGGCTGCATGGCACTTGCTCCTAATTCTTCTGACCAGAAGTGACACGTACTACTCCCACTCTCATTTCAGTTGTCAAAGCAAGTCACACAGCCACCCTAATTTCAAAGGAGAGCAGAAAAGTACGGTTTTACCATGTGACCCAAAGGCCAAGATCCAGAAATATTTGATGAACTATTTAGTTTATCATGATTATAAATTATCCATTGAACAAACAGTTCTGTATTCTGTCCTCTAGATGGAGACGTGGGGCCGAGCATCTGTTTGGGAGGTCAGTCATAGTGGAGTCAGTTTCGTGTTTACAACTCCTTCAGCCTCTTTGGTAGCTCCATCTGTACACAGAAATCCCAAACTAACTAGTTGCTATGGATAGATAAGGTGAAATACTTCCCTTTATGCTGGATTGTAAAACTCCATCCTGCTCAATCACCAAGTACTCTTTATGTTGAATTAAAGGTCATCACCCTTATGTGCTCTGACAGGCAGGTAGTGATATGGTGATGTCCTTTTTCTTTTTCAGGTTATCTCATAGACAGAGGACTAGAGAAAATAATGTACATGGACATTCAGGGTATTTCAAGCTGTATAATTCAACCCAATATATATTTATCAGGTTTTTATTTCTACCAACTGCTAGAGACATAATAGTAAAAAAGACAGACATGGTTCCTGTCCTTATGGTTTCAAGATTTGACCACTTCATTTCTACAAATATTTAAGGAGCTAATGTATGAATGTGGTTGAAGTATTTACAATCAGTGCAACTTGGGTTTCTCTCAAGTGTGCCCCTGGGCTATTCTGGTTCAGCTCCACTCTCTGTTCCTAAGATTTCCTAAAATGTCTCCATGGTCTTCTGTAATATCCCTAGGTTTATGAGAGCTCCTCTCCTCTAATCACCCCCTGATCACAGCCTTCAGCTTTCCCTTTCCCCCATGCATGCCACCACTGACTTTCTAGCACCTTCTTGACAGGATGTCTGCTCTGTGTTGCAAAGGAATATTGGGAGACAAAGGCTCTATTCACAAATGTCAGTGAGTTCAGGGGCACTTACAGGCTCTGTGGAGATTTGTGTAATACTGAAATTTTCCCTTATCGGGGCTAATACCCAAATTATAGTTACCTTAATTATGTTTTGTCCAACCATGACACATACTTGAATTAAATCACATTCTGATATTATGTGTAAATTGAGAGAATGTAATACCTTAAACTTACTCAATGCTTTATAATTCACAGAGTACTTTCATATGTATATTTACCATCCACAGTCACTGTGATGTTAGATATTTGTTACCTCTATTTAAAAATCACAAAAATGGTCAGCTAATTTTCCCAGTGTCAATCAGCTTGTTTAATACTAACAGTGAAACTATAACCCAGAAGTCTCCTATCTGGGACTCTTCCAATTATTCCATGATGTTGCCTATAACTTACAGACATTAACAAAACCTACAAAAATGTAAGACTGATACTATCTATATATTTAAAAAAAAACCTTCATCTTTATTTTGAATTAAAGGCCATCACCATTATGTGCTCTGACAGGCAGGCAGTGATATAGTGATGTCCTTTTTTTGTTTTTTAGGTTATCTCATAGACAGAGTACTAGAGAAAATAATGTACATGGACATTCAGGGTATTTCAAGCTGGATAATTCAACCCAACATATATTTATCAGGTTTTTATTTCTACCAGGTGCTAGAGACATAATAGTAAAGAAGACAGACGTGGTTCCTGTCCTCATGGTTTCAAGGCTAATGGAGAAGGCAATTATAATAGATGGCAAAAAGAACTATAAAAAAGTCAATAACATTTTTTTCTTTCAGTGTTATTTTCAGGCATTTCATATTCTCCCTCATTTATTGGTGAGGAAACTGAAGAACTTTCCATATGACACACTGTAAGTGATAGAACTCAGATTTGAACCCAGATCCTCTTAACAGCAACATTTGCCACTTACAGGTACTGCAGGGTTGGTGTCAAGAAGAACACACACAGATAACTTCAGATGACAAGGGGTCATTATAAGGGAGTCTGAAAAACTGCAGCATCATGGGAAACCCAAGCGTCCATTCCTTTGGGTCCCAGGACTTTCAAAGGCTTTCTCTTTGCTCACCACTCCCACCACTGTTACTGGACAATTTGGTTTGTGGCCACCCAGTATGATGTGTCTCTGTTTGGCACAGGTCATCCTATTCCTGCCAATGCATTATTTCCTTTGACTCACACACCAGCCTCTTGCTTACTGTTTTTCTTCTCGGGTAGATTCATTTTAGAGAACATACAGGGTAGAAGCCACAGCAACAGTATGGAGAAAGAAACTCCCTGAGGTTGTGTGTTTGAAGGGGTCTGTGGGGTTGGTGGGTAAGGAAGCAGGCATTTACTTCTCTCGGGAGCAGCACTGAGTTATTGGTGACAATCATTATTTTAACCCCATTGTCCGATCTCCACCACAAGAATGAGGCCCGTCTATGTTGTTCCTCTGTATCCTCAGCACATAGTAGACACTTTTAATACATATTTGTTGAATAAATGAAGCAAGTACAATTACCACTAAAGACAGAATTTTGTTTTTATCATAGTGTTTTATTGATAATAAGGGGTTTGACTGGATCCTGGAGAAACTGATCATCCACATAAGCAAACTCCAAATGTTTGTAGACCCAGATTGAAGTGGAGAGAAGTCTCAATAAGAGAAAAAAGAAGGGATAAAATTTAGAATTTTAACACAATGGTTTATCATGCTTAAGTTTAGATTAGTGCCAACATCACAAGGATTCATCCTAGATGAGTGAAATGATGTGAAGCCACCAAGAAGAAAAATATATTATCATGATAAATGGGGATTTACTGAATGAGGGATGGGAGATGAAAATAAATCAATGGGAGTTGACTGTGAATAGTGATCATCTTCCTACAAGAGCATATAGATTTGTCACAATTTTCTCCAGTATTTTCCTATTCCTTTGCACTTGTCTTACCAAGTGGGTTAATATAAATGGCCTTGGGCTTTGCACTGATTAGAGAGAAGAGATGGTAACTCATGCTCAGAACCATCTTTACCAACGTGTAATTCACAATGAATTTTTAAATTTTCAAAGAATTAAGGAAAATAACGTAAGTTGGTGTCTTCTCAGGAATGTTAGGCACTTTGCAGTCATTGCTTACTCTTTCAACAACTCAGTGAGGTAGATGGTATGTCCCTCTTTTACAAACAAAAAAAAGTGAGACCAGCCAAGTCTGCCCACAGCAGTTTAAGTAGCATGCTCAAATTGACACAGAGGAAGAGATATATGCAAAATTAGGCCTGTCTTTACTCCAAAACATATATTGCCTCTTATGTTGAAAAAAATATATATTACATGCCCCCTTAAGCATATTTTATTAGTTACTTGCTTTTCCCATTGCTGAGTTTTTTACTTGGGGTGTGTTTACTTATGTGAGCTGGGAGGAGAAGTGACTTGCTGCATGCACAGAGTAGAAATGATGTCCTGGTTCTCATTCACAGCAACGGCAGGGAGTTTTTATTCTAATTTGGGGCCATTTAAAATGGACTCAGTACACATACTTGGTTTATTGCAAGTGAGTTACAAATGTTATCCTGGAATCTCTGGGCTTCCTTTTCAAAGAAAATTGAATCCCACACAATGTTTAACACCTTTTGCTTTGCTTTCTTTCAGACTACTGTCAGAGGATGTAGGAATGGACATCCCCCTTGAGGAGGGAATGCTGAGTCCCAGTGCTGCAGACATGAGGCCTGGTGAGAGGAGCATTTGTTCATTTCCTTCAGTGGCATTCTATATCCAGACATTTTCATTATTCAGTGAGAGAATGATTTCCTGTGCATCTAACTTGTGATATCAGTGATAAAAGTGATGATGAGAAATAAAAATGTGTGCGAAGAAGGTGTTAAGCTCAATTTAGGTAATTTCAGAGATGATTTGAATATGGATGCTCACTGGTGTGGGGCACTGTTTATATCCCAAGCCACAGTCTTATCTGCCAATGCTTTCAGTTCCTGTGATAATTGGCTGCTGTATATCATAATACCAAATTCTAACTAACATCTAAGTTCACCCAATTTATACTTAAGTATGAGAGCATTTAAAATTAGAAATGTGTGTTGGGCTGGCCGAGTGGCGCGGTGGTTAAGCGCTGGCCTAGGAAGCCAGCGGCCCCGGTTTGGTCCCACATATGAGGGCCAGTGACATTGCCCTCAAAAAAAAAAAAAAAAAATTAGAAATGTGATATCAAGAGGGCCGGCCGAGTGGCTCAGTTGGTTAAGAGCTCGCTCAAGAGTGCGAGCTGAGCTCTGAGCAACAGCGGCTCGAGGCCAGCCTGAGCTGAGTTGCCGTTGAGCTGCCAATAGGTGGCAGGATGGCTCAGCTATAAAAAAAAAAAAAAAAAAAAAAGAATGCTCAGTATCCTGATTATTAAAAAAAAGAAAAGAAAAAAATCCCTACTCTCTAAGGGTTTACAACCCAAGGCATATACAAAAAGGAATTTTAGATTTTCTGTTGAAATATACATGATTCCCATGTTGTACTAAGGTCACTCCTTTGCATTGTACCAGCCTCAGAATCATACCAAGATCCCAAACCCTAGAATGAAGTAGGAAGAAGGGAGTCAATTTTTTTTCTGTCCAAGCATTGAAAGTGCATCCTTCAAAATACTAGTCATGTGACATGATTATATTTAAATGTTCTCTAGCCAAGTAAGCATGGTAGCCACTGTATGTCCACTCCACTCTTCAAGGCTCACAATGCACTTTGAATAATAAAAGCACCAAGGCTATGTTTATTCTATATGGTAGCAATTAGCCACATGTGGCTATTTAAATTAATTACAATTTAAAATAAATTTGAGTTGTTCCATTCTTCAATTGCACTAGCTTCATTTCAAGTGCTCAAAATTTGTAGCACTACAAAAATTATTTTAGGTAGTGCTTCTTTGAGAATTCCTATAATATAGAAATCCATTGTTTTTCAAACTTACTGGTCAATAGAAACTTTTTACATGTAATACATAAAAATAAGGCATGGAACATAGTTTGGGTTATGTTCTATGCTGGAAAAAAAAAATCTTGGTGACAAAGAAACAATGTCAACTTCCTTCAGATAAGATCAGTTAGAATTTCAGAACTGAGAGCTATACCAGATGGCCTTCAAAATACTTTGTGATAAGGCATCCTGAAATGATGCCCTGAAATGAAAATTTCTGTTTTTAGGCTATTACTACCATTGTTTTGCTGGGATCAACTTGGTTAAAAATGACTTCTCCAGCTCTGCGTCTGTTAAGTGAAAGGCACATTAGTGACAAGATGCATATTATAATGAAAGGGTAGGGGCTATTTCCATGAGCCTTCACATAAGACTCTCACTTATGGTATGGGAACGAATATCAAGCAATATTGACATAAGAGGTAGTGATTGCTTGATCAAAAAATGTAATCTGGGAGGATACCTCAGTTTTATTAAAAATAAATACAGAAAGAATGCCAGCCAAAGAAAGGTCACTGCACATCATACACAGAGTTGTCAGAAACTGAAAAAAAGTATTTTGGGCATATCTGTGAACATAACAGATGAAGTCCTTACCCTCCATTCCATAGAAGTAAAAGCTACGTGAACCATAATAAGATACTTGGAAGCTTAACTGTTTCTCTTATGCAATATGCACCATGAAAATTCGATTCAATATTCTATCAACTTCAAGTTCTCAAACCTGAACAGGGCTGCTCTAAAAGCTAGTTTTCTGCTCATTTAACAATGGCTCCCATTTCCTATTTCTATATGAGGGCTGATGGGTCTGGGGCAAGCCAGTACTGAGGCCTGCTGGTCAAGAAGAGGGTCCCAGTTCCATATAAGGATTTTTAGCAGGTCTGTCTTTGCCGAAATGGCCTTAAAAATGTTTATGCATTCTTGACAGCCACGCATATGGTCAATTCTTGTTATTGTTATTCTTTATCTTCTTTAGAACCTCCTAATTCTTTGGATCTTAATGGCACTCATCCTCAGAGAATCAAGCTCACAGCTCCAAATATCAATCTGTCTCTAGACCAGAGTGAAGGGTCTATTCTCTCTGATGATAACCTGGACAGTCCAGATGAAATTGATATCAATGTGGATGAACTTGATACCCCTGATGAAGCAGATTCTTTTGAGTACACCGGGCATGGTAAGTTGCCAAGTTGGCAAGGCCAAAGCTATGTGAAAAGTGGAAGATTATCTAAGTGGCATTAATAACAAACCTCCCATTTTGTTGCCAGTGGCTCTTTTCTGTGATTTCCAGAAGCTTCTGTTTGTATTTCAGCTCATATGTGGCCCTGATTTGATCTTGGCAGAACAGGTATGGTTCACAGAGGTTCACATAGCCATTGCTCTTTTCTTAAACTCCTACTCTATGCCAGGTGCTAGGTGCTGGTGTTGAAAGAAAGCTGTTACATGCTGTGTTATAAGAAAATTGGGGCTGAATCTTCAGAGATAGAAAATATAATCTAGAGGATTAAATTTGAAGCAGAGAAATCAGAGTTTACCAGTTTCTTTGTTCAAGCTCCTACTGTTTGGAATGTTCGTCCCCAGATCCTTTCATAGCTGTTTCATTCTCTTTATTCAGATCTTTCTCAAGATGTCACCTCATCAGTGAGGTCTTCCTAAACCTCTATAATCAAAGGCACTCCCCATCCTTACCCCCACCATTTTACTGTCCCTGTATGCATTTTACTCTCCATGTGCCACTAATTGAAATTATGTCATTTAACCCTTTGTTTGTATGTTTATTGTATTTCTCTTCCTACTAGAATACCTGCTCCTTGAGGGCAGGGATTTCATTATGTTTGTTCTTATACTGCCGATAAAGTAGGAAGGAAGGAGGGATGGAATAGAGTGTGGTAGGGGAAGAATAAAAAGGGAGAAAATTAAAAGCTGCTGGATCAAACACATACACTCCTGATATGAATATCAGTCTCATTTTAGTTATTTCTGTTGCTCACTGAAATTGGGTTTGTTAAGAAATATGGATAAATACAAAGCATTTACTTTTTAAAAATGGCATCATGTAGTTTCTGTTCTACAGGGTGGCATTCTCTGACTTTATCATATTTGAAATTGAAAGTAAGAGCATCCTGGCCACAGCTATTGCTTTGATATATTATAAGAATTCTTTGTACAATCAAAAATATTCTTAAAAATTTTTTAAATCGTCTTTAAAATCACTTAAAAAGAAATATCACTAATAAATGATACCCCGACTTTCAGAGCCATGCTAATTCTAGGAGTGTCATTCATTGAAGAGTATAATTAGGAAATTAAGAAATTCATCAAATTAGTGAATTAATTCAACCAGCGGTCATTGAGCTACTGAGGGTACAAGCATGACCAGCACAGATGGAGACCCTGCCTTCCCAAAGTATAAGGGTTTATCTCCTCAAGCTAAAAAAAAGTGGAAGTGGCTAAACTACTTGCTCTACAGTTTATTATGTTGTAAATGGGGATTTTATATTTCATTTTGTCATGTTTTTTAATTCCTATAGTTATCTGGGTCTTTGACCCTGTAGATTGAAATACACAAATAAGAGGCAAAAGAAGGTGTTGAATTCATATTTCTTTTCTACCATCTCCAAGGCGCTTCCCCATCTACTCCATCCATCCCAGCTGCCCCCAGCTGCCCCAGTCCTTCTGCTGCTAATAGAGTCTCACATGTAAGAATCACGCTTTGATTTACGATCCCACAGAAGACAGCTGTGGCATGACCCTACTAGTCCTGCCCTCTCCTCCCCCTGTACTTTTCTGTCGCCTTGGGAAGCTGTATCACACCACATCTGAACCTTTATTTTTATAAATAGTAAAACTGCCAAGCAAAGTGGTAGTGACTGAGCAAACTGGTAATTAAAGCTGCCACTTGCTGACATAGTTCTTTTTATTTAGCCAATACAGTTACGTTGAAAGAACCAGTTTAACAGCCACCACAACCCTAGTCCTAGGTCTTAAATTCAAAGGACAGAATGTTAATGTAAGTTGAATTTTAAAGTCCACCCTGATTTTCAAACAAAAGATGTATGTTTAGATACTGTTTTAAACAAAAACATCAAACACTGAAAACACAAACCACATCTGAATGGCTATACTTTCTAAACATGGAGACATGCATAATGACTATAGAAGAAGGGTAGAATACAAAGTATGAAATAAATGCTTGAAAGCTGCATGGGTTTTTTTGTTTTGTTTTGTTTTTTTATTTCTTGTGTGAATATTTCAAACTAGGCATATACATTCTTTAAAAAAAACGGAGTTTTTAAGGCACAGTGTTTCAAATGTATTTGGTCAGTAATTTGTTTTTTATTTAATGAAACTTTCATATGCTTGATAGGTGCCAGGATCTGTGCAAAGGGCTTTATAAATATTAATTATTATAATCCTCATATCAACTCCCTGAATAGATATTATGTTTCCCCATTTTAAGATGAGAACACTGAAGCTCAAAAAGGTTAGGTAATTTACCAAAGGCCACGTAGCTAGTAAATGACAGAGCCAACCCTCAATGCCTGAATTGTCCTTGACTCCTGGGCCATGCTGCTTCTCCATAAATATACTGACCATGATTAAGAGAAGGTCTTTCAGTAGATCAGGCCAAAATCCCTGAAGCCAAGCCTGATAGTCCCTCTCTCCCACCCCCCCACACTCACACATTTACATACCCTTTATCCAGCCATTGTCAGGACTTGAGGGCTCTCAGTTTACCAAGTGCTTAATAAAGGATTTTCCCATCATATTGCTGTTTCACACAGTAGTTGATGACCAAACATTGCTGTCAGGTTATATGCCCACAATATGATTGTGCTCATGAAAAAATTTTGAATTTCACCATCAAAAGATGTTCAATTGGTCTTTACTTCCAAGCAATTTTCTTTAATTATTGTTTCCAAATAGTTGTAATATATCATTCAGAGTACCAGTATAATTAAGACTTGATTTCCTTTGATATTTACAAGTGTCCGAGGTATCAGAAGTATGTAGATAGTGAAGGGCTTAGGAGGTCAATCTCTCTATTAAAAGGAGATTTGAGATTTCCTTTTTTTTTTAAATGCCTTATTAAGCTAATCTTAGAAACTTAAATATATCTAAAAGTCAGAAAAGATGATGGCTGATTTCTGTTTTCCAAACCAACCGCAAAGTTATTTTTACCATAATTCAGATCTCAGCAAAGGCATGTATTAAGAGAAATGGAAAAATGATAAAGAATTTTAGCCTATTTCTGTTAAGGATGTTATAAGAAATACTCATGTGTACTTGTATGTTTTTTCTTCTTAGGTGATATTTAGTGACCTCGCTAAAGTTATCTTTTCTAAAGCTAACCCCTAATGACAGTTGTCTCTGTAATAAGGTACCCAACATTTTTTCCAGATAACCAGGGAGTCACTTTATTTCACTTCCCTGTCTATAGCCTTCTTCTATTTTCACAGCCTGCAGGCAAGCAGCTTATGAAATCAATTCCATGGTTTAACTCTGCATATAAACTAACCAAGTGTTAAGCTGTTTTTAGTTTGCCCACAAGCAACCTTATACCATAATGATGGGTCTAAAAGGATGATTTTTTTTTTTTCAGCTGAGCCATCTTGCCACCTGTTGGCAGCTTAGTGGCAGCTCAGCTCGGGCTGGGCATCAAACTGCTGTTGCTCAGAGTTCAGCTCACACTTTATTTTTTTTTTTTTGAGGGGAGTGTCACTGTCCCTCATATGTGGGACCCAAACTGGGGTCGCTGGCTTCCTAAGCCAGCGCTTAACCACCGCGCCACTTGGCTGGCCCTAAAAGGATGATTTTTATTTGTACTTTTGTATACTGAGTTTTTACATTTAAATTTATTGCCTGACTGCTCTTTGTCACCAAAAAAAATCTTTTAAGACTTCTGTATGCAGAATATCTTCCTCTAATAAGAAAAAGTGCAAACATCATGTCTTCTAAGGTTATTTACATTATCAGTGCAAGATCACAGTGTAGAAAGCTAGCCACCTTTCACAGATGTAGGTTCCCCAGCTGGGACGTCATCTCTAGTTAGTCCATAATGACACCAACAGTGGATTCCCCACTGTGGTTCACATAACACAGGGCATTCAAGAGCTTGTATACTAAATCATTTCACAAAAGACAAGAGAAAATATTCACGTTGACTTCTCCCCTGTGAAACAGGACTTCATTGACTTCAACAGTTGCCAGGGAGTAAAAATTGTTGTTGAGAAAAGGAGACAAAGGAAATCAAGCATTTCTTAGTGAAGAAAGCATGAAACCAAAAATTAAATCTGGAGGGCCTGATGATAGAGAGTTAAATGAGACCTGAAAATTTTCAAAATCGTGACAAAATGATGGCTGGGGTAGGATGGTAATTTATAGTTATAACAGAAGAATTTTTAAGATTAGGAGGATACTGCTAATTCAAGGAATTAAATAAAGCCACCTTTACTTCTTACCGACTTACATATTATTGACTTCTAGACATGAACACCATAAGAAAATTTCCTGTACCTCTGGCCCTTAAATAATCTCTATTCCCCATTTATGGCACTTATCAAAGGTGGAGAAGGAGGAGGAACCCCAGCACTTGGCCAGCCCTCGTGCTCTGAAACATTAGCAATAACATGTCATAAAAAAGGTCAAAACTTAGGGCCAGCCAAAAGGCTCAGTTGGTAAAGAGCTCGCTCAAGAGTGCAAGCTGATGGGCCGGCCGAGTGGCGCAGTGGTTAAGAGCTGGCTTGGGATGCCAGCGGCCCCAGTTCAGATCCCACATATGAGGTCCAGTGACATTGCCCTCTCAAAAAAAAAAAAAAAAAAAAAAAAAAACAGAAAAAGAGTGCGAGCTGAGCTCTGAGCAACAGCAGTTCGATGCCCAGCCCAAGCTAAGCTACCAAAAGGTGATAGGATGGCTCAGCTAAAAAAAAAAAAAAAAAAAAAAAAAAGGTTCAGCCTCAAACTTTGATGCTAAAATGAAGAATAATGCTGTTTTTAAAACTAAACTGTAGGAAAATGTTTTTGTGAGTGTATACAGATATACTTCTAAGGTAAAGGTGTCCTTTCTTATCAGAAAGCATAGACAAAAATTAACAGTTAACTACATACGATATTATATTTCTATTTGAAAAATACAAATTTAAAAGTAAGCAGGGCTGGCTGAGTGGCTCAGTTGGTTAAGAGCTCGCTCAAGAGTGTGAGCTGAGCTCTGAGCAACAGCAGTTCGATGCCCGGCCCAAGCTGAGCTGCCAACAGGTGGCAGGATGGCTCAGCTTTAAAAAAAAAGAGGAAAAAAAAAGTAAGCATAAGGGAGGAAAATAATTGCAATACATGACAAAGTTCTATAGAAAGAACTCTAAAAATCACTAAGGACAATAGACAAGGAACTTACCAGCTGCTTCCCTGTCAGTAAGAGAAATAAATGTAAATAGCCAATAAACACTTAAAAATTCTCACCTGCTTTAATAATTAAAGAAATACAAACAACAGAGAAAACAGTTTCATCCTAAATTGTCAGGAGTTAAAAACTTTGATAAACTCCAGTGTTTCTGACAGTGTGAGGAAACAGAAACTCTCATATATTATGGTGTGATATAGTCACAAAAACGTCCATAAAAACCTTAAGTGGGGCCGGCGTAGTGGCTCAGTTGATTAAGAGCTCACTCAAGAGTGTGAGCTCTGAGCACCAGTGTTGCCGGATAGATTCTCGGCCCAAGCTGAGCAGCTGCTGAGCTGCCAACAGGTGGCAGGATGGCTCAGCTAAAAAAAACAACAAAAAAACCTTAAGTGCCTATACCTTCTGATCCAGCATTCCACTGCTAGAAATTTATCCTATAGATACCTGCACAAAGATAGCTATTGAAGCAAATTATTTCTAAGGAACAACAACAAAATGGAATTCATGTAATTTTCCATCACTATGGGACTGATAAACTAAAAGACAACAATAAGATGGAATTCTGTAGGGCTATTTTTAAAATGAGCAGGGTTTATATTCATTGAAATGAAAAAGAAGACTATACTATTAGGTAGGAGCACATTGCTGAACAGTATGTATAGAACATGCAGAATATATGGAATAATCATACATTTGGGGAAAACAGTATGTGTGTGCATGCACATAGGAAAAAAATATGCATCAAACAATGAGTGAGAGTGACATTGGCAATTGCTGCTGTTTTCATGAACAATTTTTGTATTACTTGCACTTTTATTAGTGTGTTTTACTGTTATAATCCAAAAAAAACAATATAGTGTATAAAACTTTTTTTTTTTGAACACAGTAGCCTCATTAAAAGCATGCTGAAAACAAGACAAGACAAACCCACACAGATCACTGGAGCCAAGTCAGAGCAGGCCAAAAGTCCCAAACAGGATGAAAAGGGGTTTGTGGGTGTGGAGTTCATTGCAGGCAGGAGAGCATGTGTGTACAGGAACAACAAATGACAAACCCACCTCAGAACCCAGGGTTCTGAGGGCACACAGACCAGATGGAAAATAGGGTCCTGGGAAGGGAACTAAAATGAGCATCCAAGGGCCCTCACCCAAGTTGGAAGGGAGAAGCAGGAAGGGATTCCATAGGTAGGTGGATGGATTTGCACCTCATGGACAGTGCTTGATCTGAAGCCAAAGCTTTCCATCCTTAGTAAGCTGTTGAGTGCTAGTGGGAACCCAGACGAAGCCTGAGTGAGGCAAGTCTCCTTAGATGGTGGGAGCTGTTGGTGTTGGCAAAAAAGCCTAGGATTGCTTTCCAACTGGACTTCATTTTACCATTCTAAGTCATAGGTAATTAGACACATTTGAATGTATCTTGTGGAATCTTCTGGAGCATAATGGCTTTGTTGTGGCCTCCTTACACATTACCAATATTTCCAGGAACTTGTCCAAGCTTTATTTATCCACTCATCCTCCCAATTTTTGTTGAGTGCTCTGTGCTGCTTTCCAGGCTAAGTGTAGAGTGGTTTATTAAAGTGCAGGTGAATATTAAAAGTAATCCAGGTACAGTTTCTTAGTCCAAGTTTCTTTCACAGCCTCATAGTAAAATTCAAGGTGTAGTGTGATAGCTTAGAAGAGTAGAAAAGGTAAGAGTTTGACTATATTTGTTTACTTACTCTATGACCTGAAGCAACTACTTTAGAGCTAGCTTTTGCATCTGTATCATATCTATTATAATACCTACTATGGTATCTCATACATGGTAGCTACCTACTAAAGTATTGCTGCTATTATTATTATTATTATTATTATTATTATTATTATAAAAGTCCCATAAAAAGAATGCAAATAAAGTACAGTGTAAGTGAAAGGTCATTTCCCATGAATGGGAAAATAAAAATGATAATATCTCACAAAATTACTTTGAAAGTTATAAATAAACTTTTCCTTCAAATTACTTAAACATTGTTAAACTCTGCTAGTACTTCAAGTAAAAAATGGAAACAATTGCTGCTTATTCTTTTAAAAAACTTAACATGGTTGCTTTCTCTGAATGCACAAGAGGGGCAAGTAAATTTCTCCCCCAAGATGCTCATTGGGCTTTTGTATTGCTTTATGCACCCACAAATAGGAGTCTTGAGAATTTTCAGCCTTGGAGCATTTCTGGTCTACAAAGTTATTTGTTTCTTGCTTACTATAAAATCTTTCCGTAGCATACTTTAAAAAATCCATAGGAAGTAATATCAAATTTATGTCCAATGTGCTCCCAATAGGGAAAGAGGGTCAGCTCTGTAAGAGACTTACAGCAGGGATCTAGGCTGGCGGTATCATCAAGATATTAAGTTATGGGCCCCCAAAAGACTCTGGGCGCTCAGGATAAGCCAGGAAATGTAGTGCAAGGAAAACAAGATTACCTAGGTCTGATAAATAGCCTTTCAGCCCATCAGAAAGTCTGCAGTCTTCAACCTGTATGATCAAAGGTGAGCTGGTACCAGCCTATACCCTCTTGGACCGCTACTGACACAAAACAACGCTAGCCCTGCATCGTTCCCCACCCTCAGCTTGGCCTCAGCAATGGATGTGGTTGTTCAGTCAGCAACGCGACTCGACTGAGTGTCCTTTATGTGGTCAGGATGGTGTTAACCTCTGTAAGAGTTATACAGAACAGGAAATTCATCAGGTTGACCCTGCCAGGAGACAGCTGGTTGTTGAACTGCTTGCACGGTAAAGGTCTTGCTCCTTCAGCCCTGCTCTGTGCTTCGTTTCCAGTGGATCTCACAGCCAACAAAGATTCTGGCCAAGAGTCCGAGTCTATTCCAGAATATACAGCAGAAGAGGAGCGGGAAGACAACCGGTTGTGGAGGACAGTGGTGATTGGAGAACAAGAGCAGCGGATTGATATGAAGGTCATCGAGCCCTACCGGAGAGTCATTTCTCACGGAGGTAGTCAAGCCCTGTGGGAATCTGGCAAGTGGGGCACAGGCAGCCATATTGTTTCAAGTTAGAAAATGAAACTAGGGGGCCGGCTGAGTGGCGCGGTGGTTAAGTGCTGGCTTGGGAAGCCAGCGGCCCTGGTTCGGGTCCCACATATGAGGGCCCGTGACACTGCCCTCAAAAAAAAAAAGAAAGAAAAAAGAAAATGAAACTAGGGTGTTCTGCAGCATGACATTGCAAAGACCCTAGTGGGCAGTCAATGTTCAGGGGACTGTAAAGCTAAGTATAGTACCCCATACTCAATTCAGTTAACATTGGAAAGCCAACTATGCAAAAACAACTTTCCAGTGTGAAATGCTTTTCACATCACATATCTGATAGCTATAATTTCCTGTGCAAATTTCTTGAAATTCATCGTTGTCTAATTTAATAATGTGTGTACAGAATTTATTTGGGTCAGTTTAGGGCTTCACTAAATAGTTTTTTGAGTCCGTACCACCATAACCTATAGTAAGATCACTGAACTAGAGGTGCTTCTAATTACAAAATGGTCTTTTGAATCCTCTTCAGAAGTTTTAGGAAATCTTTTTTTTTTTTTTATCCACCTGAAATTGGCTTTTCTATGAACTCCATTACATTTATGCCTCACAGAAGCCAGTTCCAGCAAAAGCCTCCACTTGCTTAGTGAGGAAGAAGAGAGGGAGAAAAGCTGTGTTTTGTATTCCCAATGCTTTCTTGGAGCTCCAGAGCCTTGACTAATTTGGGATTCACAAAAAGTCAGATGAGCACAAGCAGCACATTTAGTGTCAACTTCAGAAAAACATAAATGGCTTTTTTATCTTTCCGCTGCATGCATTTCTTTCCTGCAGTCCTGAGGCACCACCCTAACCACTCAGCGTTCCAGAAAAGTGTAAGCTGACAAGGCAGTTCTCTCTTCCTTAACAAGGACAGGGAAATAAGTATCTTGGCATGACGTTAAACTCATAGCTTCTGTTTTCTAACTAGCAGAAGGACATTTTTACAATCAAATTTCCCTCCACTAGCAGATTTTACACTTTCCATCCCATGCATTGCTACCTCCATGTAGGTATCCAGCCACCCAGGGAGTCCAACCATGACAGGAAAGGAAAATGCCAGTACATGTCCTCATCTCTGACCTTTTTTCCTGCCTCACTATTTGACCTGAAATGGTAACATGACCCCGCCATAGCTGTTATGGGGCCGGACAGCTTCCTCTAAGGGACACTTTCCCCATAGCCCTTCAGGATGAGAGCTGATCTAATCTTGCTGAAGGTGACAGACAGCTGGCCACAGAGTCAACCCTTTTGTTTTGATGAAAAGCACCACCTGAGCATCATTCACATCTTCCCAGGTCACACCTCCTTTGCATCACCCATCAGGTAATTTTGGTTTGTTTGCTTTTGGGGAATCAAAACTAAACAAAGGCTGACTATTAAAATAGGCTGTGCTCATTCTAAAAAGTACAAAAAATGCAGAACAGATAACCCCTATACATTTTTACCCCTCAGGTCTTAAATCAAGAACCCCTTTGTTGTGAGAAGGCAGGCATACTGCCTCACTGCTCTCCTGAAGCCTCTTGTTACTCCAGTAGACTCACCTGCATGTTCTGTCCACCACAGGGAAGTTAGGTGGGCCCAGTGGGTGGGTCTATTTCCCAAACAGGAGAGCTTGATTATCTTCAGCACACTAGGGTCAGAAAAAGCCCCGGCTTCTGCCTGTCACGTTCCTTGTGAAAACTGAGCTGATGCCTCGGGGATAACCTTATTTGCTGTGCCCTCCATCCCTGCCACCTAACACCGCTCAGCATTTGCTCCTCTACATTCTGTTGTGAGCTCAGTTTTTGTCTGTGTGACTGTCCTGTTTGTTTGGAAGAAAAGGCTCCCGTTCCTTGCCCAGCTCTGCTTCAGCCTTCGCCAGGCGCTGGCCTGCATGAGTGTGCCTCTGGCTGTACCCATCTGGAACGTTCGCAAGATGCTGCCTTCTCCTACACCCTGAACAGTTGCTGTGCTCTGTTGGTAAAGATCGTTCTGATGTCACTTCTAAATTTGTCAAAGCTTTGTCTTCTGTATTGGAAGCTCACATACCACTTTCTTAGACCTTAGTGATGATAAAACAATACTCCCTAGTTCCCCATCTATTGAGTTTGTTACCCTGGCTTCTGATGAGCATTTAAAAAGCAGCACAGCGTAGTGAACATATAGATCTTGCATTTTGCTATAAGGGAGCTTTCCCATTCGGGCCAATAGAAAAGTACCGGCTGTACTGTGCTCTGTGCAGCACAACTGCGAGATGGGGGAGAAGATGGGGGTGACTAAAAGAGCTGCATAAATTAACTGAAAAGCAAGGCCTACCAAGTGTCCACACCATTTGGGAATATCAGTATGTGAGAGCAGTATTTGCACAAATAATTCAGTCTTCAGCTTTGATGACCTTGATATGAGCTATTGCCAATGGCCCTGTACACAATGTTAGAACAAGAGAGTTTGGTCAAGACCCATCTTTGCCACTAATTTGCCTGTGACCTTGGTAGATCACTTAATGTCTCTGGGCCTGAACGACTTCATCAGTCATAAGAGGGTGATCTCAAAGCCAGTGTCACATCCTCTGAGCCCATAAGCTATATTCCTACTGTCGGCTAAAATAAAAAAGCAAGGAGAGGTCTTGGTGGTTTAAATCAGCCAATAGTGTGGGATCACTCTGAGACCAGAACTGGCTTTTTTGAACTTGAAGCAGAGATCACATTAAATGACCAAGGACAGTCACACCAACGCATTGTAATGAGGAGTTTCCTTTCTTTTCTCTTTTTTTTCTTTCCTTTTCTTGTTTATTTATTTCATTATAGGAGACTCAGGTAACCTTCTCTGCAGTGTTGCTGGACAAATGATCCGGGAAAGAATGAGAAGAGTTGCAGGCTGGTGTATGTGTGTGTGTATGTTTTGGTTGCGCCTGTGACATCTTTCCTTCTGTCTCCATTCCATTTGCTGGCCAGCAAACTTGTGTTACGTCCCTGTCATGTCTGTCTGTTCTGCCTCAGGTAAGGTCCACGTCACTGCGTCTGAGGGGCTCAGGAGGCTGTGGGGTTGCTCATGTGCATCAGTACACATGCCCTGAATTCACCTCACAGTTACTGAGAAGATAGAGTCTAATAAAATGCACGTTTTTAAAAACCAAACTTCACACAAATCATGTCATTGCCGACAGGCAACTCCACTTGAGAAAGCTGCACATTTAACTTAGAAATTAGTTTAGCTGACCCCCTTGAGGGCACCTATGAGGGACAAGAAGCCAATGACCCTACTTATTTTGGTTATTATACTTGGTCAGCAATTGCTACTTGAACTACCTCCAGAGCCTACCAATGATGGCACCATCTCTTGGTTTAGTAGGAAAACTTTCATGAGGAAATTTTTTACTTCCAGTTCCTTTCTTGCCTCTCTTACTCCTCCTCTCCTGTTTTATTCCTCTCTCTTTTCTTCCCTTCATATAGTTCCTTTGCTCCAAAGTACAAAAAGGCATTATTTTTGTTTGTACATTTTAGTACTTTTTATATAAAAAGACATTCCTGACTTAGACAATAATCAGAAAGTGGTAAGCTGATCCTTAAGTATTCATTTGGCTAAATGACCTGGAGTGAGTCGGACACTCCACCATTCCAAGGATGGATGGCACTGACACAAAGAGCTGACTTGCCATTTAAGACAACGTCAGGAATTCTGTTTCTAAACCTCAGGCTTTCCTTTTTAAAAAATGTCTTAGGAAATTTTCAGAAATAGAAAAAGAAATCAAAGTAACTGAGCAGTCAGGATCTTAAAACTACCCTAACACCCTGGACCAGACAGCTACATTTAGAAAGATGGTTTTGAAAAGCTGTTTTCGGACCTGTTTTTACATGGGATCCATTATGTCTGTTGTCTCTTTTGGTGAATTCAGTCTTTTCCACGGTGCTGAGGCTGAACTACATACCTTCCTGGTGTAGTATTAGTGTAGCTAAAACACCTTATCCTTTATGGATTTCCATCTCATTATAAAGCTTCTTAAGTGAAATTGTTCAGTTAAGTCTTGTATGAAAACATATTCTTCTGTCATTTTCCCTTCATATTGCATTCTAAAAAGAAGTTGGTAAATACTGACATATTGGAAAATACGGAACTGAAGCAGAAAGTCCAGAAGGAAGCTACTGCAATCCTGCTTCACAAACATGTGTTGCATCAGATGTGTACTTGCATAGGTAGCATCTTCTAGGATATGTAGTATAAACACTGTATACAACAACCTCAAATTAGTAATACACACGAACCCATAATTTGATATATTTTTAGTTGGTATCACTGTCTTCCCCCACCTCTTTTGTGGTAGAATCATGCTCTCTCTTTGTAGGGAACATCTTATTAAACTGCTTTTCAAGAGTTAAGCCCATCCAAATCTATATCCAGCCAGCATTTTACTGCCCTGTCATCACCAGGAGCGTGTTTAGAGTTCTAGAAGAATGAAACACACTGAGTTCTGCGATGGCTGGATCAGGGTTGAGGGCGTACCCTGCCCTCCTACTTCAAGTTTTGAGAAAATCTCTACTTAATGATTCTGAAATCCAGAACTGTGTTATATGACAAAAGTTGTAAGTGTTTAAAAGGGGATACTAAAAAAGTGAAAATATTGTGCATTGCTTCCGTTTTTAAGTCTGGAAGACACCTGAGGTTCCATACACAATCCTATGGGGATCTGCTCAACCATTGCCATGAATTTCAAAGATGATCTATAAGGGAACACAGAACTTGATTAAAGGATGGGAACAGCACTTTCAAAAGTGGATTAAAGGTCCTGAGGGGTCTCTACAATTTCCTTGACCCTTGGAGTTTCAACAACCACACTTGTCTGCATCTTCCATCTCCTATTTTCTTACCACCATCTGCAAATAGCACTTCCACCCTCCTGCCCCACCCTCACTATGTAACTAAGAAGTCATTCTCAGGTTTTCCCAAAAGCATATGTTTTCATAAAACTGAAAGAGAGGCAGGCTTGAACCTGACCAGCCCTTCTTGAGTTTGCCCCTTTCTTTAAGAGACTAAGCTCTGAATCCTGTGTTCAATTATTCAGCTCCTGGGCAGAACTTTCCATGTTTCCCTGTACTGTCTGTTGAACCTGGAGATCCCAGGGACACTACAGGCAAGTACACCAGTCTGCTAAATCAAAATAAAGGTGTTTTACTTCTCTACTCCTTAGTATCTGATCACTGGAGCATGAGTCAGAGATTATATTGTAGTTTAGTGACTACATTTTCCCATCAAACTCAAACTAAAAAGAGCTAAAAGGATTAATCAGACCTCTTGCTTGGCCATAAAGAAGTATCATATAAATTAGTTTTTATAATATATAAATTACAATAGAAACCCTTAAGTCAAAAAGTATTGCCCCTGCATCCCTTGATAAGTTGAACAATTATACATCCCATTCACGACTATGTATAACACGTATATAATTGTCCATAATCTGTGGATACCCTATATATGCAAATATATTCACACTATATATTTAAAACACCATATAACATATATGTTAACCACCAGAAATACTTACATGCATAGGTACTTAAGTATAGTCTATATAATACTTAACAGCTGTATCTATCACCCCACACACTTGCGAAGGCTTCCAGATTTGTCCTTGGTTAATAGATTAAATTTTATCTTGTTAAAAGCTTTTAATTGGTTACAAATATCTTTTTGTTTGTCCCCCAGGATACTATGGGGACGGCCTAAATGCCATCATTGTGTTTGCCGCCTGTTTTCTGCCAGACAGCAGTCGGGCGGATTACCACTATGTCATGGAAAATCTTTTCCTGTGAGTGATACTTATGACAAAGTTAATGTTTGTGGGCATGAGTGGCAGATAAGCATCTTTAATGAAAGGAAATAAATTATGTAGAATATTCTAAGCCTTTGATAAAAAGTCAATGAAATCTCTGTCAAGGAACATTGCTCAAGAGACTAAAACTTTTAAGGTCGCTCTTTTGTTAGCAAAATGGATTGAAAACAAAACAAACACTTTAGCCTGCATTTTAAAATTCTGTGACATTTCCTTTGGGTGAAGTGTTATATTTGTTTCCCGATAACATGTTGTTAGTCAACTGATGATAACCTGACTTCATTTATATCTGCCCTTATTTTATATGAGTTGCCCTCAGTATCTGATAACATTGTTGACATTTTTGAAAGTCAGGTTTCTTACCCACACATTTTTCAAGTGTACCTGCATTTTTTAAAAAAGATAAATGTACAGATAAATGAACAATACTCTCAGAGAAATGATCTTAGGTAAGTGCATTCTTCCCAAGGTGAAGAGGTAATATGCACAACCATTCTTAAATGTCAGATACCCTGTCATTTAACTGTTATATAATTATAGTATAAATAAGATGAAGTGTTTCGTGTGGGAACTGAAAACAGCCCTCTTCCTTCCTGTGATCAGATATGTAATAAGTACTTTAGAGTTGATGGTAGCTGAAGATTATATGATTGTGTACTTGAATGGTGCAACCCCACGACGGCAGATGCCAGGGCTGGGCTGGATGAAGAAATGCTACCAGATGATTGACAGACGGTAGGTGGACTCCATTATTTAATCCCTATTTTGACTTTCTCAATAGTCCCCATTTCTAATTCCCTTTTAATCTACCAAAAATGCAATCGCATTTTAGAAACATTTAGTTGTGCACAGTGGAGATAATAAATTATAAAATATTGAAAGGGTCATTTGGTGCCCCAAATTCTCCCCAGATTTTGTTAAATGTGGTTATCTTGAACCTGGTGGCCAGGTCTGTTTTAAACTATGCATATGGTATTGCCACATGAAGGTGCAGTTTGGGCTGATAAAACAAGTATCCATGATTCTTTACTGGTGTCATGTGATTTTGGTGCTGTTCATGTGCACTGGGACTATTGTGATTTGGGAAACTGTTGTGCTCTTATTTCAACATTTATTATTAATTCAAGTTAACCGCTAGCCCATTGGTGCCTTTGGGTACCCCTTCATTAAGATACTTTACTTTCATCCATACTGGTGTTAATAGAGCAAAACATGTTCAAAACGGGAAAATTGTCATAATAAACATACAAGTTTATGTCTATGATAGGTGTGGCATCCCCTTAGATGTGGCTCCTTACATAACACCACACGAATAACCTGTTATATTAACTAACGTTTGTTTAATGATCCAGACATTCATAAAGTAACATTACTGATGCTGAAAAACATACCTGAAAATCAAGAACATTAAAATGGTAACCTGAAGGCCAAACAACATGATATACGGTTACTATGTTCATTCAATGTAAGACACTAATGCTCAGTGAGATCAAATAAATTGCTTAGGTTGCTAATAAGAGTGTATTCTTTTCATAATAATAAAGATATTGCTGACAAAAATGAAAAGCATTGTTAAACAAAAATATGCCATAATGGTTATAGATTTATGGACTCAACAACCATTCTGTTGTACATTTATTCTGAGAAAATGAGACTTGAATCATGTTTCAAATTATATATCAAAAAGCAGTCTTTTTAGTAATCATGACTTTTGTATACCTTCCCTACTGATAATAGTAACTTGCCTAGAACTAATATTATATATACTTTTATTTGGAGATACATTTTTAGTTCCCACTAAAAATGGGTTATGAGTAATTTTTTTTCTTTTTTCAAAATAGGTTGCGGAAGAATTTGAAATCATTCATTATTGTTCATCCATCTTGGTTCATCAGAACAATTCTTGCAGTGACACGACCTTTTATAAGGTATGGTTATTTATAAGGTATGGCTAAGGTATTAGTAGTTTTAAAATAACATGTATTCATTTTCCTATAAACAAGAATTCATAAACTAAGAGGGTATTTAAGAAGACATATTTACCTTTGCCTTTCCTGGAAAGATACTTTGGACCAGACAGCAAGAGACTCTAATTAAGAGTGAACATTGTTTCATAACTATATTCCCCCCTTTGTTATAAAACATGATCTATATGCTGGTTTCTGTAAACATAGAAGATGAAGTGATGGGTTTCCATATCACATTACAAAAAAGAATAGACAATACTTTTAAAGTAATGCATGATATTTTTTAGAGAATAGAAAAGGTAGAGTAACATGACAAGAGAAAATAAAGACAAACCAGGGACAGAGACAGAAGCCATGTCTTACTTTAATTGTTCCATTTCTGCTGAACATATATCAGATAGGTTACCAAAGTTAGGTAAAGAGTCTCGGCAGCCATTTTGAGAGCTTTGTTTTGATCTCCCATGAGGATTCTTGGTTTCAATTCAGTTCAGTTCAATGAATATTTATTCATCATGTATGTTGTGCTAGATGCTATATAACCTTACATTTTGTGGATGCAAATAAAAGTAAAATATGCATCATAACATAGAAAGGCTTGGAATAGCTAAATGTATGAGACAGTATATATTTTCTAGATAACTTTAAAAATACAATAAAATAAAGTCTTGCCTAACATCAGGATACAGATTAGATTAGATTTCTGCCTCAAAGTTATTAATGAATCCCTAAGAAAATATCTGTTAACTTGACTACTGGAGAAAAAATTTATGGGTTAAAATCCCCCCCCCTTTTTTTTTTCAGCTGAGCCATCCTGCCATCTGTTGGCAGCTCAGTGGCAGCTCGGCTCAGGCCGGGAATTGAACCTGCGACCCTGTTGCTCAGAGCTTGCACTTTTTTTTTTAAGTATTTTTTTTTTAAGTTTTTATTGCGAAATTGGGGAAGGGGAACAGACAAGTTGCTGTCCTTTTGTTCTTTACTCTAGTGTGGAGGACCTCGCTTCAGTGGCCCATGTTGGTATTGTGATTATTGAGCACTTTCTGAGTTAGGCAGTCGTTCACCGGCCATTGAACGGCCACTCATGGCAACTCACAGCAGCCCAGCTCCAGGTAGAGCTGTTGTTCATCGTCTTAGCTATAGAGGGTGCAGCGTCACTGGCCCTCCTGTGGGCTCTGAACCAGGAACTTGCTGCTCAGAGCTGGCATCCCAAGCCAACTCTTAACCAACATGCCACTCGGCCGGCCCTGAGCTCACACTCTTGAGCAAGCTCTTAACCAACTGAGCCACTGGCCCAGCCCCCCGCCTTTTCTTTTTTACATAGATTTTACTATGTCTTCCAGATTCTACCATTTTGTTTTGTTTTTCAGTGTTCACTTATTATGATTTAGCATCCCTGTTTTCTACTTCTAACAATTGAGTAGCACAATTCAATCTAATTTTCCTTTGGCAGAGGTTAGTTCTTTACTATGCCATGTTAAATTGCCTTCAAACATAATATGAAATATTTAAGGTATACAAAAAGCCATTTATTTTAATAATAGCAGCAAATACTTTAACAAAGGAATAGGAATCAATATACACTGAAGAGCTTATAAAAAGTTTAATTTGTAAAAAGTAAACATTAGAATTTATATTGATTTATTGGTATTTGTTTAATAGTTCAGTTTTTGTACTTATAAAACAGATGTTTCTTCTTGATGGGTAACAAAATATTACTGCAAGAATATTGACAGTGGTTATAGTTCAAAATTATTGAAGGGAGTTTCAAGATAATAATAATTATAATAATAATAAAATTATAGCAAATAGTGTGGTGATAAAATATAATAATGGCTTGCATTTATTGAGTGCTTACATCCATTATTTCATTTAACTCCATGACAGTTGTCTGAAGGAGGTGCTGTTTACTATTTCGATTATATAGGAAAAATCCTAAGGTTCAGTGAGGTCAAATAAATTGTCTAAGGCCAGAGCTACCACACCCACTCTGTAAAAGATCACATAGTAAACATTTTAGGTTTTGTGGGCTATATGGTCTCAGTCACAGCTACCTAACTGCCATTATAGAGCAGAGGCAGCCCTAGGCAATATGTAAATAAGAAGCATGGCTGTGTTCCAACAAAGGTTGATTTATGAATACTGAAATTGAATTTCTTAAAAATGTTTACATCACAAAATATTCTTGTTTTGATATTTTTTTTCAACCATTTAAAAACACAGAAACCATTCTTACCTCAAGCACTGTAAAAAAACAACAACAAAAAAATCCATCAACAAGCTGGTTTTAGCCTGTGGGCTGTATTTGTCAAACCCAGGTCTAAGGTAACATAGCCAATAAATGCTAGACTCAGGCTTTGAACCCAATTTTTGCCTAATTCTAAAGAACACACATTTCAAGTACTTACACATTATATTTACAGTTTCATAATGTGATGACCTTCTTTAAAGATCCCCCTTCTAAGTCAGTTTACATCAGGGTAACCAATTTTTACACCTGACAGAAGAGACTACCAAAATGTATTATAGGTCTATTATGTAGGTTGCTGGTAGTATGTGTTCACCCAAGACTTATCAGGAGGGCTAAAAGTAACCATATGAAGAGGGAGTTTGTTCACAAGGCATAGCCAGTGGCCCAGGGTCAAAGCTGCAAGTAAAATGCTACAGGGTAGCACAAATGAGAGAGGTATATGGCAAATTCCTTTCTAAAAATGCATTCTTTGTCTGTGCCAACCACTGAATTCGTTGCTGGAGACTGAGAAATTAAATAGCTCAATTGCTGTCCTAAAGGAATACAAAGCAGACATAGGCAGGCAATACACAACTATAACACAGGGTACAACTGAAGCACTGTGAAGAGCGATAACTCAAAGTGAGGGTGAGTTTGGGGGTAACAGGTGGAGAGTGCGGGCTGAGAATCTGTGTCAGTAGAGGCTTTCCAGAAGAATGAGCCTTCAAGGTGAGTTTTGAAGAGCTAATAGGATTGGCTAGCTAAAACCAGGTAAAGGAAACAGCAGGTGCAAACAACCAAGGAGAGAACATGGCATCTTTAGAGAACTACATTCTAGTGAATGTAACACAGGAGATGGTAGTTCCCCATTGCATGATTACTTTTTCCCTCTCACTCCACCCACCCGTGTCTTTTATCAAAACCTGAATTTAGTTTTAAAACTTTTGAGGAAGGAAGAGGTCGAATGTAGCATTTCATTGGTAGTGTGTGTTCACCCAAGACTTCTCAGGAGGTCTAGAAGTGACTGGAGAGGTAAGTTGTTACAAGTCACAACCAGTGACAAAGGGTGAAAACTGCTAAGTAAATGTGAAAGATAAATATATAGGGACATGACTTTGAAAAAGCTTCCTGCTAGAATACATAGTAGTTGAACAGAATGCTACACAGTTGGCAGGCAGCGCAGCATGATCCCAGTAGACTTGGGGCGGGGGGGTGGGGGGGTGGGCAGAGGGTTGTCTTTTAATTTGAAACCATCCAAGGAAGTTTGATGCTTGATCAAGTTCCCTTTCAAGTAGAATGATACATTTTTAAGATTAGTTTGCAATCATACCAATAATAGAGAAATGTGTACTTATAAAATATCCAATCATTACTGAGAAGACCAACAAGTACCAACTCCTGTTTCCCAGAGGCAAATTTCCTTATCAGTGTCAGTGGTCTCCTTCCAAGTTATTTTGTGTGCATTTACACACATCTAAAATGATAATACTTAGATGAAAGCTGACTGTAATTCAAATCCAGTCACTGGAACAGGTTTTGAATGTTGGTTCATCTGGAATGAACTCTCAAACTAGAAGTGTATATTAAAAAAAAAAGTTTAAAAGTACTTAAAAGAAAACTAAAACTAAAAAGAGGAAAATGAGTTTACATATACTTTTAAAATATATTAACCTTGGTAGATTCTGAAAGAACTAATAACAAAATGTTTGTTTGTTAAAAACAAATAAACGAGCAAACAAACCATAAACCAATGATAATGCAGAGTGGCAGGAACCACTGGGAGGCCATATGTCTGATTATGAATGTAGACTCTGCAGTCAGACTGCATAGGTTTAAATCTTGGCTCTGCCTTTTGCTGATAGTGAGCACTTAACTCTCTGTGTCTCAATTTCCTAATCTTTAAAAAGAGAATAATAATAATGCCTACTACACTAGGCTATATAAGACATAAATGAGTTAATATATATATGTAAACCACTTATAAGAGTGGCACATACTATTCAAATGAGATGGCCTTTCTTCTTACTGAGAGTGCTGGGCCAAGGTGGTAAGTACGCTTATGGCAGGATTTTTAGAAAGACGCATTGGCCTGAGGAGGGATGAAAGAGCAAGGAATGATATACTTTTTTCTTCTTCTTTTTTTTTAGTTCAAAATTCAGCAGTAAAATTAAATATGTCAGTAGCTTATCAGAACTCAGTGGGCTGATCCCAATGGATTGCATCCATATTCCAGAGAGCATCATCAAGTAAGTCCTGATAGTATCAAAGATTCGGTAAGAAATATTATGTTTGGAGAAGACTGGAAAATAATTCATTTCCTAACTAGTGGGGGAAACGGCATTATCTTGTGTTTAAGACAAATATTAAATAATCTCCAGTAAATATATAGATATTTTTCTTATAATCCATAGATAACTCTTCTGTTCTTTTAGATCTTCTTTCACATTTTCACATAACCTTCTCTTGGAATTATTGATTTTCACTTTGGATTTTATTACCATTTTGGAGAAAACATAAATGTAACATTAATCAGTGCATCTGTTCCTTGGGCCTCTCACTCCACACAGACACAATAGGGTGTGAGCATAGCTTGGATTTCTTTCTTGCCCTATCTTCATGACCCTAGGAAAAGAGTAAAAACTTACCCTTTCTCTGTTTTCTTCTAAATCCTTTTACTTCATAGTTCCCTTCAAGTGAAAAATGAGGCAGAGTGGTGGGTGGATGTTAGAGATGTTTCTTTACTCAGCACAGGGTAATAATGCACCAGCATTCATACTGAAGGTCGAAGGATTACCCTACAAAAATAGGAGTAAAAGTTAACTGAACCACTACTTGGAGCTGGGACTTAAAAACATGGATACTGGAGAATGAACACTCCTATTTGGTTCACTGTTGCAAAGAACCATTGTTTTCTGTGGATGGTATCTTTCTTTCACTATGTCTGATCCACTCATTTTATATTTGATTAGAATTGAATGGAAGGTAACCATCAGCTCAAAGGAAGTAAACAAGGATACCTAGTCTTCCTCCAGATGTTAGATAACAAAACAGACTTCCCAATGTGGGCACCCAGAAAAAAAGAGTCCTCACTTAAAAAAAAAAAAAAGGCATAGAAACTGGAAGAAAAGAACCCTCATTTAGTGTGTCTCAATGCTCTGCTGGGCATAGAAGTGCTCTCTTTATATCATTTACAGCTACAGAAAGAGGACTTAGTAAAGAGAAGTTGATTATGTGAACTATAAGTAGGAACAAGGAAAAGATGAACCTAGACTTCAATTCCGAGTCAGCCCGGCACCAAAATTCCTATGTCCTTTTCTAGTAGTTTCCTTCACCTCTTTTAAATTATCCATTTAAAATTAAAGCTCAGGAGTAGGTGATTTGGTTTTCCTACATCCCAACATCAGGCATGAACCTAGGATATTGACTGGGTTTAGCGTGGCCAGTTGGCTCAGCTGAATCAAGCAGAGCATTCATCAGGTTCTAGCAATGCTTTAATCCTCATTAGCTTCATGGGTTCCCACAACCAGCACACCTCACAGCTCTGGCCTGCTGCTTCCAAAAGATGCACCCATCTCCAAAACACTCCTACTCTTTAAATAAAAAAAAGTACTGGAGCATCCACCTCCAATAATACTGTCTGTTTTTGCAAAAGATGACAAGGACATTTTCTTTTCAAGTGGAAATGAGCCTTGTGCACACTCTAGATAAACACGTAATGCTTCTGTGGTATGGCTGTTGGAAAAAGAGAAGAGAGTGGGCTTTGGAGGCTTAACATTAGACTTGAACCGTTCTGCCTTCCTTTCAATGTCTCTGAGACTTCAGGCAACTTATTAAAACTCTCTCTGAGTCTTGGCTTCAGCATCAAGTATAATGGGAAAATAAGGCATGATTCATGGAATGGCCCTGAGGACTGAATGAGAACCAGGTACCTAAAGCATTCAGAAAGCCCACTGGCACAAAGCTGGCAGTCCAGAGTGTTATTTATTATAAGCATGTTGCTTTTAGAGACCCACCATCATATCAGAGAGTCTAACTGAAAAGTCAAAGGTGCCCAAGGCATATACACACACACCAGTTTTCAAAGGCTCCATTTGGGAAAAGTTGCTTTGGAAGGAAGGGTTCCATTTGGAAAGCTTTTCTTCTGGAGGAAGAAATTTACAACCATGCATGTCCTCCTCGTGTTATCTCCTGTCTTTTGTAATCCATCTCCTCTGGTCATTCTTCCTACCATTTCTGTTACTGGCCCTCATTGCCTCATTTTCATGTTACACCATTTTCAAATTGATAAAAAGCCATAGCTCCTTCCTATTACTGAATAACATTCAGAGGATCTGATCTCAGCCAATCCCAAGACCAGTATTCAGCTGGGATGGAGCCTGTCATAAAAGGGCTTAAATGAAAGAAAAGCTTACCCAATCTAGAATCAGGTTTATAAGCACTGATTACAGTTGATCCTTGTTATTTGTAGCAGTGGTGTTTTAGACCACCAAATAGTGACTACTGCACTGTTGTTCGTAGGGTGGAAAAAGGGTTAGGTTCCTACGAGCCTCTGGTCACATTTTTTGTCAATCAATTGATATCTAACTTTGTTTTATGTGTTTTTCTGTGTTAAAAGATACCGTATTTGATACATACTGTTGATTCATTAATTTTCAACTCATGATCAACAACATCATAATTCATGCCTGAACAAAGCTCATCTAACACCACATATTCTCCATGAGGCACATTGCAGTGCATTGTGGTCAGCATCACTAGAGAGCACTTCAACACTATGCTTGGGCCTATTTTAAATGGCAAAATACCAAAAAAAAAAAAAAAGAACAAATATTGGCATTAAATAGATTGTAGAAAGGACCTTGTTTACAGTATGAGCGCTGAATCGAGACGATACAGCCTTGCTTTGTTTAAGTTCGTAAGGTGACTCAGATTTTTTGCCACTCTATGAATGTCCACAAGTAACCACAAGTGTTGATTTGGGGTTACAAATAAAGTATAGCAAGTATGCAAATATACAAACATGGAGTCTGCAAATAATGAGGATTGGCTGTATATAATTGTAAATTCTAAATCATTGATTATATCTTAAAAAATAAGATTTCTGCCAAAAGGCAATTTGATTAATATTTGGGTAGGCTTTTTCTGTCATATTTTGAGTGTTCTTTAAAACATTTACTTGTCATTTCTTTCATCTGTTGGCTTGTTCCTCACTGCATTCGTCTTTTTATCTCATAAGGTACGATGAAGAGAGATCTTATAAGAGAAGTGTGAGGTAAAATCTCCTAATCTGCAATTCACACTGGACCCTCTGTGTTTGTACACCAGTGTCTTTCTTGTGGGTGACCTCAACATGCTACCAGAGCAAGGGACGTTGTGTCCATCCCTTGTGAGTGCCATTCCCAGTCTTTGTCTTATGTGTAAAGCTGTTGAGGTCAACCCAATTTGCAACTGAAACCTACTAAATCAAACCAGATACATCCCTGACTTGGCCCAGGCTGCAAGCTAACTTCAACTGTAGTCAACAGACTTATGTGATGTGTTCAGCTTTATTCAGCCAGCATGTTTCTGATCTCCTTGCAACGTTTGTATCTACCTTTATGAAAAAACTTGCAAAGTAAACATACATAAACGCTGATAAGAGAGGAAATAACACCATATTTAATTGAAGAAATGTGTCTCAGTGCTCCAGAAGACAGTTTTTAAAAGCACATACACTCCCCATATGTTTGGCTGTGCTTTGCTGGGTGACTCTCTCACGCTCTGCTTGCTTCTTTTTTTTTTTTTTTTTCTCTACACTGATAATTTTTGCTCATGCAGACTGGATGAAGAACTGAGGGAAGCATCAGAAGCAGCTAAGTAAGACTTGGTTTTCATTCAGCAGCTGGCATGATGTTGGCTTGCATTTCAGGAATGAATTGGGAGAGTCTGCATGCCTGGTGTTATATTCTTGCATCCTGATAATAATACTGCCCTTTAAAAGTTTCCTTTGTCATGTGATAGATACAATTTCCGTTATTTGTACTACAGTCTATTTTCTCCCATGATCTTGGTTATCTTGAAGAATGCATTTGATACTTTGTTTAATTTTTTTTAAAAAGTATACATGTAAAAAAAAGTATACATGTAATTTTAGGCATCACAGCAAAAGAACACTCTCTCTCACACACACACACACACACACTCTCTCACACACTCGCACATATATCATATAACATCCAGATGATCATTAGATATATTGAGGCAACAAAACTTCATTAATTCATACTAATGGAGAGAAATTATGGCAAGATGAAATTTGGAATATTTTGTAGAATCAATTTCATGACTTTCTAAGACTTTTTTAAAAATACCTTATTGAGTGACTCGGAAATATTACTTAACTAAGCTTCTAGTTATTTGGATGAATAGAAAAAAATGATTGTTCACTATTGTTAAAGTATAATTTTCAAAAAGGCAAAATCAAAACTTTAATGCAAGTATAAAATGAATATATGTCAATGGTTTTATTCAACTAATTATTTAATGAAGGAACTCGTAAGGTGTTAAAACCAGTTCAAAGCGCAGTTAAAAAGCTGACTATCAATAGGCAATTTATAAAGAAATGTTAGGATAAGATTGGTGGTTTCGATACAAAACTGATTAATGTTCAGCAAGGCAGTAAACTATAACCTTAGGTTATTTTTTTTCACTGGACAGAAATGATTTGTCTCTGCTCAATAAAAATCTGAAGTTAACCTCTGGCCCTACAGAGTTAGAAAACAGCCATCAATAGAAAGTCAACTCAGCACTGCTTTGAAAAAATATCCAGTAATTTCCTTTTTTTATTTCCAAGTTACAAATAATTTTTCTGACACTATGTTAAATGTAGAGAAGTACTATTTGAAAAGTTTGCTGTACTGAGCATTCTCTCCATTTAAAATGTTGCTTACACATTAATTTTTATAGCTAGTTCCAATTTTAATAGATGTTGCAAAAGCAGAAAGCCTGGACAATGCCCAGAGAGCTACAAATTTTGAAAATGTGGGATCTTAATTAGTAAAGTTTTTTCCGAAAGGGTATAAATGGCAATTCCTTACGAAAACAATCTATTTAGATATTTTTTCCCTATGGCCCATTTTTACTGCAGGTAATCTGTAGAATTATTTGCCTATAGTGTGGATCTTTTGGGTTAAAAATTCAAGGAAAGGTTTTTGCTTTAGAAAGTTTAACATTCTAGGGTAGTTTCAGTATTCCTATCCTCTAGTTTTCTTTCAAGATAACTGACACCCATTGAGACTAAAAATACTCAAAATTATATTATATAATTTTTTGCACTAACAATCTTTGTAGTCTCTAACTCAACAGTTAAAAACAAGAAATTGTGGAAATAAGGAAGATATTAGAAATCAAGGAACCACATGTTGGTGTGTAATGTACCCAGTTAGCATTTATCTGTATTAAAATTGCATTATGTCATGAGATTCCACAGAGAAAGAAACAGCAATGAGTTTGTCTTTCACCTTTTTTTTAACATGTTTACGAAATTAAGAAGCTGTTTTCAAAGACAAAAGATGGGGGGAGGTGACATGAATAATTTTCCAGCCAAACCCATTATAAAGTCATATTATCATGTTTTTTTATTAGTATCATATGATGTTGCCTCCTTCAATAGATTTCTTTCCCTCTGATTTTTATTCTTCCTGCATAGCTACCATAGTGAAACAGTGATCATATTTGGTTTTGTTGTGTAGCTTTCTCTTTTTTTCTCTCAAATCCATTTTGTTTTCTTTCCTACCCTCTTCCCAGGAATCAAAATGGTCTCAGGTGATTCTGAGAAGTCTCGATCTCTTTTCTAAAGGAAGCACCAAGCTCATTCCTAGTACATAGTAGATGCTCAGTAAATTTTTGCTGCATGTATTGACAAATGTACATAAGATTATGACTGTTGCTGGAGCAGTGGTTCTCAAGCATTACTGTGCATGAGAATCACCTGAGCACTTGTTAAAACAGTATCCTGGGCCTCACCCGCAAAGTTCCCAATTCAGCAGGCCTGAGAATCTGTATTTCTAACCAATGCCCAGTGTAGCCGATGTGGCCCATCAGGACCATGCTTTGAGAATCAGCCCCTTAAAGTAATTGACTGAAAAAAATGAAGTCATATTTATAAAAGGAAATAAAACTGATTTTTAAACATGTAAAAAAAATAATAATTGGCTAAATAAAAATGCTTAGATTTGTCTTAGGGGGTGTATATTCCAGCTTTGGATTCAGTGGGTAAGCTACCTGTCTGAATTCTCCGCCAGTTGATCCTGTTTCTTTTGATGGTGACATTATATGTATGAGGAATTGAAATATATTTCCATGTTTGAAAATGTGTAAGGAGACCAAATTTTACTCTGTTGATCCCACAGATATTAAAATGTCTTTGAAGTGGTCCCCAAATCCTTGGACAGACTGTATATGATGATTTGGGGTTCAGAAAACACAATCACTGCAGGTCTCTGGTTAGATGCAAAAAGCAAGATAACCCAGATTCTTTCTATTAACAGATACACCCTGACTTGTCCCATGACCTTTATTTAAAAGCTTCAGGCTGGTTCTAACCAAATGCAAACATATTCCTTGTCAGGGAACAAAACTTACCTGTCTGTTGTTTTGCTTTATTCCCACCAGTGTTTTTTTAAACATTCATCCTGTCCCCACATACACATATACCACCACCACCTCTAACAGACTTCCAGAGGGTGATTTCCTCAGCCTGCCTTATTTTTTTCTTTAAAACTTTATTTTATCTCTCTTTTAGAGTTTTGTTTTGTTCAAATTCTCCAAAATTTATACTCAACATTTTAATTGTTTCTAAAATGTATTTCACCCTTTATGTAATGGTTTTATTATTTCATGTCCTTTTATAGTTTTTACATATTTGCAGTTCATTTTTTTTTAATGAAACTTTAGATTTAATCAGAAAAGAAAATACTTTGGAAGGATAAATTGTATATAGAGAGCCATTCTTGTGTTGAAACTGGCAAAGAAGCCATTTCTGCCTTTGTAGTGATAGACTTCTATGGATTGCAAATTGCCATTTTCTTTGGAAGGATTATGCAAAGTTAAAAAGCAGAAAAGCTAGGTTTGAAAGATTGACCTTTCTTGATTCCAGTCCAGCTTTGGTAGGTTTTTGCAGCACAAAATCAACACTTACCTGACTGTCCTTTTTCACTAGAGTTACCAACTACACTTCATAAAACTGCCAGACCACCAGCGAAACGGATCAGGAGAGAAAGGAAAGAAAACCCCCTGTCCATCCAGGGAGAAATAGCTTTCTGCTATTTCAACTGTACCTCTTATGTGCAAACAGATATATTAGCTTGTGAAATGCCTCACGTTACAAAAGGAACACTCACATGTAAAAAGAATCCTAGAATCCCTTTAAATAGTGTTTGTTTGCCAGCAATAAAATATTTAACGGAAGAGAAAAAGTAAAAGGGGAAGCGTACTAAGTATTCATCGGAAATTAATATAAAGCAGATTTGAAATTTGCTAACAGAGGAATTGCTCCACATTACACAAAAATAGCATAAACGCATTCATACACCATAACAAAGCGTTTACTTCATGATTTTAGATGGTTACATTTTTCTTGCCGGACACATTCAGTTCAGGATAGTGTCAGGATTCATTCGTATTACCTGAACACAGCTCAACTGTATGGTAGTTTTATTATATTTCTGGAACAATAACAAGAAAAGCTGACACTGACATTTTTTCTTTTAGTGTCTTGCAAAATCCTCATTCTTGTGAAAACAGAAAGTTAACTATGTTTATATGTAAATGAAATTAGGCTGCTTGAGAGGGATTGTTCTTTTCATATAAAATATTATATTTTAGGAGTTATAAATTTAAAAGTTGAAATATTCTATTCCCTGAATAAGATAGATTGGAAAATCAGGGGTAAAAAATGATAAGGACAGAAGAGACAACTGGAGGTAATTGGAGTTTTTGATCTTCCTTTTATGTTTCTCTATCATGGGCAATTAATATATTTCAAAACTAATGGTAAAAGAATCACAGCGTAATCTTAACGTCATTTCAGGTGTAGATTTGTTCAATATTAGCAACGGGACAACACTGAACAGTTTAAAATGCCCAAATCTATTATGCTTACAAAATGGTAACAGTGGAGAGAGTGTTTACTGCTTCCTTTTTTTCCCACTGCACTCAGAACTAGCTGCCTTTACAATGATCCAGAACTGTCTTCTATGGAGAAAGAGTAAGAATTCATCATCAATAACAGCTATGGGGTTACTTGCAGTACGGTATGGCTGAGCTCTGAAAGAAACAAATACATTGAGAATTGGGTAAATCCCGTTTAGATGTTCAGCTTTCATGTTCTCTATCCCTGAACTTAGAAACTTAAAGTGAAATGTGCCAGCTTAACCCCGTTTCATTCTTGATCACCATTAAATCCCTTACAGACAACCTAAGTCTGTACTTGGCCTTCTGTTTTTCTAATCCAAAAATGAGGAGAAAATGAATATTAGAGCCAGATGTAAGAGCATTTGGGCAAGAGAATTCAAGTCTGTTTTCTGAATTACATCATCTATTTTAATTAGTGAAAGTTGGGACTTCCATTTGAATTTAATATTTTGGTGGCTGGGAGAAAAAAATGTCCTTGTTTTGAAAATTCCAAGAAGCAGTTGAGCCTGGTTGGGGCTTGAGGAATGATCTAGTCCATCTAGTCCCATACTGTACGAAAATAGAAATCAAACATGTATTGAGTTCTTACCACGTGCCAGGCTTTATGTAGAAAGCTTCACACACACTGATTTTTATACTCAGAATAAGCCTACAAGGTACATTTTATAGATATGGAAAGTGACATAGACAGATTATCTGACCAGTCCAACATTTTACATGTGTGAAAAGGGCCCAGAGCTGGGATTTGAATGTGTAATGCAATTCCAGGGACAGGGGTTTGAAATCAAAGGGAGGTGGTCTTAATGCTGGAATACATGTGCAACCTCTGGTCTAACCAAAGACAAGAAGAAGACAAAATTAGTCTCCTAAGAAAACAGAGTTAATTATTGGCCAAGTCAGTTTCTGGGAATATATCGTGGTCACCAACGTGCTCTCAGAGGGCACTTGGCCATCCAGTTAGGGCCTCCTAATCTGGTTTGAGTTGTGGAAAATTTAACATTGTCCTTCTTCCCAGGAATCCAGAAGGAGGGGCAACATCAGATTTAAATGTGTCAGCTATTGTTTCCTTCTCTTGGGACCTCCTTTTCCTCGAGGTCGAAGGGAAGTTGGAAAATCACAGTGCAAGATCTTTGCAGTTGCTATGGATACCTTACAGTTTAAGGAAGTTTATGCACAAAAACTCCAGAGAAATGGTCCCAACTGAAAAAAGTACACAATAATGAAGGCTGGAAGGAGAACTTTGAAATCATGCAACTATTTTTCTGAAGGTTACACTTGTCCCACCTCTTTGAGAGGAAGACAAGAATTGCTTTGAGCAAATTGGAAATTCTGCAAAGCAAAAATATCTTAGTCCCTTAGCCCACCATAATTCTTTTTGTAAATCTTTCCTTCCTCAGCAAAACAGCGCTCCCTAGAGCAGAGTCCTGTACCTGTAGTTAATAAGCTGTGGCTGCTACATCTGCGGGGCTTACCCAGTTCTTTGTCGCCGTGTCTGTTTTGTTCCTCATTTGTATGCAGGCCGTTGGGACTGAGGAGAGGGCAAAGCACTGCTTATTGTTTGGGATTTATTCCAGGGCTGGACTTGGGGAAGGAAGAGACGCTACAGATTGTTAGTTCCCACTTCTCAGGACATAATCTTCTCTACACTTCCCTTTTCTTCAGCCCTCTCTCTCCTAAGCCATTCCAAGCACATGATTCCAGTGCGGACAATGAGATCCAGGATGAGGGGGAAGAGGGGCAAAGAATTTTTTCTGCTGACTTCCAGCCCTGGATATCGGGCTTTCTTTAGTATTAGAACAAGGGGCTTTGTTTTCTTCCTTCTCATTCCTGTGTGGAAGCATTTTACACTTTCTAGTACTGAATGGATAAAATGCAAAACGGGCAAAGGCTCTTCCAAGGAGCTCACTCAGGCCAAGAATAAAATGAAATGTGTGCTGATATCGTAGTGGCCTCTCCATTTTCCTCAAAGAGAGTAGGGAAGGTTATACCTGTCTCCCCCTTTTTCCTTCCTAAAACAGTGCCTTTTTATTCATCATTAAACAATATTGTCAGATATATTGTAAGGAGCCTCATTTAACACATGGCAGAAGCCAAAATGGCCGATAGTAAAGTTGTCAGAAGGTAGCTATGTCTCACTGGAAAGTTGGTTATAGAAAACTAAGCCCATTTGCCCAAAGATGAGGAATACTCTTTTTTCATATTACTATTCTAATTAAAAGTACGTTTTGTTCTAAAAAGCATACTATTTTTCAAAGTACCCCGAGGTTTGTCTCCTTTACTTGTAGGTTTGGATTTTATTATTCATGCATATCCTAAAACTTGCAGCATGCCTTTTTATATTTTTATATACATAAAAAGCATATATGATCCAGGGAATGTGGTTCTATTTGGGGAGACTTAAATTAGTGGTATTGTCATTAGCTTCATTAGCTCCGCACAATAACTGTCACTTTTTAAAAATCATTCATTTTTTTTCAATTACAGTTGACATTCAGTATTATCTTATATTAGTTTCAGGTGTACAGCAATATAAATCCTTCACTTTTGACTCTCTTTTGCTTCTTCCATAAACTGGTTTCAATCTTTCAGTTTTGGGTTTACCAAAATCTGAAGGGATAAATTAAACCCTAGAAGGTTTACAAAAAAGTCAGTATGAAAAATTAGGTGTTTAAAAATGGGCATCATGGCATAAGTGTTTTTCAGATTTTTATCAGGCACCTAGATGGTGAACAAAGTGACAGTGCACTTCAAGCTTTCCAAGACAATTTCAAATATTCTGACCCACACTCACACTTTTTAGGCAGTGTGCCCCAAATTTTGGGTTAACAAATAATTCTCTTGGTCTGTGAGAGAAACTGAGCCATCACCATGTGAGAACGAATAAAATTCCAATCATCAAATCACACATCTGGAAATAACTACAATTGGGAGGTATAATACAGAAGCAAAAGCAAGATCAAGAAGGACTTGTTTTGTAAAAGCATAACGTGAAAAGATCTAGGGGGTCACAGTGAATAAAAAGAGGATATACCTCCATGGTAAAACTCTGCAGGTAAGAAAACAAGTCAGGGCATAAAAAAAAAAAAAAAAAAATTAATATCCATGACCACCGGGCCTGTCCTGGCTGTCAGCATGTCCTGGTCTGACAACTCCCAAAGAAGACAAGATTATTGTAAGTAGAGTAATTAAGCAGACAGGTGATTTTTCCCATTTCAAAAAGACACCAAGCCACTACTACACTCTACTGCTAGTGGCATTTACTCGGTGTTCATTATGTACAATTGAAAACACTTAGACTTAATTCTTAGCAAGGTATGAGGGAGAAATATGATTGTTCTATTTTACAGATACAGAAATGGAAACTTAGAAAAGGTAGATAACTTGACCAATACCCCAGAGCTAATAAGTGGGGGAATTGCTGAAGATACTTCAAAGGAAAGATACCACTATAAACAGTATGAGCAGGCAGTGTGGGTTACCCATGGCTTTGTTTGCAAAGCTACTACAATGAGCACAGCTCCGCTGCTGCAAATTCCACAAGCTAGCATACAGCTTTCTGGCTCAGGAGGGCAGATCTATGTGAAAACCTCAGATACTTTCCCATTCCCCTTTCAAACAAAATGTTGTTGTTTTTTTCATTTTTTTCAGGGCTGAAATTCTTCCTTGGAGTGTTCACTGGCTGTAGCAAAAAAGAGACCAAGTGGCTCAAGGACACTTTAGACTTATTCCCTAGATATTTGGGAACCCTCTATAAGTGTCACTGGCCCTCATATGTGGGACCCGAACCAGGACAAATGTTTTTAAGAATTTAAGAATTCTTCCCGGTTCGGGTCCCACATATGAGGGCCAGTGACACTGACCTTAAAAACAAACAAACAAACAAAAAACATTCTTAGGTTATAAAACTGCATCTCATTAAGATAGGCTAACCACACTCAGGCAAATCCTTTGACAATAGAAAATGTTGGGGGTGGGGTGCCATTGTTTTTCATTGTTTATTACTTTCTTACTATCGAGCACCTATCAGACATTACTTATTTCAGGGAGATCATTTATTTGCCCCACAAGGAAAGAACATTTACAAAAAAAATAGATCCCTTATTTCCAAAATGCAATTATGTCCCTTACCATAATCTACTTTAGGAACAAGGCCTCCCTAGATCATCTCAAAAAGGTGTAAAATGCTTCCAGAAATAGTTTTGTAAATACAAACAGGTTTCATATTTTAGATGAAGCCTTTCCAACTTGGGGAGGACTGTGTTTTACCAAATTTTTCTGCTATAAGAAACTTGCATGACTTATTTTCAGTAAGTCCTTTGAGAAAAAAAAAGGCCACCACATGTCAACCCAAATCATTTACTACATGTTTCTTATTCAGTTTCTCAATTTTCTCTTCCTCTTTTCCAAGTATTGACCTGAAGCTGAAAGAAAAGCCCTAGTTAGCGGTGGCTGGCAGAAGAGGATGTTTTTTGCCTCATGGTTCTGTGGAAACATATTTACCTGGAAGAGACAGAGCTGATGGTACTTTTTTCCACTTTGCACTACCTGGTGCCATTCTAAATTTCTAAGGGGAAAACCAGTAAGGGAATTTGTTTACTGTTAACATGTTTTATGAAATTCTGTGTATTTTCCTATTTTGCCAATTATGTGCCTCAAAGATTTTAGTTGAACCTTAGCAAGAAAGTAGGATGAACTTCCATTTCCATATTTCATTAACCCTTGGTTCAGTGATGTTTTGTCTCTTAGACTGGTGTTGACCAATAACGTAACTTCAGTCTACTATTAATTATATGTGAACTGTTTCATAAATTAGCTGGATTTTTCCTTGGTGGACATTTTAGGTTTAAAATACACAGGGCTCAACTCTCCCGTGTAACTCCACCTTTAAAGTTATCCCCATGTAACTCCACCTTTAAAATCCTAAACTTGCTTGACAGCCATAAACCAGACACAGGTGAAACCGCCATCAGCTAAGTGCCCACTTGGTTCTTGTCCACATGAATCATCCTGAACTTCTCAAAGGCAAATCAGGCTTTCTAATTCACATCAATTTTATTTGAGTTATCAAATTGGATGTCATGTTTTCTGTGAAATGGCTTTTTTTTTTAAATCATCATTTCTCCAATGAATGTTGAAAACCGCTACATTGAGAAACAAGGATCAGTGTCCATGTTTTTGGTAGCTGTCTGTGCTTCAGGCCGTAAACTTAGTTCACAATGTTACACTCTAAGTGCCAAGGACTCAAGGGTGAGGTGGCCCACTCAGAAATTCATTGTTTGGTAACATTCAGTTAGCTGAATTTCTCTCTCACATGCATTATAAAAAGCAATCTGCTTTAAAGCAATGTAGTCTGATCACAGGTTTAAAATGAAATATGAGTATATACTATCACGTGCAAAATTCTCCTTTGTAGTTTTCATATGCCCTTTAAAATACGAATGTGATTTCGAATCTATGGGCCTCTTGCCAAGGGATTGGCAAACCACAGCCAATTGTATTGCACTGCCTGTTTTCCTCTGGTCTTCTAGTAAAGAATGGTTTTCACACTTTGGGTTGAGGAAATTTTTTTTTAGTATTTCATGACCCATGAAAATTATTCAACTTTCAACATCCATAAATAAACTTTTATGGAAACATGGCCACACAAATTTGTTTATGAACTCCTTTGGCTACTTTTACACTAAAGCCAAAGATTTGAGTAGTTATAACAGACCATGTGTTGCCAACAAAGCCTAAAACATTTACTATATTTATAGAAAAAGTTTGCTGAGCCCTGCTCCAGCACGTACATCTTTTGTCCTTGACTTCCATTTGTTTCTCTAACAGAATGCACAAGTATGCTGCAAACTAATTTATTCTTTAAAAATAAAATTTGGCATCCATTGTCTTAAAAACACATAGCCTGGGGTCAGCCAAGTGGCGCGGTGGTTAAGTGCTGGCTTGGGAAGCCAGCGGGCCCGGTTCGGGTCCCACATATGAGGGCCAGTGACACTGCCCTCAAAAAAAAAAAAAAAAATACATGGCCTGCTAAAAAAGATGGGTCAGGTTATATTTACATGACCCGCGGTGAAGCCTGCTAAGGAGGTTTTTGGCTGTTTACAGGTGTTCCGGAGGTCCCGACCTTACTCTGGAAACCATTCTTATTCTCCAATATCACCTATTATTAATTAGCCAGCAACCATAAAAATGTAGTGGAAAATGGGATTCCACCATAATCTTAGGATGGTAACTACATAGAGAGAACTGTTCCAAATATTCTGAGCCCTGGGTATCACGAGCTTTGAAGTGCTTTAAAGTAGACATTTTTGTGCAGGTGACTGAATTTCACTGACCTTATTTGGTTCATGTCCATCTCCCGTCACCTTCCAGACATGCTTTCATATATACAGCCCAGTTCTGTTTCCTCCATAAGTCTCTATTATCTATGTTCCCCGCTTGGTCCCTTTCAACTAAGTTTTTTTTATTTTAATTGTGTTCTTTTAGGTCTCCTCCCTCATAACATCTGGCTTGTCTTATAGAAAACCCTAGAGCATACCTTCTCTCACAGTATACATCCACCTTTGAAAGCCCAAATTGTGCCTCTCCCAGAACTTACTGTTTACATAAGTATGGTGACTCAATATTTTAGTTTGTTCTCCCATTTATGGCTGTTGCCCTGGCATAATTATTAACAGTGCTTCCCTTCACTCAGTCATGTCCCATTTTGGAAGATGAATTACATGATTCCCCTAGCTACAGGAAGTAATGAAAAATCCAGTGTTTAGCTTAAAGGTGCAAGCCTGAGGACATAGAGCTGTTGATAGTAGGCTCTTGTTATATTCAACCAGACACGGCAACAATCTCACCATTCACATTTTTTTTTAACTTGTCCAGCCTTCTCATGGAAGACTACTCAGGTGGTATTCTGTTTGAAGCTTAATCTTCCTACAGGGAAATTACAAGCATCTTTCCCAATCAATGGTTTTGTTTGGGCTGTTCTATGGGCTGCATAATCATTCTGATAGTTAGGCATTTGCTATTTTATTGTCTTAAAAAAGAAAAATTAATTTAATTGCATGTGCTAGGGAAAAGCCACCATGTAAATTCAATCCAAGTAAATAGAATCCTAGAAGAATCCTGAAAAAATAATTCCTACGCAAAAAGATAGGCAGATGTAAACATACACATCTTTAGCTATCTGGCTCTTGCATTCTGAGCATTCTTGCTTTGGTTCTGACTTCTGGGAACTGTTTTGCACTTTTTCTGTGGACTTGTAGTAAAGGGAACCAAGGGATTATTGGGGCAAAAGTATATTTTTCCCAAAGTCACAACTGCTCTTCACTTAGCTCCTTGAGAGAGAAAGAACAAAGATATGTCCAGAAGATACCATCAAGGAGTGAGGGCAATAGTTGGGTGTGGAAGAAATTCCTGAAGTTCCTATTGAAGCCATACAATGTTTTATGGGGTTATCTTCTAAGACATACTCCAAGATGTGTGAGGAAGTCACTACTTCATGCCTTTGTGTTATTAAAATCTCATTTTAAGAATTCAGTTCTGGTACTGTGTTTGCAATTCTCATCTAATCACAACGCCTCTGTAGTTTGCTCCCTTAGACACATTTAGATGTGCACAAAATAATCTTTTATATATTTAAAGGTTTTTCTACAATGTATTGGATTGCTCAGAATAAAGTATCTATCTATTAGATTTTGTTTGGGTAAATAAATAAATAAATTCTCCTTAAATGTGGATTAATAATATAAAAATATGTAACAACACTATATATATATATATATATATATATATATATATATATACATACACACATATATATGTATGTATAACCTCTCTGTATAATTAAAAAATAAAAATTGATTCCACAAGTTATGGCTTTCTTTCTTTGAGTCAGCGAGAATCTTTCTCTAGCTTCTCTCTGCAGCAGTCTGATTTGGATATCAGTCCAGCTTGGCACTTGATACCTGTGGTCAGTATACATTTGGGTTTTCTTATTAGAAAATTTTATTCTTTACATTTTTGCCTTCCATGGCTCAATGATCGAAGCTTTCAAAATATGTTGTTTACCATCTGGGTAAGCAATTCTTCATATTGGAAGTGTTTCCTTGTTTTGTGGTTACTTGATTTTGTCTACTTTTCCTTTCTCTTTCCCTGACCTTTTTATGGCATATATTTATTTTTAAGTTAAAATCCATTAAATGGTATTTTATTTTTAGATTCCATTTTGTTTTGTTTCTTTTACAACCTTCAGGTTAAACTGAAGTTGGGAATTACCACTGTGCTTTTTCTTTTTAACTAATAAATGGATCTGTCCCTCTGCCTCTCAGAAAGTTGTTGGAGTAACCAAATGAAAAGTTGGTCTACGAAAAGTGAGACATTGCATGTCCTCATGAGCTAGGAATGCGTTCTAGTGGATTTTGTGCTCGACCCAACAAAGGGAAAAAAAGGACGAGAAGACTGAGAGATAATTACTGGCAAAGGAAGGGCATGAGACTAGGAGGTGATCTGCTATGTTCATTCTGCTCCTTTTATCTCACTGGGTAGTGGGCCTTGGCATCAGGCTGGGCGTCCAACACTAGAGGGAAGGAGGGTAAGATGTGGTGGACACGCTCTATGGTATATTATGCAGCTGTTAGAGGCAACAAACTGTATATTCATAGAGCAATACTTAAGTCATAGGGTAAAGCAGGAAAAGTATAAGAAAGAACTCTATATGTTTAGCATAGTGCAATTTATATAACTTCAGAACACACACACACACAAAAAAAAAACAGTGCTATGTATTATACAAAACCCATGCATGTTTAAGGGCTTAGCACGCTCATTAGAACGAGTGCAGGGAGTTGGAATCCAAGGTGAAGTTGGGAGCCTACTTGAAAAAAACAAAATCAGGCACAAACTTCCAGTTACAAAATAAATAGGTCATCAGGATGTAAAGTACAGCATGGTGACTACGGTTAATACTGTATTGCATATTTGAAAGTTGCAAAGAGTGTAGATGTTAAAAATTATCATCACAAGAAAGAAAATTGGTGATTATGTATAGTGATAGATGTTAACTAGAAAAAAAGTCAAAAAGAACCTTTTATGGGTAAGTTAAAAGTAAATAAATGAAGAGACCTTAAACTTTCAGCCGTAGATTCTGTAATCTATGTTAAGCTGTGTGAAGGCACCTTGGGTCCCCAAGGAGCTATTCCCTTCTGCAGCTTCTCCTGTAGCTGTTCCATTTCCCTGCCTTGGCAGCATCCGTGTGCAGTGGCTGCCAGAAGCCTGCCTTGGGTTACATCATCCTGTATAGTCATGGAGCTTTTAATTAAGCTGGTGCCTTTTGACACATCAATCCACACAGAGCTGTAGGCTTTATAGAGCAAAGAGAATGCTTTGTGGGGCTAATTTTCCTAGAGAGTGTCACATTCATTCAAATACTCTCTAGCCAGGCAAAATTATTTTTTATATATAACCATTTTAATGACAGTTAGATGGCAGACACTAATAACTATCATCCATTACCTCTCTAACCTTACCCGTAGTGAGAGACCTGCGCTCTTGACCCTTGATCATGTCCTCCTTAGGACACTTTTCCCCTTTAGAATTGTGAAATGAATTACTCTGTTTTCCCTGTTTTCTTCCCAGTCAGTTCTCATTATTCAAAGTAGTTATTTCCTATAAGTCACTTAGAACACTGAATTAGCAAATGCTGAACCATTGCTCCTAGACAGAATACATCATTTCCATGAAGTGATCAATACAAAATCTTATTTTATGTGTGTTGCTGTTTAAATAGACTTTATTTTATACATATTGTTGATTCATTAACATTGAATTCACAGCCAACAGCATGAATAGGACTCATGCCGGAACTCATGAATATAACTAAAACACAAATTTTCTCCATAAGGCACATCACAACTTTATTTTCCTTAGGAACACTAGAAAGCACATCAGCTCTATGCTTAGAGACCATTTCAACCAGCGAAATCATCAAAAATCACAAAAATGCAAAAAACATGGCATTAAATAGACTGTGAAAAAGACATTTATTTACAATATGAGAGTTAAAACAAGAAATTAGAACACTGCCTGGTTCCCCGTCAGCTGGGAATATGTGCATCAGGCGACTGAAATTTTTCACTGCTCTGTACATGTCCAGAATGACTACAAGTATGGTGACTATTGATTTTAGGGTTATAAATAAATTTTAGTGAGCAGGTGAATTTGCAAGTATGCAATCCTTGAATAATGAAGATGAACTGTGTCCCAAAACTTAGCGGTCTACAACACATTAATCCTCTAGTTGCTGTGGGTTAGAAATCCAGGTACATCTTAGCAGGGTCCTCTAAAGTCTCCCACAGGCGGTGATCACAGTATTGGCTGACAGTCTCTTTCAAGACTCCATCAAGATTCAACTGGGACAGAATCTGCTTGCAAGTTCCTTCACATGGTTGTTGGTAAGATTCAGTTTCTCAAAGCTTGTTGGACAGAGGGCCTCATTTCCTGCTAGCTGTTAGCTGGAGGCTGTCCTCAGTTCTTTTGACTCACGGGCCTCTCCAACATAGCAGCTTGTTTCATTGAAACCAACAAGACAGAGTCTACTAGCAAGATGGAAGTTACAGTTTTTTGTAATCTAATCACAGAATTGACATCCTGTCATTTTTGCTGTATTCTTTTGGCTAGAAGCAAGTCATTAGATCCAGCCCACACCCAAGGGGAGAGGATTACATGGGTGTGAATACTAGGAGGTGGAGATAATTGCATGCCATCTTAGAAGTTGACCTACCATACCCCCCAAGCCCTCTGCCATTTCCTACTTGACTTCTCACCTAAAAGTGATGGTGTTTTTTAATGTTTCTCTTTCTTGCTTTTTCTGCCATTTCCCTGACTTCAACTCATCTCTTGAGATTATTCAAATCCTAATTTCAATCACAACCTCCAAATCCCCACCATCATTTTCTCACTCAGTTTCTGTACCCCCTCCAATGTCTGGGGGGAAAATGAAATTCTCTTCGCCGGCCTGATGAGAGCGTTTCTTTACTATCCCACTGTCACTGAAATCACAAACACTGGGATTTAAATCCTGGTTCTGCTTACCAAACTGTATTACTTTGAGTTCATTACTTCTTTGAGCCTTAGTTTATTTATTTTTAAATGTGGATAAAACTCTCATCTTACACATGTATATAAGAGTTAAAAGGGATTTAAACACCTGGCCTAGCACTTCATACATAGGCCTTCAATAAATTTTAGTTCTCTTCTCCACCCTCTTCTTTTCTTCCTCTTCTCACTCACCAAGCCTTTTCTGTGTTATCTTGCCATCTTCTCCAGATCCATTGCCAAGCCCACCATTAATTTCTGTCAACTATGTCAGCATCTCGTTTCCTCTCTCGCCCCTCTTCTAAATAGACAAATTCTCTTTAATCCTTCCTTCTCTCAGATATAGCAATTTGATTTCATCCTCTGCCTTACTCCTCCCCTAGTTTCTTCCAAGTTTTCTATTTCTTATCTGTTCAGTTTGCCTCTGGTTTTCACTTTTTATTTGGAAACAATCTCAAACTTGCAAGAACAGTAGGAGAAATTATTTTTCATGAAACACTTCAGGGTAAGTTGTCTACAGAATGCCTCATCTCCCTTGAATGTTTAGTGTATTTCCTACAAACAAGGACATCCTCCTCATAATCCAGTATAACTATGAAAACTAGGAAATTAACACTGAAACGTTACGACCATCTAATCCACTGATGCCATTCAAGTTTTACCTGTTGTCTCAATAAATGTCCTTTATAACAAAAGGATCTAGTTCGGAATCCCACAAGGCATTTAGTTGTCATGTCTCTTTAGTTTCCTGCAATCTGGAACAATCCTTCAGTCTTTCTGATTTTCATAACACTGACGCCTGTGAAGATTACTCACAGTTTCTGTGAGTAATGTCCTTCGATTTGGGTCTGCTTGTTGGACTCAGTCTATCTATCTTTGGCAACAATATCTCAGAACTGATTGCTGTTACTCTCATTGTACCCTGGTGATGTGGACTTTGAACATTTGGTTAAAATGGTGTCTATTAAGCTTTTCCACTGTAAAAATATGTTTTCCCCTTTGTAATTAATGAATATTTTGAGTGATGTGAAAATACTGTTCCTTATCAAACTTTAATTAACTAATTAATATCAAATGAATTCATGGAATCCTATGTTATTTAATAGGTTATAATCTGTTAGTATGATTATTTATTTTGATCCTGAAATTGCCCCACGTCTGGTCAGCAGGAGACTCCTCAACCTAGCTTCTGTGTTCTTTGACATATTGCCATGAATCTTTGAGCACATTTTTACTCACTGGCACAAGAAAATATTTCAGGGTTCCAGGCTCATCTTGTATTTTCTCTCCCCCAGTCTTTGAAATCACCCATTTCTTCAAGGAGCCCTTGTTCCTTTTAGTGGAGAATGGTATTTAGAAGCCAAGATTTGAGTGCTAAGTATGCTCACTGCTAACTAGGAAGCCATTACTCCTAGGATCTCTTATGGACAAAGCTAGGGAAAATACACACACACACACACACACACACACACACACACACCTGCTTGGGACCTAACACCCTATTCTGGGCTGAAACCAATGCTGCTCTCCTCAGCCTGTGCAACCTTTGACACCCAGTATAATGGTGCTCCCTCTCCGTGTCCTACTTACCCCACCCAGGATGCTCAGTTGCCTTTGGTAGCCTAAAAGCAGAACTGATTAGAAATGCATCAGGCTAATAATGTAAGCATAAGATTACTGGCAACTCTCCACAGAAGGCTGATTTTGAACAGCTTAAGATGAAATCATCTAGAAGCCCATAGAATTCATGTAGTCAATCCTTGAAGGATAAGTATGATTTGAATAGGAAGAAGGATAAGGGAGATATTAATAGTTGGACAAATGGCAGAAGTCTAGAGGAAATGTGTAGTATCTCAACAATGGCATGTATAATTATTTTTCATGTGTTTTCCTTTGCTTGGTTAAAGCAGAGAATTTGTATACATTCAATATCAAGCTTCTACATTATAATAATAGTGATACTGTGCTAGAGGTTGGCTGTGCAGGCATGCCTTTGGGATAGAGGCATGACATGACCCAGTTCTCAAAGAGCTTACATCTGAGCAGAGGGATCGAAATGTCAGCTACCAACTGCAGTAGAGGAGGGATGGGCCCCTCGTTCAGCCCCAGGGTCTGTGGAGGGCAAGAAGAGTTTAGAGGAGGGGGTCATCTTTTGAATTCCTGGCTGAGAAGAATTATCATCCACATTGTATAGATAAGGAAACTAAAGTAGGTGAGCAAAATATCACATACCAAGTTAGACAATTGTTGATAAGCCATAAAGATAATGTTTTGCCTTTCTTTGAAGGCAAAGAATTGCCTTCATATTCTTTGAAGGAATACCTAAGATCACAGAAATAATTTGCAGATGGTAGAGTCTGCAACTGAACCCAGATCCATCTGGCTTCGAAACTCTCACTTCTCAAAATGTGGTCTGTGGACCAGTAAGCAGCACCAGCTCTATGATTTGTATGGCCCAGTACAAAATAAAAATGTTGTTTCGCCCCTTGTTTAAAAAAGCAGAAAGAAAGTAACACTGAAGGTGCTAAATATGAAGCTTTTTCCTCTCCTCCATAGCCTCTCAACTTGTTGTGGTGTTTCATATTTGCTATTTAACATCATTCTAAGCCAAAAATAAATACATAAATAAAATAAAATTTTATATTACTAGCATGGATTTATCATTTATCTTTTTTAGCATGTAATGTCAGTTTTAAATGGAAATGTAAACTTAACTCATATGTGGAATCACCAAGTTTCACATTTATATTTGGTCACGTGTATACACATATGTATTTTGTTCTTACCAGAACAGTAGAAACACTGAACAAAAGAACTTGATTGTTTTTATTTTATTTCTTAATAGACACGCAATCTATCACCAATCTCTACCTTCTGTTTCCTGATGAATAAGGAAGGACTAAAATGAAATAGAACTTTCCCTTTCTTTCTATGGCATCATTTTCAGCCTAAGTGGTTGTCTAATAGAAGTAATACAGAAAGGGTTTCAGAGGGTTCCTTGTTCATTTCCCTCTTTCTGTGTTCATAGCAAGTTCTGTTTCCAAGGCTGTCAGTGCCCACAACCTCCCTAAGTCATAGACATAAGACATTGTCCTGTACTTGCTTTAAGACTTGCTGCACTCCCACCAGAATGTTGTACTCATCTTGAAAACTACATGCAAATAAACAGCAAGAGACAGGGTCATGCATATTCATACTGCACAGCACCTGCTGCCCTGTTCTTATGCAGGCTACATTGTCCCATCAGACTTTACTTACAAAACACAAGTTCAAATGTAAAATTATTAAGAATTTCAAGAAGGTGACAATAAAGCATTAAACCAAACTCAGGTCCCTTCTGAGCGCAGAACCTTGTGGGACCACACAGTTTGTGGCCCATGATGCTGCCTGGGAGCTTGTTAAAAATGCAGGTTCTTGGGCCGGCCGAGTGGCGCATTCATTAAGAGCTGGTTTTGGGATGCCAGCGGCCCCGGTTCGGATCCCACATATGAGGGCCAGTGATACTGCCCTCTATAGTTAACAACAGCTCCACCTGGAGCTGGGCTGTGTGAGCCCCGGCAACAGTGTAGGCTGCAGCCCCTGCTGCAGTGGGCTGCCATAGGCTACAGTGAGTGGCCAGCAGCCAGCGTGAGCTGCCAATAGCTGCAAGCGACCATCCAGAGGCCTGCACTCAATCGGCCTCATCCGGGAAGAGCGCAATGATGATACCAACATGGGCCAGTGAAGCAACGTCCTCCGCAACTAGACTGAAGAACAAAAGGACAGCAACTTGTCTGTTCCCTTTCCCCGATTCCCCAACGCTGTTCCCTTCCCCCAACTCCCCAATAAAATCTTTAAAAAAAAAGAAAAAATGCAGGTTCTCAGCACTCCACTCTTCCCTAACTGTCTCAGAATCTGTGCCTTAATAAGCTCCCTGGGTGGTTTGTGGGCCTGGGAATGCTTGGGAAGCTCTGGTCTAGTCTAGACCACTAAAGATTCAGTCACTCTAGCTTGAAACTGACTGTATTCCCAGGCTTGGTGAGTGAAAGAAAGTACTTCCTCTGGCCTTCCACATCCCGCTATCTTCCCTCCTGGGGGCTTAACTGTAGCTCCCCCAGGATGTCTCCAACCCAATGAGCCTGGTGGCTTTTCTGAAAACCTATTTATGAGGCTTTCCTGAAATCTCAGGTTTCATCTGTCTTCCATCCAATGCCTTTGTTAACTCATGAATACCTGTGGCAAGAAAGAAACCACAGAGGCAGATTTTAGGGGCTGTGCCAGAGGCAGAGCCCCCAAAAGATGAAAAGTCTTGTTCATTTACATATCAATGTGTAACTGAGATGTCCTTATTATTGAGAATTCAAAAGTGACAATCTTATTTTCCTCCATGTTTGCTATTTAATTTCATTTAGTTCCCTACTTTTGCTAGCTTTAAATTTTCCCAGCATGTATGAGGATTCACTATACTCTTCTCTTTACATTTATTTGAGATTTTTCATGATTAAAAGTTAGGAAAATAATAATAACTCCCCAGAAAAATCTTTAGAGAAAGGAGAATATGAGGAAGCGGAGGAGGGAATAGAGTGGAAAATGTAATTCTCTTTGACATTGAAGAAGTTCCTAAAAATAATAACTTGAGAAAAGAAATTAAATTAAAATTAAGAAACTTCACCTTTTTTTAGTTTCACTTTCAACCTCAGAAATAAAATAGAATCATTCCTCAACTAAAACAGAATCGCCCCTCAGCTTGTGAGTGGAGGTTCACTATAGCTCAATGTTGCAAGCCAATAGTGTATTTTCTTACACAACAGTGGCCCCCCTCCTTCTATGTGGGAGGCATAAAAAAGGAAAAGATAAGGAAAGAAAAAAAGAGAAGAGAGAGAAAGAAATAAGTTTTCAAAAGACACTGCTTACTTGTTTGATAGAAATGACCTCCTTTTTCAACCAACACCTCATGGTCAAGCCCACCAGAAAATATCCTCCAATGGCCAAGCTTGTCCGAGGGCAGTATTGATTGAGTCAGTAGCTCTTTATAATTCAATAGTATTTTTCTGACACACAGGCATCTAAATTTGAAAACCAAGCTTGTATGTTCCCTGACCAGGACCAGAAATGGCTTACAAAAAGAACAGCCTAAGGCGGGGAATGTCAAAGCAGCACAGAGGAAGTGAGGGACATTCTTCCGAACCACAAAGGGAGTGGGGGGGGGGTGACTGGGACCTCTTGAATGTCTTGGGCTTTTCAGCAGCTCCTCTCCACTCCCCCTACTCCAAACCAAGGCAAGAGCAACAAAGAAAGATCTGAGTACTTAGCTCCTTGGGAGTGAGTTTTTACTGCATAACTGCGAGCTATGAACAATTCCTTATACGCTGTTCTGCTTGCACAATGATTGCATTCTCCTATGGATCACCAACTCAGGACGTTTGGTAGCATGAGTGACAGGGACATTTTAAATTCATGGGAAACATAAAACCCCCTTTGTGGGCATTGGTTTCAGCTGCCGCCTCAGGTAACAGAAGTTGAGCTAAGTTTTCCTCCTTTTCCTTTCCTTATCCATTGATTCTCTGGCCAGGGTGCTATCCAGTAGCCTGCTGACCCCATAGGCCAAGTAGGGAGGAAGAGATGAAAAGAAAGTTAATTCACCAGATGGAGAGTGGGATGGTTTCACCAAGAGACAGCTGCATTTCCAAAGCTGGATTGAAATCAGGTTCAAAAAGTTAAGTCTTGCTGAAAAAGCTGAAGGCTTAGAGATGGAAGTGGGTCTGAGTTGGACTAGGATGTGGGGCACCCTCATTTCCTCTCCTCCATTTCTCCAGGACCTGGAGCTAGAAGGTTCTAGGCTGGAAAGCTCCCACTGTCTGCAATCTGAAGCCTTACTGTTAGTCAGATCTTGGTTCAAATACTGCTTCTGCCCTTGGGCAAGATAATATCACTGAACCTCGATATTTTCAGCTATACAACAGGGACAATACAGTACTATCATCCATCTCATTGGCTTTCTGGGAAGATTCAATAAATGAGAAAATGTATGTGACAACCCAACAGCCCAGAGCACGTAGAACTTAATATCAAGTAGCAGGAATCATAGTGATTGTTGTTGTTGTTTTCTTTCTTTTTTTTTTTAGGGCAGTGTCCCTGGCCCTCACATGTGGGACCGGAACCGGGGCCGCTGGCTTCCCAAGCCAGCTCTTAACCACCAGGCCACTCGGCCGGCCCGTGATTGTTGTTTTAAAGGGAAAGTTATTGCCCAGAAGTCCAGCCTCACATATTTCCAAAAGACATAACAAAAGAATCATCAGTGAGTTGGCGGGAGAGGCCCCAGGTGACTCACTTCCTATAGAGCCCAGAGGTCTGGTGGGCAAGCTACAGCCCTGGGTCACGAATGGATGGTTCCACACCTCTGCCTTTCATGAGCAACACTTTCTCTTCCTCCTTGCCTGGTTTCCTTCTCCCTCTTTTGCCCAACTCTCTCTTTTTCCCTCTCTTTTCCTCTCCAAAGACCCCATCAGACCCCCCTCTTTCCTTCTAGAGCAACTTTAGGAAAGTCACCTCATGATGCAGAGCTCCATCTGCCTCTTCAGGGCGGTGAAGATGATTAGCAGGTGCCCTCTATATCCCCTTGGAAGCCAGTATTCTACAATTATTCATTCATCTTCTTCCTCCTTCTTTAATCCTCTGGCACTCAAACTCCTAGAGAAAAATTCTAACTGGTTGAGCTTGGGTGACATACTGCTAGGAGGAATGGCATTGTAAAAGGAAAAACAAAAACAAACAAACAAACAACCCAGGGACCTTTGGTTTCCTTAGTAGGAGGGCAGGACCTGGTTTTACAGCCTTACTATGGAAGATGAGGAGGGAATTCCTCAAAAGAAATCACAAAGGAAGAAGGGACATTTGAAGTGGAGCAAAAGGAAAGAACTACTACTGCAACTGTGCAGACAGAATAAAATTGTATGTATTTTTCTTTCCTTTCCATTCATGCATTTAATCATTCATCTGTTCATGTATTCACTTTTGACTGTCTACACCACTGGAGAGGCAAGTCTTACCTACACTTGAGGATGTTTAGAAATTGTCATATTAAAATATTTGTTAAAATATTTTGTGGTAACAATAATAGAGGATCTACTCAGGCAGTAGAGTGGATCCCAAGTGCTGAATTGAGTCTACCTCAAGGCCAGGCAAGTTTTTCAGGGAATGGTTACATAAAACCAAACTAGACATACTGGGCATTCAGAGGATGCCCAGATATGACCCAGTGCTACAGTTCTCAACCCAGGGTGATTTTGCCCCCTGTTCCAGAAACTTGGGGAAAGGAGAGGGAGCACTGCTACTGGCATCTACTTGGTAGAGACCAGGATGCTGCTAAACATCCGGCAATGCACAGGACAGCTCTCCCACAGGAAAAAAAAAAAATTGTCCTACTTGAAATATCAATAGCACCGAGTATGAGAAACTCTTAGCAGATGAACAAAGTGGCCAATAATCCTGATACCTTTCCCTAAATCTGAGAACTTTCTCTTCATAAGTACTGACTGGTGACCACAATCAAGTTTTACTCAACCAGGTGCTCACTCTTTCACTTAGGAAGTCAATGGGTTTCTGGAGGACCCTTGGCCAAGAGTCTTTCTCTTCCCTCTCTCAAAGAGGGCTCATCCAATCCAAATTATCCATGGGTCTTTGCATGTTGAGCTAAATGTTTCAGTATAGAAGTAACAGAGTTTTCTAGCAGCCAGGTCAAGATTGATGTGCAATTCCTGCTTCTCAGTTCCCTTTACCTGTCTCATCGGTTCTAATTCTCTAGTTTCTTTTGGATCTGCTGAGCTGTACCTATTCTTCAAGTAAATAACCTTTTTGCTCCAATTAGCCAGGCAGTTTATGTTGCTTATTAGCAAAGGTGTCCTAACTGAAACAGAAAAATCTCCAAATCCTTTTTGCAACTTCCAAACTTCACACAACATCCCAAGTATATCTGTCCTTCATTACCCTAAGAAACATGGATCCCCAGAAATACCCTAGCTCAAACCCTACCTTTCTGGGATCTGTCATTTGATTAATCAATCAAGTGATCAGCAAGTACTTACTGATACCCACATATGTTTAAATAATGCTGACTCAATAAAAAGTCAAAGCATATGAGAGGGACTAATATTTGTTGGGTGCATACATGTGCCAGGCATAGTGTTAAGGTCTTATATTTAGAATATCATGTCACCCTTGTCACTATCCTGAAGGTAGGTATTATTACCTCATTTTACATTTGAGGGAAATGAGGGTTAGAAAGGTCAACAAACCTTCATAAGACAATATATCTGATACTGGTTATTAGACTTAAGGTTTGTCTGTCTGTCTCCAAAGCCAATTTTTTAAAAAATTATTAAAGTATAGTTGACGTACAATACTATATTAGTTTCAGGTGTACAAAATAGTGATTCAATGTTTATATACATTACGATGTGATCATCAAGATAAGTCTAGTAACCCTTTATCATCGTGCAAAGTTATTACAATATTACTGACTCTGTTCTCTGTGCAAAGCCCCTCCTTTTTTTAACCTCTATACCGGGGTTGGAAAACTGTACCCCATAGGCCATCTTTTGCCCACCATCACATATTTTTGTAAATTAAGTTTTACTCTAACAGCCACACTCATTCTTTTGCTTAATAATGGCAGAAAGCCCTACCATGTTGCCTATAGATGGTCTTAAGGGCTGCCTTGCAGACCCCTCTCAATGACCTAAGACAGCTCACTTCCTTTGCCCCATGTGCCTCTCTAGATCTCTATATCTGTGGGATGATTTATGGGTGCCATGAAGATTTTTGCCAGCAGATCTCTTTCTGTCACTCTGTGAGGAGACTGATCCTCAACTCTTAGATTTATCCTTAATGCTTTCTAGAAACCTTTCTCATGTAACTGGTCTAAGACATTACATAACTTAGGAAGAATTCCACATTAGCTAGGATCTGAGCATCTGACACCCACTGAGTTCTCACTGGAAGTTGGACCCAGAGTGGGTCTCAGGAGGAGGAAAGCCTGCAGCTCAGTTCCTTGGTAAGAGGCCTTGGGCCAAATGGAGGTGCTGAGTGAAAGGTGTAAAAAAACCAGATATCACTCATGGTGGGTGTGTTTGGGGGTGGGAGGCACTTAAAGCACCAAACATGTATTTCACAGCTTTGCCAGGCACCTGCCCCATCTCACCCCTGGCGTTCTCCCTTTCAAAAGATGCAGAGGTAGTGGTTGTTTCCATTCCCTCTCCAGATTGTACGAGGGGGCATGTTCTCACCAAGGAAAGACTATGGAGACCATCGAAGATGTCCACTTTTTAGGTAAAGTCATCCTGAGCCCTTCAGTCATGCCCTAGCTCCTATACAAAATCATTCCAACTCCTTGAACCAGGCCCCAGCTTCCCTCTAGCCTCATTCCTGGACATTGTCCCCTTCACACCCTTCACTGCAACCATCTTAGAATATTTTCTGTTTCCTGCATGTGGCCTCATCTCCACTGTCTCCGCTGGGAATACTCTTCTTTCAGCTACACTCTACTGGCCCTCTACAAATATTTCCTCTCGTCCCACTTCCCAGCTATTTGGTTTTAGGGTCACTTGGGCACCCTTAGCCTGCTCTGCAGACTCTTCTGCTTTTTTACTTTTCATTTTTTTCTACTGCACAATAAGTGTTTACCCCTTTATCTGATTTCTCCCTTAGCCTGTAGGGGTGGCAGGGGCTGGCTTTAATCTCTGCATTCCAGCACCTGACTCAGTGAGTAGCACCTTCTGTGTGCTTAGTGTTGCTGATTTGTTTTTTTTTAAGATTTTTATTAAAAATATAGTTAGCATACAATATGAGTTTCAGGTGTACACAATAGTTATTCCACATTTACATATATAAAGAAGTGATCACCATGGTAAGTCCAGCAACCATCTGACATCATACTATGCTATCACATTATTGGCTATATTCCCCATGCTGTACATTACAATCCCCATGACTTGTTTTATACCTGGAAATTTGGACCTCTTCTTCCCCTTCACCTTTTCATTCCCTTTTAAAATTTTCAATTACAGTTGACATTCAATATTATTTTATATTAACTTCAGGTGTACAGCATAGTGCTTAGACATTTATATAATTTAAGAACTGGTCTCCCTGACTAGTCTAGCACCCACCTGGCACTATACATAGTTATTGCTATATCATTGACTATATTCCCTATGCTTTACTTTACATCTACATGATTATTTTGTAACTACCAATTTGTATTTCTTAATCCCTTCACCTTTTCACCCTGCCCCCAAACCCCCCTCCCATCTATCACCCTGATAAATCTAGTATTCAACTGACACTATACATAGTTATTACAATATTACTGACTATAATCCTTATGCTGTACCCTATATTCCTATGGCTACTTTGTAACAACCAATTTGTATTTCTTAATCCCTTCCCCTTTTTCACCCTCCACCCCAACTCCCCTCCCATCTGGCAATCATACAAATGTTGCTTAATCTATGAGTCTGTTTCTGTTTTGTTTATTTTGTTCTTTAGAGTCCATATATAAGTGAAATTACATTTCATCTATCTTTCACTGTTTGACATACTCCACTCAACACAATACCCTCCAGGACCATCCATGTTACCACAGGTGGCAAGAACCTATTCTCTTCCCTGGCTGAGTAATAGTCCACTGTATAAATGTACCACCTCCTCTTTATCCATTCTTCTATTGATGGACACCCAGCCTGCCTTCACATCTTGGCCATTATAAACTATGCTGCAATGAACATATGGATACACATGTCCCCTAGAAGTAGTGTTTTGGGTTTCTTCAGATAAATACGACCAGGAAGTGTGATTAATATGTCCTGCTTTGGCTCTAATTATACATATCCTTTGTTTTAAAGTCTCTTTTGTCTGGTATAAGTATTGCTACACCAGCTTTTTATTTATTTTTGTTTGTTTCTGTTTTTATGAAGTAAATTTTTCCCTCCCTCTACTTTCAGTCTCTGTGTGTCTTTCAATCTGAAGCGAGTCTCTTGTTTTGTTTTTTTCTTCTTTTTTTTTTTTAAGATTTTATTGGGGAATTGGGGGAGGGGAACAGCGTTGGGGAATCAGAGAAGGGGAACAGAGAAGTTGCTGTCTTTTTTGCTCTTCAGTGGAGGACGCTGCTTCACTGGCCCATATTGGTATCGTTATTGTGCTCTTCCTGAATGAGACAGATCGGTCGCTGGCCTCTGGATGGTCGCTCACTGCGGCTATTGGCAGCTCACACTGGCTGCCAGCGCTCACGCTGGCTGCTGGCCACTCACGGTAGCCTATGGCAGCCCACTGCAGCAGGGGCTGCAGCCCACACCAACGCCGGGGCTCGCACAGCCCAGCTCCAGGTCGAGCTGTTGTTCACCATCTTAGCTGTAGAGGGCAGTGTCACTGGCCCTCATATGTGGGATCTAAACCGGGGCTGCTGGCGTCCCAAGCCAACTCTTAACTGATGCGCCACTCAGCCGGCCCTGAAGCGAGTCTCTTGTAGGCAGCAAATGTAAGGAGTTTGTTTAGCCACCTTCTGTTTTTGATTGGAATACTTAATCCACTTTCATTGAAAGCAATTTTGATAGATATGTAGTTTTTGCCTTTTTATTATTCATATTTTTAATCTTTGATCTTTTTTTCTTTTTTCATTTTAAAGAAGTCCCTCTAACATTCCTTGTAATATCGATTTGATGGTATGCACTCCTTTAGTGTTTTCTTGTCTAGAAAGCTCTATTTGTCCTTCGATTTTAAATGATAACCTTGCTGGCTAGAGTACCCTTGGTTGTAGGTCCTTGTTTTTCATCATTTTGAATATTTTGTGCCAATCCCTTCTGGTCTGCAAAGTTTCTGTTGAGAAATCAGCTGATAGTCTTATGAGAATTGCTGTATAGGTAACTGTTTTTCTCTTGCTACTTTTAGGATTGTCTTTGTCTTTAACCTTTGGCGTTTTTTTTTTGTTTTTTTTTTTTGTTTTTTTTTAAAAGATTTTATTGGGGAATTGGCGGAGGGGAACAGCGTTGGGGAATCGGGGAAGGGGAACAGACAAGTTGCTGTCTTTTTGTTCTTCAGTTTAGTTGTGGAGGATGTTGCTTCACTGTTGGTATCGTCATTGCGCTCTTCCCGGATGAGGCAGATCGGTCGCTGGCCTCTGGATGTCGCTCACTGCGGCTATTGGCAGCTCACTCTTGGCTGCCAGCCGCTCACGCTGGCTGTGGGCCACTCACTGTAGCCTATGGCAGCCCACTGCAGCAGGGGCTGCAGCCCACACCATCACCGGGGCTCGCACCGCCCAGCTCCAGGTGGAGCTGTTGTTAGCTGTAGAGGGCAGTGTCACTGGCCCTCATGTGAGATCCGAACTGGGGCCGCTGGCATCCCAAAACCAGCGCTTAACCAATGTGCCTCTCGGCCGGCCCTGGCATTTTAATTATAATGTGTCCTGGTGTGGGCCTCTTTGGGTTCATCTTGTTTGAAACTCACTGCACTTCCTGGACTTGTATGTCCATTTCCTTCACCAGATTAAGGAAGTTTTCAGTCATTATTTCTTCAAATAGATTCTCAATCCCTTGCTTTCTCTCTTCTCCTTCTGGTACCCTAAAGATGTGAGTGTTATTACACTTGATGTTGTCCCAGAGGTCTCTTAAACTATCCTTTTTTAAAAAATTCCTTTTTTTTTTTTTGCTGTTCTGAGTTTCTTTAGCATCCTTACAACCATTGTTTTGATCTCTGTCTGTGGTAGGTTGCTTGCCTCCATTTTGTTTAGTTATTTTTCTGGAGTTTTCCCGTTCTTTCATTTGGGGCATATTTCCTTGTTTCCTTATTTTGGCTCTGTGTTTGTTTCTATGAATTAAGTAGGGCTACTATGTCTCCCAGTCTTGCTGGATGGCCCTGGAGAATCTCCCTGATCACCTAGGCCGGGTGCTCCAGAAGTGTTCCTTGTGTGAGTTGTGTGTGCCCTCCTGTTATAGTTGAGCCTTGACTGCTGTTGGCATGTAATTGGATGGAATTGACCCTCAGCCTGACTTATTGTAGGGTTTGGCTATGTCCATAGCTTATGGGCTGCTGTGCAGGAGACTTACCCCATAAAACGGATTTGCCCCAGTGGTCTCTGGTTCCTGTTGAGACCACCTTTTGTGTGTGCCACTTGTGGGGCTAATTGGATGGTGCTTGCTGTGGTGTGAAGCCAGCCTCCAAGTATGTTGGTTATGGGGCCTCTTGAGAGGGGCTCTGGTGCAGGCCCAGGTAAGCCACTGCCTGTGACTGGCAGGGGAGTACCTGGTAGGAGCTATAAAGTGACCCATGGTTGGTCATTGCCTGCACTGTACCTGGAAGTACATGGGGGAGACCATGCTGTGAACTGAGGCTGGCTGCCACCAGTACTGGGTCAAGGGTAGCTCTGCAAAAAGCCTGGACACTCTAAGGCCTGCTGCCACCGTCTGGTTCCTGTAAGGTTCCGCTACTGATATAGCCTCTGCTCTATGGAATTGGGTGAGGCTGGATCTTAATTAGTCAGCAGAGGCTGGGTCTCAGTGAGTCAGCAGACCTTATCAGGACAATCAGATTCAGATTTGGCCTATGGTGGCAGGCTCAATACAATAAAGATGGTATCTGCCTTCTGTTTGCACAGGTTGAAGGTCCCACTCAGGGAAAATGGGGACTGTCTCTTCAGTCTTGGCCCCAAAGTTACACAACTCAGTCTGTCCCCATGTCTCTGATGCCCCCAGAGTCACCATTCCTTTGCTAGCACCCAAGGTGAGTGCCTGTGAGAGAGTGAGTCTGTGCGTGGGCCCTTTAAGAGGATGTCTGGGTTTTCTGCAGCCAGAATCCCCACTGTTTTTCACAGCCAGATGTTGTAGGGGCTCCTCTTCCAGCACCAGTACTCCAGGCTGGGGAGCCTAGTGTGGGGGGCTGAAGTCCCTCACTCCTTCATGGGGAGCTACTGTGGCTGAGATATCTCTCCTGATTTTTAACTACCATGTGTGAGTGCAGGACCAGCCTGTTTCTCGTCTCTGCTCCTCCTACTAATCTCAACATGGCTTCTTCTTTATATCCTTAGTTATAAAACTTCTATTCAGATAGACTTCAGATGGTTCTCCAGGCTGATTGTTCTATAATTTCATTGTAATTTTGATGTGTCCACGGGATGAGGCAAGCACAGCATTTATCTGCTCCACGATCTTGGATCTCCTCCAAGGGTTGTCAATTCTTAAGTTTGACACAGACAGCCCAGGATTTTAGTTTTCTGTTTAGTGAAACAAATACAGACATGCATATGTCTTTTTGTGCATTTAGTATTAGTCTTATGACACAATATTACTTTGATGTAGAAGGGCATAAAAAATTAACCATAGTATTGATTGTCGTTTAATAAAACAACAACTTTATTTTGCTTTCTGAATCAGATTATTCTTTCAAATGTCTGCCAGGCAGTTTGGGCCCACTTCTCATATTTACAAGTAGGCCCTAGAAAGTGCTGGGCATATGGGTGAGTCATATCCACAGTGGCTTAGCATCAGGGGACATGGCTGGGCTGTTTTCCTGGAGAACATCCACTATCAGAATTTGTCTTGGCTTAGGTTCCCCAAAGTATAGCCAGAGAGAAGGAGCCCAGTTCAGGTCATTTATTTCAGGTGATCTCAGGGAAGCCTGGTCAGAGGAGGAGAAGTGAGACAGAGAAGGAAGGAGGCCAGCCCAGAGTGGGCAATGGGAGCTCAATGCTGTGCATAACTGGAGTCAGTGTAGGTCACACAGCTCAGGGTTGCCTACCCAATGGAAGAGCAAGGGAGCTGGTCTCTTTATCCACCAACTGCAGGGGCATTTACTCTGGCCTTTTTGGCTGGTATGTGCAGGCTGAGAGGAGCGTCCTCCCTGAGAAAGTTGTAGGAATTTGCAGGAAGTGACTTCATGTGCAGAAATAAATGCCGTGGGGATATGAGCAGGGGCTGTCGGGGGCTTCTTCAGAATCTGTAGGTCTTATCTGAAGCTGATCAGTTCCTCCTGGGGTGAGTGTTCCACTCTCCTCCTTGAAGGACCACCAGCATAGCATTCCAGGGTCTGAGTGATAGAGGGAGTCGGAGTCTCACTATTTCATGTTAGCTTTCATCTGACCCCTCATTTTCAATATAAAACTCCTCAGCCATGCTTCTGTCCCCAAGTCACCTTTGGTTCATACTTTCTAGAACAGCACTGTCCAATAGAAATATCATGGGAGCCATGGAAGTAATTTTAAATTTTCTCTCAGACACGTAAAAAAAAAAAAAGCAAGAAAAATAAATTTCAATAAAAAAAAGAAAAAGAAAGAAAGAAAAATAATGTTTACTTTAATCCAATATATCAAAAACATTATCATTTCAACATGTAGTTCAATATTTTTAAAAATATAAAGCAGTATTAAACATTCTTTTTATTGACAAAGTCTCTAAACCTGATGTTTATTTCACAATACAGCACATCTCAGTTCAGAAGAGCCACATTTTATGTGCTGAAAACCTGAGGTGCCTGGTGACTACCGTATTGGGCAGCGCTGCTCTAGAGACTAACCTTTTTGTCCTGTGCAAGAACGATTAAAGGACAGTTCCTCTGATATAAAGCTTTGCAAAGGGAGCTGGGAGTCTAATTGCTTCTTTAAAAGAGTTTCAACATCTTTTTCCATTCACCCCCATTTTAGAGCTACCCAGTATCTCCAATTCCTGAGCATTTCTGAGGTTGCATGGTGCAAATTGAATGGATGACTGCCTTTCCACTCCTGCCAACTAGCACTTAGCATTTTTGAGTCAGCTAGGTTAGGTCCCACTCATCCATTGGCTTTCCATAATTCATTTTCCCCTGCTGTTTCCTCCACTCTCTTTTGTCTTAATGGATTTTTGCTTTAAAATAATTTCTTCAGTGTCATTTTAGTGGGGCCTCTAAAGAAAACTGAGATAAAGATATGCATTCAAGTCAAGTCACCATCATTAACTAATTAGCAATAAGTTTTTCATGTCTTTGGAATTTGAAGGTTTTTAAAAAATTTGTTTTACACATTTTTATTAAGTGTTTCTGGTATTTTGGTTTAAATCATCTCACAACTCTATATATGCAATAACTGTTTTGTAAAAGTATGAATGGATGAATGAAGAGATGTAGATGAGAATAACTTAATCTTCAGAGGTCATCCAATCCTGTTGAAACCAATGCCGCACAGTGATACCCTCTAGGTCACCCTGTGGGGAGCCTGTTCTTCCTCCCATTCATTAACCCAGCTCAATTATCTGCCTGACACCTCCAGGTATGACTGAGCTAAGAAAGCCCTTGAAATCACATGTCCCCAAAAGTAACTAAGAATTTGTCAAGTCACTTACAGTAAGCCAAATGGAAGAGGGAGCCATGAGTCAGTTGTTTACAACCCCTTTCAACCTCATTGCCCCACTGTCTGCTAGAACTGACCACTTCCTTGCAATGTTCACGCTATCTTTCACCTTCTCTATTATAAGGATTACTTAACTCTGCCTTCTCCAACCTTTGAAAGGTTTCTTTTGAAAGGTGCTGAATTTCTTTCTGTGTTTTTTTTTTTTTTTTTGGAAATCCTTTTAAAATGAAGCCTAAGTGCCTCTAACATAGAACAACATTAGAATCCAGTCTCTATGTGTAATCCATATAGGACTAGAGGCCTCAGGGTCCTTTTCTGGTTGAAAGCAATTTAAATGTGTATTAGAATCTGTTATAAAAAGGCCAAAGATGAGATTTTATTCACAATTTATGGGAAAGCTTCTTAAATTTATTCTTTTTGTATACATGGAAGCCTTGGGAATCAAGGAATTTTCAGACTTAGAGTTTTCTGACTGGTTTCTTTTGTTGAAGTACGAGATGGCTCAATTAGATACCACACGTATCTGGTAAGTAGATAGTAATGAAAAGGGAAGTTCAAGAAGCTGCTATGGTGGTGTCAGTGCACAGAGGAAATTTCCACAGAGGAGATAAAAAGAAGTAAATTTGGTCATGGGGTTTTCATTGAAGGAAGAATCTTGCTCTTGCAAAGTTTGTAGTAAAATGATCAATAAGTATGCAAATTGAATTAAATTGGAAATTCTTCAAAGCATTAACCATAAACTTATAGGGTTCTGGCTTTAAGCAAGATCCAGCACCCCAACCCAGGCATCCCAAGTTTTATTGTCCAGGACACATTTTCAGCCCTGTGTATTGGGTTATATTTTAATCACATCAGTTTTGTAAGTCACAAAGAAAATAAGATCCCCCTATTGAAAATTTGTATTACATTAATATTTCCTGACAAACTATTTTTCTTATAAAAATATCACATTTGCATAGGCTTTTATAGTTTTCAAAACATTTCAGAGTGCTTTACCTTACTTCATCTTCATAACAACTATCTCTATTTTGTATATGCAGAGAAAGAGACTTTTATCGAGGATGTTATTTACTGATCATTTTATTTATCACCTCATGTAAACAAAGGACTAGAGGTGGAACAACAGGCTTCACTTTGCTGACAAAGTGCAGGGTGGGACAAAATGCCAGGTCTCCTGACTTCTAGCCTGGTACCCTGTCTACTAAAGCTCTTGGTCACTCAGACCTTCAACCCAGTGCCCAGGGGTGAGCTCTGAAACAAACTTGATCAGAAGCACAGAGTTTTAAGAGTTGACTCAGGATTTGTCCTGGTGTTCATTTGGGGCTGCCTAACCAGCATACAATAATCTTTATGCCAGAAAGACACATTTTAGAGTGGCAAATTCTGCTACCCTGCAGGTAACACACAAAAAGGCGAGCTTGGCATTAATGCGGAGAGTCGGGCTGAGTGCGTTGAGGAGTATGCTCTGCAGCCTGTGGGGACTCAGTGACCCGGATGAGTAAGGACAGCATTGCCACAGCAGGGGCTGCCTTGTGTGGGGATTCACAGCCCAAGGGCACATGAAGGGCACTGCACAAGTCACTTGTCCTATGTTGAGAATCCATACCCCAGTCGGATGAGGGCATCATGCAGGAGTTGGTGGCAAAGTCTAAGCGGGGTCAGAATGCCTTGCACGAGGTGGTGATTCCAGGTCAGGGCAAAGGCAGGGTGAAGAAGGCATACGCAGGGACAAGGGGGCAGGACCATGACCAGAGATTGATTATGTACTGGGGGACTAAGCAAATAAGGAGATGTAAGGACATTGGGAGTCAAATTTTTTACTGTCAGAGTTGGGAGTTACAAATGTGGAAATGGGGAAAACTAGAATAAATTCTGTGGTGTTGGATAGGAATTGGATGTGTTGGGGTGAACTCATGGTTTTCAATATAGATAGATAGATATAAAAATAAATATAGATGAAAATGTATGTATATAGATTTATATATGTATATACCTATATAAATTTGCATGTAGCTATATACCTACATATATCCCACAATATTATCTGCCAAGAAGAACTCTAATTAGTGGTAATCAACACAGCCCAGATTTCATAGTCTTGTTACCATTCTCCACTTTTTGGGAAAGTGGCTGATTACAGGGCTGAGACAGGGAACTTACATGATGGACTTTGTTGCAGAAAGCAAGGAAATGACAGGGACATAACAAAGGACAGAAGCCAGCTGCAACATCAGAATAAATGATCATTATAATGGATTATAACTTCTTGAATACAATTAAAAACTATGAATCCTTAGCAACATAAATATGTGGATAAATTGAAAGTTTAATGAAGAATGGGATATTTACATAGAACTTCCCCCACAAAATGTGTATTAGTTACAGCAGAGAAAAGAGTAACTTCCTGGTGGAAAGGGTGACAGACACCACCATAATCAAGTGATCAAAGTGAACATCATCAGTAAAGGCAGGGGAAGGGGGGAAAATTGAAGTCATGTGTTCTCAATAGGAAACAATGACGAGAATAAAGTGTCACTTCCTGCTAAAGATGCATGAATTAAATCTTACGTCAGATAAATCCAAACTGAATGATGTCTATAAAATAACAGGCCTGTAGTCTTCAAAAGCATCAAAGTCAGAAAGTCAAGGAAAGACTGAGGCGCCTACTATTACAGACTGGGGGAGACTAAAGTGGCGATTAAATGCAACAACGGATTCTGAAATGAAGACTTTTGCTATAATGGACTCATTGGACAATTGATAAAACTTGAATGGGGAGTCTGAGGAGTAGGCAGTTGTAACGTAAGGATGTTAATTTGCAGATTCTAATGTGTGTATTGTGCTTTTGAAAAAAGGATGTCCTTGTTTTTAGGAAATACCCACTGACGTATGGGGGTTGGGGTGGACATTGTATCATGGAATCAACTTACCATCAAGTGGTTCAAGAGAAAAAAATCTATACTGTTCTTGCAGTTTCTGTAGGTTTAAGATTGTTCAAAATAAAATTAGTTGTCAGTTTTAAAGAGGACAACAGCAACAGAAAAGAAACAGAAAAAGATTACAACACATCAGGAGATGCAATGTGATGGTGGCAGAAAACTATTAAGCAAGATAAGTCCCAGGTGGATCCTTTTCCTAGCACACAGAATACCCTTTGCAGTAAGTTAACAACTCAGGTGGAGAACAAGGAAAAGCCATACCCATTTCAAACAAGGCAACCGACAAGCTTTTCTTTATTCTATAACTACAGACAAGTCCCAGAGAGAATATACAAAATCAAGTTCCAGGAAAAGAAAAGGGTCATATTCCTTATGCCATTATTATCAAGAAGGTGTTTTGCTTGTTTTTATAAATACCATTTTTTTAATTGATGAAACTAGTTTCCTCCTTTCATGTAAAGAAAAATGTCTGCCTAATAAAAAGTTTGGAATCAAGAAAAAGTTTCTTTAAGCACAGTTTTGAAAAACTAGAAGAGGAAAATAAAAATTGCATCACCTGCCACAATGACTATCATGCTCTTTGTGCTCTCTTTTGAGTTTTTTATGTGCCTCCTTTTTCAACAGCTGTAATCCTAGCACGCAATTGTTTTCTGAGTATAGCAAAGAGGTTACACACAGGCTTTGAAGTTGACCAACCAAGTTCTACATCCGGCCTCTGCCACACTATGTGGCTGAGTTATTTCCTAAATTGCTATAAGCCTCAGTTTTCTCCTGTACCAAAAAGGGTCAATATATACCCCCTTGTCTCAGGATTTATGAGAGGATTAAATAAGATAATGGATGTAAAGCACTTAGCACAGTACATTTCATATTTTATATACTCAGTAAATACCTATTATTGAATCATAAACATTTTTCCACGTTTTCAAATCTTCATCAGAATTACAGTTATTATTGGCTGCTCCTAAAGAAAGCCTCAAGAAATTCTTTGGTATGTATCTTTTTCAGTGGTTGGCATGCCAAAATCTGCTAGCCATTCAACAAAATTCGTTTCCTTTGCTCCCTGAGCACATAGCTGGTTGACCTCTTCCAAACACCTTTACAGTTCGATGTGCCACGTAACTGAATTCTAGCAGTAGGATGTGAGCAGAAGCAACATGTGCCACTTTCCATGCTCTTTCCCTTTCGAGGTGGCAACACCTCCCCCCACTCTCCAGCAATGTGGCTTTACAAATAATAGTTTGAAAATGACAGAGACACTGTTCAATTAAATCTTACAAGGCTGTGTAGAGCAGAACCTTCTCCTGACAACCAGAAACCCCATCTTGGACTGTTAATGAATGAGAAATAAACTTTTATTGGGTTTGAGTTATTATCCATTCTTGTTTATGTTTGTTACAGCAGTTAGCATTACTGCAATACATATTGTTTAGGCATGTTTCTAAAAGAAGACAGAAGAATTCACAACCTTTTAAATGTCTCTTCTAAATTCTGTGAGAAGAAATAACAAAAAGACAGTTATCCTGTGCCAGTGTAGAAACTTCACTCTTTCTGAAGCAGGTTTCTGAAATGGTTTACTTAAAACATTAAGTACTTAAATGATTTTTAAAGGTCTTTCTGTGATTTTCAGTAAATTGGTGAAGAAGTGGTGAGTTGATTGTGTCATAGAACAAAGTCAAACCCTAACTCTGCCATTATTGGGCATTTTGGTTTTCTAATCTTATCTACTTTAGAAAGCTGTTGTAAAGAAATAAAGAGATAATGTACATAAAATGCATAATTGAGAGCCTGGGCTGGAATATGGGCTTACTAAATATTCTCTCTTCTAGTTTCACCCTCTGAATGTAACGTTTTCTGAAGTTTGTTCCATAAAATGTGAAGTGTGCTCTGTCAAAAAGAGATTTCATGGTCAAAAAATACTGAGACTGCTGGGAAATGTGACATACTGTCTCAGTGTTGTCGCAGTATTCCCGTTAGTATTGTAAATTATATGAGAAGTTCTGCAACAACTTTAACTTTTCTTTGAACCAACTAACCATAAAGTCAGCTTTTCCATAACATACCTGTTAAAATCTTTTATAGTTAATTCTGCAGGACATACTTTGAGAAATTGGCATGGAGCTTGGCACATGGCAAGTAATTAAGAAATGCCTACCAAATGCATAAAGTAAGTAAACCACCAAAGTACCTTACAAAACAAATAAGGGATCTTCCTTTTGCACTATCCATTCCCTGCCTCCTGACCCTCCTGAATAAAATGGCTGCTGGGACCTATAGGATACTGGGTGCAAGCAAGGCCCTGGCAACTTATAGGGTCTGGGAGAAGAAATATATGCAGGTCCTTCATGGCCATGGGTTTGACAACTGCCTGGACCACTGCGCAATATCACCAGGTGAGGACAAGACAAGAATCGGACCAAGTATTTAAACCTAAGCACATTAATGTGCCATTTCTTTCTGAGGCCTAAGATGTTGAACAGCCGCTGGGAATAGACAGGCTGGGTTTTCCCTGCCCCCAAGTCTGAGCAAAAGTAATATGAGAGGGAGAGCAAGGAAGTTAGAAGTTCCTCAGCAGGAACTGACACCTAACTGCCTTTATAGAATGTGTGAACAGAGGTAGCTTCCTGCCTGTGCCACCATGTACCCAAACTACTAGATCTCATCTCCAAGAACCAACAAAGAAAAATGCAATTCATTTGAAGGGACCAAAATTCAGAGTAGGGAAGATCAATGTGAACAAATAGAACCTATGCCTAGAGAAAGAGCACTGCTATTGGAAGGAGACCGTATCTTGAATACGAAAATAGTAAGAGACCTTAGATTCAAGTGTAGCACACAAAGTGCTCTCTAGAGCAAAATAACATAAATTTTGAACAACAATAAAAAATCAGTAAATGAACAGAAGGACACCATTCAACCCAAACAAGGAGATAAAGTGCAGGAACACACCCCTAGCCTGACATGCACAATCTCCCTGCCTCTCTACACACTTCCTTTCTTCAGCTTACTTTGGATAAAACCTTGGTTCTTATCTTAGATCAACCCTGCCACCTGTGATTACATACCTGCTCATCTACACAAAGGCATCTCTCCAGCAATTGTCCCTGTGTTGCTACCCTGACATCAACTTTTATCTCTCCACTGCATATGCTGCAATAGTTCCCATCTTTGAAAGATTCTCAACAAAATTCTAGCAAATCAAATACAAGAACACATTTAAAAGATAAAAAAATAAAAGAAAGATTCTCCATTTATCCCCTCCTATCACTGTCCCATTTCTCTGCTGCTCTTCAAAATAAAGCTGCTCCGTTTCCTATACAAATATTGCAAAATAAAACCCAGAAGACGACAATACAATTATGTTACGTACTTGGTTCTGAGATGTGTGCTTGTAGTGTCTTCAAATGGTTGATTTATTTAAGTGATTTTGGAATAATTCGTGTGAATTTAAATTAGCAGAGGTTACCTACCAAGGTATTACTGTGTTTTAATATTAAGAAATACAACTTAAAATTTTTATTTGAAATTCAAATAATAGTTTCAAAATGTATAATCCCTTCTCCCTCAAACCTACTCCAAATAGGTTTCCATCACCAACACTGCAGCCAAACAGTTTTTGTCAACTCTATCAATGACTTTCATATTGTCAAATCCAGAGATTTTTTTTCCCCCAACTCAGCTTACTCAACCTCTCAGCTGCCTCTGACCTAATGGATCATTGCCTCTTTCTTGAGGTGCTGTCTTCACTGGGCTTTGTGTCATCACTCCCTCTTGGTTCTCCTTCTGTCTCACAGGCTTCCTTCTCTCAGCTCCCTTTGCTTCTTCATCTTCATTTCTCAACCTCAGATCCTTTCCCTTCTATACGACACTCATTCATTTTTCCAACTTCTGATAAAACATGAAGAATGTGTTCCTTTGGTGATCATCATTAACTATGACATATGTACAGCCTCATTGTTTGCTGTGCACTCCCTTTAAAAATGTTGTGGCCCCCTTCCGCCATCTTCACTCCTGTCTCTGCTTCTGTCATCACAATATCTTCTCTTCTGACTCTGACTCATCTTGTGTCCCACTTATAAGGATTTCTGTGATGACATTGTACCCATGGGATAATTCAGAATAAATTCCCCATCTCAAAATCATTAACTTAACCACATCTACAAAGATCTTTTTGCCATAAAAGATAACATTTACAAGTTCCAGGGACTAAGAAGTGAACATATTGGGGGTGGGAGGGAGGAACATTATTCATTCTACCATCAAAAAAGATTAATAAAATTGTTATGGGAGAATAAATAGCCAAAAATAGGCAAGAATGTATGAAAAAGAAAAATAGTAAGGGGGGACACATTAAAAGACATGATAATAAAACCAATATGGTATTGTAGAGACATAAACAGATTAGTGTAACAGAATAAAGAACCTAGAAATATATCTCAGTATACGTGGACATTTAACACTTGACCAAGTGCTATTTCAGCTCAAGGAGATAAGAATGGATTATTTAATAAGTGATGCTATCATAAACTATCAAGTTACAAAAAGAAAATTAAAGTAAACTTGTATTTCACAAAATACAAAATGGTATAAATGGCATAAAGAATGAAGGCTAAAATGCAAATTAAACTCAAAGATAGCGTAAGCAAAGGTAGGGCATGTATAATGTGGAGATGAGGAATATCTTCTTAACTGAGAATGGAGTCCCGAAAGCTATTTTTAGAACACAGATAAATCTGAATGTATCTGAACCTATCTGAACACAAATAAATGAAAACCCCATATCTGAAAAATATGCTAGGTAAAAATCAACTGACAAAACAATACAGTTAAAAATTTTTTGTAATGCCAAAACCAAGTATGTGTTAGTGTCTCTACCACACAAAGAGTTCTTGCAAATGGACAGGAATGAAACAAACAACCAATTAAAACCTGCATGAACTACCTGTCTGTCAGTTGCTCCATTTTTCCATCCTCCTATCTCTGTGGGACTCTGGCTCATCGTTGGGCAGAATTTAGAGCTCTAAAATACTACTATTTTTATAATTCCCTATCTGTCTGAGCCAAATGAATGATGACTTTGTTGGTGACTAATGTGAAAATGGTTATCTGTTCCTGCCAGTGAGAGAAGCAAATATTTTTCACTTCTACCTCTGACATTATTTAAACTGAAAAAAGAAGAATGTCTTTATTCATGTGGTGTTTTTTTTTTCTCTTCTCTTTCTGTTGGAGATCACTTAAAAGTTTCCACGATGAGCTAAGTTTTGGGATTTTTTTTTTTAATGGACCCAATGCTATTTTGCTTTGCAGAGTAATTCTTCCATTTGAATTTCAGACTTTAAGGTGGGGTAGTATTTTGTTTGTTGCAGTATGTCAACTTTTCCTCTCTTCTTTTATTCAGTAAGCTATGCTAAACTTGAAAAGAAAAAAAATAATGACCAAGAGTTGGCAACATGGGAGGAAAATAGAACCTCATCTTGTACCTACGACTGTATGCTCACTTACTTATTACTCCCATGAAAGAATTTTCTATTTTAACTCAAACTTTCTCCTTCTTCTAAAATATAAATCCAGACTGAAAACAGTGTGTGCTGCAGGCAATCTCAATTGAAATCCAAATCTAGAATCGATAGAAATTCTACATGACTTTTGTGGTGATAAGAGTCAGAAAGAGACAAACAAAAAGCTTTCTCGGGCAGGCCGAGTGGCTGAGTTGGTTAAGAGCTCGCTCAAGAGTATGAGCTGAGCTCTGAACAATGGCAGTTTGATGTCCAGCCCAACAGGTGGTAGGATGGCTCAGCTAAAAAGAAAAAAAAAGGGGGGGGGGCGGGCAAGTGTCGTTGTGGTTAAGCGCTGGCTTTGGGTCCCACATATGAGGGCCAGTGACATTGCCCTGAAAAAAAAAAAAAAGGTTAAAAAAAAAATCTTTCTTTATGTAAACAATACGATGGGAAGAAATAGAGGATGGAGTTAAGAATATTAGCCCAAGAGCCACACAGGCCTTGGTGTGAGTCTCTTTCTGAGTTTTTTAATCCTCTCTAAGCATCAGTTTCCTCGTCTGTAGAATGGGAAGGGAAATAGTATCTGCTTCATAGAGTTGTTTTAGAGTTGTTTTGGCGATTCAATCAGATAATGCACATAATTGAGCCAAGAGCCTGGCATATAGTAAGATTTCAAATGTTTATTATTATTATTTTGTTCTTAGGTAGATCCATGAGCACTAGACTAGGAGAGTGGCTGTACATTTGATCCTTGAACAATTTTTGGGGTTAGAGGTGCTGATACCCCCAATGGAAAAAGTGCTTTTTTATAACTTTTTATAACTTTTTTTTTTTTTACCTGAGCCATCCTGCCACCTGTTGGCAGCTCAGCAGCAGCTCATCTCTGGCTGGGCATCGAACTGCTATTGCTCAGAGCTCAGCTCACACTCTTGAGTGAGCTCTTAAACAACTGAGCCACTCAGCTGACACTAAAATGCATATAACTTTTGACTCCCCCAAAACTTAACTGCAGTAGACCCTTGGCTCGCTCAGATGCAACCAACCATGGAGGAAAACAGCATTTTCAAGTAGTGGTTGGGAATCAGCTGTTGGGGATCAGCATTAGGGAATGAGAAAATTCTGTTTTCTATCTGCAGCTTGTTGAATCTGCAGGTGCAGAACCCAAGGATACAAATGGCAGACTGTGGTTATTGGAAAAAAATTGTGTATAAGAGGACCCACACACTTGAAACCTGTGTTGTTCAAGGGTCAACTATATTTTCATCTGTCTTCTGGGAGGCCACTGGCCTTCGCAATTTAAGGCAGAGGTCCTTCACAGAGGTTTCCAATCTTTGTTCCTCAGAGCCCGACATTCCACAGAGAGCCTGTAGGCTGTGGAGGCATCAGCATGCCGCTCTGATGGTGAGTAAGAAACTTTCTTTCTTTTTTTTTTTTTTATAAAGGGAATCTGCCTAAGACCTCACGTCATAAACCTCTGATCCTTACTATCTGCAAGGCTATGGTAAAGATAGCCTTACCATTCTGTTATTCAGTGGGCATTCCTCCTTTTTAAATGACTTTTCCCAACTTTTTTGTAATCTTGTCATCCATTCTTAGCCACCTGATCCCTCCTGAAAAAAAGAAAGCATTTGAACAGCCCCATGAGTTTTAGTATAGATTGCTTTGATGTATTATGCCATCTAGAAGGTATCTGTATTTTAAGAGTTGAATGAGAAGGGGCAAATAAAGATTGCTTTCCTATTAACATAAACCCTGATAATATGGGGAAGGCTTGTGGGGGCATCTTTTGCAGAACCGCTAAAATGACAGCTCCAACCACTGCCTTAATGAAAAAATAAAGACTGGCATTTGTGAAAAGATTCAAGATTGACATAACAATTTCATCTCCATTTTCTCAGCTGATTAACACAATCTTCCTGCAGGGGAGATGCTCCTTTTTTCCCATCTGCATTTCTAAGCTGAGAGAATGAAGGACCTGGGTTGCTCAGTGACATGACTCCATAGGCAGAGTTAGGCCCTGACCATGTCTTGGGCTCTCTCCCCAGGCCTGCTCTGTTGCAACTGCCCTTGTAAAAGAAAGGCCTGCTGATTACCCACAAGGCACAGACTTTCAAACACTGTTTGCAAAAGTGGCACAAGCAGGATGACTGGTTTTTCTGACGTTTCCTCTATGGGAATAAAGGATGGCTGTAGCAGACCCGTCCGCTCTCAATGAGCTCTTTGTGTAAATAAATTCCAGAGTTTTTATGAAAGATGATGGCAATGAGGGCTGCTTTCCCCCCCAAGTAGTCAGAAAGTTGATGTTTCAGCCGTCCCTGGCATTCCTCCAGAAATATCTTGGCCATATGCACTATGACTTGCAGACTCCTGGATCACTGAATTTCAGAGACTGGAGCAAAAGATATAAAAAACCTAAGGCAAACCAAGAAGTCCTTGTTTTTAGAGTATATTTTTCTTTCCCTGTCAGAATCTCTAGGGACACAATTTTTTAAAGTTCAGAAAAGTAGACATGAAAGTCATTAATCAGTGGGGAGAAAAATTGCCTTTTCTATTTATTTCCATAGAACAAATTCTTTCATTTGTACTTATACCCTCATATCAAGACTGGTATGAGGAAGATATGTAACATGATCTCAATACATATTTGTTGAATGAGTGAATATGTCCTTTAATTTGGGGCCGAGAAATTATGATAGCAGAACCATAAAAACAACAGGATAACCTCCTCTGCGTGTTTTATTTTAACTGACTCCTTAGAAACACCAGCAAATAACTATTGCTTATTGCACTCAGGGTCATCGTTACCTTGAGAGAATCTTAGCAGCATCTATGAGGAGGGAAACCAGACTGGGGTGTTTATGAGGTTTTGGGGTCTGGCTGAAGTCAGGTCTTTCAATGCAGGATTGTTCTTTATAATCATTGAGGATTTGTGGACACAGCAAAGTGAGGGTTTGGCAGTAAGTCTTGAAGAGTCTTAGTGAGAAAACTGTCACTCAATGCGATTTAATGGAAGTTGAACAGTCTGATGTTCATTCAGTTGGGCTTTCCAAAGTTATTTGCAACTTTTATTATCTTGAGCAAGAATTTCCTGGAAAAGGAGTCATGGTGATGAAGACAGTAGAATAGCAAGGTCACGTTAATGAAGGTAACAGTATAGTCCAGTCATGGTCATCTAGACCAGAGTCTGTAAATGTCAGTCCAAAAGCCAAAGCTGTCCTATGGCCTGTTTTTGAAAGTTATGTTTTATTGGAACATGGCCAAGTTCAGTCTTTTAAGTATTGTCTGTGGCTGCTTTTATACTTCAAATACAGAGTTAAGTAATTGTGATACAGACTGTATGGCCACAAAATCTAAAATAGTCACTTTACAGAAAAAGGTTGAGATCCTTGATACAGAGAATATACTGTATGGGAATAGATGGTTTCATTTCTCATTATATTTATTCATTCCTCAAATATTGATTAGGCACCTACTGTGTGCAAGGCACCTTTATACGTGCTGGGACTATAACACTCAACAAAGCAAATGCCTTCCTTTGTGGAAACAAATCCATAAATAATATAAATCAGATAGTAATGAGTACACTAAAGAAAAATTTAGCATGGAAAGAAGGTAGACAGGGATAGGGTTGGTAAAGCAGGTTGAAGGGGATTCTCTTGGGATGTTGGTGAAGGAAGGTTTCTTTTAAGAGGTAACACGTGAGGTAAGACCCTGAATGAGACGGGCTGACTATGTGAAGATACAGGATAGGGCTCTGGGAAGAGATTTCCATGCAGAGGGTACAGAAATTCAAAGATCCGAGCTAGAACAAGTTTGGTGTGTTGATAATAGCAAGCAGGCCAGTGCAGCTAGAGCAGGGTAAGCAAATGGCAGAGTGGAAAGAGTTGAAATTCAAGAAGTAGCCAGGCCCAGATGAAGTAGTGGAGACTCATGGGAGGTGGCAGGGTTTGAATTGTATTCTGAATGTGATGGAAAGCTAGTTGGGACAGGGTGGTGTGGGTTGGGGTCATATTTGTGTATTTATTTCTTTATTTTCCACTCCTTGGTTCCTAGTAGGCAATCCATGATACTGAAAAACAACAGCTGTACCTAAAGCTTTGCCACTGGCTGCTTTTTAATTTTTTTATCTTTCAGTTAGAAATAGTTTCTAAAACCTTTGTGATTTCTTTGTTGACCCATGGATTATTTAGGAGCATGTTGTGTAATTTAGAAATTAAGTTGGGAGATTTTCTACCTATGTTTTTTTTAGTCATTGATTTTTTAATTTCAAGTGAACAGTGTGTGCTTAAAGCATATGTTCTGTATATTTTTAATTTTAAAAGAAATGTGTTTATGGTCAAAAATATGTTGTAGCTTGAAGAATGTTCTATGTGCACTGAAAAGAATGCATATTCTGCATTTGTTGGGTGTCGTGTTTTATAATGGCAGTAAAACCAAGTTGGTTTGATATATTAGGTTGTTGGAAAAGTCATGATGTATTTTTTCTGTGTTTTTCATTGTGTGTCATGATTTTTCCGACAACCCAGTAGTTGTTCTGATCTTCAAAATTCTTATTGAGTTTTATTTAATTCTATCAATTTACTGACACAGGGCTGTTAAAATCTCCAATTATGATTGTGGATTTTTCACTTCTTCCTTTAGCTCTGCCAATTTTACCTCATGTATTTTGAAGCTCTGACATCAGGAGCATATAATTTAGAGTTATTATGTCTTCATGATGAAATGACTCTATCATTCAGAAATAACAATCTTTATCTCTGATAATATTCCTTGTCTTGCAGTCTACTTTGTTCAATATTAATAAAGCCACATATGTTTGCATGACATTTGTTTTTCAACCTTTTATTTTCTGTTTCCATATATTTTTTAACCCATTCTCCTACCTGCCCTCCCCTTTGGCAACCAGTAGCTTGTTCTCTGTATCTGTGGGTCTGTTTCCATCTTGTTTTGTTTATTCATTTATTTTGGATTTTTTTTTTTTTTTTTAGATTCCACATATAAGTGAAATCATACAGTATTTGGCTTTTTCTGTCTGATTTATTTCACTTAGTGTAATATCCTCTAGGTCCATCCATGTTGTCACAAATTGCAAGGTTTCATTCCTTTGATTTGCTGAGTAAGATTCCATTGTCTATATATGTACCATATCTTCTTTATAAGCTCATCTGTTGATGAACACCCAGGTTGCTTCCATATGTTGACTACTGTAAATGATGATGCAATTGGTGGTGGGCGGTGGGGAGGTGAACAAAGAAGTCATGAGGATATAATTTTCATTTTAAAGGTTCACTCTGACTGCCATATAGAGAACTGACTGTGAAGGGACAGGGATGCCACCACATGTGACAAATTATGCTATTAAATGGCAAGAACCAGAGGTGGTTAGGTGCACATCATTATAATTTGAGATGAATTTAAAGGCACAACTAATAAGACCTGTTAATGAGTTGGATGTTGGGTCGAAGTGAAAGAAAGAGTCAAGTATGATTCTGAGGGTTCAGAAATGAGTGACTGTGTGAATGATGATGCCATCTACAGAAATGGTGGAAGGCTTTGGAGGCAAACGGGTGAAATCAAGAGTTCTGTTTTGTACTTATAAAATTTTACATGATTATTAGACATCCAAATGAAGATGTCAAGTTAACATGTGCAAATAGATTAGGCATAAGATCTAATTTGGAATTCATTGACATATGGCTGGTATTTAAAACCATGGAACTTGTGAGATCACGTAGAAAATAAATCCAAATAAAGAAAAGGCTGATTACTAAGCCCTAAGGCCAGTGGTGAGCTGGGACTAGCTCTAGTCTGCTAGTGGGAGCTGACTGGGCACATTTCTCCCCAGCTCCTGTTCAGTCACGTCACACTGACAGCTGGTATTCAGCCACAGTGGAAATACTGGTGCCATGAACATTGGCAAACCCCACACACCAGAGTTCTCTCCCCTGTAGAGCCAGATGTTAGACATTTACCAGCACATCATTGCCTGGGAATCTCACAGTTAGAGGTCAGGAAAAGCAGGCAGAAATAGTATAAGAGGCTGAGAAGAACCAGAACAGGAGGGAGGGAGAAAGATTACCAAAAGAGTGTAGTGTTCTTGTCCAAGTTTCTCGTCAAGAGACGTTATGGTCTTTCTCGCCTCTCCCTTCACAAAGGCTTTCAGTTCTTACAGTTGATAAAACATATCATATACAGAACATAAATCTTTTTGTTTAACTCTCCAGTCTATGCTTCACATAAGGACTTTAACTCATTCTTGTAAATCCTCTGGATGCTCTGAGAAGCCATTATATGAAAAAATATTTGCATAAATTATAATGGGAAAAATTATGATGTGTTCTATCTCAACCCAAGCAAGAGCCGAAATGATTTTCACAAATAGAAAAATAAATCATTGAAAGCAAGTTTAAATAATAGAGGATAAATTGAAGGTAAATAGAGACTGTATGTAAATTGTGAATTAGTGAAAGCCTACTTTAGTCATTGAAGAAAAGTGATAAGAGGGGGTGGTAGGTGATAGAAGAAGGTAAGTGGGAATCATACTTTAGGGTGTGGTCTTTTGTAAATCATTTTTTCACACTTTTTTTCCACTTCTGTAGCTCATGGTTATCGCACACTCAAAATGCATTTAAAAATAAGATTATAGCATAGAAAAACACAGAGCTAATGAAAGTTTAAACACAGGATTACTTTGAAGCATATGCTAATAATACGCAGGTGCTCCCGGACTCATGATGGGGTTATGTGCTGATAAACCCAATTTAAGTTGAAAATAACATTAAGTTGAAACTGCATTTACTACAGCTAATCCACTGAACATCATAGCTTAGCTTTGCCTACCTTAAATGTGCTCAGAACACAATATCCCAAAACACTGGCAATATAGTGCACTGTAGATACTGGTTGTTTATCCTCGTGGTCATGTTGCTGATGGGAGCAGCCAATGCTCAGCATCATGAGAGAGTATCATACCGTATATTGTTAACCTGGGAAAAGATCAGAATTTAAAATTTAAAGTATAGTTTCTACTGAGTACTTATCTCTTTCACACCATCTTGAAGTCAAAAATTGTAAAGTCAAAATAGGGGACTGTCCATACATGATAGTGCGACTGAAGAGTCCTAGAAAATGCTAACCATTCATTTTTTTGTGCCTGGCTCATGTATGCAACACAAAAAGATCTGGGCATGTAATGATGTTATCTGATTAGAAATTGTGGTGTCAAGTGAATTGGTGACTGTGTCTTTGCATCACAGTGTCAAAGTAGTTCTTACAGAGTATATGGTTCTTTTGTTTAGAGGTAAAAACTTGTGTCAAACAAAAATGGAGTTCTCCAAAGTGGTAAAACTTTTCAACACCGTTGTGCTGAAGTCATTAACAGGACAGTGCGTATGGAAGGTAACTCTGTTTTCGATTTCGCTTTCTGTCCAAGAGGACAGCCCTCTCTGTTGTACAGAAAGCAGAAGCCTGTCCATTCTGTGAGTAGGTTAGTGTGTTCGGCTCTTGAAAGACTCCAGCCTCACAGAACTCCTGTTATCATCATCCTCATTATTATAGCTACTATTTAGTTAGAACCCAATACATACTAAGCAAGATAGAGATTATTTTTATCTCCCATTATACAGAAGAAGGAGCTGGGTATCAGTGGAAAAGTTGTGCTGACAAGATGACTGACAAAAGCAGTGTCCTCTGAGCAACCAAAATTGGAAGGAGAAATATTTTAAATAATGATAACTTCCATTGTAAAACAAAAAATCTTGTTTGTATGTTTCTTGACATACTGCTTCAACAGCAGGAAAACAATAGCGAAGAACATATATTTAATAAGAATAACTCAAATAGGAAGCTTACCATGAGGGTGCATTTTTAGTAAAGTCCACCTGTGAGCCACACATGAATGACAACAGCAGTTTGAGGGCACATTACACTGTTTTTCTCAAGCACCAAATTGCCACTTATGGGTTCTGCTCAGAATTACTAATGGAGTGACTCTAAAACACAAAACCATCACTTGGTGGATTGGAAAATTCAACACAGCTCTCTCTAGTACCAAAGCTTACTCACTTCCCATCCCAACTGGCAGCCTCTTGCTTCCTTTACACAACTCACACCCAGGGCTTTGTTTCTCTCTTTATAGAGGTGACAGCATTTCCCAAGCTAGAATCCCACACCCCCTTGTGCTCTGGTGTAAGCCCTGACCCTTACCCTTTTCTCTTGGGGGAAAAAACAAACAAACAAACAAACAAAAAAACCACCTTAGTCAATTCCCAGAAATTTCCACATTCCGCTCCGCAGAGAAATCCTGGACAGGAAGTAGACACCAGAGTCCTTTCCGTTCCTTAGCCCCAATGATCAACAACACAAATAAAACTGTCTCTTTCGACCAAAAGGATTGCTATTATTTTTATTATTATTTTTACCCACTTGGGCCTCATCTTCTTTGAAAATGTTTGATTCACCTCATCTGAATGTTAATGTCTTTATATGCACTGTGTGAGTTTTCCATCTTCTCCCATCCCCTAATTCTCAGCAAGTTGAAAGAACTGCCGATAAACAACAGTTGCACAAGAAAAAGGAAACCCACATGTTTATGCTATTTCAAAAGTTTGTGTCATCTTGTGGGCTTCCTAGGTTTGGGGCTGAGACTTTATTTTCTTTTATCACCACCAACTTGTTTCCCTGTGCTTTGGTGCCCAATTTACTATTTTTCCTACAATAGAAAACACAAAAGGTGGCAAAATTCAGGACTGTCTAGGAGGAAACAGCTGGAAGATGCCCAGATAGAGAAAATCCAAAGCCAGAGTTAGTAGGTGTAAGCTGCTGTCCATTGGGTTCTACAGCCTGTCCCATGGAAAGAGGAGCTGGTAGGAACTCTAAGCATGGAAACCAACATTCCAGAACAGTCAGCCTAACCCTGTGAGGATGCTGTGGAATATGGTTGAAAGAGAGTAAGACAATAGACAGCATGGTCTGAAAGATGCATGTTTGAATCCTGCCTCTTTCACTTTAATTAACACGTTCTTTCATTTATTTATTCATTTAATAAATATCTATTGAGGAACTGCTATATTCCAAATGTTCTAAATTTCACAGATATGAGGAACAAAATATCTGCACCCTCAAGAAGGCTAAGATTCTAAGGCTAAGATTCTAAGATAGAGTATACTTGATATATGCTGTTGGTCAATTTACTTAACCTCTAAAATACTTGAAGGATAAATAGTAACTAGCTCATAGGTAAAGATTAAAATAACCTAATATATGTAAAATGCTCTATGGAGCCGTGGGCATGGTAGACAAGGAATAAATTATAACCATTATTACTACGTATTTACTCCTGCCCCATTCCCCTAGTTTCCAAGTTCCTCTCTCAGTTAAGCAAACACCCCTAAATATGTCATTAACTTTGACAAACAATGGCATTCCAGATTTTTTGTTTGTGATCCTGTGATTTTAACAGCGTGGGCATTTATTGGAAATGGGTGGGAAGAATTCTCTAAGACCTGAGCCCAAGAAACACTGAGGCCATGCTTCAAATCTCCTACCAGGATAGAAAAACAACAGTGGAGTGAAGAACATTTGGATGGTGTTTAAATTGTTTGTGGAGAAGATATAAAATTTAACCAAAGTCATGCAAAGTTACTCAAATGCCTCAAGCAGATATGACAATTGACAAGAGAGGCACTATATGTCTTTGTAATACTCTCTTGCAATGTTTTAAGATGTTTGAAATTATAAACCTCTTAGAATTTGCTATGAAATCCAGCAAATATTTAATTAGCAGTTGTAGCCATCAAAGATGTAATTTCCCAGTTTCTACTAACTTATGGAATGACCTTTAGTTTAAGTAAATGTTTATGTTTTAGTTTCTAAAACTTAGCTGGTGTAGAAATTAATCTGGAAGGAGAAAAAGGGGATTTTTATTCTAAGCTAAAGAATAGATACTGGAAAACAAAATAGATCCTGGAGTTGGTTGTTTTGTTTGGGTCATTATCCCCCCCCCCCCCCACACACACACACACTCAACTGCTTTAAACACTCTTTGGTATAGATGTGAAACAAACATGCCTTTATACCTACCAATGGAGTAATCTGATCTTCTGCCAGAAAAATGTAACTGCCTCCTAATAACCAAGTGTGATGCAAAAAAAGTACCGGAAAGGTTATTCTACACATACAGAAGTCAACTGAGTAGTTATGTATGTCCCAGGAATTTTCCAGTTAAAAAGAAAAAAAAAAAAAAACAAGGGAAAAAGAAACTTTTGTTGCAGAAACCTCTGGCCAAATTAGAAACAGATTTGATATTGCATTTATCTGGGGAATTGTCTAGTCAAATCCAGTCTATTCCTATTCCTGGGGGAACTGTGAGGTAGATCACACAGAACATTCTTGTACTAAAGGGAGCACAAGGCAAAAATGTAAGACTTTCTTCATGCATCAAGGGATCACACAACCTCCCATGCCAGACTCTGAACTAAGAAATTTACCTTGATGTTTAGCTGCAACCTTTCAAAAATGCAATTTCACCTCCAAGGTTTGTGAAATATCTTCATTTTCTGACATTTAGAAGTGATTACTAAAATTATGAATTGTAAGTTGACAGAAACTGAGTACATAAATTGCTTTGGAGTTTTAAGAACTTGGTGTAACAGGACAAGAGCCAAGAAACCGTATTTGGCAACAAAATTCCTTTATCTTCAAAGGTTTTGATTCTGAGATTCCACCAAACTATATTCATAGACCTTTGGCTTATGGTTTACATAACCAATTAACTGGGATCTAATATAATATGTTTAAATTTTTAAATAATGTCAGTACAGTGATATTATACTGCTGAGTATAAACATTCTCTGTTTTGTCAGACTAATTACCTGTTCATGTCCATCTGAAATATAGAACTAATTTTTTTCTAAGTATAGCAGTTATTGTCAGGGATTACTGTTCCTATTTCTGCTGCCTATCTCCAAAACAGAATCAATAGTTTTTCTTTTTCATTTTAGTTTTTGCTAACTGAACAGCAATAGAAGATTTGTGTTTGTATAACTACTTATGACCTTCAACTTAGGCAAAATGGCGTTTTCATGTACTGGAGTCTGAAAGCACAGAAAGACAGAATTCACCATGAAAGAAAGAAAAAAAAAATTAGGGGATATGGCAAGCTTTGCTGCGTGAGTATTCAATATCTAGTCTTTCTTTTTCTAATAACAGACCCATATTCTGTTCAGGTCTCTACTTATCAGAGAGGGCGACTGTATCCCCAGTTCAGAATTAAATCTAAGACTCACTAGACTGTAACTCCGAGTAAGAAATACATTTCATATGGCAACCCAGTACACACATGCATTCTATATAATTTTTATAGAAAATTGAAAAGAAAGCTTAATAAAACAATATCGACCTTTTTATTTTGCATTATGCTTTGATATGCTTATTCTATTCTACTTCTTTTTTTAATGATGATTCTGACCCACTAAGTTGATTTCCCAACCTGCTAATTGGTTATTAGGCAAAGCTTTAAAAACACTGATCTAAGACTGTTATGTCAATCATATTCCTCTTGATGATAAGTGAGTTTGGGCTTAGTGACCCATTCAAGTTCATGAGACATAGAGGAAGTCTGCCATGGATTTTACTTGAAAAATTTTTTTTTCGCTCTTGAAAGAGAATTGAAAGGGTGCATTATACTGAGTTCATGGATTGGAAAACCTCAATATTGTTAATATGTCAGTTCTCCCGAATTGATCTTTGATCAAAATCCCAGGAAGATAATTTTTTATTTATCGAGAAACTGATTCTAAGAGTTATATGGACAATCAAAGGAAGTAGAATAGTCAAAACAATTTTGAAAAAATATATAAAGGTTATGGACTCAGACTATCTGACTTCAAAATTGACTAGGAGAAAGCTATTGTAATCAAAATAGATTGCTACTGGTGAGAGAATGGACCCATGGGAACAGAATAAAGAGTCTAGAAATATACCCACACAGATGAAATCTACAGATTTTGACCAAGAGACAAAGACAAATGTAAACAAAAAACAAAGTAGTCTTTTCAACAAATAGTGCTGAAAAATTAGACAACCATATGCAAAAAAAAAAAAATAAGAAAGAAAGAAAAAGAAAAGAACCTCAATCTATGCCTCATACTTTATACAAAAACTAACTTAAAATGGATCCCAGACCTAAAAAAAAGTTTTATAGACAACTATAAAAATTTTAGAAGAAAATATGGAAGAAAATCTTTGTAAACTTGGGTATGCAAAGACTTCTTAGATATGACACCAAAAGTACAATTGATGAAAGAAAAAAATGATAAATTGTATTTCATCAAAATTAAAATAGTTTGTTTCACAAAAATAGCATTAGAAGAATGAAAAGATAACCCACAGGCTTTGGAGGATATATATATTTGGCAAAACACACATGACAAAAAATTTGTATCTAGACAATATAAAGAACTCTCAAAACTCAATAGCAAGAGAAAAAATAAAAAGCAGGGGCAAAAGATTTGAATGAACAAAATCTCCACTAAAGAAGTTATATACATGGCAAATAAGCACATGAAAGATACTAAAATCATTATTCATCGAGGAAATGAAAATTAAAACCACAATGATACAACACTACACACACATCAGATTAGTAGTTGTCAGAGTTAGGATTGGGGGAAGGGTTGACTACAACGGAGCAGCACAAAGGGATTTGGGGATTAATGGAACTGTTCTGTCTCTTGACTGTGGAAGTGGTTATATGACTAGTTATTAGTCAAAACTTGACTGCACAATAAAATAATGAATTTTATGTAAATTTAAAAATTTTTAGGCTGGCCGCGTGGCGCATTGATTAAGTGCTGGTTTGGGATGCCAGCAGCCCTGGTTTGGATCCCACATATGAGGGCCGGTGACACTGCCCTCTACAGCTAAGATGGTGAACAACAGCTCCACCTGGGGCTGGGCTGTTGTGAGTCCCTGGGATGGCATAGCTGCAGCCCCTGCTGCAGTGGGCTGTCATAGGTTACAGTGAGTGGCTGGCAGCTAGTGTGAGCTGCCAAGAGCCTCTGTGAGTGGCCGTCCAGAGACCAGTGACCGATCTGCCTCATCCGGAAAGAACGCAATGACGATACCAACATGGGCCAGTGAAGCAACGTCCTCCACAACTAGACTGAAGAACAAAAGGGCAGCAACTTGTCTGCTCCCCTTCCCCAATTCCCCAACACTGTTCCCCTCCCCCAATTTCCCAATAAAATCTTTAAAAAAAACAAAATTTTTTTTAAAGAAGCACAAAGGAAGAGATGGCTCATCTTTCTGTTCAGTGATGTGCTAGATGTGACTTCTGAAAGTAGGGCAGCAATTTTGTCACCATGGGTGAGCTAAAGTGAAGATAAAACTAGTATGTGCAGGTGGCAGCATAGAAAATGTGAAAGAACTTGGTTAGTCAAAGATGGTTTTGATCCAATTGGTTATTCAAATCTGAAACCAACTCATCTTTGAATCTTATTACATAAAATAATGATAATTTCCTTTTTGTTTAAGCTATTTTGAATTGGGTTTTCTGTTATTTGCAGCCGAAAGTATCCTGTACAGAAAGATTCAATGACTTTGTTTCAGAAATTGCTTCATCCCCTTCAATAGAGTTTAGGAGATTTTTGAATGTTTTGAGACTATATTCAGGACAAACTTATGTAGTACCATTTCTACCAAAAAAAAAAAATACATGAGCTTTCATAGATCACTTCAACTTATGTCAAGAATTTTCAAATAGTATGTTTATTTAACTTTACATAAAAAATTATTCTGTGACTTTTAAAATGCAATGTGAGTGTTAGGATTGGCAGGTATCACACACTGAAAAACGGTAGTCAAACTCAACTCACAGTTATCTTTTCCTCTTCAGGCACCTTCTTATCTCTTTTTCACCAAAGTGCATTCATCATAATAAAAAAAAAATGATGTTATACATGATCTTGAATTTGAATAATTTTAGAACCAAAGGGAAATTGAATTTCAAAATAATGTCTTTCACATATACCAGGCTTTATGAAATGTAGTAATAAACACTGGCAGTGCCCCTGTCCTTATTGAGCTTTCAGTCAAGTAGAATAGATAGATACTGAACAGGTAATTCCAAATGTGACACATGTAATAACAAAAGAAAAGACAGGATATTGTGGGAACATGAATAGGAGAATGGAAATCAGATTGAATGTCCCAGGAATGCCCCAGGAAGTGATATTTAGGCTGTGATCCAAGGCAGGAGTCATCAAGATAAGGGGTTCATGAGTTCATAGTACTTTATTTGAAGATTTAAATTAAGTGGAAGAGGGAAAGAAGAGGAAAGGCTATTTTGGTATGAGTGACCCATAATACGGACATTGTATTGAAGCTGAGACATTTTGAGATAGCTACCTTGATATGGCTCTTTTCATTTAGGGGTTATTTTTAAAACTGGAGTTTGCACAAAAATATGTTGATTTTAAAATTATTGTTATTACCGGTTATTCCCCTAACTCTGTGGTTCTCAATTGGGGACAAATGTGCCCCTCAAGAGACATTTGGCAAAATCCAGAGACATTTTAGGTTATCACAACAGAAAGGGGCAGTGCTGCTGCCAACTAGTGGGTGGAGATCAGGGATATTGTTCAAAATCCCATAATTCAGAACATAGCCCCCCACAACCAAGAATTATGCATCCCCAAATGCTGAGGGGTACTGAGGTTGAGAAACCCTGCTCAACTCCATCTCTAAGTGCCTTACCTTGTATAATTTTCTACCTATGAATTGAAATTCTTGGAGACTTTTATTTTCAACTTTATTATATTCTATGTTGTTTGAATTATTTATGAATGAATACGTTGTGTATAGTACTTTAAAAAAATAGCTAGGGGCGGGCCAAGTGGCGCATTGGTTAAGAGCTGGTTTGGGACAGCAGTGACCCCGGTTCGGATCCCACATATGAGGGCCAGTGACACTGCCCTCTACAGCTAACAACAGCTCCACCTGGAGCTGGTCTGTGTGAGCCCCGGCGACAGTGTAGGCTGCAGCCCCTGCTGCAGTGGGCTGCCATAGGCTACAGTGAGTGGCTGGCTGCCAGCGTGAGTGGCTGGCAGCCAGCGTGAGCTGCCAATAGCCGTGGCGAGTGACCATCCAGAGGCCGGCGACCGATCTGCCTCATCCTTGAAGAGCGCAATAACAATACCAACATGGGCCAGTGAAGCAACGTCCTCCGCAACTAGACTGAAGAACAAAAAGACAGCAACTTGTCTGTTCCCCTTCCCCGATTCTCCAATGCTGTTCTCCTCACCGAATTCTTCAATAAAAAATCTTTAAAAAAAAAAAAAAAAAAAAAGAAGAGCTAGAATTTTCTAAAAATTCATTAGAACGAATTCAGGTTCTAAAAATCTGTCATTTGTCCTTCAAAAGATCCATTATAAAATTTCTAAACAAATATTTATGTGTTACTTAGCTAAGAGAAAATCATTAGACTTTTACCTGAAGATTCTTAGCAGAGTAAGGAGTTATTTTTAGCCAAAATTTCCTTCTCTCCTTTTCACCCTTGAAACATGCCCCTGCTATATATCTGCTAAACATAAAATATGGAAAGCTGCAATAAAAGATGCATTTTTAAGCTTTACTAATGGAAAGCAAATTGCCATTATCAAGGACGCAAATGTAATTGTTTAATTGATGTGCAGTTCATAAAGCTAAAATGAATTATCAGAGCCATCACTGAGCTTGACACTTCTTTCTGGAAGATCAAGTGTAGTGATCCTGATTTCCTCTATTTGCGATCTCTCTGATGGTGTCTAAAGCCTACCGTAGGCCAGACAGCCACTTCATGTAGGAATCTCTTCCCTGAAGGATAGAGTTGGTGATAGAGAACATTCCAATGAAAGAAGGACACTCTTTCACTTACTATTTGATAATTAATGGTTATTTTACTCTTTATTAGGCTTCATCAAATGGTTCAATATTATAACAACCTCATCAGCATCATGTTGGGCCAGAGAGTGAGTGCTCAAAATGGGACACAGGAGCCAGCTTGAAGGGACTCTCACTGGCTAACTACAGGATAATTTGAACATAAAAATAAAAGTGACAGAATTCATTCATAATAATACTTTATTTAAAAATTTAAACAGAGTGGGAGAGGGCAAAGAGAAAGTTCTTTACAGAAAAAATGCCAATTAATAAATGTAGAAGAAATTATTGAATTAGGAAATAATCATTTTGCAGTAGCTGATTCAGCCAATAATTATCAGCGAGTTGTAGAACTTGAGTGAAAGTATTTTGGGAAATTGGATATCCAAAATATCATACAAAATATTACCTGTTAATTAAAAAGGCTAATAACTTTACAATGGAGAAATATGACAAACATTGCCAAATTTTATATCAGCAAAGATAGGACAAACTAATATTAGGTACCTCTTGATGTAGTGAATTAAAAAGTATACCAAATGACCTCCATAATTGTTATATAATAAATAATTTGTCTGGTCTTTGTTCCTGGTTTCTGGCATAGAGCTTCTAAAACCTTTAAAATTTTCTTAGTGATAGAAGTGTCTTTGTTACTAATGAGTCTTGGATCACACCTGAGTTTATGCTAAGTGACTCATGATGGGCCTCTAGATAGCTTCAGGATGGGAGATGGCTACCAGAAAGATCAGCCACATGATTAGAGGGTCTTCTGGGGAGAGGAAGAGAACTGGAGACTGAGTTCAATCATGTGGTCGATAATTCAATCAATCATGCCTACAGGATGAAATTCTAATAAAACCTCTGGACATAAAAGCTCAGTGGACCTTCCTGGTTGGTGAACATATACATGTCCCAGAAAGGTGACATGTCCTGATTCCACAGGGACAGGGCACAGAAGCTCTGTGTTCAGCACTCTCTCAGGTCTCGCCCGATATGTCTCTTCATTTGGCTGTTCCTGGGTTGTATCCTTTATAATAATTTGTATGGTGAAGGGGAGCAGAATTTGCCACTGCAAAGTAAGAATTATCTTGAGCTGGTTAGTTTTTAGAAACAGCACACATGGGAGAAGCTCTGAAAACCAAGTAGAAATTACGCTTTTGTAAGAGACATTTACATTTATAAAGGAAATCGTTATTTATAATGGTGTCTCCCTCTCTATACCAGGAAGATAAGGATGACTAAATATCTAGAAACTTTTATCAGTGAAGAAGGTGCCAACTTAGTTCTGCATAACAACTTACCATTGTTCACTGTGCTTTGCCTGATAACCTCTCATAACTGGCTCCTCCCACCCCCAATATTTTCTTTTTTTTTTTTTTTAGTAAGTGATTTCTTTTTTAATTTTTTTTTTTAAGAGGGCAGGGTCACCTGCCCTCATGTGGGATCCGAACCCGGGGCCGCAGGCATCCCAAGCCAGCGCTTAACCACTGCGCCACTCGGCAGGCCCACCAATATTTTCTTTTGTCTTTAGCTGGAGATGGTATTTAAAGTGGGAGCTAGGGCCATTTCAGGGAATTAGTCAGTTTTCCTGGGTTATCTCCCATGTATACAGGAGGTGTGCATGTTATTAAACTTCTGCTTGTTTTCCTCCTGTTACCCTGACTTTTATTACAAAGGGTTCTTGGACAAGAACCTAGAAAGGTAGAAGGAAAATTATTTTTTCTCCCCTACAACAGCATTTTCTGAATTCTGTGAGCCATTCTAGCAAATTATTAAACTCAAAAAGGTCTTGAGAACCCCTGAATTTGCAGCTAGTTGGTCTTAGTATCATGGTCTGGGGACCCCTGAACTTGCACCTGGCACCTCAAGTTAAGGCAGTGTTTTTGCGGATTGTGCCCTCTACTTGTGGGGTCTGTGCTAACTCCAGGTGGCTAGTACTAGAATTGAATAGCTGTACACCAGTTGGTGTCAAAAAATAGCCTTCATACCAATAATGCTTAACTTTGTTACTGTGGGCAGAAAGAATAGGGTCATGAGGAGAGAGGGATGAAAAAAGGAAGGAGGAAGTAAAGAGAGGCAAGGAAGGAGAGATTAGATCATTCTTAAGAAAAGGTGCAGCCAGCAGATTGCCCAGAACTAGATTTTGGTGGCCAAGAACAGACCCCAGGCACCATCTTGCTCCTCAAGGTGAACTTTACCTAACTGTAATAATAATATTATTAGCATTATGAGCAGGGAAAATTTCTACTGCCTGTGTCACTATGACAGTTCTAACTAGAGCCAAATAAGGACAAAAATCCCACCTTCCAACAGGAAGGAGTGGTCACTGAGGACCCATCTAAGAAAGCCTATAATACCATCCCTAAAACTTGAATATTTTGTGCCTTCATTCTGATAAAATCCTAAGCCTCCTTGTTCTTTGGGGCCGTTGCTCTTTTCCTGGCCTGCCCACTCCCACTATTATGGCAGTGTACTTACTCTCTTTCTTTCTTTTAATAAACCCACTGCTTGCTTGGCTTTGCTTGCTTGGCTTATTCAGTGTGTCCTTGAATTCTTTCCTGTGATTCTGAGAACCCATTTTTTGGCAACAACTTGAATCCAAATACAAAGAAACAAACAAAAAATACCAAGGTATATTCTTCAAAATATCTGTCCTGAACTTTTCAGAAATAGTAATGGAAAGAAAGACACAAACACATACATACACACACAAAAAGACTGGGTATGTGTTCTAGATTCAAAGATGTGAAGGAAACATCACCATTAAGTATGATGTGATCTTTGGATCCTGAACTATGAAAAAACAAAAAACAAAACAAGAGCTTGTGGCTTTGAAAAGAGTGTCCTTGTGTTTAAGAGATACATGGAGAAGCATTTAACAGTGGCTTGTCATCGTAATATCTGAAACTTAATCTCAAATGCCTCAGCAAGAACAAACTATATATAGTGAGACGGGAGAGTATGTGAAAAATGTAGGAAAATGTTAACAAATGGAGAATCAAGGTGAATGGCTATTCATTGCCTTGTTCTTTTGAAATTTTTAAAAAGAAAAAAAGTTGGGGAAAAATCAAATGGGCTACCTCAAAATGTCCCCTGCATCAAAAGGCTATGTCAACCATAACATTGTGAATATGCTTAATGCCACTGAATTGTACACTTAAAAATGGTTAAAATGGTAAATTATATGTTATGTATATTTTACCACAATTAAAAACAAACGCTGTCAAAACATCTGCATCATGTCTTGTCTCCTCCATGCAGGGGGAGCAGTGAGGGTAAAGGCCATTGGGTGAAGAAGTCTTGTCAGACTGACACAAGGAGCCAGGAAATGAGGCCAGAGAGAGAGGCAAGAGAGGCAGAATAAGTGGAACCTCCTCAACATATTGTGAAGCCATTAGAAGTTTAAGACAGCTGATTAACAGGATAAGGACCCAGCTTTTCTAGATGATCCAACCCCCAATAAAAAATTCCCCAATAAAAAAAAAATCTTAAAAAAAAAAAAGATTTTATTGGGGAATTGAGGGAGGGGAACAGCGTTGGGGAATCAGGGAAGGGGAACAGACAAGTTGCTGTCCTTTTGTTCTTCAGTCTAGTTATGGAGGACGTTTCTTCACTGGCCCATGTTGGTATCATCATTGCGCTCTTCCCGGGTGAGGCAATTGCTCGCTGGTCTCTGGATGGTTGCTCACGGTGGTTCTTGGCAGCTTATGCTGGCTGCCGGGCACGCACTGTAGCCTAATGCAGCCCACTGCAGCAGGGGCTGAGCTATGCTGTTCCGGGGACTCACAACAGCCCAGCTCCAAGTGAAGCTGTTGTTCACCACCTTAGCTATACAGGGCAGTGTCACTGGCCCTCATATGTGGGATCCGAACCCAGGCCCCCCTGCTCAGAGCTGGCATTCCAAGTCAGCTCCTAACCAACTTGGCCGGCTTGGCTGTGCCACTTGGCCGGCCCGCTACTAGCATTTTCCTGTGAAACCTGCCCCAAATATTTTAACACATTGTGGAGCAGTGGTGCAGATTTGCATATATATATTTAAATGCCCCATCCTCAATGTGTTAAGGACCATCACTTTTCGTACCACAAACGTATTTGCTTGCTCCTCAGATACAAGGGGGTTCAGGCCTTGGAAGCGTAATGATTGCATTTTCTTCCTGGAGTTGCAGATGAGGTTTCCTTACACACCCATGAGAATTCTCATGAGCAAACATAAACACAGGCACACACACACACACCACATGCATGTGTTCTTATAATTCATATATATATATATAATATTATATAATATATACACTTATATATTTTTTATATTTATACATTAAAAGAGTAATAATATACTTCCTCACACCTTGATTTTTTTTCACTCAATAATGTATATCTGCCCCACCGCCACCCAAACTCAGGTGCATTTTGTTCATTCTCTCCTCTAAGGCTTTAGTTAAAACAATTTTCACTCCCTACAAACACTTGTACATCACCATTTCTCTCTTCTCGGGTAATTCTACTAAGCTATTTAGATCTACGTCATGCTCTGTATTCTCCAAGCATTTGTTTCTAAATCATAATTCAGTAGCTAGTTATACAGGAACTATCATAGCCTAGTGGAAAAGAGGGTAAGCTCTTGAGTCAGTCATTTGTAGCATTGGTCTCAGCTCTACCACTAACTAGCTATGGAAGAGGTCTGTGGGGGTTCCTTTGTATATTTTTCCAAATTTCTCTGAATCTATTTTCTCATATAAAACATTTAACTTTTTAAAAAAGGAAATGATTATATTATGATTTTTATAGAAATTATACTTGTGTATTTAGGTGCTTGTATTAATCAGGATTCTCCAAAGAAACAGGCTCATATAATATATATATATATTTTTTACGGAATTGGCTCACACCATTGTGGAGGCTGACAAGTCCAAAATCTGCAGGGTAGGCTGGCAGACTGGAGACCCAGGGAAGAGCTGCAGTTCAAATCCAAAGGCAGTCTGCTGGAAGAATCCCCTCTTTTTCTGGGGAAATCAGTCTTTTTATATTAATACCTTTAACTGATTGGATGAAGCCTACCCACATTATAGAGGATAATCTGCTTTACTCAACTTCTACTGATTTAAATGTTAATCTCATCTAAAAAACACTTTCACAGAAATATCTAGAATAAATTTGGACCAAATATCTGGGTACTGTGGCTTAGCCAAGTTGACACACAAAATGAATCATCACAGTGCTTTTTTCTTTTCTTTTTTTTTTTTTTTCTTTGAGGGCAGCGTCTTTGGCCCTCATATGTGGGACCCGAACCGGGGCTGCTGGCTTTCCAAGCCAGCACTTAACCACCGCACCACTTGGACGGCCCCACAGTGCTTTTTAAATTTAAAAACACTGAAGAAACACAAAGAAGCATTTTTATTAAATTCCACCCCAAATCCAAATGCATAGGAACAAGAAATCTCAATATTTAGTAACCAATGTTCTCAAAATTTCTATTTTTTTTAGAAGATTTTTTAAGTGGGGAATTGGGGGAGGGGAACAATGTTGGCAAATTGGGGGAGGGGACCAGCCAAGTTGTTGTTCTTCAATCTTCGTTGTGGAGGGCGCCAGTCACCATCTGTCTTCCCGGTGGCAGCTCATGGCCTTTAAGCTCAAGGTGCTGTGTTCAATCTTAGTTGCTGGCAGGCGTAGCCACCATCCCATGTGGGAGTCGAACCTGGCAGCCTTGTTGTTAGGAGCGCAAGCCTTATCCACTGAGCCATCCAGGTGGCAGCTCAGCTCAAGGTTCCAAGTTCAATCTTTAGTTGCGGGTGGGCGTTGAACAGGCAATCTTGTTACACCAGCTGAGCCATCCTGCCACTGACTTGGCAGCTCAGCGACGGCTCAGCTAGGGTGCAGCATTCACTGGCTCATGTGGGAATCAAACCGGCAGCCCTGTTGCTCAGAGCACACACTCGAAGCCAACTCTTAACCAACTGAGCCACTTGGCTGGCCCCTCAAAATTTGTATTTTTAAGACAAAAGTTTATAATTTAATATTTCTTTGAAAGGAGAAAAAGGAATTAAAATGAAAATTCAAATAACTATTTGTTTGCTATAGTTATGTTCATTCTCAAAAGATCCTTCTGAGGCTCAGTAAACACATAATATAAAGGCTTTAAGAAGCTGGAGTCACTAGGTTCTCTCTCTCTCTCTAATTGCATTTTTAGACAGAATCTCCTTCCTATTATGAAAGATAAAGAAATTACTACAGTATACAACCTCTTGACTGCCCCCCTCTCTAGTTTCCAATATTCATTTGTTTTTGTAAACTATTATAACTATGTTAGTTTTACATTGCTAAGGTTTATAAAACTTACATTATGTGGTGAATTAGAAATTCCACAGTCGTTTCATTTTAATTTTATACATAGATATATTCAGTGTGTATTATCGTTTCTTTTATCAAACCTATATTTCTGACCTCTTAATTTTGATTCTTGGTTGGCTCGATTTTGTCAATGAATTCTTTACTTTTTCATGAAAGATTCATGAGTGCTATGTACACAGTGACTAACCATCCTCTTCAATGAGACTGTCGGATTTTAGCACTGAAAATCCTGTTTTTTCTGCCTTGAAGTCCATCAGATTCTTTTCTTTAGTTTTGACATTCAGTAACTTTTCTTAGTTGTTTCCTGAAGACAGGATGTACTCTGTCATTATGTAGCCTAAACTCTTTCATTATTTCAAGCAAGATCCGTTCTTGTTTCACATCTTCAAATTTTTTTTATGTTCTATTTCATCCTTTTTTCATCTCCAGGAATTCCAGCTATGTGTATGTTTTCTCTCGTTATTTTTCTGTGCTTCCTTGTAAGTGAATTCCTGAGTCCTGCCATGCTTTCTCAGTTCTGGCCCATGCAATGTTCCCCATCAGATGCTGGGCTTCATGAGAATCATGATATTAGTAACTGAGGGAGAGCAAAGTTTGACATCTTAAAATATAACCCTTTTTTTGGGATATTGATTATCTTCAGCTGGTTATTTTCAAGAAATGAAAGACGGCGGGGGGTTGGGGTGGCGGGCAGGGAAACTTCGATCTTCTCCCTTACTGATGAAAAGAATTTAGATAGAGTATATCTGTCCCAGGGAGCCAACTATTATCATAGATAACTATAGTTTAATATGATAGATAAGGAGGAACCTAGCAATGCCCATTTGATCAAAGTCCTCTCTGTGTCCAATTGTTAAAAATTGTCCAGCAAACATTTGTTTACAAACATTTTCTTTTCCATCTCCATGTGAATTGCCTTCCTGCCCTTTGAAGTCCCAAACTATCACCCCTACCTCCCTCACCTTAGTCCTAGCATATAAGCCTTAACTGCCCAATGTGTTCTCATATCCCATATACTTAGGGGACTTCCGTAGGTACTTACATAATAAATTTGGTAATTTTCTCCTATTCATCGGTCTCATGTCAGTTTGATTATAAGACCAGCCAGGAAGAACTTTGAAGAGTAGGAGAAAAATTATTTTTCCTCCCCCACATAACCATCACTATTTACTCCATTATCCCAATTGTGAAAACCTGCTAAGCACACTGTTCAAATGAATGCTACTCCATTATGTTTGATTTGTGCTCTTTGAAACTTTAAACAACAAGGAAATGTTGAAGTGACTTCATTCTGTTCCTATTACTTAAATCATTTATTTGGCTCCTTTATTGAACACCTACTACATGTTGAATATTATGCCAGGTGTTAGAAATGTAAAAACATACAAAATAGGACCATTGCCCTCAAAGCAATTCTAGTCTGGTGGGGTGGGGGAGGGAAAAAGACAGACATATAAACAGATAAATTGCCATTTTCTTTGGTAAGTGCCACAATAGAAGAGTGAACTAATTCCTGTAGGATCACAGAGGCTGCAGAGGCTCTTGAGCTGTGTCTGGAAGGATGAGAAGGAGGTGCTCAGACGAGGTAGTGAATGTCAAGGAAGAGAGCACATTCGAGGCAGAAGTAGTGACACATGGAGTTGAAAAGAACATATTCTTATGCTCAAGGAATAATGAAAAATTCAAGATGGCTGGAGCATAGGAAATAACATGAAAGACATGTGACTGGAAGAGCAAATTAGGGCCAGATGTCTTCTACTTTGTCCTAATTAACACTTTGACCCTAGAAAATGGATGTCGATGAGTTTAAAAGTTCTTGGGAGGCTCATATATACTGAAATCAGACTTTCTACATAGCACCGCATATCTTAATATCGGTTATTGGTTTCATTTGGGTTCATGTACGATATTTCCAGCTGATTATAAGAATGCTCTTCTATTTTTCATTTTCTTCATTAGCCTGGATGGGGACTGTGGGTGAGATGATGTGCCCCCTCTCTTAAAGAAATCAATCCAGCCCAGCGACCTCTTTCCAGTATAATGTGAGCAACATGAAGAGAGAAGAGGACAAATAGAGAAATTTAAGGAAATAGTTCTTTTCTGAGAACATAGTATGTTTTTGTTTTGGTTTGTGTTGTTTTGAATCTGAGAGCAAACTTTCCGGCAGTACCTTCCCAACAATGAGTAACTTGTGCTAGGGGTTGCTCAAGGGTGGGTTAGACGGAAGGTTAAATACATTTATTCAGTTGACTTGTATTTTCAGAATATTAGAGCCCACAGAACTGTACTCCCTGGTTCTGGAACCTGCACAAACAACGTGGTGTTTTGAGAAAAAAAAATGTACAGTTTTTAGGGCTGATGTACATGTACCCATAAAAAAAAAAGATAGCTTTCTGTTTTTAAGAAAAAATCATTTCAAAGGGCCGGCTGAATGGTGTGTTGGTTAAGAGCTGGCTTGCGACGCCAGCTCTGAGCATCAGGGACCTGGTTCAGATCCTACAAATGAGGGCCAGTGACACTGCCCTCTACAGCTAACAACAGCTCCACCTGGAGCTGAGCTGTGCGAGCCCCGGCGACGGTGTAGGCTGCAGCCCCTGCTGCAGTGGGCTGCCATAGGCTACAGTGAGTGGCCGGCAGCCAGCATGAGCGGCTGGCAGCCGGTGTGAGCTGCCAAGAGCCACCGTGAACAGCCGTCCAGAGGCCGGCGACGGATCTGCCTCATCCGGGAAGAGCGCAATGATGATACCAACATGGGCCAGTGAAGCAACGTCCTCCCCAACTAGACTGAAGAACGAAAGGACAGCAACTTGTCTGTCCCCTTACCCAGTTTCCCAACGCTGTTCCCTTCCCCCAATTCCCCAATAAAATCTTAAAAAAAAATAAATAAAAGTCATTTCGAATGCACAGTTGGTAGATATATTTTTTCAAAATAGCAAAACCATTTTAGAAAACAATTAAATAACTTAATGCATGTGAAATGTCTGGCAAATGATTACACTTACAGGGAAATTTCCAGTCTTTGTAAAAAGGCTGATTTGGATGGAAATCAACAAAGTAGTCAAGAGGGAACATAAGTTAGGGAAGAGAAATAAGCTGCTGGGGTAAAAAAAAAAAAAAAACAGAGGAAAGTGGTCACCAGGAACAACATATCCATCAGTCACTGTAGGCAAAGTACCTGGGGCCCACAATACTTTTTTAGAGGCCCACAAAAATGACTTACATTTTCTTTTTAAATTTGAAGAAAAAAATGAGTATATTATAATGAATCCAACGTGGATTATAATCAGCTTTATACTAATACTAATAGTTATAAAATGTAATTTTTTTTTTAATGAAGGAAAAAACCCATGAAAACAAAGTGCTTAGGGCCATGAAAGACCTAATATGGCTCTGGGGGTTACTGTGGATGTTGGCTCAAAGGCCTAAGGAAACATAACCCCAATGTCTTCAGTTATATTAACATTGGTAATGTTCACATTTCACGGGCTGTATGGCCCCATCCACAGAGCTACACCTCGCCAAATTTTCCCAGCTATTTCTGGAGACTACTTCCATGTGCTCAGTAATAGAGACAATCAGATTAGTCTATGCCACCCCTTTATTAACTTCTTCTGCCAAGAAGGCACATCAGGAGTTGTCCCACCAATGAATGATACTTTAACTGTCACCTATTCAGCCTTTCTATGTAGGTGCTATTTCCCAAATTCCAACTTCTTGAGGTGTCCAAACAGCACATTAGTGCCTTCCAGCCTAATCCAGTGTTACAGCTGTGCTGCGTACACCCAGGAATACAGACTCCTCAGCCCACAGATCTGGACAGCAGGAACTCACTGAAGTCCTGAAACAGCACTGCTTATAACTGGAGCCTCCGCAAGTCCCTGTGTAAATATGCAGTTCCTGTTAGTTCCCAGTCTCTATGCCTGCACGAGGGAACAAACAGTGCCCTGTCTGCCCCTTTCCCATTGGCTCTTGGCTGTTGTCCACACATCTTTGAAAGATGCATCCTTTTAGGAAAATATACACATAGCACTTTAGTGCTGCTCATGCAACATTGATACACATTATATATATAATTACAGCCAAATATTTCAAGAATAAATATAAACTTTAAATTTTTCAAAAGCAAACATACACATGAAACAAAAATCAAGATTATTAATATGGCATACAATTACTCTAATATGTTCTCTTTTTATCATTTATTTTAAGTTCTGGTGAACAATTTTGATCTATGATACCTAACAAAAGATGTACAAATGACAGTTCTGGACCTACAGCAAAGAGATAAAGGAGGAATATCATACTGGATGTTGAAACTCAGTTGGAATAGCAGGTGCAGACATCAACAAAGAAATGGTCAAAGAAATCAAGGCAAAAATCAACTGGTAACAGAGAACTGAAAGAGAAAAACCGAAACACAAGGTGACTCCTTTCTCACTCTCAATTACTGACAGCAGCATAAGAATCCAGGTATTGACAACAAATGGAGAGGGGAGGAGAATAGGAAGAAAAACTCTGGGAAAAGAAATACCCCTCATGGGATAGCCATTTAACTCTGAAGAATCCAAAAAATTAATAACTTAGGCTGTTAATAGAATTAAGACATTTACTCACAGAATTAATAAATTAAGAAATTGAATAGAATTAATAAAATTAAATGCTTCTTTCAGCTATAAATAGGAGCCATGATCTTCCAAATAAGCTTATTTCAAATTAAAGTTGTATTTTTCACCCCTGAATTTTGTGGACTGATGCAACTATGAAATTATACCTGTTACAAAGTGATGGTATGTTTAAACATATAGTGTCTACACACAGGCTCAAACTCCCTGAAAGCCAGAATCATGAATGAGGAATGAGTTCATCTATCATGTCTGACACGAGTCCTGCCAACAACTTGGGAGAAAACACAGCCTTGGGATGTGAAGCTGGGACTGTAGTTTCAGAAAAAAATCTGGATGAGTTGGTGCTTATGAAGTAATCTGGCCCTGGTAGCCAGGACATAGAAACATCTCACGGCAAATATGAAATTGAAAAAGGAGCAGATAGCTGAGCTAGGATCTGAAACCATCTTCTGAAATTTGTGTTTCTCATATTTTCTGACTTACTCACCTTTAATTATCTCCTTAGTATGTTTGGCAAGGTGCTTTTGAAAATTCTAGCCATACTAAGGAAAACCAAGAAAAGCAAATTTTGTTTCTGTCTGCTTGAGAGATTTACAAGGGAAATGGCGCTCTTCAGGTACGTTTGTTGATGGCAGTAGTGATAAGGAGATCCCCCAAGTGGGGAGTGAAACCTAGAGGCACAGATGGGTCCTTTTTTATCTACTACATCTTTCCAAATGGAGAATATTTGTTTTGCTCTTTCTTAAAATTACATAAATAATTTTATTCACTGTAGAAACATTAAAAAGTGTAAATAACATGTTTAAAAATATGAAATCATTTGTAACTTCCCCACTCAGCGATAATAAGTGTCAACATTTTAATATTTATCTTTACAGATCTGTTTCTACACGTTCATATGTACGTATGAATATTCGAAAGTAGGATCACACTGTATATTCTCTTTTGCAATCTGATTTTATTTACTGTATATTCTCTTTTGCAATCTGATTTTATTTAACTCATTATATTGTGGATCTCTCTTCATGTCAATAAATGTTTGTCTAACTCCATTTTCTCTAACTTGAGCATGCATCAGAATCACTTGAAGAGCTCGATACAACGCAAGTCCCAGGGACATCTATCCTCCAGCTGGCCTGTCCTCATGCCAAATGCAAGAGAGGCAAGGAAGGGAAGAAGGTACTGTTGACAAAAAACATCCCTCCTAAGAGAAAACTTATAAGAGTTTATTTGAGGGCCGGCCGAGTGGCGCAGTGGCCCTGGTTCGGTCCCACATGTGAGGGCTAGTGACACTGCCCTCAAAAAAAAAAAAAAAAAGAAAAGAGTTTATTTGAACCAAACTGATGACAATTGCTGGGGAGCAAAATCTCAATGGACTGAGAAAATGCTCTGCGAAATGGCTGTTTTCAGTGTGTTTTATACATAAAATTCAAAGGAGAGAGGTTACATGAAATCCACTGGTGATAGATTAAGGGGGTGGGAAAAAGCAAAGCAGGGAAATCTCTGGAATTGGATAAAAGTACATTGGAGAGACAGGTACTTCTTTTACATAGGTGGGTGTAAGATAGTGAACAGTTCACTTTTTATAGTATATAGAGATGGTAATTAAGGGGACAAGCATAATAATGAGGAATTTTGAAGTTTCCAGCTATGGTCTGGAAAAAGGGTTACTGACATTCCAAAGATGTTATCTTCAACGCAAAAGGACAACAGATTAATGAAGACTTGACTTCCAGCCATGGCCCACTTAGTTATGAAATTTTTTTATACTTACGCCACCTTGTGTGGTTATTTTCAGTCTCCTGAGCTTGTCAGGTTAATATGTGGCCCCCTTTTTGTCCATAGTATCCCTACCTTCACCTTGTTTCCACAAACCAGTAAATAATACTGTGAATAGTGACGTTCTGGAAACTGAAAGGTAGTCCAATTTTCACCTGAGCCTATCAGCCCAAATAATGATGTAACAATTCTCAGCCAAGCATTGCTCACAACAGCCCTAAGATAATTTCAATACCAGTTGCTCAGGGTTGTGAAAGGAGAGTTTGGTTTCTTTATCTACTTCATATAAGGATCGTGCACAAATTTTATAATCGGAAAATGGTCATTCATTTAAAATATAAGGTGCGTTCGTCTGAAAGTGTTGGTTCCTCCTTCACTGAAATGCCTATATCATTAAAGCAAGAGGCAATAATATTTGATATGGAGATCATCTTTAACATAAAAAGTGACTCCAGCAAAAGGGTTTTCCATGTCTCCATGAAAAGCAAACCAAAAATTCAAAAGAATAAGAATATTTGAACCTCATCTTCTTTCTCCTTTGTATTAGTTTCCTATTGCTGTTATAACAAATTACCACAAATTTAGTGGCTTAAAACAACACAAATGTATTCTATTACGGTTCCAAAAGCCAGAAGTTTGAAGTCAGTTTTATTGAGCTAAGGTTAAGGTGTGCACATACTGTTTCCTTCTAAGTCTCTATAAAGAATGCGTTTCCTCCCCTTTTCTGCCTAGACTGCATGCATTTTTTGCATTCTTTGGCTCATGGTCCCCTCCTTCATCTTCAAAGCCAGGAGAGTAGCATCTTCAAGTCTCTGCATCTCTCATCACATGGCTTTCTTTCTGACTGGCTTCTTCTGCATCCCTCTTATAAGGACCCTGTGAGTATATCAAGCCCACCCAGAATAATCCAAGATAATCTCTCTGCAATCCCTTGATTTAATCATGGGACTGCAGTCTCTTATTTTACCAAGAAAGGTAATGTAGTCACAGGCTCTGGGGATTAGGATGTAGACATTGTCGGGGGCCATTGCTCATTAGTCATCCTTCCATGTCATTTTACTAAATTAACAATATAAATTGAGAGAAAAACTATAAATCAAGAGACATTTAATTTAGATCAGTAAAAAAAATTACTGAAAACATGCAACACATCAGGTGCTCCTTGTTTAGTTCCAAAATTTTTCCCTTAAAATTTTTTTGGCTGGAAAGTACACTAAAAAGTTAAAAAATTATTCTTTCTCTGATGTATACATACCCTTAATGTAGCCGGATTAATTTTTGCATGTTCCAAGCTGAAATGGAACAAAGCAAGCTTTGCCTTCTCACTTCAGCTTCCATACTATAAAGTGTATTTTTCACAGTCAATTTAGTACTATGTTTTTCTCATTTTTGTGCTTTTTCTTGGTAATTTCATTGTTTAAAATGGCCCCCAGTGCAGGGCTGAAGTGCTGTCCAGTGTTCCTAAGTGCAATGAAGGCTGGGATGAGACTTATGGAGAAAGTACATGTGTAAGAGAAGCTTCACTCGGGCATGAGTTTTAGTGCCGTTGGCTGTGAGTTCAATGTTAATGAATGCCCAATGTCATACATCCAAGAAAGGAAAAGGAAATTTGCCAACTTGTGTGTGAGGCCACTTCAGAAGGTGCTAAAGTAACACCTATAATACATGATGAAGCTATGGAAAAGCAGCTAAATTTGTCAATTCATGAGATGATGACAGATTTGTTTTTTGTTTTTGTTTTTTAAGCCAAGGAAATTGTGGTCATGTTATCTGGAGTCAAGAAATGTTAAGCTTTTTACGGCTGGTGCTGCCTGCCTCACACGTTCAAAAGGTGATAAGGCACAAAATATGTTAAATTTTCAGGAGTGGCTGGTTCTGCAGATAAGAAAGCTTCGAAACCATTTTTTAAATATCTTCTAAGTCTTAGCAGGAAAAGAGTTAGGAGGATGAGCAGATTTTTAATGCCGATGAGACATTTATTGTACAAAAAAGTTAGCAGACAAACTTATATAAGGCCAATGGCATTTTGGTTGATGAAAATGTTGTGGTTGGAGGTTCCTGGGAACCTAACCTCTATTTCCTCTAGGAGCAACAGTTCAGTATTGGCTAAGTTAGTGTTTGCCTTCACTTTGTAGAACATACCAGTAACTATCACAGAGCACAAATATCAACTGTACCTCTTTCAACCTCATAAATTTTGAAACATGAGGAGAGACCTAGATATCTGTTTTGTATCAATGCTTTCATTTGATTCTGAAGTAGTCTGGTATTTGAGAGTCATTGATATAACTAGTTTCCACATACTTCTGGAAGCCTATCATATTTTTTATAGATATCTTTGTTTTCTGATCTTTAATAGGATCTGATGATGGACTACTTGGTCTGCCCTCACCCAGGGATTCCTTTTACCTCCTGTGATTGGCTACAGAGGAAGTTGCTTGGGTAACTTGTTTTTTGAAATACTGGCTGATGATTCCTAAGAGAAATCACATCTAACTATTGAGACATCTTACATCCATTCATTCATCTTCTCACCCATCAGATTTAAGATGTATGTGGGCAGTAACCATGAATATTTGGTTTACCATGGTATATCTAATAACTAGTCAGTGATTTTCACATAAAGGCACTCTGCCCAGGCATTGTGATCAGAATTAGATTCTTCCTTTAAACCACTGGTTCTCAAGCAGGGATAATTTTGCCTCCCAGAGTACATTTGGCAGTATCTAGAGATATCTTTGGTTGTCAAAACTGCAGCTGGGGGGTGCTAAAGGTATTGAGTGTGTAGAGACCAAGGATGCTGCTAAACATCTTACAATGTACAGATCAGCCTCCACCCCCATAACAAAGAATTATCTGGCCAAAACTGTTCATAGTGCCCAGGTTGAGAAAAACCGCTGCAATGGATGTAACAATCACGGTTCGCAATTTCTCTCCTCTGACATGCACTCCTACAAGAGAGTGTTGAAATAACAGCAGTACTGAATCATGTCACTCCCCACAGCCCATTCACCTACTGTGCAGTAGTTATATGGAAAGATGCCTGGGGAAGGCTTCCCTTTCTCCTGTCCTACTGGTTTGTTGTTGCTCATCGTAAGCCAAGAACACATGTACTTTTCCCCACAAGTTTTTACAAACACACACCTTCCCTATTTTTATTACCCATTCCTATTTCCTTGTTTGCACCTCACACAAAGTACAGTCCAGCTTCGTAGGAAACAGGTGTACCCTGACCCCCTTTGTGGAGTTTCTATAAATGGCTTGGAAAAAAATGCATTTTCAGGGGCCCACAAACATTGCCTCCTCCTCCTCTTCCCTTTCCTTCCCCTAGTGAACGAAAGGAACCTCGACCTACCAGAGACACAAACTGCAACTGCACATGTGCAGGACTGGACCTGCCCTCCAGTTACCTTAGTCACATGCTCAGGCAGTGAGGAAAGAACACCAGATTCCTAAAGATCAAGTTTCCTGAACAGAAATATTTGTGGACGGGGGAAAAAAATGACTGGACACTTTAAATCAGGTGCAGCATTTAGTTTCAGTAAGGTTTGGTTTCACAGAGACAATAAAGACAAGCTGAATGTAACCAAATAGTAAGTGGTTGCGAGGAAATCTATATATTTTTCCCTTCTATTGTTATGATTTATGTCTATTTGAGCGTAAAATAATATATCTGAAAGAAGATATTTTTCCTTAAGAGAGGTTAATTAAGATTGAGCAAATTAATTGTCTTTATCCTTTTGTCACATATTTAACGAGCACCTGCTGTATATGATGCTCTGTGCCAGGTCTGGAACTACAAAAATAAAGGGGACACAGTCCCTGCCCCAAGGAGCAACATTAGCTCTTAATTTTTAACATTTTAACATGCATTTTTCCATTTTAAAAAATACAGTCACAGACTGAGAGGAAATATTTGCAAAACACATAACTGAGGAAAGACTATTATCCAAAATATATGAGGAATTCTTAAAATTCAACAAGAAAATGAGCAATCCAATATAAAAATGGAAAAAAAAACAACCTTAACAGACACCTCACCACAGATGGCAAATAAGCTTGTGAGAAGATGCTCAACATAATATGTTACCAAGGAATTGCAAATTAAAACAATGAGATACCACTACACGCCTATATGATCAAAATCTGGACCACTGATAACACCAAATGCTGGAGAAGATGAGCAGCAACAGGAACTCTCATTCATTGTTGGCTGGAATGCAAAATAGTAGAGCCATTTTGAAAGACAGTTTGGTGATTTATTATAAAACTAAATGTACTCTTATCATACGATTTAGGAATCATTTCCCTTGGTTTACTCAAAGACATTGAAAAGATATGTCCACACAAAAACCTGCACAAGGATGTTCATAGAAACTTTATTCATAATTGCCAAAACTTGGAAGCAACCAAGATGTCTTTCAGTAGGTGAATGATAAATAAACTGTGGTATATCCAGGCAATAGAATATTATTCAGCACTAAAAAGAAATAAGCTATCAAACCAGGAAAAGACATGAAGGAAACTTAAATGCATATTACTAAGTGAAAGAAGCCAATCTGAAAATGTTACGTACTGTATGATTCCAACTATATGACATCTGGAAAAGGCAAAACTATGAAGACAGTAAAAAGACCAGTGGTTGCTAAGAGTAGGGAAAGAATAAGTGAAGAACAGAGGATTTTTAGGGCGGTGAAACTACAATGGTGGATACATGTCATTATACATTTGTCTAAACCTACAGAATGTACAAGAGGGAATCTTTATATAAACTTTATATAAACTGAATTTGGGGTGATAATGACGTGTCAGTGTAGGTTCATCTATTACAACAAATGAGCCGCTTTGGTGTGGGATATTGATAGTGGGGGAGACTATGTGTGTGGGAGGAAGCAGGGGAGAAAGAGGAAGTCTGTAATTTCCGTTCAATTTCGCCATGAACCAAAAATGGCTCTAAAACATACTCTATTTTTTAAAAAAACACACCTACCTACACATATAGGTATACAAGTAAATTCAATGGCTTATTTTCCATGGTTGCAATAAACTCCACACGTGGTTCTGTGGAAGCCGCAAATCAAAGTGGTCATTTATATAAGGCTGGTGTGTGTGGTGGAGGGATAGTCAGGAAGGCCCTCATAGAGGAAGATGATGCCTGAGTTGAGTGTTGACCGGTGAGGGTATTCTAGTCTGAACTGGAGAAATGTGTTCTAACATGTTGTTTAAAATAATTCAGCTAGATTTCCCTTAAGCAATTAAAAGCAGAATTTATTGGGTCTTATGAATGAACAGGCCTGGACTCAGTTTGGGTTAGACTTCTCAGGTACCATAAGATGATGCCATTATCATGTCTTGATGAGTGATGATTCTCTCCTTAATTAGAAACTTATGCATGTGTCTGGGCCTATTTGTGGCCCCCCACTCTTTCTTGTCCCTGCCTACAGGCCAATTTCTGAATTGTTACTTCCCAAAAAGCATACATTCCACTCTCAAAATACTGAGGGAGATTTTCTGAAGATATGAGGGGAAAGACAAAATCAGGGTGACCACTCGTCCTAGTTAAGCACTTTTTGCGCAAGGCCCTAGGAACTTCTCCAGTCCTGGGCAAATCAGGATGATTGGTCACCTGAGATCAAGGAGAAGGTTAAGACTCCCCTTCCTATCTCCTCAGGCCCTCAAGTTCTTTCCTTAGGCTGCTGCCTCCCACAAACACCTCCCTATCCTGAACAGTCCTTTGTGGTCTTTTGAGCTGGTACCTCCTCCCCTCACATTCCTTAGCAAAATCCATCAGCTTGCATAATTCCCTCAGTAATACAAAGCCAGTCCAATAAAGCTTAGCCAGACAAAAATTACCTATGATGCCTCACAATCCCCAAGGCCACCCTTCTTTGTTCGTGAGGGTGTATTTATTACATTCATGAGAGAAACAATCAGTGACTACAGGAAAATATACTTAAATGGAGATGGTGGATGGAAGTTGGAGGTTGACGCTTTGCCATATATTTTATGCCAAAACATTTCCCTCTCAAACCTTCCATGCTTTCCTCAAGTGTAAGATTGAAAGGACTTCTCAAAACATTCCCCTTTATGGCTTCTCAACTCCTCTTTCTGGGTTTTCCTCCTACTTTTTAAGTATTATGTCTCTGGATTTCTCACAACTGACAGACGTTCACCAAGCTTCCACTTTCTTTCCTCTCTCTCTCCACACTTTTTTGGGGGTGATTGCAGCAAAACTCAAGGATTCAGTCTTTTTGTTCTCATCCCTTTTATTTCTCAAAGCATTTGCTTATTTAAAAAAGAAAGAAATGCTATACTCAAAGTAGGTCGGGGTCTGGGGGAAGAGGGATAGTTGAGATGGTAGAATGGAGATGAACAGATCAGAGGCAAAAAAAAATTTTGAAGATGCCATTTGTTACATTTTCATATAGTTCTTTGTCCCCTTTGTAAAGTGAGCAAATAGCAGCACCCGCTCCCAAGGCTGTTGTGAAATGAAGGAGGTAATACACGTAAAATGCTTAGAACGTGCAGTAAGGAAATGCTCAATAAATGTTCACTGTTATTATTATTATCTCAGTGGGTTTTAAGGGACATTCTTCTCTGAGTGGAGGGTAAGGAAATCTTCCCCAAGAAGAAATACTTTTCCTTCGAATCAAGTTAAATACAGCAATTCTGAATGGGCCAGGAAAAGTTTACTAATAAATCTAATGATTAAGAAAATAAATTAAAATACCCAGTAACATTTGAGCTAGTGATTAGTTCTGCAGAAGTAAGTCCCTTTTCAAGAAAAAAAATTTTTTTTTCTTAAGAAAGCATCAGTTTCTGTTTCTTAGCTAATTTTAAAGGCCTTCCTAACAAAGCCTCCTAAAAGACTAATCTTAAAGAACCTTCACGTGAAATGCACAGAATCCTCAAGTTAAGCAAGATCCCCCTCTTGCACCAACATTGGTCATCAAAGGTACTCCCATTGTGAGATGTTCTGGATAGATGCTACCAGAGACTATGAACATTTTCAAGCCCTCTTGCTAAAGGGAACATCTGTTTTGTATTGGCATGTAGCTGAAATAACCAGACCATTCTCATCTAACGAGCAAATTAATGTGTATTTGGTATCAGAAAATGAAATTCCATATATAGATTCTAAGGAGCTAGAGGTAAATCTGCTGCCAATCTAAGCATCCTGGGATCTTGAAGCCAAGTTGACAGTTCCTTGTAAGATTGGTTAAATTATTTTTCTGCTTAGAGCTGTAGAGGGTTTTCTCTACCGAGGATATGCAATTGGAGTATCTTACAGATTATCTAGAGAATAAGGCCTTGGGACACATTGCTGAGCACCGAAGCTCAAACCTAAAAATACTGGTGTGGGTGGAAGAGGAATAGAAAGAAAGCAGTCCTGCTTCCTCCCCCAAGTAAGGACTTGGGGTGAGAAGTCTTAATGAGACTCTGGAAGGCAAACCATATGTAGAAAATGCTCCAAATAAATATTGACAAGTAACAATATTTTGCAGCTGGAAGGAATCACTCTCAAAATATCAAGATGTGATATTTCAGGGAAATTCTGAATTCTCCTCTGTGTTCAATATCATTTTTATTTTTACAGAAATCACATTACATGTAGTCTTCCATTTTGCTTATTCACTTAACCTATAGTAATTTTCCATGGCATTAGGCATACTATAAGAATATTTCACAACACCACATCATGAATATTAAAAAAAAGTACATAATTATTCCTCTGTCACTGGAGATTTATGTATTTTTACATTTCAGCATAAATAGGAAATGACAAACATTGGGTATAAATGTGGATTCAGATCTCTGATTATCCCTTAGGATATTTTCCAAGAAGTGAATTATTGATCAAAGGACTTGAATGATTTAAAGGCTCTTCATAAGGCCAAACTGCTTTTTCAGAAGGTTTTAACCCTCTTCCATGCAGTATGAGCATGTGTTTCTCAACATAATCTCGTAAGTATTGAGGATGAATATTAAAACAACAATAAAAAAAAAGACTCTGCTAATTTGGTATAAAAATTAAATTGTTTTTGTTTGGAATATTCTTATTGAATTTCAATTTTTTATATTAGCCATTTGTACTTGTCTTATTTCACCTGTGAATTGTTATATCCTTTGTTTATTTTACTCTTGGCATCTTAATTCTTTTAAAAAATGTAATGGAATTGAGGAATAATAGGGCATGACCACTAAAGGGCACAGGGTTTCTTTTTTTTTAAGATTTTACTGGGGAATTGGGGGAGGGGAACAGCATTGGGGAATTGGGGAAAGGGAACAGACAAGTTGCTGTCCTTTTGTTCTTCAGTCTAGTTGTGGAGGACATTGCTTCACTGGCCCATGTTATTATTATCATTGCACTCTTTCCGGGTGAGGCAATAGGTTGCTGGCCTCTGGACGGCCCCTCATGGTGGCTCACAGCAGCTCATGCCAGCTGTCAGCCACTCACGGCAGCCCACTGCAGCCTACGCCGTCACCTCATGGCAGCCCAGCTCCAGGTCGAGCTGTTGTTCACCATCTTAGCTGTAGAGGGCGCAGTGTCACTGGCCCATGTGGGATCCAAAATGGGGCCCTGCTGCTGAGAGCTGGCTCTCCCAAGCCAACTCTTAACCTATGAGCCACATGGCTGGCCCCAGGGTTTCTTTTGAATGTGATGAAATATTCTAAACCCGACTGTGATGGTTGTACTAAAAAATCATTGAATTGTAAACTTCAAATGGGTGGATGGTATAGCATATGAATTATATCTCAATAAAGCTACTTTTTAAATATTAGCATAAATAATTTCCTTATTAAAGTAGGCAGCCGCTCTCTTTCAAAGTTTGTTGGCAAATTTTCCTATTCTAATTGTCTTTTGCTCTTTCATATTCAGAAGGTAGATATTTGTTGTTAAATCTATAAGCTATTCCTCAATGAATCCTCCCATTGCTTTTATTTGGAAAATTCTACCCCATGCAGAGATGGTCACTGATATGTTCTTCTAGTTTACTTTGTTTCTTAATCTATCTGGATTTTGAGATAAAATATGAGGCTGCAATCTAAATGTTCTCCAAATAGGTACTTGTTAAGTTTACCCTTTCCTTCCTCATTGTGTTCTGATGGTTCCTCTACAATAATTTACATATACCAACATTTATTTCTGAGTTATTATTGGTCTGAGAGCTCAAATGTAAATTAACAGTACACTTTTAATATTTTGAAGCTTTGAAATATGACTTCATATCTAGTATTACAAGACTTCATTACTTTCCTCTTTCAAAGCATTCCTAGCTATTCTTGCACATTCTTTCAGGTCAAATTTAAAACAACTTTATAGACACTTTGAGAATATAACTGTGCTAACATTTAACTGATATACTGATTTTAGAAGAAGGGACATATTTAAAATACTTATCAGATAGGAGCACAATGTATTTTTCCATCTGTACAGGTCTTCTGTTTTCTTCATATAGGTCCCACACATATCTTAAGTTTGTCTATACATTCGTCAGGAGGGAGTGGGGAATTCCCACTCCCTTTACCCTTCTTTAGTTCTTATGGCTGGACTAGTAATAAAATAATAAAGTTGAAACAAGGCTAGGTTAACAGGAGAAAAACCAATTTAATTCATGTGCACAGGTGCATCACAATATGATGCTCAGATCATAAAATGAAGCTCAAAGAAATGATAGAACTAGGCACTTTTTATGTTACTTAGACAAAGAAACAATACAATTCTGAGAAATTTACACAAGAAAAAAAAGTTAGTGTTCATTAGAAAAGAATTTAAGCGAGGTTTGGGTATTTGTTCATGAGGAATTTTTTTTGAAAGTAATAAATTAGAAAAGAGGCAAAAAAATTGATTGTAGAGACTTTTTGGCTGAGCTGTTTAACTCTCACAGTAAGGGGTGTCTTCTAGGTGCGGGGAGATATATTTCCTGCATTCAGGGAAATGAGGGTCAAGGTGTCCTTCTGGTATCAAGTAACTTTAATTCAAAGTACTCAGTTTGCCATCATGGGATATTTTGGGGCAGCCTGTCTTGGGCCCTGACTGTTCCCTCCTCTGAAACTTCCCTGGAAATTTCATATATTAAAAGCTGGGCTGGTGGCTGTGGAGAGAGAAAACTGATTAAAAGCTGAGAGATTATGAGATATGCGAAAAAGAGAAAAGAATATAGATTAGAATGAGGGTGAACAAACAGAAAAGAACTAATCAGAGCACATTTCTTAACATCCCATTAAATTAGTTCCCATTCCTGGGACTAGGTCAGTCCGATAAAATACTTTTGTTTCATTTATCTGATGGAAAATATTAGTCCTTTCTTTTAACAGATTTAGGTTAGATATTACTTGTCCTGTTAGGTTTCCACAGAAGCAACGTTTTTCAGTGATGATTGCATAAGCTCCTCGCTGAGCAGTCGGTGTATCTGGAGCATGATGATGTTGGAGTAAAATAGAGGCTCAGCTGTTAACTTCTGAAGTGACTATTCCCCAAGCTGGCATAGTGGTGTTGAACTCTTGTTCCATTACCATGGAGAGATTTAAGATCATTTTTTTTCCAATTCATAATCTCCAAAGCTAGGGAATAAGACTCTCAAGCTGTGAAGAACTTGGCATTGTGATATGCCAGTGGATTTTCTATGATTTCTCAACTGGCACATTTATGTGGCACAACTTTATGAACAAAGGAACCCAAATTTGTAATTTGGCTGGCATTTGGAGTGGAGTATTTAGTGATAGAAGGAGCCAAGTATATGAGTCTATATCTTCGTGACCATTTAAGTGGGAACACTTTATGTACTTTATTGCCACAGAAAATAAAAAGGCCAATGTGGTTTATAGACAAGGTTAAAGTAGAATCTGTAATTCTCAGGGTCTGAAATATTTCATGATGTGTGTCACTATCTGTACATCTCCAATCTCCACATGCTCCTGCCAACCTGTGAGAGCAGAACAGATTGTGAAATAGCTGGCATAGAAGGCCTGTAGTCTATTTTGGCAGCTATAAAGTGGGATTCTGTCACCTGGCCAAAAAGTCCAGATTTTTGGTCTGTGGTATTGGGCAGCTTAATCAGAAGGACACCTGCAATACCATCAAGTTACACAAGAGTGGCTTATGAACCATCCAAAGCATTTGGTGATTTGGTAGGAGTTTGTGTACAAAAGGGTAGTGCTGGGGTAACTCACAATCTCCTTGGCAGGCTTGAAAGATGTGGAATCAAACCAGAGTTTGCAATATAGTCCTGGTATGTCACCCAGGAAAAGTCCAGTATTACACTTGCTTTCAATGCAAAGGGAAATTTTTTTCACCTACAGACTTTATTTAGATAAGGGTCATTCCTTGAGCTTCTACAGTTTTTTCCAGGCCCAAATGACTCACTAGAAAAGGAGACAGAATGACACTTGTCTTGTCATGGATATCATACCTTGTTCGTATGTCTTCCGTATTTAGCCCACCAGGTGTTAACATCAGCAGCAACAAAGACTAACTAGTTCAGGTTCTTTTGCACTATTGAGATGTTGACACACCCAATGATCAGATTGATTAGTTATTGTGGTCAGGGTTTGGCAAACTGGCATAAGGGGATATTTAGTCTTTGCCCAACATGTTGAAAAAAAGATTATTAATAAAAACAACAGAAAGGTTAGAGAAGAGCCCGAAGTGAACACTGAAAGAGAGGAAGACTTAGAGAGAGGAAGTAGGATAGAGATAAGCACTCTCCAATCAGCTTTCTAATAAATCATTAATAAATGTGGGGAAGTCCTAGCCAGAGTAATCAGGCAAGAGAAAGAAATAAAAGAGCCCCAAATTGTGAATGAAGAAATACAATTGTCACTTTTTGCAGACAACATGATTTTTTATATAGAAAAGCCCAAAGACTCCCCCAGAAAACTATTAGAAATGATAAAAAAATACAGTAAAGTTGCAGGATACAAAATCAATGTACAAAAATCCATTGCGTTCCTATATACTAACAATGAAATTTCAATGAAAGAAGTGAACAAAACAATTCCTTTTGCAATTGCAACAAAAAATAAAATAAAATACCTAGGAACAAACTTAACAAAGGATGTGAAGGACTTATACCCTGAAAACGATGATATTATTAAAAGAAACTGAGGACAACAAAGAAATGGAAGTATATTCTGTGTTCATGGATTGAAAGAATCAACATAGTTAAAATGGCCATGTTACCCAAAACAATATACAGAATTAATGCAATCTTCATCAAAATCCCAAAGGCATTTTTTTTAAAGAAATAGAACAACAACAAAAAAATAATCAGAACAACCAAAAAATCATCAGATTTGTATGGAACCATGAAAGACCCTGACTAGCCAAAGTAATCCTGAGAAAAAATAATACTCCTTCACTTCAAGTTATACTACAAAGAGACAATAATCAAAACAGAATGGTATTGGCAGAAAAACGGACACACAGACCAATGTAACAGAATTAAGAGCCCAGAGATAAACCCACATATATATGGGCAAACAATTTTTGACAAAGGAGTCAAAAACATACAGTGGAGAAAAGAAAATCTTTTCAATAAATGGTGCTGGGAAAATTGGAAAGCCATGAAACAAGAATGAAACAAGACTGCTATTTGTCACCATACACAAAAATTAATTCAAAATGGGTCAAAAATCTAAATGTAAGACATGAAACAATAAAATACATAGAAGAAAACATAGGTGTTAAACTTACAAGCCTTGGTCTTAGAGAGGATTTTATGAATTTGACCTCGAAGGCGAGGGAAGTTAAAAACAAAAATAAATGAATGGGACTATATCAAACTAAAAAGCTTTTGCACAGCAAAAGAAACCATCAACAAAACAAAGAGGCAACCAATTGAATGGAAGAAAGTATTTGCAAACAATACCTCCAATAAGGGGCTAATATCCAAAATATTTAATGAAGTCATATAACTCAACAACAGCAAACCAAACAGCCCAATTAAAAAATGGGCAGAGGACCTGAATAGACATTTCTCCCAAGAAGACATACAGATTGCCAACAGATAATATGAAAAAATGCTCACCGTCTCTATTAGGGAAGTGCAAATCAAAACCACAATGAAATACCACCTCATACCTTTAGAATGGCTATCATCAACAAGGCAAGTAATAACAATTGTTGGAAAAGTTGTAGGAAAAAAAGAACCCTCATATTCTGCTGGTGGGAATGTAAATTGGTACAGCCACTATGGAAAACAGTATGGAGATCCCTCAAAAAATTAAGAATAGAATTTCCATATGACTCAGAAATCCCTCTTCTGGGTATCTACCTGAAATATTTGAAAACATTTATCCACAAAGATATATGTACCCCTATGTTCACTGCAGCATTATTCATAGTGGCCAAGACATGGAAACAATCAAAGTGTCCTTAAATAGATGATCAGATAAAGAAGTTGTGGTATATATACAGTGGAATACTACTCAACCATAAGAAAAGATGAAATACTGCCATTTGCAACAACATGGATGGATCTTGAGAATATCATGCTAAGCAAAATAAGTCAGACAGAAAAAGCTGAGAACAATATAATTTCACTCATATATGGGATATAAAACTGAAAACAACAAGCGAACAAGACAAACACTCATAGACACAGACAATAGTATGGTGGTTACCAGAGGGAAAGGGGATGGGGGAAGGTAGAAAAGTGCAAAGGGGGTAAGTATATGATGATGGAAGGAGATTTGACTTTGGGTGATGAACACACAATGCAACATATGAAGCATTACAGAATTGTACTTCAAACCTAGATAATTTTATTAACCAATGTCTCCCCAATAAATATGAATATAAATAAATAAATAAATAAATAAATAAATAAATAAATAAATAAATAAATAAGTAAATAAATGTGGGAAAAGGTGTTCATTAATGAGAGGAGCTTTTTTTAATGTTGTTTTTTGTTTTTGTTTGGCAGTGCTAAAAGGGAGGAGAATAGGTAAAAGCAAAGTTTCTTGATCCGTGATCTTGGGGAAAAATGCATATGTCATGGTGCTGTCTGCTTCTGGGGCCTGGGAATTAGCCCTGGAAATGCTTAGTTTAAGGTCCTCTGTAGTGATTGTCTCCCAGTTTGTGAAAGTGATGGTCTGGGTCTGTTTTGGCATGGCTTGCATGAATCCAGAAGATTTTTCTTTTACTTTGATGGTAGTGTAAGTGGTTAGCAGTTCCTCAGTAAGGTCCCTCCCAGTGAGGTGACAGTATGTGTTCTAAAGACCTTGATGTACATCTGATCTTCTGGCAAGGCTTGTTTGTTGTTGGAGGCCATGCCTCTTTTACCCATTGGTGATTTGCTTCAAGTATACTAGTTAGTTCTTGTACATAGCTAGTCATAGCATCAAATCGTTCACTTATGTTTCCATAATGTTAGTTTATTCCAGGAATGGAAGGTTCAGAGATACCATTAGGTGTCCACATACTATTTCAAAAGGGGTTAATCCATATCTCCTATGTGGACTATTCTGGATCGTTATAAGGGCCAAGGGCAAAATTTCTGGTCATTCAAGTCCAGTTTCTTGACAGATCTTTCCTAAAGTCCTTCTTATGTCTAGATTTTTATGTTCTATTTGCCCTAATGATTAAGAATGATATGGGGTATGAAATTTTAATGGGTACCCCAGAGTTTTTGCAAGCAGGTGATTTATCTCTGTGGTAAAATGACTTCCTTGGTCTGATTCAATTCATAAAGAAATGTCAAAGTGAGAAATAGTATCAGCAATTAATTTCTTCACCACTGTTGTGGCATCAGCACATTAGTTGGATGGCATTCAGTTCATCCACTAAACACAGACAATAATGACTGAAAATAGCCTAAAGCTGGGGGCAAGTCTATAAAAATCCATTTGGAGTGCTGCAAAGTGCACTGAGGGCTTAAGAGGACTTCCTGAAATATACTGATTTCTTCTAGAAGTTTGGTAAGATTTACAAGTGGTACACTGCAAAATAATTTGGTCAGAAATTTTGTGGATCCCAGGGCAAAACCAATTGTCTTTTGGTTCCTCAATTTAGTTCCAGTGTCTATACCATATGTCCGATTTGGTGGAATATAAGTGCAAGCCAAATGCCAAAAGAAAAGGAGCTACAGTATGTCTGTTAGGCCCAACATAGAATCTATATGATAATCGTCCAGAACACTTTTGTATCCATTTGTTTTTTTCAGGTTGTGAAGTATTTGGTAGCTAAGAATACCAGCGAGGGATTAAGGCAGGTGTAAAAATTGGGTAGGGACAAGATAAGAGGGTCCATTTTGAGCTGCATATTTAGCAGCTCGGTCAGCCCTATTATTTCCTAAAGATATAGTATCAGTTTCCTTAGTATGGGCTGAACAATGAACAATAGCAATTTTTGAAGGGAGGTGAATAGCTTGTAAGAGGGAAGCAATTATATGCCCATTAGTAATAGCAGTACCTGCAAAAGTTAAGAATCCATGGGATATCTGAATTGTGCCAACAGCATAGCAGACTTCAAGGGCAAATTTAGAGTCTGTGGAAATAATGGCAAGTTTGTTCTTTGGCTAATGTGCAAGCTCTAGTAAGAACTATGAGTTTAGCCACTTAGGCTGATTATGTATAGTGTGTACAGAGTATGCTTCCAGGATTTCATGTAGGAAAATTATGGTATAGCCAGTTATTATTTTTCTCCAGAAATTTTGTTAGAAGCCATCACAGCATAAAAATCTTGGTTGTCTAAAGAGTTGTCTAAAAGACCTTCTCATGGATTTGAGACCATTTGTATAGTTGTAAGGTGAGGTGAAGCAGAGTTTTGTCACCCTAAAAAAAGCCTTTTTGGGATATAGATTATTTTAATCTGGTTATTTTTAAGCAACACAAGACTCAGAAGGAAATTTTGATCCTCCCCTTCACCTGCCTAAAGGAATTCAGATAGAAAAACCTGCGTAAAGGAAGCCGGCTATCACCTTAACGTAATATAAACTGTGACAAACAGGGAGAAACCTAGAAGCATGTTTGTTAGACTCTCCTCTAGGTCCCATTGTATCTGGGTGATCTGGCAAGATTTATTTACCAAACGTTTGCACTTTCTCATCTACCTGTGAATTTTGCCTCCTTTACCTTTGAAGTCCCAGGCCTCTGCCCGCCTTCCTTAGTCTAGAATGGCATATAAGTCTCACATGCCAGATTTGTCCTCAGGTCCCATATTCTTAGGGAAGTCCAGTATGTACATACAAAATACATTTGGTTATTTTCTCCTATTATTCCATCTCATGTCAATTTGAATATTAGACCAGCCAGAAGGACTTATACGGGTAGAAGAAAAATTATTTTTCCTCCCTACAAAGGCAATCACGTGGAAGGACTAGTAAAATAGCTGGATTTAAAGTATTACAACAATGCAAAATGATGGAGGGATTAGTTACAAGTGCCTGTTTACAGGTTGTCTGTCCAGGTGTGGAGAGGAGCTGTTGCATCCTATAAACTCGCAGAATAGTAGACACAGCATGGGCAACAGAGATAAATGGGGGAGGCTGATGTGAGAGTACTGGCTCTGTCAAGGGGTGGCAGCTGTGGTTACCACAGGTAAACATGGGGTCATGCCCAATGCTATGGGGTCGATTTGGCCTGAGAAATATGCCATAGGACATATCTGAGAGGCCAAAGATTATTTTTCCTCTCTACAAGTCTTTGAATGCCTGCAATAATCCCATTATTTTCATGGCAGTATAAATGTTTGTCAAAATTAGGTAAAGTATGAGCTGGGGGCTGTGGACAGAGCTAATTTCAAGGATCCAAAGGAGGTTGATGCCTCCGAGGGTCAGGAAATAAGCTCTGGGAGAAGGGCATACAGAGGTTTAGCAAGGACTGCAACTAGGAATCCACGCATGGCAATAGCTAGCTGCTCTAAAAATGTATGCACGTTTTTTTTTGCTTTGTGGAGAGGAATAGACAAAATTGACTCCAGGCATTTCAGGGTGAGTTTCTGAATGCCTGAGATATTTCATGTCCTCAGTAAACTAACTGTTTGTCCCCATTGAAGGTTAGATCTGGAGGCTTTATGGCCTCATTCAACTAGTGCCTTTAAGAGAGTGAGGGAATCTATAAGGGTTTCCTGCTCAGTTTTATTACAGAGCAAAAGGTCAATATATGGCAATAGCATGAAGTTTTGCATAAAGGTTATACAATCTAAGTTGGCCTTAAGGTCTTTGGAATATATTGAGGAAGACTCACAATATACCTGAGGTATACAAGTCCATGTTCATTGTCTCCCTTTAAATGTAAATGAAAAAAAGAAATCGTGAGCTGGGGTATAAAAGGATTGAAAAGAAAGCTGAGCAGAGGTCACGTACCGTAAACCAGGCTGCCTTAGCAGGAATGGAGGCGAGAATAGTAGCCAGATTTGGGTGCCAAGGAATTACAAGCATTTATGGCTCTTTGGTCCTATACAGATCAATAAATTTGATTTCTGCCTGAATCAAATTTGCTTTCTTTCTTTACTGGCAAGAATGGACTGTCACAGGGTGAGCAAGTAAAAATTAACATGCCCTCTTTTAAGAGGGAGTCTATGACAGGGTTAATTCCTGGCTTTGTTTCTATAATTATTTGATTATATAAACGTTTCAGTTCTGAGTTGTTTAACACCCAGATTTGGGGAGGAAATCTTTCACATGGGAGATTGTTTCCTGCACTGAAGGTAATAAGGGAGGAGGTCAAGGTGCTCTTCTGGCACCAGCTGCTTGTCAAGTAACTTTAATTCAGAGTAACCGAATTAAATATGCCATTGTGGGATATTTGGGGCAGCCTGCATTTCCATTATATCTTAAAACTTTTCTTATTTTTTTTTTTTTTTTTTTTTGCTTAACTATGGAAAAACTATTAAATTTTGGGTATCTGGAGGTATTGCTTATTTAGTGTTAATTCTAAGACGAGATTCCTGAGCTTTTTACTTATACAATGTCATCTGTAGTAATAAAGTCTTTTCTTTCCCAATAGTTATAACTCTAGTTTGGGTCATATTGCATCAAATAATATTAAATCAATATTCTGATAACAAGCCCTGAAAACTTTAAGCACATATTAAAAATTATTTGACAAGCAGGCTTATAAAGGATATAGAAATCTCTATTAAAGTTTTTGAGAAAGATCTGAGATCAACTTTTCCACTTTCTAGTCTGTTTCATCTAAAATGGGGCTGGGCTAAAGTGCACGCAGAAGGGTTTAACTAGTGAGAAAAGAGGACATTTGGAGCAGACACTCAATATTTGGTGAGAAGAGGCTTCCCTTCTCCATCAGCTGGGCCCTCCACATTGCAAACTACAGCAGGAAGCAGATCCTATTTGGGGCCACTGAGTAGAAAACCTTCCTGGAAGACTGCTCCCCTCTCTCAGCCCATAAGCTGAAGCTAGTAATGTCCTAGTACGCAATACTGGCTGTTAAACTGCATTCTTCTGAAGTACCTTGTCTAAATCTTCTTGCATAATCTGTGTTAAATTTTCTGCCCGTGCCATACCCTCTTCCTCACCGGCATTTCTGCCTGGAGAATTAATCTTATATTTTTAATCAGTACTCACACACAATACTAGTTGGTTACAAAGTACCACATCAACTACTAAATTTAATAGGTGAGTGCTGGTAGCTAACGAAAAAAGAATAATTTATGGAAAGAAGGCATTGGTTTCTGAATGGCTGATTTTAATGGTGGTATGTAAGTTCCAAATGCATTCAGTCATGCCCACATTCAAAAGAATATCACCATGTTTACCACGAAACAGTGTTGTATTTATTTTATATTTAACATAATGAGAAATGATTTTTATTTTTGTAAGCAATTGGAAAAGTCCAGTGTAATTGATCCTACAAACTGATTAAATTAAAATATGGCTTTCTCCTCCCCAAATAACTACCAAGAAAAACTCACTTATGTTATTCCATTTAAGTGAATTGTACTTAACAAATGATATGAATACATGTTTAGAGACAATAATGCTTCAGATTTGCAAGGCTGAGCAGCTGTTTATCATAGTCTGGGAAGAGCCTAGGTAATTGCCTATAAAAAAGAACTGTTTTTATTAACTTGTCCTTAATAATTCATATTGAATCTTTTTGCAGTACTTCATTAACTAGAATAATCCTTCTATCAAAAAATTGCAGTTTATGTATGCTTAAGGATTTGTTTGTGAATGATTGCTAATAATGCCCTACAAAAGATCTTACATGACAGTAAAATTTGTATTTAATAACTGACATATATGAAACAATTTAAATAATTTATTTATCTTCCCCAAAGAATTTGTGTTTTGTCCCTCCTGAAGGTACTATTGGCATCGTTTTGAAACCAACTTTTTTGATTCTTCCAATTGCTTGTCCTGGGGATATAAATTTCATTTGCTTTAAATTAAGCTGAAAGGTATAAAAATAAGAGGCCCGATAAGCAAATTCTGTATAATCCCAATAACAGGCATTAGCAATATGGTAATGTTCAGGTGCATTTCAACAAGTGCCATTCTAGAAAGATGAGGTACCACAGCTACATAAAAGATGATGGGTCCACAGTTTTAATATGGGGTTTGGGACAATGGATTCTAACATCCTTTTCTTATATCCATGATGGAAAAAATCCCTCAAAATTTGCCAATTCAAATGTAAATCAGATGCAATCACACTACAGTGAGTGTTGAAATAACTCTGGATATTTGTAAATAATTTATTTTTAATTTTCAATTTTGCTAAATTCAAAAATCCATACACTTCAAAGCAAAGGGAGCACAATGTTGACAACCAGTGACTCCAGGTGAAGGTTATATGGTGTTCCCTGTACTATTGCTTTTAACTTTCCTATCAATTTTCAGATTTTCAAAATAAACATGTCCATTAAACAAGACGCCATGAATGAAGTAAAATTATAAGACACAGACACAAAGTATGTGTCACTTAATATCACTGGTTTTAGAGGGGGAAAAAAAGGCCTATCTAATAGGTAAAATATTTCTGCTAGAGGAGAGAATGGGAGAAATATTTGACATGCATTAAAAGAACAAACTGGGTTAGAAAGCAATAGAGATGGAACACTATGCATATAACACCCTCGTTGCTGTCATCTCTACAGTTTTCAAAGCTGCCATATCATGGGCCGGCCAAATGGCGCAGTGGTTAAGCGCTGGCTTGGGAAGCCAGTGGCCCTGGTTTGGTCCCACATATGAGGGCCAGTGCCACTGCCCTCAAAAAAAATAAAATACAATAAAATCAAAGCTGCCATATCAAATCATGCAAAACACAGCAATCCACTGACCTGCATGCTTACAAATAATGATAAAGTTTTCAAAAACGTGAAACTTTCATTCAGGAGGATCAGTATAACAAAGCTCTCCATAAAATGAAAATGTTTTCTAACTTTGAGGAATAAAAATGTTTTCTCAGTTGAAGGCCTGAAAATCATTTGAATTTCTCACGTGCCAGGCAAGTTGGCTATGCTTTAAAAGTAAAGTACATGGTTTTGATTCTTGTTTAAAATCTTGGCTAAATGGTAAATCTTCACATTTCCTGTTAGATCTTTGGCTGAACAGTATCAGCTTAGCAAAAGAACATGGATTTTTTATTTATTTGTATTATTTTTTTAAATCTTCATTTACTTTGAGGAAAGACAGCACAAAAGCAACCTCAACTCATCTCTTTTGGTGGACAAAAATAAAAACCATATGGTGTGAATAATACCAATATTGAAACAATCTGCCCCAAGCCTAATGGTTGCTACTGGATTCCCAGGCCTTCAAATACGCCATGTGGAACAATAGCACACCTCTTCCCTCCTCATAGCTTCTGAGAAGGAAGAAAACTTACAACCCAAGGGCTAAAGAGCAACCAATGGGCAGGTAACGTGAAGAAGCAGGGACAGTGGAAGCCAGTTCCTTTCTTTTTTTTTTTAGAGGGCAGTGTCACTGGCCCTCACATGTGGGATCCGAACCGGGGCCTCTGGCTTCCCAAGCCAGCTCGCAACCACCGCGCCACTCAGCCGGCCCGCCAGTTCCTTTCAAATGGAGACACAAGTGACATTAGGATGCAAGACTCCAGGAGGTTGGACTCAAGCAAAGAGCAACAGCCTTAATTTCGGGTAACAGTGCCAACTGCTCATTTTTAACATTTATCATAGGCCTCAGAAATTGTCTAAATATGACTCCTCTTCCCAACTCCATACCTACTGTTTTAGTTCTCTGTCTGTTTTAGTTCTCTGCACTGATTACTGTCAATCGGATCATATAAGAGAACTGAAGCAGTAATATGGGGCACCATGAAAACAAGTTCTTATATAGCTTGACAGCAAGGTCTGGGGAAACTGGGGGGAGGAGTAGAGACAAATATTTAGAAAATTGAGTGTTACTCTGTAGAAACTATAATAATAAAGATATCTTAACTCTTTTAATAATCTAAGATATCTTTTCTAATAATCTAAGATGATTCATAGAATCAACTAAACTAGAAATTGCCCTTTTTTGTTTTTAAAAATATACATATGTACATTGGTAGAAGCAAAAATTAGTCAGAAATATTTACATTCATTCAAGCCCATTTTTTCAAGTTCCCTGAGATGACATAGATACACTACACAACGCAATGTTACAGAAGAAAGTAAATTATTCATAAGAATCCTTTATAGTAAAGTCAAATTTCTAATTCAACAAATATAACCTACAATATAAATTATATCCTTATGATTGGTTGTTACTATAAATTCGTTCAAATCAGAAAAACCGTCATATTTAAAGCTCTCAATGTAAATTTGGCACAGGTCAAATTACGTTTTGTTAAGTCCCTGAGCTCTTCTAACAGGCTGATTTTTGCATTCGGCTTCTTTCCCAGCCACCTGGACCACCTCTTCCCAAAATGCCTCACATCCTACCCTGGCCTCATGTTATCTCCAAGTCAATGTTTAACGCTATAAGCTTTCTAACTGAATGTGCTCTGCAGACACCATGTAGCTTCTCTGATATGAAGAGTTGGAGCCCCTTGTCCAAAGAGGGCTCCCTACTGTTTTTCTGATGTTTTTTACCAAAACAGAAGAATCAGATGAGGTTACATCTCATGTTGCCTTATTATCTAAAATTGCCTACAATGAATGGTCAGTGTTTTAACGTCTCCAGGGCTTTATGCCTCAGATGTTCATCCAAACACTGGATGGCAAAGAGGTCGATGTCTGTGTCAAACTTATTGGCAAACAAGTGGTGCATGCGCAACATCCAGTTCAAGTCACCTGCTCCAAAAACACACACAGAGCGTACATGGATGCCGTTGCAGGGCGGGTAGGGGGCGCCCTTGGAAACATCACCTTCAAAGTACTGCCACTTGACAAACCTAGCAATTGCATGCATGTCAGACATGTCATACTTATGGCTTAGAGACAGTGAGCCTGGGACTTCAGGAATCCTCTGAATAGTGGCCCAGAGATATTCATCTGGGCTGTACGTGTCTTTTGCCCACTCCATAAACTTTTGGATTTTTTCATTCTCTAGCACGTACTCCACATATTTCCTACTGACCACAAAATAAGCACTGCCTGAAAACAGAGGTGTTTCAAGAGGAGGCTGTAATTTGTCAGTCCCTGTGTTTGTCAGCTTTCCATTAACAACTGTATAATGCTTTTTCCACCTTTCTTTTTTATTGGATGGCATTTTCTCAGTTTCTAGGTTGTTTTCTCCCATTAGAGACTTGAGTTTCCTGACAATTTCCAGGTTGGTTTTAATAGGAAAATCCATACCGCAAAGATTTATCAAGTACTTCCAGTCTGCACTCTTTCTGTAGAGGTCCTGCATACAGTTGAGATCGGCCTGAACCCGACTCCACGATGCATACACCACCGTCTCCAGTTGACTGGCCACAAAGACATTATTGAAACAGGATGCAATGCCAATCACTGCAGCCAAAAAGGAATCCTCTGATTTTTTGTCCACATGAATGCAATAGAAATTCTGAGGCATGTAGATGGCCCTCAGGAGCCTGTCAAACATTTCAATCTTGTGATGAACCACTATGGAATATGCTATTGGAAACTCTGCCTCTTCTTTACTAAGGGGTTCTACAATATACTTGCGCTTCTTGATGAAAGAAGTACAATCACTAGTCATGTTTATATAGTCAAAGGTTGTCCACCGAGGTCGCATTCCAAATTTCACTGTTAGAATCTCAAGCTTTGCCTTTTCGATTTCATTTCTATCACCCTGTAAAACTTTGGTGCAGTTAATATGAGTACTAGGATTCTCTCCAACCAGCTCCAAATGTTCAACACTGACAAATTCAGGCTTTTGATAAATTCTTAAAACAGAGAAGGTGACTAGGGAAAAAACAAGAAGCAAGAAGTAGTATTTAGTGGGATAAGAAAAAAGTCTCCTGCGTAGCAACTTCCTCAGCATTTCAAACAACAGTCGAGGGCTTTCCTTTATTAAGGGCAGTCTTCAGGCTTCCAGCAATAATGCTTTTCTGTCTGTTGTGGTCTTGAGAGTTGTCAGCTTGCATTTATAAGAAGTACATAGGCATCTTGAAGTAGAAAAGAGAGCTAAAACAAAAATAGAAATGATACATGTAAATACAGTCTTTCATGACATCTTCTCAGGCTCACAGACTGTCCTCTTTGCTAAGAGGTCTGATGCTTAAAACAAAACCAAAGTGGGTCAGTCAGAGGAAAAGGGGTAGAGTTATAGGAAACCTGCAGTCTCTAATATTAATGCCAAATGGTTTTTTAAAAATTTTGAGTAAAAGGATGTGCTAAAATATCCTACAATAAACATTTTATCTCGCTGGTATATTGAGGTGCAAAACATAGTTGAAGACCAAGGTTATGATTAGCAAACTCTCCATAGTTGGTGGGTTTTTGATCCTGTGCCAGTTCTAATTAGCACCCCTTGCCTGGAAATCATTAATAATCTGGCTTTCGCCTGACAGATCCATTAATGCCCATCAGTTGGTAATAACAGCCTTAAATATTTGAAGAGATAAGACCCATTCTGTTCTTCTCCAGTGTAGGGTGCTTTTAAGGACATGTTCCAAAATGGCTAAAGCTTCTAAGAATCTTTGAAGGAAAAGCAGGTCAACCAAATTTTCAAACTAGACCAGAAAGGCTCAGTTGAAACCAGGCCAGATTTGTAACTGTTTTGGGTTGACCTCATGACATATGCATTCCAAAATAGAGACACAGCCTTGCATTTCTTGCATTGGTTATATAACAGGTTATAATACTTAATTCTTGCTGAAAAACAACAGTTGTATATAAATTATAATTTATGACAGAACTTAGTCTTTTTTCAAATCAGGAACCCAACCCACTTTTATTATATAAAATGTTTACAAATATTTAGATGTTGTTTTGTTTTCAAAAATCAAGTTTGTAACTTGGCAATTGGTTCTATAACTAATAAATGCTATGTTCTAGCAAAGAAAGTCAAATACCAGCAACTGTCTCCATACCAGATTTATAGAGATTTAAAACTTATTTTTAACACCAGAATTAGCACTAGAACTTTAAAATATTTAATTAGGATATAAATTGTGAATATTAACAATGCAAATAAAAGTAAATATTAACAATTATTAATATAGAATAATGTTACAAAAAGTACTTAAGACTTTTTACCTTTTAGAATAAAAGAAAGTCTGGCTCATTTAGTTCTCTGATTCCAGATAACAGCCTGTGCCCATGTAGAATGCATTTCATGTAGCCAGGTTTCTTAATTTTACCAGGCATCCAGCAATGGTGTTATGCCTCATGAGGCTTTTTTAAAAATCTGTGAAATAAAAAAGGAAAAGTGTGAAGGGATGTAATGCACATGTACATATACATATACTCAGAAATCACGCTGGTGATCTAATCTTACTTTTTTCTCTAAATTATAGCTGGTTGATTTCTTCATTTTCAAATTCCTTCTCTCCAGTCTCACTTATTTTTCTAATGCTATGTTATGGATTGCTAAAGGTTTGAAAACACCCTGCAAGTCAGATCAGCCCTTTTCAATGAAAACTCTAGTAGCATGTCCCAAAGTGTGTGCCAAGGAACTGTTCAACGGTCCAATATGATTGGAAAATTAAATATAGTCTGTTCCCACTGTAAAGCTTCCCAGTGCTCAATGGTTCATTATAAGACAACCCTGCAATTGAATTAGCTGCTTATCTTTTTCCAACTAACTTGCCACCCGACTCTAAACTTCTATTAGAAAACAAAGACTGGGAAATTCTGCTAAAATACTTAACCATCTCAACCATTAAAACATCAGATTTGTAAATAAAATTATGCTCTTAATAAGCAATCCCTGCCTCTTATTGATTCAAGGCATTTGAGAAAATCTCTGTCTAATCATGGCCTCACACAAAAAACAATATAAACTTTAGAAAATTAACTCAGAAAAGTCACTAAACAAATAGCAACAATAACAAACCCTGAGTTGAGCAGGCACAGAGGTCTGATTTCCAGAGTTGGCACATTATAAAATGTCCACTTTCAACAAACAAAAGAATTACAAGGCACATATATAAACATGCAAGTCTGGCTCATATACAGGAAAAAAGCAGTCAACAAAAGCTATCCCTGAGGAAGCCCAGGCATTGGACTTAACAAAGACTCTAAGTCAGCTGTTATAAATATGTTCAAAGAACTAAAGAACTAAAAGTATAAGAATAATATTTAACCAAATTGAGCATTTCCATAAAAAGATAGAAATCATAAAAAAGAACCAATAGAAATCTGGAATTAAAAGTATAATATCTGAATTGGAAAAACTGACTAGAAGAGCTCAACAGCAGATTTGAACTGACAGAAGAAAGAATCAGTGGAACTGAGGACAGGCCAAATGCAGTCTGAAGAAAAAAAGAAAAAATAATTAAGGAAAATGAACAGAGCCTTAGAAACCTGTGAGATACCAACAAATGCATAATAGGAGTCAAAGAAGAAAAGGGTAGGTGAATGTGTAGGGAAAAGACGCAAAGCTGGGGAGGGTTGCATAAACATGCATGGGAAGGAATGGGGTAGAAAAAAATATTTAAATAATGGCTGAAAACTTTCCAAATTGATTTCAAAAAATTAATCTGCACATCCAAGAGGCTCAATGAGCTCCAGTTACGCAAAATGGTATAATCACTTTGGCCAAGAGTTTGGCAGCTTCTGACAAAGCTAAACATGTGCTAACCATTCAATCCAGTAATCACGCTCCTAGGTAACCCAAATTGAAAACACGTGTCTACACCAAAACCTGAATGTTTATAACAGCTTTATTCATAATTGCCAAAAAATTGGAAGCAATCAAGGTGTCCTTCAATATACCACAAATTGTGGTACATTCACAACATGGAATATTATTCAGTGATAAAAAGAAATGAATTATCAAGGCTTAACAAGATACAGAGGAACCTTAAATGTATATAGCTAAGTGAAAAAAGCCAGTCTCTAAAGGCTACATACTGTATGATTCCAACTATATGATACTCTGGAAAAGGAATAACTACAGAGACAATAAAAAGATCATTGTTTGCCCGGGGCTTGAGGGCAAGAAGGAACAGATGAATAGGTAGAGAACAGGGCATTTTTAGGGCACTGAAAACATTCAGTATGAAGCTGTAATGGTGGTTACAAGATGTTTTGCATTTGTCAAAACCCATAGAGCTGTACAGCACAAAAAATGGCCCCTCTTAATTATAATTAATAACAATATATCAATAGTGTTTCATCAATTGTGTTATGGGATATATGGGAACACTGTACTTTCTGTGCAATTTTTCCATAAACTTAAAACTGCTCCAAAAAAATATAGTAAAATTGAAAAAAATGAATCTGCACATCCAAGAAGCTCAATGACTTCTAAGGATAATAAACTCAAAGAACTCCACATCTAGATATTTCATAGTTAAACTGTTGAAAAACAAAGGCTAAGAAAGAATCTTAAAAATGGCAAGAGGAAAGTGATCATACAAAGGGTCCTAAAAAGCATTAATAGCTTCAAATAGAAATAATCGAGACCAGAAAGTAGTGGATAACATATTCAATGCACTGCAAGGTAAGTATCCAGAATATATAAAAGATTCTTATAATTCAAAAATAAAAATACAAAAATCCCAATTGTGTCACCTGTGGGATTTTTTTAAACAAGAGACATAGAAGACCTATCTATCCTAAATAGATTTTTTTAAGAATGTGAGTACATGGGAAATCACCCCAAAATTCACACAGAATCTACAGAGTTCTTAATAAAAACCTTGGATCTCACCTCAAAAAGGTCTTTACCATTCTTATCCACATCCTAAAAATCCATCATGCTTTGAAAATGCTTTTTAAAATGTAAAATTACTAGTGTTAGATTTTAATAAGATAGATAAGTGTCTAAAGCAGCTAAGTGTGTGAACAAGTCTATTTTTTTAATAATGCTTTTTGACTTTATGTATTTATCACTATGGTGACTAAAGAAGATAAATTATTAATATAAATTTTATTTAACCAGCCTAACTTCAAGATGGAACATTCTCTTAACTAAAACTTGGGGGCCAGCCGAGTGGAGCAGTGGTTAAGTGCTGGCCTTGGAAGCCAGCGGCCCTGGTTCGGTCCCACATATGAGGGCCAGTGACACTGCCCTCAAAAAAAAGATAAAACTTGGCTAAGAGGAGAAAGCTGAAGGGTAAATAAGATTTCATAGAGAAAGGGATTTCTATGAAGAAATGGGCAGCAAAATGTGCACATGCTATACTTTTTTGATGGAACCTCAGTCATCAAACATTACTTAGTTTAAGCACACACACAAATAATATTCAAAATATTAAAAAATGAATAACAAAATGTGACAGAGGCTAATACTGCTAGGCTCCATGTTCCTTCACTTTCAGATTTCAAAAGGGACATAGGATACTTGAAGAATATGGGGTGGGAATAGTCAGGGAGGCCAGTGACTGAACAGTAAAAACCACTCTAAATAACAAAAGCTCATGAATTCTGAGAAAGAAAAAATAAGCCCCCCACACCAAGTCTTCTTCACACAGTCTACTATGGGACTTGGAAACATTCTTATCGAGTATTCTGGAGAAGGTCCCTCACTAGAACACTGATTCCTTTTCTGAAAGAGAATTCCTTGTGGATCCCACCATGAATATTTTTAAGTAGAAAAACACAATCTAAGAAGAAATGGTGGAAAAAAATAATTCTACCATATAAAGAACAAAAGGAAAGAAGTACCTAAAGGCAATGGTTCTTAATACATGGCTTGTTGAAATTAAAACCAAGAAGCACAAAAATACCAAGTTCTATATATACTAAAAGTAAATGATGCTTTTTTATAATGCTAGTAACAAAAAGAGCTAAGTCAAGGAAGGGGACGAGAAGAAAACTATCAAATGCACCTGAGGTAACAATATGGTCACTAGAAGTGTTCCATCATAAAATGAACAACTCCAACAGGTCAAAATTAGGCTGCAGTTGAGTACTTAGTGGAGTGGAAGGACAGATAAAGTGACATCAGGCAGAATGAGAGAGGAGGCAGCAAGTAAACTTGGAAAAGCAGATGGATGACAGGTAACTGATTAAGCAGACCCTATATTACAGTAGGGAAAGAAAGAACCAGCTCAATTTATGCTACAGGATCTCCAAAAGTTTCAGGGAAATGGTGGCACAGATACCAGTAGGGGATGAGAGTGTTTAAAAATAATAATATTACTGACTGGCAACTGTTTACAAAGCAGTTGATCTCTACCACAAACCCTGGCAGAAACCCAAAATTTAGTCTCTGCAGAGGTTCTCCGGGCTGGGGCACACCAGGCATAATGGAAAGCAAGATTCCCAACCAGGAAACAATGGGACTGAGTGAACCTAAAGACAATGAATACTGAGATCTCATTCCCTATTTCCAGATATCAGCTCCCAGACACCCAAACCAACACAGGAGTTGATTTACTAAGGAATCCAATTAGGCCAAGACTTAAATATGCTGCTTACATTGGGAGCTCCCCCAAATGTTCAAAGGAAACAAGCAGATCATGCACAGGATGAAGAGAACTAATAATATCCTCAGTGAGTTAAGAAAAGATATTGCATAAGTGAGGCAGATTATATTGTCTGAAAACAGGAAAAACAGTACTCCCATCACATACGCTCTTCTGCAATGTAACCTTGCCACTCCCCAGTCAAGGAGCAGTCAAAATTCCCTTCCCCTTGAATGTGGACAACAGTAGAGTTTGGCAAAATAGCACTGTATGGCTACCAAGGCTAGGTCATGTAAAACCATGCAGCTTCCACCTGGTTGTCTCGGAAAATGTGCTCTTCAGAAGCTCCCTTTAAGAACGAGCTTCCATGTTGTAAGAATGAGTTTCCATGTTGTAGGAGGCCACATGGAGAGCCTAGGCATAGGTACCCCAGTCAATAGTTGAACCCAGTCTTTAGTTCATCCCAGCCTAAGTGCCAGATATGTAAGTGAAAGGCACAAGATGAGTCTAGCCCCTAGTCACTCAAGTCTTATCCAAATTTCTGATCCATAGAATGTGAGCAAAAAATAAAATGGAAAACTTCATGTCACTATGTTTGGGATGGTTCACCTCATAGCAATGACTACAACAAACAGGAAACCACATAAAACAGAATACTTAGCAAATATTATAAAAAAGAGCTCTTAAAAATTAATGGCATGATAGCAAAAATTGAGAAACTCAAAGAAGCATTGGAAAATAAAGTTGAGAAAAACTTAGGGAGTTAAGTAAATAGGCAAACTAATTGATTTTTAAAAATTAGAGAAAAAAAATATAGTAATTTTAGAGAACCAGACCAGGAGACCCATCATTTGATAATAGGACCTCCAGATTGAGAAAACAAAAAAGTGAAAGGAAGTCATCAATTAAATAATTCAAGACTCTCTCTTCAACAGTCCCTTGGAATACTAGCACAATGGATGAAAACAGACCCACACAAAGACACATTCATTAATCATGAAATGTCCAAACCTTGAGAAAAAGAATATTACATAGGATTCCAGAGAGTGGAAAAAATAAGCCACATAAAATGTTTTCGGAAGCAGAAAATGCCTTCACATTTCATAAAAACCAATCACAGAAGCCAGATGATTATGGAGCAATGCCTCCAAAGTGCTGAAGAAAACTGAATTCCAGATGAGAATTCTTAGAACCAGATGAACTACTAAATACATTAAGGGTAAAATAAAAACATTTTACACATTAAGACAGTCAAAGTCTCAAAATATTTACCTTTATGCACCTTTTTTCAGGAAAATAGTAGAGGATGAGCTCCATCAAAACTAAAGTATAAACCAAGAAAGGGGAAAAATCTTAGACTCAGAAAGGGTATCTAACATAAGTGGGAAGACAAAAAATCCCAGGGCGATGTCTCTAGGCTGTGTAACAGGCCAGCAGACAACCATAGTAGGCTGGGACAGATCAGAGGCCCTGAGAGAGAAGTCTCCAAGAAGATAATAAGACTGATAGAAGGGCCGGCCAACTGGATCAGTGGTTAAGAGCTTGCTCAAGAGTGCGAGCTGAGCTCTGAGCAACAGCAGTTCAATGCCCAGCCTGAGCTGAGCTGCCAACAGGTGACACGATGACTCAGCTAAAAAAAAAAAAAAAAAGAAAGAAAAAGACTGATAGAATAACTAATGGAAATAAATATATGGAAAACTGATTAGTGATTTAATAACTGACAGAGTCTGGGGGTGAATTTTAATAACTACATTGAAAACAAAACAAATGAAGGGGGTTGGAGAGATAATTATTGACTCCAAAGAAAGAGTCATCCAATGAAGGGGAAAAAAACAACAAACAATCAGAATGTACTGCGTGGTTTAACTCTGAAGAACATCAGTCTTAATAATGTAAACACTTTTTCCAGACAAGTTTCAATAAACTACAGTAGGGGCACAGAGCAATGGGAAAGATGGGTGTGGAAAGAAAAGGGGTTGTATACATTCCCCAGCATCACATAACTGACCATGCAGGGATGTTTTGAATTACATTGCTGCTCTAAGCCAAAAGCCTCTTTCTAATTTTATTCCACCACCTCTCATCTTCAACAGCTCAAAATGGTAAGTATTAGACAGAAAATGTAAAGTGGAGAAAAAGGGTACAACTCAGTGCAGGATTGTTTTCAGTGATAAACAGATGTAAAGAAATCCAAAACCACTGATTATGAAAACTAGATTTCAGCATGGAATAAGTAACATTAGAAGCCTTTACAATGTAAAAAGATAAGTATAGTGGTATCTCAAAGGTAAAATCTACTGGATATGACTAGCATATATGCCTCTGTATTTTAAAATGAACCAGTTCTAAGAGATAATATTCATCCCGATCACATACTCATTGGTTTAAGTTAATTTAGGAAGTATCACTATACAGAGAAGAAAATGGAAAAAAAAAAAAGTACACATGTGGCTCAGGCTATATTTTCCTTAATTCCTTTTTTAATAATAATAAAAAAGGCAAAGCAGGAAAAGGGAGGCAGAGAGGAATAAAATATGTTTTAATATAAATTAGTATGACATAACATATTCAGAACCTGAGGTGAAGGGTTTAACATATTTATGTGACTATGCACATACATACATATATACATACCTCTAAGAATAACCAGGATTGTCCTGTTCAGCCTCTAATTACATCTGAGACTCCTAGACAAAGAGTAAGATAAGAAGGACTCTGTGGGTTAGCTTTGTTAACCTTTGTTAAGGTTAAAGCTGACAGATATACTGTCAACTATAAAGAAAGGAGTAGAATTCAAAAAGTAAACTCTTTTCTTTGCAACAATTTCCACCAAAGTTATTCTGGTTTAAGTCCAAACAAAAGTATTAGAGATCAGAATAATTCTCTCTACCTATTGCCTTTTACCATTTTTAGAAGTAATGAAAATACTCTTTCTCAAAAAACTACACATGCACCCACAAGCTTATGCACAATCTGCATGTCTGCACAGGTATGCATAAACAAATAACTTGATGGATAAATCAGGGTCCATAAGCTATTGCCCTCCTGTAGCAGGAAGCATGGCCTAAGTTAGATCAGTTGCCTCTCATATCCCACTGAACACTCCTCCAGGGCTCAATTTCACCGACTCTCCAAGGACTATTGTTCTGTGGTCCAAAGGCTGCTGTGAGTGGAGCAAAATACCCTCTATTATGGTTGATGCCAAAGCCATGCAAGTATCTCAGAGAAACGTGACTCAAGCAAGGGTGTCCAAATGCCAAACCAAAGCAGGCTATGGGAAGGAGAAGGAAGTAACTATGATGCAAGACAATCCCTTCTCATTCAGGGTGGAATTCTTTCCACTGTCAGTGCCTCTATGGCCTCACCTGATCTGGGGGTACCTAGTCTCTGCTCCCACCCACAGGGTTGCCCTGCCAGGAAGGTGGTCTCTGCAGCCTGGCTGTTGTCTGTGACTCACTGCAATAAGCTACATAGCATTTCTGAGGTCTCACACTGAAACAAACTCCTGAGACCCCAACTATGCCTGCCCCTCCAGACTGGCCAGGGAAAGATCTCAGGGTCCCCATAACGTTGCACCATGATTAAAAACACCAGGCTCCACAGTTTACGCCGTTATCTTCCAGAATTCATCCCAGAGTTTTCTTGGGCTCTAGTCAAGGAAACATAGGCAATAGGGAACCTTCTATAAGCAACACTAGACCACATATCCTATACCACTTTAAAAAGAGGACTTTCTACATGACATAAGATATTATAAAGATATTATAACTAAAGCCAGATGATGTGATGAAGGAGAGGAGGGCCCAAACCATGTCTCCCTTCTCCAGACCCCCACATCCCAGAGCCAGGCAAAGGATGTGGCACAAATAATCACTCAATTAGGTTTCGTGAATGAATAAAGTCTCTTTCTATACTCCTCTGCTAAAAATTTAACATCTAGCCTCTCTCCGTTTTGAGTGTCAGAGAAGACCTCTGTTTCCGGTTCTCTCCACTTGCAGCAAGGACTAGCTTATTTAGAGAGTATATCTAAAAGTATGATCTGTTTAAAGACGGAAATGATAAGTGATTTTTTTTTAAAAGCTCAAGTGCCTGAAACACAAATAATATAATTGAAGAAATGGCATCAAAAATTTGAAAGGTAGGAGGGGTGAATGGTAACTGCCTTGGCGATCTCAGAAAGCTAAACCGTAAAGTAAGCAGTGGGGAAAGCTGAGAGACAACTCAATTTATAGCACAAAATTACAAACCCAAAGTACAGCTTCTACCCCCTCCTCCTAAACAACAATCACCGCCCTTTCTCCAACAGCTCTGAAATTGGCAGCATAATTCCTCTGGAAGAAGTGGTGAAATGGAGTTAAAAATTAATGACTGCTTGAAAAATCTATTTAAGAAGCAGTTAAAATTACCAGGTCCTTCCTCCTATTCATCATAACCCAGTAAATACCCTTCCTAGCTCCAAAAGGAGGCTCTGGAAAATGTAAAACAGAGGGTATATGACCTGTAAAGCACAAAGCACAGTTGAGAGTAGCAGTACTGGCCTGAAAAACAGGGTAATTAAGTCAAACTTCCTTGTTCCAGAATATTGATAGGAGGCGTATACCTTCCAGGCTTATGCCTCAGAGAACAGAGAACTACCTGATATCCAAGAGCTCATGACCCAAAAGAGATCAAAACAAAGAGAAAAAACAAAACAAAACTAGGGTATCAGTTAACTATTTCTGTATAATCAACCACAATCCTTAGTGACTTAAAAGAACAACTGATTTCTCACTACTTTTAGTTGATTGGGCAGTACTTCCAGTTTCACCTGGGTTCACTGAGGCAGCTGCATTCACATGGAAGACTGTCTGGGTTGGATGGTTCAATATGGCTCATTCATGTCTGCACATGGTACTAGATGACAGCTGGGGTGCCTCACATCCTCTAGTAGGTTAGACTTGCCTCTTTACTTGACAGCCTCAGGCAGTGTTCCAAGAGAAGAAACACAGCAGCTTTTCCAAAGCCTTGGAAGGCCTAAGCTCTAGAAAATGCACATCACTTCTGTCACATTCTATTAGTCAGAGAAAGTTACCAGGCCTGCCAAGATTCAAAAGAAAATAAGGTTCTACCTCTGGATGGGAAGAGAAGCAAAATCATATTGTAAAGGGGCATTTATACTGCAATGGGAAGATTTGTGCCCATTAAATATTCTGTCACATAGCGAAATTAAGGTCATGTAAAGAGATGAAAATTTCAACAACAGAGAACGCTTATGTTATCTGCAGAGACATAAGAGAAAGTATTACAGCTATGAAACAAGAATAGGCTATGAAAAAGGAACAAAGAACAAAAATAAGCTTCTAAGGATAAAAAATATGATAACTGAAATAGAAAAAACTCAATTGAACAATTAGAAATTAAAGTTGATAAAAGCTCCAAGATAGGAGAGCAAAAAGGCAAATAATGAAAAAGAGGAAAATTAGAGGGTTAATACAAGAGACCCAATATTCCAATAATAGGTGTTCCACAGAGAAAGAAGAAAATAAAGGGGATAAATTCAAAGAAAGAATTGATAGAAATGAAAAACACAGGTTTTATCAGATTGAAAGAGCCCCATTGTCCATCACAATAGATTAAAAACAGTCCTAACCAAGGAGATACCTCATGATATTTCAGAACACTGAGTAAAAGAAGATCCTACAAGCATTCAAGAGGTGATGTTAATAAATTCAAAAAAATCAAGAATTTAAAAATACATTGGATTTCTTAACAGCAACACTGGAAGCTAGAATAAAATAGTTTAATAAAATGGAATAAAATTTAACATCTATCCCGTCTCTCTGTTGAATGCCAATAATTCAAAATTGAGTTCAAAATTTCAAGGATAAACTATTTCAAACTAGAATTCTACATTACCTGCCAGGCTATTGGTCAAATGTGTTTTAAAATAAAGACTCATACATGCAAAGTCACATGCACCTTTTCTCAGCATGTAACTGCAAGAAACGTGGTGCCAAAAAATGAAGTACACCAATAACTATAAAAGAAATAACAACAACACTATTTTGGAACACTCAATGTGCTTGTAGCTCTTCCAGGTGATTTACCTGAATCAACTCACAAAATATTCATGATAACTCTATACAGAAGATACTATTTTTCCCGGTAAGGAACGGAGGCATAAAGAGGTTACATAACTACCAAAGTCACATAGCTAGTAAGTGAAAGAGCTAACATTCAAACCTACACAAGCTAGCTCCCATGTTTGGGCTATATACTGCCTATCAAGAAAAAGACAAGACCTAATAATCAAGAGATTATAATAAAAGAGAAGCAACAGAAATTCCCAGAATTATAGGGAAAAGAGATCCCAGGGTAGGTATGGGTCTTAGGAAGAAACCAGTTTTAACTGAGTCAAGACAAATGGCTACAGAAGGTATTTCTTTAAGACAAAATTCACACAACCTCTGCAGTAAAGGAACAGCTTTTAATATCTAAGGTAGAGATCAGAGTTGAATCAGTAAAATACACATAGAAAGGAAAAATTATGAAAATAAGACATCATCTTCAGAGAAAACAAAAAAAGCACAACAAAAGAAACCATAGTATCCTACTATAGCTCAGCTTCTAGATGGTCCTAAAAATATAAACATTGAGTTGTGGTCTAACAAACTTTACGATAACATACAGAGGATCTCAAGACTATGCTCATAATACTAGGACGTCATTGACCTTTTTCACTCCCATTTTCTTACACGTATACAATGGACTTTTCCAGAGCTACATGACCTGGGATTTCTCAACAGAATGAGTGCAGAAGCAAGTCTTTCCTATTAAGCTGTTTTCTATTAAGCCAAATGTTAAAGAGATTTGCGATGCAAACTATTGCTACTCTTCTCACTAATTTCTATGAAATGGTTTTTCATTAAAAAGAATGTTAATATGTAAAAACTTACAACTATTTTCACATAAACAACATTTATTTTTTTCTGTTTAATTTCTAACAGGATAAATACTAATAAATGTATTCCACATAAACAAAAGCTCTTTGTGATCTTCAATAATTTTTAAGATTGTAGAGGATGCTAAAAACAAAGTTTTCAGAACCATTGACTGCGGGAGTGGGAGACAGGGCAGAGAATTAAATCCTCTTTAATAGGAGAAAGTCAACAGGAAGAATCTAAAACTGAAACCTCTAGAAAGAGTATAAGCATGTTATTTAGAAATATGGAAATACACATTCAAAGAGACCTGTAAAAAGTTATAAATGGCTGCTCTGTGGCTATGCTGTTCAATGTGGTAGCCACTAGTCACACTTGAAATGTAGCTAGACTGACTCAGGAAATGGGTTTTTTAAATTTTATTTTAATGAATTTAAATTAAATTCTAAAAATTGAGGCAGATGTAAAGGTCTTTATATTAAACAGAACTTTATTCTTTTGATAGGGTTCCATGTTACTTTGATGGTTGCATTGGATTAGATATTAATGTTGTATATAGCATATGTATTGGGACACAGGTATCATTTTAATACCTTATTAATACTATTTTTATTCTGTTTACATATTAAAATGACAATTTTTAATATACTGGGTTAAGTATAATATTAAAATTAATTTCATATGTTTCTTAATACCCTGTGCCTAATTTTATGTTAGATGAAATTAAGTAAAAGTAGGCTTCATCCGTGTGGTCATATACAAAAGAAATAAAGGAGGAGGTCTCCTGTCTGAATTAATGGCATGGAAAGTTCTATGCAATTTTTTTTTTCATTTACTCATTACACTACTTTGGGACAAAATGTCATTTAAATAATTCACTCTTGCATTTCATTCATTATTGGAAATAGTATTCATTTTTTTTGTTGTTCCCAACACTTTTTCCCTTGGAGGCACAACCAGAGACACAAGCAGCTGACAGCCTGAGAAAGAAACAGAAACCTACCATTTCTGCCTTCAGACTTAGCCGAAGAGATCAAATACAAAATACACCCCATTCTATACCACAGAGTGGAAGTCTGGAGGTCCATCCAGAGGAAAAGAAAGGCTCCAATAAGCCTTCTTCAATGATAACTGACCTGATTCTTTTAAAAAGGGTAGGATCTGGATACTAGGAAACAGGAGAGAAATGCATCCCCTAGTTTAATACTTGCTTAGGACATGGAAGTCTGAAGCAAAGAAAGCCTGAAAGGAAGAACTTGTGATGTGCAAAGAAAAGCAATTTTAAAAAGAGGAAGGTGAGTAAGAGATAATTACAGATAATGTTTGCCACTCACGTTCCATCACCCTAAAAATCCTCCTTCCCCATTGTACTATGGCACAAAGTCTATTTCTCAATATGGTGAGCTACCACAATGAATAAATTCCTAAGCACATCTGTGGAAATAAGGACAAGATTTCAGAAAAGAAATCAGAATAGAGACGATAAGCATGGGACACAAACACACACAGCAAATGATTAAAATGCTTACTCATAATAAAAAGCTCATCTGAGAAATAGCCTGGCAGGCTGTAGAAAAATTCTGCACAGAAACAACAGCGGTGGTAGCCCAGCTCCAGGGTCAACTCTGTTCCCCACTGGGATGGCTCCTCATTCATAAAATGCGCTTTGCTTTGTAATAATGAAAATGCTCAGTCAGACCTTCCCCAGAAAGGAAACTGGCCCAAGAACCAAGACACTGTTTTGGAAATTTCCTTTGCAAATAGAAGGCAAACAGTAAGTACACAGAGACCACAGAGGCTAGGCTAGATTTGTTGCTTGTCCTCTGAACGCCTATTCCTTGTCTGCCCTTTACACACACACACACACACACACACACACACACACACACACACACACACACACCACTTTGAATGTTTGAGCCTAAAGACCAATGTTCTTCATTCTTCATCTGGGTCTTCCTTTAAATATCTAATGATTGCTTGAAAGGGTGAAAGCAGACCCAATAACTAGATAACTGGTCTGGCTTAGTCCTTTTCCCAAGAACCCGGAGATAATACATTAAAAAAATCAAAAAAGAAAAGATGAAAATGAGATGAAGGCTAGACACGAAGCATCAGAATGAACTTGTTGAGGGTCTCTCCTTCCCAGAGCCATCTCTCTTCCCCATCAAGTTGTCTGTGGCCCCTGGCCACCAGTGGGGCCTATGGCTAAAGAAGCTGGGCTTGAAGACACTGGCTCAGCTCAGTGCTAAGACAAAGATGGGAATGAGGAAATGCAAGGTTGGAGCAGCTCAGCTCAAACAGGATTCTATGATTATGTGTCCTTAAAACAATATTTGTGTTTTCCACAGGAAAAAAAAAAAAAAAGTCCCACTAATCCTTCTACCCTTAGAATTAGTGCTTTCTCAATATCCCTCATCCACCGTCCCTTTAAAATAAAATTTAGTGCTAGAAATATATATGAATTTATCCCTACAAGTTTTATACCCTCCCTTGAAAGTCAAAGAATGCCTATGATTGCACTGAAATATCAGAATTAAGTGTGGTATACACATACAATGGATTGTTTAGCCTTAAAAAGAAATGAAATTCTGATACATGCTATAACACAGATAAACTGAAAATATTATACCAAGCGAAATAAACCAGTCACAAAAGCACAAACACTGTATGATTCCACTTACGTGAGGTACCTCGTGTAATCAAATTCGTAGCAACAGAAAGTAAAATAGAGGTCACCAGGGGCTGGGGGCAGAAAGGGGAAGGTTATTGTTTAATGAGTACAGATTTCTGTTTGAGATGATAAAAAGTTCTGGAAATGGAGAGTGGTGATATTTACACAACACTGTGAATATGCTTAATGTCACTGAATTTTCCCTGGCTCCATTAGTGACACAGTTTTAACCTTGAGGGCTATTATTTTTTTAACCTCTTTGTTATGACTTTAAAAAAGATTTAGCTGGCTTACAACTTCACTAGACACTTCCATTAGTTGGTGAATACAGTTAGACAATATTACTGAGAAGCTTTTTAAATTAAGAGAAGACAGGCATCATTAAAATAAATATATTAGGAGTATGAAGAGGTATGACTCCAGGTTGTCCGAACCACACCACCCCCCAAAAGGATCTTTACGAGTTTAGTGCCATGAATTATTTGGGAATAAAGAAAAATGGTCACATGATTGCATCCCTCTCAAAGACCAGTGTTTTTCCTATTGCCTGTGTAGCTTTATCCCATGTTATCCTTTTTCCTTAAAGTATGAGTAATGGCTATACCAACTTTGGAATGAGAAAAATCCTGTCCTCTAAGGCAATGGAGTTCATCTGCAGAGGCTGACCTTGACAGACATGAACAGAAATACCTATATCTATTTAAGCGCGCGCGCACACACACACACACACACACACACACACACAAAGCAGATAGCTGTTCAGTTTTGTTTTTAAGGAATCTTCAAACTCATGACCACTTCAGGCCAAAAATAAGCATAAAAAGTTCTCAATGTTCAATTCAAAATTGCAGACTAAAGAGATATAAACTTTTTTTCCCTTTCCTTTATAAAATTTTTAGCCAATACTAGGTGCTTTATAATACAGAATAGAGCACCATAGTTTTATGAAAACAAAATTTTACTTGTGAAAAGTACTTTAAAGTTTATTTTGTCTATTCAGTTTTAAAGATAAGGCCACTAGGGCTCAGAAGTTACATGGTTGTCAAGGCCAAAAGTTAAGAATAACAAATCTTTAGCAGAGACATTTTAACAGCAGTCCTGGTTCAATCCCATAAGCTTATCACATAGCCCACAGGTCCTGTGTTTTCTGAACAATGCCAGTTAAATGTTCTAGCCTCCTAAATGCTTCCTAGGTCCCAGAAATTCCAATTCCAAAATACTAAATTCCCTCATTTTTATAGGAAGTTCTAAAATTTCAGGTCATACCATATGTCTAGATTTTGCGCTTGCTAAAAGTGATTGTCAAAGGAAATATTCTCATTTCATACGACAAAATATAAGGCTAGCCATTACCAAGAAAGAGACGTGCTCTTTTTTCCTGACCTCCTTCAACCTGTTAGAATCCAGTTCAACCTCTTATATGTGGTCCCTTTCCTGAACCACAATGATTGCCCCTTCTTTAAAATCCAACATAATTTACTACTGGAAGCCTCCGAGCAAACCAAGTGTGAGTGAGGTCAAACAGAATTGAGTACAGTTGACCTTTGAACAACACAGGGATTAGGGGTGCCAATCCCCACACAGTCGAAAATCCATCTATTTAGTTTTGACTTCCCCAAAACTTAATAGCCTGCTATTGACTGGAAGCCTTACCAATAATATATAGTCAACACGCACTTTATTTGTTGTATCTATTATATACTGTATTCTTACAATAAAGTAAGCTTAAAGGAAATGTTATCAAAAGTGTAAGAGAAAATACATTAACAGTACTGTATGTATTTTGAAAAAAATCCCTATATAAGTAGACCGTACAATTCAAACCTATATTGTTTAAGGATAGAGTGTATAAATCCTAACTATGCCACATCCTAAAGTGTAGCTTCCACAAGCTACCTAACCTCTCCAGGCCTTAGTTTCCTCAACTGAAAAATGGAGCTCAGAATTACCCTCATTTGGTTGGTGTTGATTTAAAAACTTATAAAGCCACTAGCAGGGTGATTGGTACATAGCAGCTGCTCAATGAACATGCGTTCTCACCGCTATCTCACCATCTCTGTGAACAGAACCATACATGTGCTTGGTGAGCTCCTAGTAACGGGGGTCTAGTCTTAGGCTTCTTATGTACCCCCCTCTACTCACACTCCCTGGGCCCAGCACAGGTTTATTCAATGGGTAAGGAACCCCCGCTCCCCTCCCAAGAAAAGAAGAAATATTTCAAAATCCACTACTTTCCTCCCCAAAGAGGTAGGGCAGTTATCTTGGATGCTTTTTGTTAAATGTGTCTTCCAGCCCTTTGTCTTTTCCAGATAAGGAAACTGAAGTGCAGTACTTAAACACTCTAAATTATAGTGTCAGAGAGTGTACCATGAATTCAAAGGAATCTGTGTTGGTTCTTACAGGGTATCTATAAACAATTGGCTCATACTGGGTGGCTCTCGTCCTGCCCTCATGATTGACTTGACGTGTCTTAACCTTTCTGTATTTTGGTCTCCTCACTTGTACACAAGAGCAGTTGGACTCAGTTAGGAGATCCCCAGCTCCTGAGTGAGAAAGCACTTGGTTCTTCCACAGCAGGGGGTTGGTGGGCAGGGGCAGGGAAGACTGAGAGCTAACTGGGCTGAGTGTCAGGAGAGTGGAGGATGAGAGGGAAGTCCTGGGCAAGACCAAATACTAGTTAGACTGCATGTCCACAAGTCTGTGGAGGGGTTCAGAACAGGCCTCCCCAACAGGTGACACGTCAGCGTGTGAGTTATCTTGAGCAGAAGGCAATCGAGACCCCACAGGCTCTTGAGAAATTATTACCTCTCCTTAAAAGAATTTTTATTAGGGGTCTTGCTTATGACTTATCACCAGAGATAACTTTTTTATGCCATCTATAGGGCAGGGCAAACTTGTAGTTACTGAATATCTGTTCACTCTGTGAATGACCTTCCTCCTCTCTGAAGCCCCAAAGCAACTTATCTCATCCTTAGTTCACCTAGAGAGGTAAAGGGAAGTTTCTTCCTCCCCCACATCTGAGAAGTTGTTTTCTTACACTGACAGGTTTTTTTTTAAGAAAGTTTATTGGGGAACATTGTGTTTTTCCAGGACCCATCAGCTCCAAGTCAAGTAGTTGTTTCAATCTAGTTGTGGAGGGCACAGCTCACTAGTGGGCTGATGTGGGAATTGAACAGGCAATCTTGGTGTTAAGAGCCTGTACTCTGACCACCTGAGCTAAAAGGTCGCCCCAAGACATATTTTTAATTGATAGGCATTTGACGCACTGATACAATATGTGTTTGTTACTATTGTGGTGTTTCTTCTATTTCCTTAAAAACTGATATTAAATTAATGGTGCTATTACAATTGAAGTTATATCAGAATTAAAGAAATCGTTAATGTTAGTAGTTAGCACGTATTAGTGCTTTGCCAAGCATTTTACATACATTTTTCTCTTTGATTTGCACAACAACCCTATAAGTAGCTATTTTTATTCTCACTTAGCAGTAAGGAAACTGAGGCTTTAAATGCTTTGAAAATGGTGGTTTACTCCGGGACAGAGGTGGGGTAGCTCAACCCAAAACTGACTCCCCAGGAGGCAGAGCGGACAAAGCAGTCTCACTTTCTGGCCAAGAACAACACTGGATCCAGTTATTAACACCTTTGAATTATACCTCACCCTAACTCCTCACCTTTCAAGGCGCCTCAGAACCCTCCAAATATGCCTGAGGTACTGAGCTGCACTTCAGTTTGCATAGAATAAACCAAAACAAGCCTCCAAATAAATGCGGTGTGGAAAAATGTGAGAAGCACACACCCAAACTATTTAGTGATCATCTTTTTGTGGCAGGGGCGGGTACTTATTCAAACATTTTTGTAATGTTTGAATTTTTATTTACTTCAGGAATTCTTTTTAATTGCAAATTGAGATAAAATGGCTCCAATCCTCCAACATAATAAGCTCCAATTAAATACGTTTATAAAGGGAGTGACAGGTTAGCTCAGTTGGTTAGTGTGGTGCTGATAACACCAAGGTTGCTGTCAGTTCAATCCCGCATGGACCACTGTGAGCTGTGCCCTCCCTAAGTGTCAACTATGCCATTGTAGCACTAAAGCAATGTGTAACCAATAACCATAACTGTTCCCCAAAATTAAAAAATACACACACACACACACACACACACACACACACCATTAAAGATAATTTCCAAACCAAAAAAAAAAAGCCATTTACAGGCCCAGTCCAGGTACACATCATTTTTGTGTTCCCTTCTGATGCCTGTCCAGAGACACTACTGACTTGCATTTGGGCTCAGATGTAACAGCAGCTGGTATTCGGTTTTCTATTCTGCTTTTTCCATTTAACAGATATCAAGGAGTCTTCATTTTTTTGGCACAATTAGTTTGTGCCTTGTGGTTGGATACTAATGGTATTTCCAAGTTATATTGTTATAAATATGAGCGATGAGCACTTTTGAATATTCTCATAGCTTTATTTTCTTTTGGCTTTTTAAAGGCAATTTCCTTGGAATTCCCAGGAATAGGGTTCTTGTATCAAAGCAAATTTCTAGGCTTTTGATTGCCTTCCAAATGGAGTAGTCTTACTTATACTACCACCAGTAATGTTTGAGTACCATTTTTTCTACATTTGCTATATAATTATCTTAATTATGTACTACATATTCATATACTGTATAATTATTTTTGTCAATGTTGCAACAGTAAAATGGTACATCACTGAGGTTTCATTCTGCATTTTTTTTTTATTAGTAGTGGCTCAATATTTTCTCTTGAGTACATTTACATGTAAGAAGAAGTGGGGTTTGGTAGCAATGATTTCAGCTCAGGCCCCAGAGTGCCCACCTCAAAAACTGGACACTATTATACACCAATTCAGACTTCAGTAAGCCCTTAACCTCTCTCCAAACTTTAGCTTCTTCACTGTTAAAAATTTAATTAATTAATTAATCAATTACAAGTGATTTAATTGGAATAAGAATCATATATACCTAAGTTTTTATAAAGAATAAGCGAGCCAACCTGTAACATGCTTATACGTATTTGACACATAATGAGTCTTAATGAATATTAGCAATTTATTCATTATTATTGTTTATATTTTTTCTTGTCTGGACTTGGTTCAAGTCTTTAATTCATGTCCAATTGTAACTTTTTCAGGCCCCCAAAATGAGAAACTATATTTCAAGTTTACTAACAAATATCTGTATACACTTAATTTAATTCCACACCAAGCATTTATTATACAAAATGGAATCCTAGGTTCTGGGGGGAAAACCCAATCATACAATACATAATGCATCTCCCTGATATCAAGGAATTCACACAATGGATATTTGCTGAGCTTTCTGGGGGAAATTATAGATTTGGTCAATATAGTGAAAAACTATTTTCGGAACAATGCACCCACTGTAGAGCTGAAAGGTACTTTGGAGAGCATCTAGTCCTGCTAGTAACACCAGCTATGGAAGCAGTTACTAGGTCATGGGGTGGAGTGGCTTCTGTGATTCGATATTAACAGAAATGGGGTCATAAAGAAACACAAGATTCTGTACTCATGGGCCTCTTATTTCTTAGCCTGTAAGACAGTAATGCTCATTGTGGATATTTAAAGATAAGGACATGGGATTCAGCATTCCTCAAACTGATCTGACCAAGAAAATATTTTAGAGAAAGGAGTATATTTCCAAACCATAAGGAAAAACGCCATTTAGTCCCAAATCCCACTCTTCTTTTTAACTCACAAGGAAGCTGGGGCCCAAGGGATACAAGTGACTTCTAAGGGTCAACAATGAGTGAAAGGCTGAGGCTAACCAGATCCTGGAACTTCACCCTGTCAGAGTGTGTCCTTTTCACACTCTGTTGCATTGTCTCAACTCAATCCTTTTTATTTTTTGGTGGGGAGAGGGGCACAGGGGAGTTGGAGGCATTGGGAGAGCCACCCAAAGAACCTCAGATGAGAAATCTGACATTCCTTTGTGGTCAGTCTACTAAACATTGCTTTCCCTTTTTCCATTCCCTCTTTCATACAGACCAAATTTCATAACCAAAAAAAAGAAAAAAATCTGTATGAGTCAAACATGAAACTAGTGTATGTTGTTTTTTATATTTACATTTTATTTTTAACCCCTTCCAAAAAATGGTATTACCAAGCATGATCAATCTACCTTGTAAGGATGACTTTTGCCCTGTTCCAAAACTCACACCCACCATCCTTAGGTCCCTTTCCTAATGAGTCCAATTTGGTGCAGAGAACTATCATCAAAATGGTCAGAAATGTCTGTGGACACCAAACAAGGGATTTACTTTGAAGGCACTCATTTCAATCTATGTGTGTGTGTGTGTGTGTGTGTGTGTGTGTGTGTATTTTAATTCTGTAGTTTTACAGCCACATCTCCTATTTTCAGGGAACTCAAAAGTTCTGATAAGAGGCTATCAACACAAGCTGTTAGGTTGTCTATAATGTACTTTTAAAATAATGCAGTATATCCAGTGAGATGTAAATGCTTTGGGATTCATACCCTGGGGGCTGGGGAGGATAAGAGGCCCAGACACAAACACAGTCATGGGATGGTCACCCTCCAGCTGCAACTGCTACTGTACGTGTGCTTCAGGGGTTTTCACTGCAAACCAGAGGTTTTGTTCATTAGCAGGAGTGTTAGAACTGGATCTTCCTAGGTGAGTTTAATGACTTTGATTGGCATAACAGGTGTGAGAAAAGACTAAAGAAAGATGAGATCAGGGTACTCCATTTATGCGGATGGATTAGGGCTATTCTAGAGGCAGGTCCTGCATTTCTATCAAAAGGACAAACCAGCCTGGCAAATAAGTAGCCTGCAATTCCTCCCTAGACACATTCCTGGGTCCAGCTGCTGATGCCAGAAAAATGCATAATTACTTGACTCCAACCCAATGGTCGGCTGACTCCTGCTGAGGTCTGTGCCTCAAGTGAACTTTGTGTGGGAGTGTGGGAGATGCAGTCGGAGCCCCTAGGCCAAGGTGACCTGACACTTGCTTGCCTGGAGGATGGTAGCTCTCACCAACCAGTTTACCAAAAAGACCCAAACTTCCTTGGGCTGGTTCGTGGACACTAGCACCAAGGTGGCTAGTGGCTGAAAGACTGAAACAGCACATAGCCTATGCTTAAGTGACTTAAAACATTTATTTACCTCTCTGGAACCAAAGGACTGACCATGTGATTTCTGGAACTTCCATGGTTTTTTTTTTTTTAAGATTTTATTGAGGAATTGGGGGAGGGGAACAGCACTGGGGAACTGGGGAAGGGGAACAGACAAGTTGCAGTCCTTTTGTTCTTCAGTCTAGTTATGGAGGACATTGCTTCACTGGCCCATGTTGGTATCATCATTGCGCTCTTCTCGGGTGAGGCGTCATCAGTCTCTGGACGGCCACTCACAATGGCTCTTGGTAGCTCACACCGGCTGCCGGCCACTCACTGTAGCCTATGGCAGCCCACTGCAGCAGGGGCTGCAGCCTACTGTCCCTGGGGACTCACAGCAGCCCAGCTCCAGGTGGAGCTGCTGTCCACCATCTTAGCTGTAGAGGGAAGTGTCACTGGCCCTCCCTCATATGTGGGATCTGAACCGGGGCCCTGCTGCTCAGAGCTGGCGTCCCAAGCCAGCTCTTAACCAACGCACCACTCGGCCAGCCCTGGAACTTCCATGTTTGTAAGTGGCTTGTTTAAAGGAAGTTTAACACACACATTTCAAAAAAATCTGTCTCTCTCTCTCTCTCTCTCTCTCTCACACACACACACACACACACACACACACACACACACACACGCACACAAGATATTCATTACTTTTCAGAGCTTGAGCACTTATTTTTACACTAGTAGCAATTTTATTTTCCACTGAGCAAACTATAGGAGCATCTCATGGAGAAGAGGCAGTGTTAAAGTTTACGAGGAAAGCACGTTCTCAAATTTCCGTGTGTGCGCGCGCGCGCATGTGTGTGTGTGTATAGAGGGAGAGAACTTTGACTCAAAGATTTTAATGATAAGCTTGTGAAAATTTTAGTACAAACCCTAAGAGTAAAAGCTTTGAGTAAGTCCCCTCAACATATGTATATTTCATTTTTTTTTTTTATCTGAGCCATCCTGCCACCTGTTGGCAGCTCAGTAGCAGCTCAACTCAGACTGGGCATCGAACTGCTGTTGCTCAGAGCTCAGCACACACTCTTGAGTGAGCTCTTAACCAACTGAGCCTATGTATATTTCTTTTAAAATTATATGTACTACTGTACTAATAAATTGTGTGTATTACAAAACAAAAAGATGAGGAAATAAAACCTATTAGTTTAATCACTTATGGTATCAAGCTTTTTGCTCACTACAAATTAATATTTGTAATGAAAGCAACGTATTAAATATGCTTCATTATTTTTGAAAACTCTTAGTTACTTTGAGCTCCAGCACCTTGAGGAAGTACTTCCCAGCCCAGTTGATTCTAGCATTTTGTTTGAATGGCTGGCTGGGGTAACAGAGATACACTGGAGAAACAGTGGAGCACTCTTAGCTCTCCTAGCTAAATCTTGACACTTAGCTTTCAATCTATCTGCCAATTACACAAAGTTTTTTGGTGAAATTCAGTCACCTGTCCTTGCAAAATTCGTCAAGTGTCACATTTTTACAAATTTAACAAATAGATTCAAAACTTCAACAAATAGATTCAAAGAATTTAATAGACAATTCTGTTCCCAAGTTTTTAAATGTTTTGTTTTTTTTTTGAGAGTTTTGATATATCACAAATGTACCACATTTCTTGGCTACATGTTCACATCACAATGAAAACATTTCCAAACAGCTATTTCTAAAATGCCTTGCCATAGCATAAATTTCTTTTGAAAGCCGTCGCTCTCCCTCTCTTTGTGAGAACTTCACATTCCTCTTGGAGTGTCCCTTCTCTCCAAAGTATCTGTGATACTCATCAGCATAGCAAAAATTAATTAATTAATTAATTAAAATGGGAAAGGGCAACAAATTTGGAAACCCTGTCTTTTTATTAAAGAAAGTAGCAGATCCCTGTAAACTCAACTAATATATAGCCAACAGTGAGAACCTAGACATGCTGAGGTAGGGGACTGAAAATGCCTTTCTCCTCTAGGAGCCTCACCCCCTAGTGCTTTTGATGTTCATCAGAAGAGTAAGCTCTCAGTTGAGCATTACTGCCTTTAGTCTCCAAATGCAAGGTCAAAGTTTGGAAGTAGTTTGTAGAAAAGGTGGTGTGAGGCTATTTCAGGTGCATAGAGATGAACTGATTTTAACTTTTGACACCAAATTTGGAGGATTTTCTTCCTCCTGACACCAGCCAACTGGGACACCGACAGTATGTAACCATTCAATTCAAATCTGTCAGTAACTACCCAGAGTTAGTGCAGACCCCACAGATGAAAGGATCAGTCACATTAAGACTGCCCCCTTTGGATGCCAGCTGCAAATGGGGAGCCCAGGCCAACTACAAATTTGGGAGTTCCCATGAACCCCCTTCAGGTTCGAAAATGTGCTAGCCCAGCTAAGATTCTGGAAAACATTTTACTTATTACTATCAAGTTTATTAGTAAGGATACAGCCAAATGTAAGAGCTACATAGGGAAAGGTATGGGGGAAGGTGTGTGAGGCTTCCATGCCTTCTCTGTGACACACCACACCTTGTGCAAACTAAAGGACCTGCCCCTCCAAACCATTCACCACACAGCAATGATGTTCATTTAAAAAACCCAAACCTAATCATCTCTTCTCTTATTTAAAATCCTTTAATGGGTTCCCACTACCTTTCCACTAAAGTCCAAAATCCTGGAAATGATCCAAGAGGCTTCACTCACCCCAGGCTACATTCCTGCCTTGGTCTCAACCCTTTCAGCCTGGAACTTCAACCCCTATTTCACCTATTTTCTACTAATTTTAAATATCTCTTTTTAGGGAGCTCTACCCTGCGTAATCCCTTCTGCTAAACTAGGTTAGGTCCCCAGATTAAATGTTCTCTGGACATCTTTCTTGAGCTTGCCTGAAGTACCACTTATAACGTGACAGCCTGTGTGACTATATGCTTGTCTGCCTCCCCATCCCCACCTCCTCTAACCAACAGACTAGATGACTCATAAAGGCAAGGGACCCTCCATTCTATTCCCAACTGTAGCCCCAGAGCTGACAATATGTGGCAGTTAACTGCTCAGCAATAGCTATTCAATGAATGCATAAATAAATAAGTCACTCAGATACCCAGGACCCTCACAGTTTGGCTACCTCTTCAAAAGAAAAATTAATCATTGGAGAAATTTCTTAGTAAATTTAGTGCATTGATTATCAAATATATGTAGGACTTCTGACTAGAAATATTAGTATAATCAACGAATCAGAAACTCTAGGTATTTCGTGGAAGCAATAACATTTTCTTTTTAGATTGGCATTTGTGATCACAGTCCTCCTGTGAGTTATGTTTTACCAGGGATAGCTTCATGGGTGTGCAACCTGTGCAGTCACACAAGACCCTGCACTTTGCTTAATGCTCACCAGCCTGTCACCATCTTGAAATTCTTAGTAAGTTTTAAACAAAGTTCCCCACAAATTATGTAACCCAACAAATTAGTTTGCTGTCTGGAAGAAACCCAATGGATGGCCAATCTCTAGCTAAGGATGCATCTTGTATAACCAAAGCTGTGTTTTCAGTCTCCCAGGCTTAAATTAAGGTCTAAAATAGAGGTTTATAGTTTCAGGGTTTTGTTTTGGTTTTGGTTTTCTGGCATAAGTTACATCATGTAGGGCTCCCTTTCATAAAATTAGGACTTTTCAGACTACAGAAATACATGATTGTCTTAGTTCTTACTGTTGGGTTAAAAGCTTTTTAATTTTTCCTAGAACTAAATTCTAGTCTGAGCATGATTTACACAGAGTCTCATTATTAAAATTTTTGCTTAGAATTTTTTGTTTGGGCTTCTAATATTAGGTTGTGTGTCACTTTTCCCAATTCAACGAGCATAGTCTATTAATACTCCATCATCTTCAAAAATGGAAAGCCATTGAGTATATTAAAAGGAGAAAAATGAAAACTACTGTAGAATTCCTTTTTAGCTTCCAATATTTTAAACTTTAGAAATTTAATAACTACATCAAAATTTCTTTGGAGATAAAACCTGGCAGGACACATGCAACTTTTCATGAAGAGCACTGGTTTAGTCATCTTTATTATAAGTTCTTTTGTTTTTGTTTTTGTTTTTTTTAGCTGAGCCATCCTGCCACCTGTTGGCAGCTCAACGGCAACTCAACTCGGGCTGGCCTCGAACCGCTGTTGCTCAGAGCTCAGCTTGCACTCTTAAGCGAGCTCTTAACCAACTGAGCCATTCGGCCGGCCCTCTTTTTTTTTTTTTTAATGTCAGATGTTTGGTTAAACTTTACAAACAACTTCTCTACTCATTAAAAGTTTAAAGTTAATTGTGTTTCCTTATAGTTTAGTTCATAAATGTGTAGAGCATTGTAAATAGTGGCTCATCTTTCTTAACTGGGTGACATTGTCTCCCAGGGAACATTTGGCAATGTCTGGACATATTTTTGGTTGTTATAACTGGAGGGAGAGGACTACTGGCATCTAGTGGGTAGAGGCCAGGGATGCTGCTACACATCTTATAATGCACAGGACAATCCTCACAATAAAAGATTATCTGGGGCCAGCCGAGTGGCATGATGGTTAAGAGCTGGCTTGGGATGCCAGTGGCCCTGGTTCGGGTCCCACATATGAGGGCCAGTGACACTGCCCTCAAAAAAAAAAAAAAAAAGATTATCTGGCCAAATGTGTCAAAAGCACCAAAGTTGAGAAACTGGTCTAAACAGACAAAAATAGACAACAAGGAAACATGACAACGCTAAGCCATGACATGCCTGCCTTGTGGAAGCCAAAGTGGTTAAGAATACAGTCCCCAGGAGAAACACACTGATTTATATGAAGTCATTTGGGAACTCCCTTGTTAAGGCAGGGAGTTACGCAGTGATGTCCTGAGCTAGAACCATGAATATCATTAGAATAAATATTAAAAATAGTGATACAATTCCTTGGTTGGCCCATAAAGGACTACTTTACTCAATGATGTGGAAATAATATACACATCATAGACAACAGAAATTGAGAATTAGAAGAGATCATTTTCAATAGTATTACTTTGTTTCCTAACACCTCATTTCATGAAGAAATGTAGAGCATCTACATCATAGGTCTGAATTTTTCATTCACCTGAGAATGCAATCACCAGGTATAGCAGTTTCTAAGACAGAGATTTGAAAATGGATGATGTGTGAACCAATCTGATTTGATTCCTTGTGTTTAAAAAAAGAAAAAAAATGAGCCATTATTTATATTAAATCAGGTTTCACATTTTAAAAAAAATTTTGTTTTCAGTTATTTGGGAGGAATGGGGGTGGGGAGCGTGGCAGAAAAAGAAGCTCTGGCCAAACTGGGCCAGAATTTCTGCATGGTTATGGGGAAGGAAGGAATGGCTGATATCCACCCAGATTTTAGCAGGTCCTCGGCGGGTCACCTGGGACCAACCAAGGCCCACTTAGCTCTCCAGTACATTAAGTTCAGTCCCTACAGATAATTGATAGTTCTCAGCGAAAACATTTTTCTTAGTGTTTAATAACTAAATTACAAATGGAAAAGAAGCAACTTGTGACTCAAAGCAGTCCTATAACTAATCAAGAATGAGCTATCATTAGTGGAGGATGGATTCTGGTCAAGGCTAAGGACATCCTTTCAGGGCCAGGTTGAAGCAAAGGTAGAGGAGCTGACAGGTAAGCTTCAAACCCTAGCCATGAAATAGAAAAAAAATATCAACTTCTTTCATCTACCAATAAAACTTTGTAAAAGTGAATTTACAGTATGTAACATTGTTTTTAAAAGTAGAGGAGTTAGCCATTTCTAAGGTTTCTAAGTTTCCTAAAGCTATGATTTTGAAACCCTGCACAAAATTCATTAAGCAATAGCAGATATCCAGCGCTTTTCCTTCTTGCCAGAACTGAAATCTGTTACCAAAATCTTGTGGCAGGGGGGCTTGTCTGGAACTGCCTGGTCTCCTAGCAGGTAATTTACACTGATCTTTAAAAACCATTCACCCCTCCTCCGCCCTTCTATAAAACAAACCTGCCTTTCAGAACAGTTCTGAAAGGGGGGCAGAATGCCCAGAGGAGGGGACAAGTCCCTGACAGAGTCCCTCACCTACCACTCACTGAATTCAGGCCACAAAAAGCCATGGACTGTTCTCATCTCCAGACACCATCGCTTTCTCTGAACAACGTATATCCTCCCAATTCTCCTCTTGTCCTACTATTCTTCCCTCTAGAAAGACACAACATAAGCAGAGTGCACAGGATGCCAAGTGACTACGAAACTTACCTTCACCTGGGCAGCCCATAATATCCAGCCTGGATCTGCAGGCAACATCGTCCACCGTGAAAGATGAGAAGTGTGTGGCAGGCAAGGGTGCGTGGGTTTTGTTCTGCATCTGAGAGGAAGGGCTATGAGCGAGAGCTAACACTTCAAAGTGCTAATAACCAAAAATTGGAAGAATCTGAATCCGACATGGGGTGCTAACTAGACAAAAACAAAAAAGGAAACCTAGGAAAGGAGTTGACTGTGTTTAAGAAGAATCACCTGTTTTCATAAAAGATGCAGCGGCGCTAGTTTCCTAGCCTTGCGCGTACAGGACAGGGAGGGAGCAGGAGGCAGAGAGAAGATGCCCGAGGGCTTTGGGCGGGGGGGGGGGGGAGCAAGTTGTTCCATTCCCCCAGGGTGAGTCATTTATCATTCTGGCGCCTACTTCTTTATCAGTAAAATAGGGGTAACGTCTCTTGGCAGGGCTATGGTTAGGATTAAGTGAAGTTGGAGCAGCTGGCACCCAGCGGACGGCAGTAACTGTCCGCTCCACGCCAACAGCCAACTCTTCTGATTTCCTACTCTCTCTGCGGACCAGGGGGAAAGAGGCCAGAAAAAGTGGCTTCCAGGTAACACTGGGCGCCAGAGTCCTGGCCCCGGGCACCACTGATCGTACGGAAGAGTAAGGTCGAGGTATGGTGTCCTGCACCATCTCTAGCCCCTGGCGCACACGCTTGTTGTGGATTCCTACCAGGCGTCCTGTCTTCCTGCCCAGGCTCCGCTTCCTCTGTCCGGACGAAGCCCACCCTGCTCCGGGCAGCTGGGCCCTGGGGTAGAGCCGGCGCCCTCCTCCCAGCTTTCCCATCCCTCCCCCGCCGCTGAGCAGCCGTGCAGGGAAGCCGGTGGGGAGTTGGTTACCTGCAGCGAGAGTAGGGCCCCGGAGGCGAAGGAGGGTGCCGTAGCGAGCAGCGCCCCAGAGGAGCCAAGCCGAGCCACTCCTCACCTGCGCGCACTCGCCCAGCGCTGCGAAGCGCTCACGGTCTGGTACCGCACCGCCGGGTCTCAGCGCCCCAGCCCTGGCGCCACGCCCCTTGGGCCACCCCCTAGGCCCCGCCCACAGCCTCGCCGCCACGCCTATCTCCGCGCCTGCAGGACTTCGCGCGCGGCTCCTGGCCAAGGTCAGCGCGCCCCCTGGGCATTGCCACTCTCTGGGAGGAGAGATGGCATCCGACGATTCCTCTCTCTGCTTCCTCGGGATCGCATTCGTTCTTAGTTCTTCAGAGGGCATAAGAGCTGGGCGCGTGAGGGGGTCTTTTTCAAAATTTTATGTCCACTTCTTCAGAGGCAAAAACGCGAAAAGTGTATGATTTTAAAAATGAAAATATGTTTTATAAGAAAAAAATGCCAAGGTTCTTTATATCGTACATAGTTTAGAGATGAACGTGTATTTTTTTTTCCTGATGAGCCTTGTTTACCAAATTAGCATTTCAAAACTCAGTACATTCATGTGTATTTTCACATAAAAACTAATGTTAATACATAAAACCAATATTAAGTGTAGAACAATCCACAGTGTCGTGCAAAGTAGTAAACACATCTCTTCCGTCCTTAGAGTACATGTGTCATTTATGATAGTTGACAGTCTCCTTTGTAGCAAGAGGAATGTTATGTGTCTTCTTCTCCTGGATTTTTTTTTTTTTTTTTACTCCCTGCAGAGAAAAACAGGGTTTTATTCATCTATATATCACTTATTAATTTAACACACATGGGTTGAAATAAATGAAGGAACTAACTGTATGCAGTGCCCTCCCACAGTGTCCTGCTGGGGCGGTAGGGTAAAGCTGAGACCCTGTGAGCAGACATGTTTCCCTGTAACCGGAAGGTTGCCTGCTGACCATCCTTCTAACAAAAGAAGACCATTGCTCTGGGACACAAATAAATGGAGAGGGCAGGTCTGGGCTGGCCTGGAGGGGAACCACTGAGTCTCACTCAGGCTCACTGTCACCAGCGACTGCTAGGCTCACAGTCCGTGCTGCAGCCTCTTCCTGCACGTCAAGGGGACTAACCTCCAAGAGACTCAGACCTACAGAATCTACCTGGCACTGACTGAGGCCTCCACAGTAGCCATGGCACAAGCAAAGAACAGAGCACGCAAGATCTTAAATGCCTTTCAATATGCTCTTTACTCAGACATCAACACACCAAAACAGTAAAGCATCAATCATCAATGCACCAAACAACAAAGCACACAGAGTTATACAATAATTAGGTAAAATGAAGTACCAGTCCCAAAGTCAATCAGAGTCCTGGTGGAGCGAGGAAGGGTCACTGGTCAGTCCGGCAGAGGTTCTGTCTGAGTGGAACAGAGCAGAGTGGAGAGTTCCCGGAGCAGAGTGACAGCATAGTCACCTCCCAATCAGGACCAGCTCTCTGAGCTGCAAAAGTCCTCAGTTCTTATGCAGTTTTGAGTGCCTTTCTGACATCACCTTATCAGGGCAGACAGCCTGCTACCCTAAGGTCCTCTTACCTTGGGAGTGTAGCTGGTTACACCCAATTACTAGGGCAACGGGGCAGCTCCCTGGGCATTGTCGGCTAAGTTCTCTGCACATGTCCAAAATGGAGTTACTCTTGCCCATTCAATATGGAGTCACTCTTGCTCACACAAACTCATTCTAACAGCTCCCAGGGGCGTTCTACACATTCACCCTCTTGGGCTTTAGACCTGAAGAGGTTAGATGGGGGTAGGGTTAGGATTCCTACTTAGAAGTGTCCACACAGGATGACAGTGCCCCATAAGTGGAGGTGAATAATAATAATAATAATAATAATAACAACAACAACAACAAGTGGAGCTAATGAAACATTCCTGGGGAAAGGTAAATCTTGCTTCTTTCCCAAGGAGATTCCTCCTCTAATGACAATCTTGGAACATCTTGCTTTAATTAGTTTAGGAAAGGAATCTTATGATATATTATGTGCAAGACCTAAAACAAGGGGAACACATGAGCTCTTTTTAAACTGTTGTTTATATTTTTATCATGGAAACAAAAGTATGAACCCAACATATCTTCTGCAAACACACACAGAATTTGCATTTCAGTCAGAACTAGAAAAAAAGTAATTGCAATTTGTTTTCTCCATCTATTACTTATCCAGATGTCCTTTTCTACTGAGGGACATAATGATATTTTAAATTCTTTAAGTAAAGCCATTGTGAAGGCAAATATGTTACAAAATCCCTTATAATGCATTGTGAAATTAAATTAATACATTTTATTAATTCAATGTTTGAAACTCAGCCTGTCACTTCTTTCCACTAGACTAAACATGCTTCCTCTATCCTCACTTGACCAGTTTTTTGGTTTTTTTTACTGGGCTTATATAAAAGATATTCTAAGCTTGTTTTTAATCATCGATGCTTAATATGCCCATAAGAATATTCTTTATAATTTCTAAAGGGATGATCAAATTTGCTTGCTTTTGAATTATCTACTCATATCATTACAACATTTCTGTCTTAAAAGGAAAAGAAAAGAAAATACACCTATCCTATGACCCAGTAATTCTACTCTTTGGCATATATTCAACAGTAGTATTTTTTAATGTAGTAACCACTAGCCACATGTGGCTATTGAGCCCATGAAATATATCTAGACTGTATTGAAATGTGTGATAAGTGTAAAATACACAGATTTTGAAGATTTAGTATAAAAAAGTTTTTAGAATATTTTATGTAAATTTATTTAAAAATGTTGATTATAGTTGAAATGGTAATATTTTGGATATACTGATTTAAATATTAACTTTTAAAATTAAAAATAAAAAGGTGAATAAAATTTGTTATTAGCATAATAATTCCAACTTTGAATATATATTCCTGTTTAAAAACAAACAAACAAACAAAAATCCACAGGCCAAAATGGAGTCATTTTTGCTAAGCCAAGTCACCAAATCAAAGCGTAATAACTAATCTAATTGCAATTTCAGCCTCTCCCAAAGTGGGATTTTAAATTAATCACTCTGGAATTTCCTGGTAAAATAGTGAAGTACTGCTCTGTCCTATAAGACCCCCTGCCTTCCACTAAGGGAAGGCATCATTACCTGAAATAATTCACTCTTTTAACTTCTTAGTCCCACCTTCTTTCTGCATATAAAAACCTCCCATTTTGTACAACTTGTGGAAGTTCCTTCTTGTCACTGGATGGGATGCTTTCCCATTTATGAACCTCTTAATAAAGCCAATCAGATCTTCAAATTTATTACATTGAATTCTGTTCTTTTAATATTGCCAAAGCAATGCTAATTCTGTTCCCTAACACAATTTGTGCTATATTGTACTTCAGATATATTATGAGCACTGATGGATTGGTCTGATCATCTAACTTTAATGTGTGATATTGTTTTGATAAGGAAAATTAATTTCAAGATCCAGACAATGGATTTACAAATTAACTTTTAGAATATATCTTTTGTCAGTTGATTACTGCAGATATCCCATAAATGTAATCTACTTATTTTTAATTACCATAATAACATATACCCATTATAAATCTACACAAGTGGCTTGGGAGGTATTTCTGGGGTTCTTGGGGGTATCAGCGTCTAGTCAGAAAACAGAAATCATAGCAGTTAGTCTTACAGAGAATTTAAGGAATTGTTTAAACAGGTGATGGAGGGTTGAAAATGTAAGAAGGGAAACACTGCAATAACAGAGAGAGGATGAAGCTGCTACTGAGAGACCTGGAGAAATAAATGTATGGGTTATCAGAAACTAAGAGCTGGAAATCCCTAGGGAGCTGGGACTCAGCCTTCCAAGGAAGCGGTGGTACCCAGCTGGTAGTGGTTTGAGCTGCAAGATATACCTTAATAACCAGCGCAAGGATTAAACTCATGATGACAAATATCAACTCTCCTAATATTATAGATGCAGGGAAGTGCTGACAAACACAGCTGTTATAGCGGTAATTGGTACAATTGTAATACATTCTTTAAATATCATAATAAAACTGGTTCAAAGTATAACTCAAATAAGGCTGTTGAACTCGAACCACAACCGGTACTCCCAGAAGATAGAAATGGTTAAAGAAACCCCCACACCCACAGTGTTCTGTGTTCCAGGAAACAGCTTACTGTGAAGAACCACCACCTTTGCTCAAATGGCTTAAAATAAAACTTATAGAGAACTCACTTGTTTGCCTGTTAAGGAGATGAAACACAGACCCTCCAAATTCTCTTTTGTCTCATAAGTGATTAGCTGAGCTGTTGGTCCCCACTGACCAATCTGCACAAAATGCCTGCTCACTTTACTAGATCAAACTTTATTCAGTCTTCCCGCCTTCTCTGTCTATCTGTTTGTATGTATCTGTATGTATTTATGTATTATGTATGTAACATTTGCCAACCTCCAATGGTACCACCAAATTATTTTATAAAATTCCTTAAAGGTTCTCAATTCTGATTGACTTGGAGGTAAGTAAGTGCTTATATAAATTAAATATTCCTAAAATTCCTAGAAATTAAGAACATTGAACTTCTAATACTTTCGAAAGTATTTTTTTTAAAGGTTTTATTGGGGAACTGGGGTAGGGGAACAGCGTTGGGGAATCAGGGAAGGGGAACAGACAAGTTGCTGTTCTTTTGTTCTTCAGCCTAGTTGTGGAGGACGTTGCTTCACTGGTCCATGTTGGTATCGTCATTGTGCCCTTCCCGGATGAAGCAGATCGGTCGCCGGCCTCTGGATGGTCGCTCACCGCAGCTATTGGCAGCTCACTCTGGCTGCCGGCTGCTCACGCTGGCTGCCGGCCACTCACTGTAGCCTATGGCAGCCCACTGCAGCAGGGGCTGCAGCCTCCACCGTAGCCAGGGCTCACACAGCCCAGCTCCAGGTGGAGCTATTGTTAGCTGTAGAGGCCAGTGTCACTGGCCCTCATATATGGGATCTGAACCGAGGCCGCTGGCATTTCAAAACCAGCTCTTTACAAATGCGCCACTCTGCCGGCCCGAAAGTATTCTTATAGAACCTATCCCAGATATTTTTCAAGTTCAAGTTCACATAATTTAGGTAAAACTTTGGCATATGAGACTAATATTGTTGGTTTAATTAACATAACTATGTTTTATGAGCATAAGTATAAAACAAGCATGCATCTTTATTGTATTTGGGTAAGTTCTTTCTATACTTATACTGGTTTACTGATCAATAAGTTAGTGTAACATTGACTATGTGTTTAACATTATAAAATATGTAAATTTATATTTAACCAAATTGAATCACTATCCAGGCAATAATTTCAACAATAATTATATATTATAACTTGTCAGCTTGAAGATAATTTCCAAGGTATTTTAGGTATCTTAAAACCTTAGACTTATGCTAAATTAAATTAACAAATAGATATTCACTAAATACGTAGGTCATTTCTGAGTAAGATAGAACGCTAGAACATGATGTTAAGTTTTTGTAAACTTATATTTTTTCCTCTTATTTTATGGTACAGAGAGGCTAAATATATTTTGATCTATTAACAAGCATGTATGTTGCCACATTGAGTAATTGTGTAAGGAAGTGTATGACTCTAAAAAAGTCATGAAGTGTATATTCTTAAGCTTGGCTAGCTTCCTACAATATGCTGGTGTATGACAGTTCACAGTTAATTACCTCATAGTTTTCTCTGTGAATGTATTAGTTTGCTAGGGCATCCATAATAAAGTACCAGAGACTGGAAGTCTTAACCAACAGAATTTCATTTTCTCACAATTCTAAAGGGTAGAAATCCAAGATCAAGGTGTCAGCAGGATTGCTTTCTTCTGAGACTTCGTCTCCTTGACTGTCTTCTCCCATGTGTTTTTTCATGGTGGTTTTCTTGTTTGTATCTGTGTCCTAATCTCCTCTTCTTATAAAGACACTAGTCATATTGGATTAGGGCCCACCCTACTGACCTCATTAATTACCTTTTTAAAGACCCCATCTCCAAATACACTCACATTCTGTGGCACTGGGGGTTAGGACTTCAACATATGAATTTTAGAATAACAAAAATCAGCCCATAACAGAGGCTGAGACTCTATTTGGAGAAATAATGCCAAAATGAAACAACTTTGTATGCAAGGTATTCAGTATGTATTTTTTTAAAAGGAAGAGAGAGTAAATTTAGAGTAAATTTAGTCCTAAAGTAAAATGACTGGTTGTTCCAGAATGAAAAAAGTGTTGTACAAAACTAAAAAGGGTGTAGAAAGTTGTAGAAAGTTCTCAGGGAATTTTGTTTGTTTTTGACAAAGCTGGCTAGGATTTAATGGCTTCATTTATAAGGATTTTTTTTAAAGCTTTAGTATTAAATATTATATTGATACAAAACCAGAATTTGGTGATCTTGCTGTTAAAAATGACAAAATTTTCTTGAATTACTAGTCTGCTCTTTATTTATTTTATTATTTTTTTAAAAGATTTTATTGGGGAATTGTGGGAGTGGAACAGCGTTGGGGAATTGGGGAAGGGGAACAGACAAGCTGCTGCCCCTTTGCTCTTCAGTCTAGTTGTGGAGGACATTGTTTCACTAGCTCATGTTGGTATTATCATTGCGCCCTTCCCGGGTGAGGCAGTCGCTCGCTGGCCATTGGACAGCCACTCACAATGGCTCACGGCAGCTCACAGCCACTCACACCACTCACTGTAGCCTATGGCAGCCCACTGCAGCAGGAGCTGCAGCCTACGCCATCGCCAGCGACTCACAGCAGCCCAGCTCCAGGTGGAGCTGTTGTTCCTCATCTTAGCTGTAGGGGGCACAGCATCACAGGCCCTCTATGTGGAATCCGAACCAAGGCCCTGCTGCTCAAAGCTGGCATCCCAAGCCAACTCTAAACGAACGCACCACTCTGGCCGACCCTGGTCTGCTCTTAATAAGAGGTTATAAAGAGGTTTTGCTTTACCTCCTGAGTCATCTGCCTAAAAGGCAAAGATTCTGTGTCTTAGAATAATTTTCTGTGCCTAATGTTGAGTTTATTATGTTCTTGATTATTTAAAAAGTCTTCTCATTTTTGAAAGAGCTATGGTTCTTTATAATCACATCACCTCATTTTTTTACTTTAAAATCTTCCATTGGCACCTTGACTTTGGATTGACTTCATTTTTGCATGCCACATAAACACATTTTTTTGCCAGTTGCATTATTTTTGGAACTAGCTCAAGGACAATCAACAGGGCTGGTATTTATAACCCACAGGGATTTGTTATAGATACTGTTTTAAAAAATAAGTTTCATTAATAGTATAGAGGTTCAGAATGAATTACCATAAGATATGCCTCTCTGACATGCAGATTATTTCAAGCAGAAAACAGTCATGGCCCAGAAGGTTCAGGAAGAATCTTTTATCTTTTCCCTTATTGCCCAAAATAATTTAGACAAAGAACCTGCTGCAGGGAGGGAGCTATCGTCATAGATGACTATATTTTAATATGAACTAGGGACGATAGACAGGAACTTAGAAATGTCCATTTGATCAGAATCCTTTCCGAGTCCCATTGTTCTATGATGGCCCAATATACATTTGGTTATTAAACAATAACTCTTTTCAGCTACCTGTGAATTGTCGTACTTCCCTCTCCTTAGCTCTGAATACATATATACCTCATTTTGCCTTACTCTCTTTGGCATTTTCATACTTATGTAAATTCCCCATGAGCACATAGTAAGACTTGATTTTTCTCCTCTTAATCTGCTGGATGTCATTTGAATTATTTGACCAGCCAGAAAAACTAAGAAGGAAAGGGGAAAGTTTCCCCACTCCCAACAATAGAAATATGATTATGTTGTGATAATATCATGTAGCTGTAAAAAATGGTGGGCATATCATGCTATATTGTCATCGAAAATAATGTTACTATATCATTAGATTTTTTAAAAGCAAGAACAGTCACTATATGCATTATTACTCATAATCAAATATATAAATAAGTAATGAATATGCAGTCATTTCCAGGGATTTTTACATTCTATTTCTTAAGTGTTTGAGTGAAGAAAAATATACATATAAACATATTTTTGCAATTGCTATAGCTTTAAAAATATATTTCCGGGCAGGCCAAGTGGTGCGTTGGTTAGGAGCTGGCTTGGGATGCCAGCTCTGAGCAGTGGGGCCCCAGTTCTGATCCCACATATGAGGGCCAGTAACACTGCCCTCTATAGCTAAGGTGGTGAACAACAGCTTGACCTGGAGCTGAGATGCTGTGAGTTGCCGGCGACGGTGTGGGCTGCAGCCTCTGCTACAGTGGGCTGCCAAAGGCTACAGTGAGCGGCTGGCAGCCAGTGTGAGCTGCCAAGAGTTGCCGTGAGTGGCTGTTCAGAGGCCGGAGACTGATCTGCATCACCCGGGAAGAGCGCAATGATAATACCAACGTGGGCCAGTGAAGCAATGTCCTCCACAACTAGACCGAAGGACAAAAAAACAACAACAGCAAATTGTATGTTCCCCTCCCCCAATTCCCCAATAAAATCTTTAAAAAAAAAAAATATATATATATATATATATATATATATTCATTTTGAAAAAAAATATCAAATACACAAATAAATAAATTAGCAGGTACAAAATTTAACGTTTCTGTCAAAAAGGAAAAAAAAATTACAGTGAGCAGATGCCTATCATGTTTACCAGAAAAAGCAACTTAAAAGACGTAGCTGTTGGACTGGATTAAAAAATCGTGGCATATCTGTACAATGGAATGCTTAGTTAAAAAACAAAAACAAAACCCCAAAACTGATTCACACAACAATATGGATCTCACCAACCTTATGCTAAGGTAACGATGCCAAGTACACACGAGCACATGCTGTTTGATTCATATTTATATATTTGAAATTTTGAGTAGGTTAATCTAATCTGTAGTGACAGAAAGGAGAGTACCTTGTTGCTGGGATGGAAGGACCTACTTTTTGGGGAAATTGGTAGTCCAGGAGCAGAAACCATCTTATCTTAAAAGCCATCTTGTGTTGCTTTGTAATTTGTACCTGCTGGCTTGTGTTTGTCTCCTAGGGGCTTATGATCAGCGGGCCTGGGTGGTTCAGACTAGGGAATGGGACCAGGACGTTGTAGAACAGAAGGGCATAGTCACAACCCAAAACCCTTTGCTGTAAGAGACAGTGTAATGAAAACGCCCCTGAAACATTGAAGGGGGGACAGCCTCATTTACCCCCTCCTATAAAACTCCATACCTCTTTTTGCTTGAAGAGGTGATGGTCTTCTCTAGCCTGACTTCCCGCAGCTCAAGCACGCCAAATAAATTCTAGTAGACCAATTTTGGTCTCCTGCAACTCATTCCTCCAGCCATGCCTAACAGTAATTGAAATGTTCTTTATCTTGATCACGGTGGTGATTACATGGATACATACATTTCTCAACTCAATGGACTATATACACTTAAAATGGATGCATTTGATTGTATGTGTAGGGGAGGAAAACTAATTTCCTTTCTACTGTTCTAGATTCTTGGCTGAGATACCCCTCCACTGTAATAAAAGACAGATAAACAGGAGAAAAACAAACAGAAGTTTAATAACATGTGTACCTCCTACATATATGGGAGATACCCGGGAAAACTGAGTCATTCCCCCAAATGGCCCAGGCCACCACCTTCAATACCATCTTCAGCTAAAGGAAAAGATGTTGGAGAGGGGTGTGAGAGATTACCAGGTAGGGCACAATAAACAAGGTAGAATCATCATGCAGATTTAAGTCTTTAAGTTGATGCTTTCTCTACTGATAAGAGTTTCTAGAGTTTTAGTTACCCTCTCCTCCTGTTACAGAGAAGGAAACACCCTTACAAATGGAGAGTTCCTGTATAAATGTTAAGTGTCTCTACAAAAGGGTAATTTCGACTCAGTTTTTAGAGCTTCTGTTATGTCTGCTGTTTCTTAAAAATAACCAGCTCAAGAACTTGGCACCTTGAGCTGAGCTGCCGCCCGGATGGTTCAGTGGATAGAGCATGTGCTCTTAACAGCATGGTTGCCGGTTCGACTCCCACCTAAAAAAAAAAAAATAACCAGCTCAAGAAATCCTTATGCTAGGGCCGGCCGAGTGGCGCATTGGTTAAGCGCTGGTTTTGGGATGCCAGCGGCCCCGGTTCGGATCCCACATGAGGGCCAGTGATGCTGCCCTCTACAGCTAACAACAGCTCCACCTGGAGCTGGGCTGTGCGAGCCCCGGTGATGGTGGGCTGCCATAGGCTACAGTGAGTGGCCCGCAGCCAGCGTGAGCGGCTGGCAGCCAAGCATGAGCTGCCAATAGCCGCGGTGAGCGACATCCAGAGGCCAGCGAACGATCTGCCTCATCCGGGAAGAGCGCAGTGACGATACCAACAGTGAAGCAACATCCTCCGCAACTGAACTGAAGAACAAAAAGACAGCAACTTGTCTTTTCCCCTTTCCCGATTCCCCAACGCTGTTCCCCTCCGCCAATTCCCCAATAAAATCTTTAAAAAAAAAAAAAAAAAAAAAAAGAATCACAACGTCAGCACAACCATAAAAAAAAAAGAAAAAAAAAAAAAAAAAAAAAATAACCAGCTCAAGAAATCCTTATGCTAAAGAGGCATATTGGGGGGTGACAAACTCTGCTTCCTTTCGTATGTAAACTGTACCTCAGTAAAATTGATTTTTGTCTGTTTAAAAAGACTACAAGGGGTAAACAGAAAGGAGAGAGCATGTGTTTGGCAGGATCTGGACAGACTGAGCTGGCAACAATGATGAGCTCTCAAGGAGCAGAGCTCCAGGCTTCTGGAAATATGCTGGAAATATTCCTTATCTAGAGGCTACCTGGGAAGGGATGGCTGGTGCAGCTATGACACTAAATGCACTCTTTTGAGAATCAGAGGGCCTCAGAGAAATTGTGAGGCGTTTTTACAATTATGAGGCACTCCCACAGTGAAGGAAGGGGAAAAGGTTGGGAAGAGCAGAGGAGAAACAAATTAACACTGTCCAGGACACCAGGGAGAGTGGGCTGACATGTTAAACGACACAGAAGTGTCAAGTAGCTTCACAGAGTATTTCAAGTTGAGCGGTGAAATTCTCATGGTAAATGAACAGGAGCTTTCCAGACATAAAATTGTTTAATAAATAGTATTGACTTTCAAGTTGATTGAAATGTGGCAGAGGCGCCCTCTGGTGGTAGAATCCAAAACCAAATGTGTAAAGATAAAACAGTTGAGAAACATGATGAAAATCAGCTTGAGTTTTTATATACATTAGATGTGAGAAGTAAATATAATTAATTTGTACCACGGGAAAAATCCATTACAGTTATCTAGCATTATGTAAAATAAAGATAATAGATAGACTTATGTGATAGACTTAACTGATAGACTTCCAAGTCTAGTCAAGAGGGAGTAACGGGGGTCAGATTTACTCTCTGTTAAAAAGCTTATATAACATTCTGAGCTAAGGAAAGGGGGAAGGGTTCTGGGGGTACAAAGGGGAGGAAGGCCACTCACAGTAAAGGGGGGGAAATGTTTGGACATTACCCTGTCATGCAGATAATTTCATAGGTAACAAAGTATCATTGGTAATAGCTCTCTTCCTGGTACAGGCCTACTTTCCAATGTAAATTTAGGTAGCTGAGGGGGAGGTAAAGAGTTTTTTTCTGAATCTGCTGGGTTTTGATTGCCTTTAGCTAACAATAATCCCCATACCAAAGAGATACTTTGTAGAAGCAAATTTATTCCCCTTAACTAGTCTATCAGGACTTGCCTGATGCAGCCCTAGTTAGGTAATCTGTCTGATAGACTCCTGACATCCCCCAAAGGAAAGCAACCTTGCAATAACCAACCTATTTTTTGCTTAGTACAACTTTCTAGCTCTTGTTCCTTTCTGCCTATAAAAGCCTTTCATTTTGTATAGCTCCTTGGAGCCACTTTCTATCTGCTAGATTGGATGTGCCTCATTTATGAATCATAAAATAAAGCCAGTCCTAAGATCTTTCAATTTTACTCAGTTGAATTTTGAGTTTTAACACTTCCCATCTGAAACAAATAAGAAATCATACAAAAATACATTTAAATTATTTCTGAAATCATCGTTTTCCGAAATTAGACATCACGCAGCACCGGATAGTGATCCCTGAAAAATGGGTAACAAATGAGACGAGCAGTGTGAGTGCCCTGGGAACTGTTTCTAAGCTGTACTCAGGAAGAGGTAACTGGGGCCGAGCTCAGCAGGCTCCCTGAGACATGAAATGGGTCCAATACAAGATACATAACACTGCTACCTAATCCTTCAGTCCTAATCCTCATTTGCTACCCTCATTTTTTGAAATTGGTAAATTTCCTACCTTCCGCAAAGCTTCTGTGTCACTATTCCTTCCCTCCTCTGTCCCTGAATTTTGAGTGTCCCTAAGGCTTTGTCACAAAGTCACAATATATCAGGGTTTGGCAGAGATCTTAGACGCTATCGAGTCTGACCCACTCATTGTTGAATGCGTAAATTATGCATTCTCGTATATTTTATCATATACGAGTATAGTTGTCCAGCAGCTTCTCTATGAACACGAGCCATGCTGGGTACCTCTCCCTCTCTATTCCACCTTCAGCAGCTCTAATCTTTAGATTCTTCTTTCTCATGTTAAAACAGGTCTCACTAAAAACTTCTGCTAAATGGGCTGGCTTCTCTTACCCTCACTGATTTCTACTCTAATCTAGACCCAAAAACACCTCAAGCAGGGAATACTTCAATAGTTTGATGATCTCCAGTGTTTTCTCTTTCATTCGGCGTGTAACAATTCTTACCTGATTCATCTTAAAACACAGTTTTGATCTGTCTCTCTCCTACTTAGGAACTTATAAGTGCTCCCCCAATATTTTTCCGTTCAAAAAAATATATTATTTTCTTCCATGTATTCTTTTTATGAATGCCATTTATACACAGATACAGAATTCAAAATATATAAAAGGGTATATATATACTCTTCCAATTTTCCTTCAGAAATAACCACTGTTGAAAGTTCTGGGGGAAACTTTTTTTTTTTTTTCTCCCTGGTATTTTTCCAGAGATGTGCTGGGCATTTAATTAAATGGTTATTCTTTACTGTAATGATATGTTTCACCGATCATATCACCCTTAAACCAAGTTAGCGATATCTATCTAACATATCTGTTCTTTACCTTGCTTTTTCCCATTTATGACATTTTGGAAATCACTCCACATCAGTTTATAGAAAGTCTTTTTTATTATTTTTGAAACTCTGCACAGCACAGGGGATTACCAAGATATTTAAATAGATCCCTAATGGGCATTTACATTGTTTCCAGGTTCTTGCTATTACAAACAGTGCTGCAATGAATATCCTGGTACACATATAAAATTTATGTGTAGAATAAATGGCCAGAAGTGGCATTGTTTGGTTAAAATGTGCATATAAAAAGTTGACATTACCCTCTGTGTAGTTTCCTTCAAGGGTGAAGGTGATTTGCAAAAGATAGCTGATCAGACACAGGAAACAAGTTCCTGAGCCCTAAGAAAAAAAGTACAAGAATTTAAACTCTAAGAAGACCACACAGAGCTAGAGAGTCAGCAGCCATCACTGCTAGAAGGTGAATTTCCCTAGACACTGTTGATGGGGTGAGGAATCTATCAGGTATTCAGAAAATGTCCTCTGCTGTACTCACAAGAGCGTTCGCACTCCCTCAGATTCTCTGTATGTTCTGGAGACCAAAGCTGTGTGCTTGACCAGTGATGGGAACTGATACTAACACCAGCTCAGCTCATCCCTGAATCATCACTGCAATGGTGAACTGAAGGTCAGTTTCACAGGGTCAATTTCCTAGTTGGAGGACCCCCCTTAGAAGGCCCAGGCCTGAGGCTTCATGATGGTATGCCTCCTATATAGACATTGAACCAATTTACACTCTCACCAACGACATATGACCTCCTGTTTCCCCACAGACTCACCTACAGAGCAAAGTATCAACGTTTTTACCTTTGCCAATTCTGATAGGTAAAAATGGAAATACATGATTAAAATTTAACATTTCCATCATGTGTAAGATTGCACATTTTTTTCACAGAATAATAATAAAAGACACATATGTCTCTAATCCTAGCAAGGCCAGATCTTCCATTTGGGCATTTGAACCTTTCTGTCATGCTCCAGGACATTACCCAGCGAATTTCTCTTCGGCAACATCAATATTTATTCCCTCTACTGAATCTTTCTTATCAGCATACAAAAATGTTATTTGCCCTTCCTTAAAAGCCTTTCCTGGAGCCCTTCATTTTTTAGCCACTGCCCCAATTCATATTATTATCTCTCTCTTTCTCTCTCTCTCTCTCTCTCTCTCTCTCTCTCTCTCTCTCACACACACACACACACACACACACACACACACACACACACACACACACCACACACACACACACACACACACACATACAGAACAAAGTTTGGCAATCTTTTTCTGGAAAGGGCTAGATAGTAAATATTTGAAGCATTGTGGACAGTAGGGTCTCTGTTATGACTACTTAACTCTGCCCCTGCAGGCTGACAACAGCCACAGACTACACAGAAATGAATGAGCGTGGCCATCGCTTGCCTGAATTTAATGACCACTGCTTTGCAGAAAGCTGACCATCAGTTCACCCTTGCAGTGATCAGTCAGGATGTTGTTGCAGCTGTTCCTGTGCCTTGCACTTGGCTGGCATCTAGCTGAGATCTCCAGCACAATGAAGAGGGTCCCAGGGGAAATACACCTTCTGTGGGTACAGCAAAGGGAGTTTCTGGAAGAATCTAATTGTGTCAAAAGAATTATCTGTATCTGCTCTCCCCAGATTCTGTTAAACCCTCTAATCTAGTGCTTCCTGCCACGCCCCTAGGTAAACTGCTCTTGTCAAATTCAACTCCACAGTACTACAGCCAGTAGGCATTTATCTGAGCTCATCTTACTTGTCATCTCAGCAATGTTTTAGACAAATAATCACTCTTTGTCCTTGAAACCCTTTCTTCAACTGAGCCCCGAATCCTCCCTGTTTTTCTCCCTGTCACTCCTTCTAAGCCTGTTGCTTCCTCCTCATCTTCTGGCCTCTTAATACTGTGAAGCCTCAGGACTCAGGACTCAGACCTCGTCCCTTTTTTCTCCTATGCTCCTTCCTTTGGCCTATCCAGCCTCATGCTGTTAAACATGTCTATATGTAACATCTATGTATCACATTGACATCTACCTAATTTTTATCTCTAGTCTGGACCTCTCTTCTGCACCTTCATGTTCATATTTTAACTGCTTAGTTGACATCTCCACTTGGAGGTTAAATCAGCACCCCAAATATGTCCAATAAGCAGGCCGTAATCTTCTCCCACAGCCGCTTCTCCTACCCTCCTTTCCCTGTTAGTTATTCAGTTCGTCCATCTAGTTGCTCAGGCCAAAAACTTTCGGAGAGAGCAGCATCTAGCCTTTCTCTCTCACACAGCATATACCCAATCTGTCAACTACTGTTTGGGTTCTATTTTCAGATTATATCCAATGTTGGATCCCTTCCACCTACTTCCATTGCTGCCACCCTGATCCAAGCTACCACCTTCTTTCCTACCTCTTCTCATCCCCCATAAGCCTATACTCTACCCAGCAACACGAGTCATCATTTTAAGATGTAGGTCAGAGCTTTCAACTCAGGGTAAACGCCAAAGGTTTTACAGTGGCCCCTAAAAATCTGGTCCCACAATTTCTCTGACCTCTCACAATCTCCTCTACTCTTCCCTCACTGGCTCAGCTCTAGGTACACAGCCTGCCTTGCTCCTGCTGGGCCACACCAGGCATATTCTCATCTCAGAGGTTTTGCATGTATTGCTTCTCTGTCCGGAAGGCTCCTCCCAGACACCAGACTAGGCTCAAATATAACTTCGCAATGTTACCTTCACCCATCACCCCTATGTAAAATAGCAGCCTGCCTCCCCAGCTCTTCCTGTCTCCTTTCACTGTTTTATTCTTCCACAGTAGCATGTACACCATCTAAAATGCATAATAGTACATTTTACTTAATTCCCTAAAAAACCTGATCCCCTTCCATAAATAGAAAGCATTTTTGCAAGAGCAGAGGTTGTTTTAAATCTGCCTTGTTCTTGGTATATCCACACCATTTATAAAAGTGCTTGACTCAAAGTAGGAGCTCAGCGATATTCGATGAATGAATAAGGGGGGACATGAATGAATGAACACTTTGTATTTACCACAAATGTAATGACTTAACAACATAAATTTATTACCTTACAGTTCTGGAGGTCAGAAGTCTGACACAGGTCTCACTGGCCTAAAATCAAGGTGCTGATAGGGCTGCATTCCTTTCTGGAGGCACTAGGGGAGAATCCATCTTCTTGTCTTTTCCAGCTTCCAGAAGCTACCTGTGTTCCTTAGCTTGTGGCCCCTTCTTTCACCTTCAGCCTAGCAGTGGTCCGAGGCCTTCTCACATCAAATCTCTCTACCTTCATGTTTCCTTCTGACTATCTCCCTGTTTGCCACCATCTTCTTTTAAGGACCCTGCGATGTCATTGGGCCCAAGCCGATAATGAAGGGTAGTTTCCCAATCTTAAAGTCAGCTGATTAGCAACTTTAGTTCCATCTGCTATCTTAATTCCCCTTAGCCGTGTAATATAATATATTAACAGGTTCCAGGGACTAGGATGTGGGCATTTTGGGGACAGGACATTATTCTGCTCACCACAGGCAGGAATCGATCGGGCTTCCTCAGGAAGCAGAGCTCCACCCAAATCAACCAAGAACCCAGCAGGTTGGTGTTACTAAGAGGCGGCTGCTCTGTGAAGGAGGCTCTTCCCATAGAGCAGCATCCCCTCCACTGCCTTCTGTGAGCTGTGCCTTCTACTCTGGACTTATGGCATCTTCAATGGTCATTCAATCAAAACTCCCTCTCAGATAGCAGTCCACAGACAAGATGCCAATAAAGGCCTTTACATCCAGGTATGTGTATTAAGGTTTCCTCTCACACAGCATTCACATTTTTTTTAATGAGTTTATTTCAGCTGTAGTCACATAAAATATGCGGTTTATACAATTAAGAGTTTATCTTTCTTACAAACAAGACCTCTGAAGGTAGCAGCTGCTGGCACTGGCTCGAGGACTTAACGACATCAGCACCAGTATCTGTACAGTTAGCTTTGTTTGCCCTAATAATCAGAAGGGGATGGCTGTACCCCAGCCTCATATCCTTTTTCTAGGCAATAAGCAGGGATAGAGTTCTTGCCAGAAAAAAAATAATCTTTCCAGACTGTACCCCATATATATGCAAAGACTTCCCTTAATGTCTCTATGGTCAGAACTTGTCACACGGATGCTCCCAGCTGCAAGAAAGCCTGGGAAAATAGGGACTGTATTATCATGATTGATTTTTTTTTTTTTTTGAGGGCAGTGTCACTCGCCCTCACATGTGGGACCCGAACCGGGGCCGCTGGCGTCCTAAGCCAGCGCTTAACCACCGCGCCACTCGGCCCGTCCATCATGATTGATTTAGGTCAATCACGATTCAATATCTGCAGATGGGCCTATTGTTGCCGCAAACAGAATTTCCATTTGGTTTGCACAGGGGTGTCAGACTTAGTAAATATATAGGATACCTAGTTAAATTTGATTTTCTGACAAACAACACTTTTTTTTTATTTAGCATAAGTATGTAGTATTTGGGACATAGTAATACTAAAAATTATTCACTGTGTATTTGAAATTCAAATTGAACTGAGTATCCTGTGCTTTATCTGGCAATCCTAGATTAGTAACAGAAATGGGGCATGGATGTTGAGTGGGGAACTCATAGGATCTGCCATGAGGGAGGTGGCATTTTATTCCCAAAGCCGAATCTACGTGGGAAGAATTCCAGGCCTCTACCACCAGTCTGGTGAAAGAATGTTTTTGTGACAGTCTTTAAGGCATGTTGGCCTCCCACTCAGACAGCTGTAGGATATAGCCTGTGCAATCTCTAGATCAGACAGGTCTGCAGTGGGGTTGACAGGAGGTTTCTACTCTGATAATCCCCAATCATATGGCTTCTCCTTTCTAGCAAGTATCTGTCCTGCATATCCAATGCAGAAATTGTTCAACAGTGGAAAGTGAAATAAGAAAATGACAGAAGCAGACAATGTACAGGTCTGCTAAAATTAATCTATGCCCTTTTGACTGACTCAACTACTGGTAATGATGGAGTTAGTAATTTATGACATTAGCATTCAATCAGAAAAAGGTTAATTCAAAATATGAAATTAAGTTTAAAACAAAAACTATCCCTACCAACTCCTTTTCTCTCATTTTTCCCCACTGTAATTTAAAGATTCTGTAACCACTAGGATATGGGTTCTATGGCCTGACAGTGTCTTTTTGGCCTGGATTTTTTAACATTTGTTTTGAGCCAGACTGTGAACAGAAGTATCTCCAGCATCACACAGTATGAAGTGCTTTGGAACAAGATTAAACTATTGTGATGTTGATTCTGACCACATGTGAGCATTTCCCTCAGCTCTTAGTCAGATTTTATTATTAAACCAAAACCATATTAATTTTTTTTAAAGTGTGACCACTTTACCTCTTCAGGTTTCGCAGATATAAAACCTTCATATTAATTTCATGATTCAGAAATTAATACATGATAATGATTCCATTCAAATAACCTGTATCACTCGTTAAGATTCTCCAAGCTCTTTTTGATCCCAGAAAACCTCAAAGAATAATACAGCACTTATCATGTCTTATGCCTTAATGGGAGCAGCAGCTAGTTGAAGGCGACACCTTCTAAACACCTTTACTTAACAGTTCATCTGTGGTCTTCTTTATATGAGTCACATTTTCTTTTCATGTCTCAACTTTCCCATCTGTGAATCAGACAGTGTGATTGCAATATAACTCATCGTTATTTGAAGTACTTTGAACAAAATGGTTAGAGTGTCTTAGCATAGTGTGTGTTTTGTACACTACGTAGTCCAGCAGTTCTCAGACTTGCTGCACATTGGAATTGACTTAGGGAGCTTTAAAAAATACCAGTGCCTGGAGTCTGCACCAAGGATTCTTGCTTAACTGGTGTGGGGTGTGATCTTGGGGTTGGACTTTTTTAAAGCTCCTCAGATGGCTCTCATGTGGAACAAAGCCTGACACCAGGGAGCTATAAACTGGCCTCTTTCAGATGTGCCACTTCCTGGACCAATTTCCCAAATAATACCCCATAGATGCAGCCTTTATTCTCTGGATAGCCACCAGGAGGGAGGCAGGCAGGTCAGTAGGATGCAGGATCCAAGCCAAACTTAAGGGGGACTCAAGTTGGAACAGCGATCTAAAAAGGACCCTGGAATCTGACCCGGACATATTAGAAACATAATACCATTGTAACTTGGGTTTCCTATCTGCCAAGGTGGAGAAATGTAAATAGATGTCACCCTCATTCAGCATGGGCTTGATGGGTGCTGGTAACTGGGGATGCTTTGTTCACAAGGCAAACAAATCTTTAGCTTCAATATAATCCTTTCAATTGCTCCGAAGATGGTATTAACTAGTAGGTGGGGTAAAGCCTTTTGAAACTTTTGTGGGGCTTGAACTGAATAGTTCTTAGGAAAAAAGGTCAGAGAAAAGGGGTGGAATCAGAAGCAGGAAGAGAAAGGCCGCCCAAGAGCTGCCAAGCCAAGAAGAGAGGTTTGGGAGAAGAGATTTCTCAAAGGGGGATTTACTGTTTTAAAAGCAAAACCCTGATACCATGTTATCCAGCCCCTCTTCTCCAGCTCTACTCTTACATCTTGAGCAAATTTTATTTCCCTCACTGAGTCACTAATGCTACTGCAAGGAGAGTGCTGTTTTCAAAGAGCTCAAAGAAGAGGTGAGAGCATCAGAGTATGAGTCACAATATAAAAAAGGGGGCACACACCATTTACAAAAAAGTTGGTTTGCCCCCATCTCCACTAAATACAAGCAGACAAATCATGAAAGACTATTCCCTTGAAAGAATACCAGGTATTAGCCAGCCCAGACACCCACATGTCCTGCTTCTGCAGTGGGCAGAAAAATAAAAAGAGGAGCGGAGAGTTAGAGTTATGAGTCCCCAGGAGGCTGGATTATTATACAATGCAGATTGCTGACTCTACCCCAGAGTTTCTGATTTAGTGTGGTCCATTTCTAACCAGTTCCCAGGTGATGTTGACATTGCTGGTCTGGGGATCACCCTTTGAGAACCACTGGTACACAGTGCTCTCATAGAAATTATTTCCTAGTCTAGTGTTTATTACAGTCTGTTCTTTGAAATTTTAACAAGTATTATGGGAAAAGAAGAGTGTTATAGTCAAATAAGTTGGGGAAATACTGGATTAAAATAAATTAAAAGAGGTTTTGTTTTTTTTGAGAAATGGAAATAACTTACTCTTTACACATACACAGCTTACCATCTATATTTATCTGATTTCTGATTCCAGGAAATTCTTACTCAGAAAGATAAAAGGACAAACAATTTTATTGTTGATTCCAGGAACATCCTGAAAATCCATTAAACTAATTTCTAGACTACTCAGTTTACCCTCATTAAAGTAAATATACTTTCCCAGGAAAATAGAAAGCATCTAAAGATTAATTGCTCTTTTTTTTTTTTTTAAAGATTTTATTGGGGACTTGGGGAAGGGGAACAGCGTTGGGGAATCGGGGAAGGGGAACAGACAAGTTGCTGTCCTTTTGTTCTTCAGGCTAGCTGTGGAGGAAGCTGCTTCGCCCATGTTATTATCATTGCGCTCTTCCCAGATGAGGCAGTTGGCCGCTCACACTGGCTGCCGGCTCCTCATGCTGGCCGATGGCTCCTCATGCTGGCCGCCAGCCACTCACAGTAGCTTATGGCAGCCCACTGCAGCAGGGGCTGCAGCCTACGCTGTCATGGCGACTCACAGCAGCCCAGCTCCAGGTCAAGCTGTTGTTCACCATCTTAGCTGTAGAGGGCGCAGCGTCAGCGGCCCTCATGTGGGATCCGAACCAGAACCCTGCTGCTCAGAGCTGGCAACCGAAGCCAACTCCTAACCAATGTGCCACTCTGTTGGCCCAAGATTGATTGCTCTTAAAGACTCACCTACAAATTCTCATCTCACTGTGTTCACCAGTTCTGAACTACTATGTCACAAGCCTACTCAGTTTTAATCGAGCTCTGTATCAAAATACCCAACTTAATCCAGACCCCAAAATACCTCATACATATCTTGTCTCTGCCCTCACATTCAGAGAAACTGTTGAAAGTTTGCAATGATATTGATCTCCCTTACCCTGACAAGCAATGAACTAAGCTTGGCCTTCTCCATGGGTTATTTTGGTGGCATTTTGAGGCAGCCAGCATTCAACAACCTACTGTCTTTGAAAGTTGCTAAGAGAGTAAATCTTAAAAGTTCTTATCACAAGGAAAAAAAAATGTAACTATTTGAGGTGATGGATTAACCAAACATAATGTAGTAATCATTACACAATATATACATATATCAATCATTATGTTGAATATCTTAAACTTATGCAATATGTCAATTATATTTTAATAAAATTGGGGAGGGGAGAAGATTGATACCAACAACAACAAAACAAGTCTATTGTTTTAACTTCCTCTACTGGATTAAATCCCTCCTCTTTACTCCCTGTCTTATTCACAGTTTAGCAGAGTGCCTGGAAAATAGTAAGCATCCATCCAATGAGTATTATCTGAGTAAATAAATGCACTTTTTATGTTATTATGTATTGTGACTTTCTAAGTAGGTGAAGGTGTGACTGTCCCAATCTTTCTATGACTTATGGAAGGAGTGTTTCTCAGAACACCCTTTGGAGAGCCCTGTCCTAATTTTGCCTCACAGATATCTTTTGAAAAGGCATGGGAACACTGATTAACACTGCCATTCTTTTTTTTTTTAAAGTCAAGATGTATTTTATTTAAGCTTCTAGATCTAGCAAGATGTACCACTTGCCTTTTCATTTACATGAACCAAAAAATCCTTTGTTATTTCTTTTCTTTTTTTTTTTTTAGCTGAGCCATCCTGCTACCTGTTGGTAGCTCAGCGGCTGCTCACCTCGGGCTGGGAATCCAACTGGCAACTCTGTTGCTCAGAGCTTCCTTTGTTATTTTTTTAACATCATAAATTTTTAAAAATTTGTTTTTCAATTATACTTGACATACAATATTATAATAGTTTCAGGTGTACTACATAGTGATTAGACACTTATATACCTTATGAAATGATGACCATATAATTATAGTAACCATCTGACACCATACTTGGGTATTACAATATTATTGACTATATTCTTTTTTTTTTTAAAGATTTTTATTGGGGAATTGCTGGAGGGGAACAGCGTTGGGGAATTGGGGAAGGGGAACAGACAAGTTGCTGTCTTTTTGTTCTTCAGTTTAGTTGTGGAGGATGTTGCTTCACTGTTGGTATCGTCATTGCGCTCTTCCCGGATGAGGCAGATCGGTCGCTGGCCTCTGGATGTCGCTCACCGCGGCTATTGGCAGCTCACGCTTGGCTGCCAGCTGCTCACGCTGGCTGCGGGCCACTCACTGTAGCCTATGGTAGCCCATTGCAGCAGGGGTTGCAGCCCACACCATCACCGGGGCTCATGCAGCCCAGCTCCAGGTGGAGCGGTTGTTAGCTGTAGAGGGCAGTGTCACTGGCCCTCATGTGGGATCCGAACCGGGGCCGCTGGCATCCCAAAACCAGCGCTTAACCAATGTGCCACTCGGCCGGCCCTTGACTATATTCTTTATGCTGTACTTTATATCTCATGACTATTTTTATAACTAGCAATTTGCATTTCTTAATTTCTTTCACCTTTGTCACCCAGCCTCCTTAAATCCCCTCCCCTCTGGCAACCATCAGTTTATTCTCTTATCTATGAGTCTGTTTCTGTTTTGTTTGTTGTTTATTTTGTTCTTTAGATCCCACATATAAGTGAGATCATAGGGTACTTGTCTTTCTTGGGCTGACTTGTTTCACTTAGCATAATACTCTCTAGGTCCATCCATGTTGTTGCAAATAGTAAGATTTTATTCTTTTTTATAGCTGAGTAATATTCTGTTGTATGCATGTACCACATCTTTAGCCAGTCATCTGTTGATGGGCACTTAAATTGCTTTAATATCTTGGCTATTGTGAATAGTGCTGCAGTGAACATAGGGGTGCATATATCTTTTCAAATTAGTGTTTTTGATTTCTTTGGATAAATACCCAGAAGTCATATGGTAGTTCTTTTTTTAATTTTTTGAGGACCCTTGATACTGTTTTCCAAAGTGGCTGCACCAATTTACAATCCCACCAACAGTTGATGAGGGCTCCCTTTTCTCCACATCCTTGACACTTGTTTGTTGAACATTGCCATTCTTGTTCCTAGAGGCAGCAGTCTGGAGGTTGAGTTTATCAATAAATTTAAGACCCTCTCTGTGTGAAAACCCTGATCTCAGGAGCTACTTCCCACTCATGATTACAGTCTTTATTATGAACTGAATTGTGTTCCCACCTCCCACCCAAATTCATATGTTGAAGCCCAAACCCCCAAGGTGACCGTATTTGGTGATAAGGCCTTTAAACATATAATTAACATTAAATGATGTGATAATGTTGGGGCCTTAATCTGAAAGGACTGGTGTCCTTATAAGAAGAGGAAGGGACACCAGAGCTCTCTCTTTGTGTACATACCCAGTGGAAAGGCCATTTGAGGATACAGCAAGAAGGCAACTGTCTACAAGCCAGAAAGAGAAGGGGTCACCAGAAGCTAACCTTGATGGCACCTTGATCTTGAACTTCTAGCCTCCAGAGCAGTAAAGAATACATTTCTGTTAAGTTACCTAGTCTGTCATATCTTGCTGTGGCAGCCCAAGCTGACTAATTTATGTAGTTGCCTAGGGCTGATCCTGAAACCAGTGAGTCATGAACACCACTTTTGATCTATGGCTCAGGGACCTCCTTCTACCCGACTTATTCCTGATATCATAGCTGTTGTCAATGATGATAATCATATTATTACTTTTATGTAATGTTATGTGTGTATGTATTATATATTATGTTATGTATGTTACTTCGCATTTTATAAATTTCCTTCACAAGCTCAGTGGCACTTCATAACAATTGAGGGATATATGGCAGTTCACTAAAGGGCTGGAAACTGAAGACTTACATAAGAATCACAGACACTAGAAAATGGAAGGGCCAGAATCTTGTGTTGTTTCATATCTATCACACATTGTCCTGTTTGGTACATGAAAGGAAATATTAAACTAGATACTAAATATTTTAAAATAAAATATAATTAACTAGATAATTTTACTTTTTTTTTTTTTTTTTTTTTGAGGGCAGTGTCACTGGCCCTCACATGTGGGACCCAAACCAGGGTCGCTGGCTTCCCAAGCCAGCGCTCAACCACCGCACCACTTGGCCGGCCCAAGATAATTTTACTTTTGATGGACAACTTTTTTTTTTTACTGATGTAACATATTTTATGTTACAGAATAAAGCATTTGTCTGGTCTTTGTCCCATGTTCCTTGCACAGAACTTCTAAAACCCTTGAAATTTCCTGAGTGATAGGAGTGTCTTTGTTATGCTAATGATGTGACACCTGATCTCTGGGGATAGGAGAGAGGCTGCAGATTGAGTTCAGTCATATGGCCAATGATTAAACCAGGCATGCCTCCATATTGGAACCCCAATAAAAACCGTGGACTTGGAAGCTCATTGGAGCCTCCTGGTTAGTGAACACATTAATGTGCAGAAAGGGTGACATGCCCTGATTTTACAAGAGGAGGGCAAAGAAGCTCTGTATTTCCTCACAGATCTCACTCTATGTGTATCCTTTATATAAACTATAATCATAAATATAGCACTTTCTTGAGTTTGATGAGTTGATTTACCAAATTATAAAAACTGAGTGGTTCACAGGAGCTCCTAAATCTATACAAAATAGGTAAGAAATGCAGGTGGCCTGGGGACATTACTTGGGGTTGGCAACTGAGAAAAAATAAATGTTTATTATCTAAACCACTGAATTAAGGAATGGTTTATTACAGAGCAAAAACTAACTGATACACAATGGGAGTATAAATTGATACTACCACTTCGGAAAGCACCGAGGAAATATCTAGTGAAGTTTGAAAATGCATTATTCAGTCCTAGCAATTCAAATCTTAAATATTTACCCCCAGGAGAAAACCTCACAAATGTAACCAAGGAGATATGTACGAGAATGTTTGTTGCAGCCGTGTACATGTCATAGGAAAAAAAAATTGAAAAAAACTAAAGTGATTTACCAGAAGGAGAAGACAAATTTATATTACAGTGTATTCACATAATACACTGGAATACTATGTCACAATTGGAAGGAGTAAGCTAGAGTTACATGATTTAACATGAATGGATCTTGAAAATAAAAGTTGAGTGAAATTAATTTTTGAGAATGGTTACCTGTTGGGGGATGAGGATGTTGGAAGGAAGAAAAGATCATCCAGCGGGATCTATAATATTTTAGTTCTTGAAAAAAATAATAAGATAAATATATGTCAAATATTAACATTTTCAATATCAGAGTGATAGGTATTTATATTGTTCTCTCCACTTTTATGTACATTTGAAATTGCTCATAAAACTAATAAATTTACATGTGTCCATTTCATCTGCAAAAATAGCAGTTGTAATGACTGTTTAATATTCTAGCTTAAGGAGTTGACATTTCTTAAACTAATCCTTTGTTCCACATTTTTTTTTTTTTTTTGAGGGCAGTGTCACTGGCCCTCATATATGGGAACTGAACAGGGGCCACTGGCTTCCCAAGCTAGTGCTTAATCACCGCGCCACTCAGCCAGCCCCTTAAACTAATCCTTTAATTTTTGTTACCTAGAAGAGTTACAATTTTTCACATGCATAAAAGGGGCTGTAATGAATATCTTTGTATAACACTGATTATTTCCATATGATTTATTCTCAGGAGTTTAATGGGTGGGTCAAAGTATTCACTTGTTAAGATTTCTAATACTTATTTCCAAATTGTCCTTCAGAAAGTAATACCAAATTCTGCTGCTGCCAACAGTATATGACCACTTTAACAACTGAATAATGTTGTTTTTTGTCTTCTCTTTGCCAATTTGAGAGTGGCAATTGCTTTTTGATTTTGCATTACTTTGATTATGGTGATGGTATATTAGTTTGCTAGGGCTGCCATAACAAAGTACCACAAACTGGGTGGCTTAAACAACAGAAATTTCTTTTCTCAAAGTTTTGGATGCCGGAATTCTGAGATCAAGGTGTCAGCAGAGTTGGTTTCTTCTGAGGCCTTTCTCCTTGCCTTGTAGTTGGCTATCTTCTCCCTGTGTCTTCAATTTGGTCTTCCCTTTGTGTATGTCTGTGTTCAAATTTCATCAAATAAGGATACCAGTCCTGCTGGATTTGGGCCTATTCTAATGAACTAATTTTTACTTAATTGCCTCTTTAAAGACCTCATCTCCAGATAGTCACATTCTGAGGTATTGAGGTTTAGGACTTTAACATATGAATTTGGGGTGACACAATTCAGCCCATAAGAATATATATTTTTATAAAGTTATTATCCAAATGAATTTTTCTATTGCAAATTTTCATATTTGAGTCCTTTGACCTTTTATTGCATTCTCTTATTGGGACTTTGGCTTATTGATTTATATATTAGGCTACTTGTCATAAAAGTTGCATGTTGTAAAAAAATGATTAAAGAAGACAATTTAGGTGATACAAACTGTATTTATTAATAACACTTCACCAAGTGGACATTCTCCTTTTAGAGAACTGCAAAATAGGATGGAAACAGGAAGCTTGTATTGGATAAAGAATAAAAGACAAGAATGAGAAAAATAGAAACTATCTTATTGGCTGGGGCCATTTAGTCCAGTTTGTTTGGGGTGGGAAGGAACAAGGAAGTAAACCTAGATGGCAGAGTTGCCTTGGCATTGGGGATTGGCTGACTGGACACACTGAGTTTCTGGTCAAGCATTGCATTTATACGGACATGGAAGTTATCTAAGTTTCGGTTTGCTGACATGGCACCCTGAGCAGCAGAGGCTCCATCTTGGACCTAGAAAGTTATTTCAACAATGTAGTTTTTCTTAGTTTGTCACTAGTTACTTAATTTATATATGATAAAGTCAGGATTTTCTTTTTTCCTGGCAGAAGTTATATGTAGTGAAATGAAACAATCTTTTCCTTTGTAGTATTCTGCATTGAGTATCCCAAAAGTTTCATAAAAATATATATCTAATACACACTAAGAAACTTTACTTATAATTTATAGGTAATTTTACCTATAATTTATATTACTTTTACAGTTTGTTTTTTACATACAAATACTTAACATTTTTTACATTTAAATATTTCATACAGGTGGAACTCATTTAGTGTATGTTATAAAGTATGAAACTAACTTTATTTTTTTCTAAATATTTAGCCAGTTACCTAAACTTGGTAGCCCATATTTTGGGTAAATATTAAGTATATTAAAAACAAAATTACTGTCCCTTCCTAGCTTTTTGGTAATGTTTTTCATGTGTAGTTTGGTGGTGATTCAACGTCCTTTATTCACTGAAAGCTCTGGAAAAATTACATTTGACTGTTGATTTTACTTGTAGGTTGGCTGATTTCATTTTTACTGTTTTCTGAGGTGGAGTAAATGAATCACATTTGCCTTTTACCAATATGTAATGTTTGACCTTTCATTTTGATTAGGGCACAAAAAGAGATTAGCTACCCATCACCCAGTTCTATATATTCAGAGCACTCTGCAATATACAAATGCTTCATTTTAACAGGTCCTATTAAGCTTTTGAAAACAGGGAGGACTTTTACAGTATTGAAATATTTTATACTTTCCATAACACTAAACAAGATTGTAAAGGCTGATACTTGTCTGTCAATAAGAATGGATATTTTTTTCACTAGGACTGGAAAGTACCTGTTCAGTGCCTTTCTCCTCCACCCCTCCACCCCTTCACCCCCCACCCACTGCCAGTGGCTCCTTAGAAACCATCAAAATTCAGAAAATGTGTACACTGTCTACTGCTATCACCTTTGATAAGAATAAACCACTCTTTGGAATCTCTTCTAGCTAGTGCTGAATGCAAGGTAGAAAGGAAAATATCCACACATAGTTCTAAAAAGGTAAATTTTGCTGTCAACCAACTCTGTCAGGTTTGAGCAAAAGCAAACCTTTGATGAAATTGTTTCAGAAACATATACCTGAAGCTAAAGTTGAATAATATTGAATGTCAATATAATTAAATATATATATATATATATACTCACCAGATGTGGAGTACAGCCTAGGGAATATATCAATGGAATTGTAACAGTTATATACAATGTTGCATGGATAGCAGATTGGTGAGAGCGGTTATCAACTTTGTGAGGCGTGAAATGTCTATCACATTGTTTTGTATACCTGAAGCTAATAAAAAATAAAAATAAATTATTTCAGAAACAAACAAATGAAAAGTATTCTATCTCAATAAGCTCTTTGCCATTCCACAATGGAAAATCTTAACAATGGTATCACGTTGACTCACTTCTGTGGGTTTCGCTCAACTGTGTTTTAGCTAATGTTATTCTTGGAAGAGTTGTTGACCTCTCATCTCATAGAGGCATGGAAAAAATCAGTAATATTATCTATTCCTGTCCTGTTGAAGATCTACAAGGAACATACTATCCAGGGGGATAAATCTCCTAATTCTTTTATTCATTAAGATCTTTTTAAAACTGGTAACTGTGATGAATCTCAAGCGAGGAAAATGCGGTGGCTAGAGGCAAGGTGGGTAGTGAGGACGGTAATGGGAATTTACTCTTCACATTATATCATTTGTACCTTTTCAATTTTATACTTTATGCATGTATCATATATTCAAAATAATTAGTTCTTTTAAATAATTTTTTAAACAGTAATTTTTATGTTGGGGCTCAATTATATTTGGAATAAATACAGTCAGAATATAACAATGTGATCTGTACCACTGCTCCAGATAGAAACAATTGATTAGCAGTAAACAATTTATTTTTTCTTTCTTTCATTCGTTCATTTAACAAATAATTATTTAGGTAGAAACTCTGTGCCAGGCATCAGCTAATAATCATGAAATAAGATGGTGATGACATGATGCTGCTAAAATGGATTATGCACAGAAACTTGAAATGGAGATTGTTGAGATTATAGAGATTATGCTGCAATCCATAAAGCAATCATAAAAGTGAATGATGCATGAGATTTGTTGGGATGGGATGAGATGTGGGAAAAGTACACTGATAAACACTGAGGTGGGTAAAAAAGATGAGGACATGTTTTGTTGAATATCTGTCATACTTCTTTATCTGTTGCAGAGATGGCATTTTTCATCCACATCCTTCTTTTGCTGCCTCCCTAAATTATAATCCTTGCTTTATAGTTTGAAGAGGGAACCAAAGGAGAATTCCTCTTATTTTTCTAACAGTTATTAAGGAAACTAATTTTATAGACTTCATAAGTAACTTTATAAATGATAGCAAATAAAATTTTCTTGCCTTGTTATTTAGATTTAAGGCAAATAAAAGACAAATTCCTGACCATATATGATTCAGACCTTCTTAATTTCTAAGTGCCACAAAGGAAGTATTTTAATTCTCTTCAAATCTTAAAAAAAACCAATGTGTACATTCTAATGCAAACAAACAGAAAGTTCTGCAAGGTTTGCTTTAGTTACATATGAGGTAGTTGCTATTACTTCAGTTCCTATTATTAGCAGGATGCAGGAAATAAAGCTTGGCAATAGAACTCAAAACACTGAATAACAGTGATTTGAACTCAAAACACTGAATAACAGTGATTTGAGTGCAGAGCATAGACAATCACAATGGAAAACCAAATAGGAAATCTCAGGCATGTTCGTTTATTTTAAGAAGGGTGGGGAGAAGTACATTTCTAAACCGCAGTATTAAATTATCCTTAGTGTCTGATTACCTTACTCAATATCTGTTAGAATTTATCTTCCATTATTTGTTTTCAAGACATATTTCCATTTCATTAACTGCTGAATCCTAGCAAAGCCCAAAGGCTATGAATGAAATTTGACCACATTTGAAATAAAATTTCAAAAATTCAGAGAAGTAAACTTTTTAGAATGTAAACAAATTTTACATCAAAAGGGTCTTTTGATAGCATAATATAACTTATTTTTTTAAAGATCAGATTTAACAGGGATCTCTCATTCACCCCACTAACACAAAGAAGCTAATTTAATTTCCCTATGTACTGGAGTTTATAATTTGGTACCAGTAAATCACATTTTATTGCCAACAGAGGAATCAGAACACCTTGGGGTACTATGAAACTAAACAAGGTAAAAAGGAAGTTCTCTACTAAGCATCTAATATTTTTGTTTGTTTGTTTTTGTTTTTTGAGGGCAGTGTCACTGGCCCTCATATGCGGGACCCGAACCGGGGCCGCTGGCTTCCCAAGCCAGAGCTTAACCACTGCACCACTCGGCCGGCCCTGCTAAGCATCTAACATTAATGTTATGAATATATTCATATTTTTCAGTTCAGAGCTTTCTTTTCTAACTACAAAATAGAAACACATTAGAATTGGTACACTGATTTGCAAAACATAGTATTCCAATTTTCTCCAAGAAGAAGCTTAGTTTACTTCTGTCAAATAACAAAAGTAATACAATTTAGTAATGAGTTTGATGTCCTTTATTGAAGGGAAAACAGTCCATGGACTGACTGGGGAAGTACAGTGCCTCACAAGAAGTGAAATACTCTTTCCTAGGGATTTTTGGCAAGAGTCTTAGAAGGGAAAACACAGAAACAGGGTTGGCTAGGAGGTCAGAGATGATAAGATGATAAGTCTAGCAGGTTCTATTTTCTAGGGTTAGATAAACAAGCTAAAGCTGAGTTGGAGGATTGTGATTGGTATATGTTAGGTTTCCTTGACAGGTGTTTCCTGTGAGTACAGGCTGATTTTTAGGCTTCGATTTGTGATGTGGGCCGACACTGGGGCCGCCTCCATTTTCTGGGTCCTGATATATATATATATATATATATATATATATATATATATATATATATATATATATATATATTCAAGAAGGGAAATTTTTTAGTTGAGAAGGGAAATTTGTTTAGTCGAGAAGGGAAATTTTCATTTGCAAAGATGTCTCCCTCTCCCTTGCTAGTTTAAAAAAAAAAAGTCTTAACAACTCTTATCATGGAAAAACCATTTGCTTACCCTTATTTACCATAATTTTTACTGGTCACCATCCTATAAATTGCCTCCCTGAGCCAGAACCCCAAACTGCTTTTTCTTTGCTTTAGCCTAAGGTGGTATATAAGCCTGAGTTTAACCACCCTTTGGGTTACTCATTGCTGGCTACTCACATGTGTACATGCACAACGTACATGTTGATAAACTTCTGTTTTCTCTTATTAATTTGTCCTTGGCCATTCTCATTTGTGGGGTCCCAGATGGAGAACCTGAGATAAGTAGAGGAAAAGAATTTTTTTTCTCTCCTACAATATAGAAGGTCTGTTTCGCATGTGCTTTGGTATTGAGTGTTTCATTAAAAGACAGATGGAAAGAGTCCCATTTTAAACAGTGTTATTAAACTGAACACTGTACCTACTGTCCTGCATCTTTCTTTGTGCATTTAATGATAAAGCACTGGAAATTATTTGGAGGTGGAAAACACTTGAGGCGTTTTAGTTCTAAGCATTAAACAATACAGGAAGTACCATCTCTTTTTTCAAACCATTAAAAACAATAGCAAAGTATTATATGGCATGTTGTGGAGGAAATTCCTACCTGCCTCCTGCTCCGTATACCCCATTTGTTCCTTTTCAGTTACTGAGTTTATGTGTCTATGGTCAGAATACTACATTTTAAAGATATGTGTTGTCATTCATAGGCCCATATCGGGCAGTTTTTCTTACCTGATCATCTTTGGACCCATCTGCTAAAACAGACCACATAATTTGTGTTTGGGAATGCAAAATGGAGCAAGACACTGCATTGACAAACTTTAAGATTTTTTCACATCAACATCACAATTACACTGGATAGAGTTGAAGAAAAAGTACTGGAGGTCCTTAAGAGATACATTCTATAATGTATATTCACTACTGTCTCCTGCACTGCCTTCAATAGTGATGTCAGGCACTCAATACAATCTTATTGTTTGATGAGCACTGCTTTGGCCACCAAATCACATTTCTCTTCTTTTTTTAAAAAAAAATATTGGATCATCAAAGGGACTTTGGTTTCTGGTCTGACATGTAAGAAGATTAGAAGTCACCATTCCATCTCACCAACAAGTAAAAAGCTGAACTAACTGAAAAATCAATAACTCTTAGGTCTGTCAGAGAAGTGAGGTCACAGGGAGAATGGCTGCTCCCAAAATTGGAAAGACAGATAGGCAAATACAGACAATCACAACTTACTGGAGCAGGAACCTCCTTAGAACCATTGCTGGGCAGGAAAACCTGAGCTGTAATTGATGAGTTGCAGGATGCTCAGTGTGGACAAGTCTGAGAGATAAAACCTCTAGCAGGGAGGTGAGTTTTACTTCCTGGAGCTCTAGCAGGAAGGTGCTCACAGTAAAAATCAGAGAAAAATTCCCTTTTGGCAGAGTTAGAGAAAAGTAACCATTTTAAATATGACAGAACATTCTGTTCTTTTTAACAAGGTCTGCCCTCAGGTGAAACTATATGTGTATAACCAGAGGCCTAACCTACTGGGATTGTATCAGAGCCTAACTGACCTATACCCAGATCCAGTGCTCTCTAACCATCCTGTTCCACCTAAGGTGGGGAAAAACTAAGAGGCACTCATGAAGGGTACTTCCCATGAGTACAGGGTCACCAAAAGACTAAAGATTTAATCATAGGACTATAAAATGCCCCCCAGCTCCCCCTTCCCCCCACTTACCATCACATGACTAAAGGCCATTTACAGCAGTTCCTTTTACTCAGAATATCATGTCTGACCATCAACCCAAAATTACAAGGCATACTAAAAGGCAAACAACAACAAAAAACAAAACAAAGCAAAACAACAACAAAGAACACAGTTTGAAGAGCTAGAACAAGCATCCGAATTAGACTGATGGCAGGAATGTTGAAATCAACAGAGACCATGAATTTAAAACAACTATGATTAATATGTTAAGGGCTATATTAGAAAAACTAGACAGAATGCAACACAGGTGGGCAATGTAAGCACACAGAGGGAAATTCTATGAAAGAATCAAAAATAAATGCTAGAGCTCAAAAATAAACAAACAAAAAAATGGAAAAAAATGAAGGGCCGGCCGAGTGGTGCGATGGTTAAGCGCTGGCTTGGAAAGCCAGCGACCCCGGTTCGGTCCCACATAAGAGGGCCAGTGACACTGCCCTCAAAAAAAAAAAAAATGAAGACTACTTTTGATGGGTTGAGGAAAGAATCTCTGTGCTTGAGGATATATCAAAATAATCTTCCTGAACTGAAAAGCAAAGAGAAAAAAATATTGGAAAAGAACATCCAAGAAATGTGGGATGACTACAAAAGGTGTAACAATGTATAACGGGATTTCCAGAAGAAAGGAAAAGAAGAAATATTTGAAGCAATAATGACTGAGAATTACCCCCATTTCAATATCAGACACCAAACCATAGATCCAGGAAACTCAGAGAACACCAGCTGAGAAAAATGTCAAAAGAACTGTGCCTAGGCACAAACTGTAGAAAATCAATGACAAAGAAAAAAATTTGGAAGCAGCTGGAGGGAAAAACATCTTACCTATAGAGGAGCAAAGATAAGACTGTGAGGCAAAAACTAATAGAACTGCAAGGAGAAACACATGAATACAGTATTACAGTTGAAAACCTTGACACCCATCTATCAGAAATGGATAGATCCAGTAAGTAGAAAATCAGTAAGGACCCAGCACCATCAATCAACTGTATCTAATTGGTATCTCCAGACTATTTCATCCAGCAACAGCAGAATACACATTCTTTTCAAGCTCACATGGAACACACGCCAATAAGGACCACATCCTGGCCATAAAACACACCTTAACAAATGTACAAGAATAGAAATAATACACTGTCTGCTCCCAGATCACAAAGGAATTTAACTAGAAGTCAATAACAGAAAGATAGCTGGAAAATCACAGCTTCAGTATTACCTGGAGATTAAACAACACACTTCGAAATAACATGTGGGTCAAAGAAGAAATGATAAGAGACATTTTGAAATAGTTTAACTAAATGAAAATAAAAATACAAATTATCAAAATTCATGGGATGCAGCAAAAGTGGTGGTTAGAGTGATACAGCATTAAATACACTATATATACAGACAGTGCCATATATATATATATATAAAAATTTTAAGAATGGAAAACTGTATTAAAATTGTAATTCTCGGGGTGGCTGGTTAGTTCAGGTGGTTAGAGCACAGGCTTTTAACACCAAGGTTGCTGGTTTGATTCCCACATGGGCCAGTGAGCTGCACCCTCCACAACTAGATTGAAGCCAACGACTTGATTTGGAGCTGATGAGTCCTGGAAAAAACACACTGTTCCCCAATAAAGTTTAAAAATAAATAAATAAATAAATAAAATTGTAATACTTAATATATACTGATTACAAAAGATGATTACAAGTCATGTTTGACTTCTGCAATTACAAGAGGTGCTCAAAGTGGTTACCATCAGTGTCCAGACACTTCTGATGACAGCGAACTACTGCTTGAGCAACATTGACCAAAGTGTCCACTTGTATACATTTTTTGGCACCCCAGTACGTGTGTCTGTATATATATCAGATCTAAAATTAACCATCCAAGTTTCCTTGTAGGAAACTAGGAAAACAACAGTAAATTAAATCCAAAGTAGAAAGAAGAATAAAAATTGAGCAGAAATCAATAAAATTGAAAGTAGAAAATCAACAGAGAAAAATCAATGAAACCAAAAGGTAGTCTTTGAAAAAAGGTATACATTTTTAATCTACACACTATCTTTTATTTAACTTGTGACAACTTCTCAATTTAAAACACTCTACATATGCTTTTTTCCCCCTTCAAAATATAGCTTTAGTCTATGCTGAAAACACTCAGCAGATTAATTTTCCGTGCAGCTGTATTATTTTATACATTGGGAAGAAAAAAATGGCAAACCTTAAAATTTCATATCTTAATTGTGAAAAAGGAGAAAGGAAACATTGGTAATTTTTGAAACAAACTGAAATAATGAAATACATTACTTTTGGTAACATCGATATTTTTGCAATGGTTGTCACATGAAATTGAGAGAACACAGGATAGGAGGCTCTCACTGAAGGTAGAGAATGGCCAATTTTATGATGAGTAAATCCTGCCTTTAAAGGGATTTTTAATTCTGAAAAGATATTTAACCTCTTTCCAGAAATTTTTAGTATATTTTTTCTCCAATATAATTATTGTACCAAATATATAATTAACATTTTTTAAAAAATGGGATGGAAGTATGCATTCTTCCATTGTCTAATTCTGGCATCTCTTCTCCTCCACCTTATCGTTCTTAATGAAACATATATTCAAAGGAAGCTCCAAATATAATATTTCATATTAGAGCAACCTATTACCAAATACTTTTGTGATTAAGAGGTAGAGAGCAATAGTCACGCCTCACCAAGGAAGCAAATCTAAGTGCAGTGAATAAGCCAAACCTTTCCACTAAGTATAGAATTCTTCTGTGCCTAGCATAGCATCTAACGTGAATATAATTCCTTAACTCTGAATTTCCATTTGCCTTTCTAATTTCAAAAACCAATATGTGAAGAAAAAAATGAAGTGGGAATGTGCCACCTTGTGGATGCATGAGGAATGGACTTACGTAGGTTTTCGTGTGTGTGGTGAGAATTCAGTATTGCCCCTTTTATGTTTTTTCCAATTATATAAGCAATAGTTGTTCAGTGCCAACAATAGTTTTTCAGTTTCTTGTATGCATTTGAAATTAAAGAGGGAATGTAAGATTACATGGAGGTGATAGAAAGCAAGGCAGGGATTGGATTACAGGATAGTTAATAAGATTATGTCTCTTGAGGGTGATTATGGCTAGTTTCAATGGTTTGTTAACCTAGACGCACAAAAGCAATGGTCAGGGCTAAGGTAGGGAGCATTTGGTCCTGATGTCTGTCCTGGCAGTGTTCTGTTCGGTTTCCAGGGCATGCGGTCCATGGGGCCGATTCGTTTTCATGAATTCAGAGCTGAAACATCACTAAGGCCAAGTTTTTATCTTTCTTTGATTAAAATGTTATTCTAGTTTAAGGTTTGGTTATCGTATCCGGTCATGGTTGATAGATCTGAAACTTTTTTCTTAAATGAGTTTTGACGCTGACCAGCACCTAATGTCCTAAGGACTCAATTATTAGAAGAAGCGGATATACAGTCTATGCACAGGTAGGAGGACTGGGGAAAGAATGCACGTGAGTTCTAGCTCTATCAGGATAAACAAAGCTAGCTTGGATTAAAGCAGAATGCATGCTAAAGAAATGTAGTTCATGTGCGGTTACATGGTGGGGAGTTAGTTTTGGGGTGGCTACGGAGAAAAGCAGGATGACCTTGTGTTTGACTCACGTATATCTTGTGAACTCTACTTCCCAGAGGTAATGTTTAGTTTCAAGGGTTAGCAAGCTGACAAATTTGTATTGCTGTAGAGATCAAAGCTTTCATCAAGTTTAAGTTCTCAAAGACACACCATATACAGGGAGGCCACTTGGGTAGGTGGCTGCATCCCTCCTCAAAAAAAACAAAAAAAAAAACAATAAAAAAAATTGCATAATTGTAATTTTCCACTAGTAACTGGGGTTGCAGCATGACAGCCAAAGGGCATGCTCCCCTGGAGTCTTTTCCCCAGTGGAAGACTTGCTCTTTGTTTTTTCATGTTTTATATCATTCTGATATAACTTCAGACCGAGGTTAAGTGGAGGGCCATTTCGGGCAGGTCGTCAGGAAAAACCTCTGTGAAAAGTTGATCTCTGAGCTGGAATTTTGGAATTTCAATAAATGTTTAAAAGCGGAATGGGTGGCGAATGATGATAAATCAAGGAGCTATAGAACGTCTTTATTTGGCGTCAGGATCGTAATGAAAAGGAGGAAAGGAAAAGCGCTTATACTCAGCGCTTCCCCAGACCCCTGGCTAAACTATGGGTTTCCGCGCAGTTCCAAACGCTTGGGGCGGGGAAAACGCCGGGAGGCCGCGAACCGGCTGGGGGCGGGGCCACGTCGGGGAGGGGCCACGTGGGGGCGGGGCTACGGAAGCCGAACGCGTGGCGGGAGGTCTGCCGGGAACGCCTGCGCCGTCCGGTGGTGCTCGCGGAGCGGCGGGTCCCGCAGAGCTAGCCTGCCCCCCCACCGCGACCTTCGCTCACACCCACATTTATTGCCGCCGCCGCTCGAGAGACGGAGACGCAGCGTCTGAGTCGCCGCAGAGCTTCTTTTGGGTCAGCAGCGCCGCCAGGGGCTGGTCGGGGCGCGTCCCTGGCGTTTCCCGGCCTGTAGGGCGTACGCGCGGCGGGCCGAGCTTCCACCCCTGCCCCGCGGCTGGTCCGGGGGTCCGGGCAGCGCCTGCACGGCGGCTCCGCCGGACTTGCTGAGCGGGCCGCAGCCCGTGGCCGGAGCGGACGGCGTCATGAGGCACCTGCCTTACTTCTGTCGCGGTCAAGTGGTGCGGGGCTTCGGCCGCGGCTCCAAGCAGCTGGGCATCCCCACAGGTGAGCGCCGGAGGCGGGGACCCCGGGACCCCTGGTCACGTGGGGGGGGGACGTCAGCGTTGGGGGCAGGGCCCTGAAGTGCCCATAGACGGTGCCGCCCTGTTGAGGGGGAGGACCTTTGGTCGGGCCGCGGGGTCAGGCGGGTACCTGGCTGGACGGTGGGACGCTGCAACCGGGTCCCCGTGGCCCCGCCCCTGCCCCCCTAGCCCGCCGTGGTGGGGCCGCCGAGCACCGCGCTGGTCGGTCCATGAGAAAGCGTCACGTGGGCCAGGTTGGCTGCATGCCCCAGCCAACCGGAGGGTTTTCTTTTCCTTAAATCTGTTAGTGGATCGTATCCACGGGATCACAACAGACAGATGAAGGAGAACCGTCTTTATTGGTCTGTCTTACGTTAGTTATAGTAGTCCGGGCCGGACGGTGTGTTTAATTTATCCTTAAAAGTACGTATCCGAGCCGCGCCTACACCTTCGAAAGCACCCTTTGAGCCTGGAGCCTAAGAATGTGGTATTTCGAAAATGAGAATCTTGGGGCCGGCCGAGTGGCTCAGTTGGTTAAGAGCTCGCTCAAGAGTGCGACCTGAGCTCTGAGCAACAGCGGTTCGATGCCCAGCCCAAGCTGAGTTGCCACTGAGCTGCCAACAGGTGGCATGATGGCTCAGCTAAAAAAAAAAAAAAAAAAAAAAAAACAAAGAAAATGAGAATCTTTTTTAAGAGATTCCAAACCTCCGTAGGAAAGGCCAGGCCTGAAAAATCGGGCCGTTCCTGTACTTGTTTTCTTTTGCCTCTATAGAGTGTTTTTTGTTTTGTTTATGTTTTTTTTGGAGAGCTTTATACACTTTCCTAATCTCATCCCTTGTTCCTAATCTGTGCATGTGAATAGGAGAAAGAAATTCGATCCCGAATACACCACGGTGGGAGTGGTCATATAAGCAAAGCCCTAAGGGGCTTTGTAGCTCTTGAATTGTTTAGACTGGCCTTGCATGCGACTTTTATAAATAATACGATACTCTTTAACACTCAAAATGTTTACTTCTGTTTTTAGCTAACTTTCCTGAACAAGTAGTGGATAATCTCCCAGCTGATGTATCCACTGGCATTTATTATGGTTGGGCCAGTGTTGGAAGCGGAGATGTGCATAAGATGGTGTTGAGTATAGGCTGGAACCCATACTACAAGAATACAAAGAAGTCCATGGTAAGAATAGTGTTTTGCTCTGCAGTTGAAAATCGGATGATGATTTGGAGTAATACGCAGTATTACATGTACAGGCAGTGGTGCGGATTACATCAGTGGTAATCACAACATAGTCCACATACTAGAATTGGTGGCAGCGTGCTTGCAGGATGAGAAAGTGAAGTACAGCAGCTAGTTAACTATTAGAATAAAATAACCTTTTTCCAACCTTAACGTACAGTCTGTTTGTGTCTTGGGATGTAACGTGAATCTCGTGTGTGTGTGTGTGTGTGTGTGTGTGTGTGTGTGTGTGTGTGTGTTGGAACCCCTCTTTTTTAACCATTCTGCTTATCTCTGCATTTTGATTGGAGATTAAATCCATTTACATTTAAACTCAGGACTGATAAGGAGGGACTTATGCTATTGCTGTGTGTTTCCTCTATTTGCCTTATAGCTTTTTTGCCCATCATTCCCTCCTGGACTCTGTTTTGTGTTTAGTGGATGTTTTTGGTAGTGACATTTTGATTCCCTTTTGTGTATCTTCTGTAGATATTGTCTTGGTGGTTATCATGGCGTCTGCATTTGATAGTCTAAAGTTGTGAAAATCGAATTTAAATTTACACCCACTTGAATAGTATACACAGACTCATAAATTACATTTTTATATTTGTGGGCCCAATAACAGATGAATAATTTTTATGCATTTAAAAAAAATCATGTAGAAAATAAAAAGTGGAGTTACAAACCAACTTTACAATAATACTAATTTTTGTTTTGTTTTTATATATATATTTTTTAAGTTGAGCCATCCTGCCACCTGTTGGCAGCCCAGTGGCAGCTCAGCTCAGGCTGGGAATCAAACCGGCAACCCTGTGGCTCAAGAGTTCACACTCCTGAGTGAGCTCTTAACCAACTGAGCCACTTGGCTGGCCCTAATACTAATTTTTTATAACTGCCCCTGTATTTACCTTTACTGAAGATAAAAGTGAAGTTTTTAAGAGTATGTTTCATAAAATTGAGATTGCTCCAGTTAATGTAGTTCATTTCCCCTTTAATTATATGGTCGCCCTATTAAGATAAAACTGCTCACTACAGTACATGGATGGTGCTTTCTGATTAGATTCTGAGGTACTTTTTTCCTCTTTTAAACCACTTGGAGAGTATAGTTTGCTCTTTACAGGACCCACAACTGAAGTGCTTAAACTTGGTTAGCCCAAGTGTGTGGAAAAAAGACTTTTATAGTTCATCTAAATTTCATCCTCTGAAGAGTTTATAGAAGAGAAGTGTGTCATATTTGGAAAACCAAAGGGCTAAGTGCTGGGAGAAGCAATAGAAGTGTCCCAGAACTGCTTAATGAGAGAAAGAATTGAAAGAACAAACTATTTTTTGATAGGATGAGAGAGGAAATAAAAGATAGGGAAGGCTATCCCATGACTAATTTTTCCTCATTTAGCTACTCAGGTAACAGAACTATTACTATACAGCCAGTTAAGTAATACCTTGAAAGTCCTTCCATAGTCAGGAGAAACTCGATTTTCCATTGGTAGGAGGTTCATGAGTTTTTCATTTTTCTTTGCCAATAACAGACATATATGATGTGCCTGGTCCAGTCCTTTGCCCTTTTTAGAACATTGAATTGGCTATTTTACTAACTTAAAGAATTTCTTAGTAGGTTTTAGATACAGTTCCTAAGTTGGAACTATGTCTTGCAAATATCTTTGCACACTGTGTTGCTTCTATGTTTCCTTCTCAAAGCTTGTCTTGCTTTTCTGATCAAATCGATTTTTGAGTACAGTGGGAGGTATGAGTCAAAATTAATTGTTGACCCAGCCCATCTCTTGAAAATACTCTTTTCCGACACCCCCCACCCCCCCGCAGTGTTAACCTTAGTGGCAAATCAAGTGACTTTGTATGTGTGAGTCCACAACACTCATACATTGACTTGGTCTATTTACTAGTTTATCCTTGGGCCATTACCACGTTGTCTTAATTTCCATAGCTTTATAATGGGTCTCTATCTGATTATAAATCCTCCAGTTTTGTTTTCAAGATTTCTTGGATAATTTTGTCCTTGTATTTCCATATAAATTTTAGAATCACTTATCAGTTTCTGTCATTTAAAAGAGACTTGCTAAGATTTTATTGGTATAGCATTGAGTCTGTAGATCAATTTAGGGAAAGTAGATATCTTTACTATTCCAATGTTTTATAATAGTGTGAAGATCTTTCATATCTTAGCTTCCTTTTTATTCAAACTTTTACTGAAAAGAAAGAATGTAAGTTAGATTTATTAGTTCATAGTACAAAGTACTTTATGTCTTCTAACTCTCACCCCTCAATTACAGATGAAAAAACTGAGCCCCAGAGAGGTTAAGATATGCCTTTAGCCAAGCATGGAACCCCACACATTGGATTCTTAATTCAGTGCTCTTAATACAGTACTGCCCTGCTTCTCTTAAACACTTTGAATTTAACATAGAATATAATTTCAGATATTCTATAGATGATTTACTAGTCTAACAAAACCAAAGCTCTAATAAGAGCTTTATTATAAAGAAGAGTCTTGTTTCTAATATCCATATTTTCTTCTTTTACATTGTTTAAATCAGGGTCCTTTTTTTTTTTAATGGGCTTCATAAAACCCGTAAATTCATTAAGTTGTATGTAGAGTTTTATTTAGGGCCACTTGGGGAGAGCCCATTTTAATGACCTCAAAGGTTATGACCCCCACCCCCCAACAAACCAGAAAGGTTATGAAAGACTAGGTTATTTTATTTGAGAAATGAAAACGCTCCATAATATAAAAATCTCGTGATATTTCCTGTTTTTTGAATGGGCCATTATTAAGTATAAGTTGCTCTTAACCTCTATAGGGTTTGTTACTGACTGATCTCGAAATAATCTTAGCTGATTTGTAGAAGATGCTTCAGATTTAATGGTCACTTCATAGATTAGATTTTTTTAAGTCGTACACTTCAAAATATACCTCTAATCTCAAGTTACGTGTTTCGAAATTGTTTAAACTTCTGTTTCCAGTGTCACCATCCTAGTCCAGCCTCAACTGTTGTGTATTTGCATGCTCTCTACATTGGTTTTTCCTACCTTTTAAACTCAGATTTGTTCTTTATAGGAACCTACTGAAATTCACATTTTAGAGCGTCTTCTACCTCCTGCAACACTTGTCTTGTACCTGTTTGTTACATCATTCCTAGTCAGGAATGGGCTCTTTTTGCCCCACGTCAGTCTTCAGTTCTACCTAACTCTCAGAGGTTTCTATGACTCGCATGTGTCAGAGACTCATAGATCCTGATTAACTTTAGAACTAGTTCTGTTAGCAACATCTCTTAATACCTCCTCATCTCTTTTTGTAGTCTTTGCTCAGTTTTTTCGTCTTGATAAGACTCTTATTCACTTTGGTGCATGTTAGTTTTTTCTGTAAACGTCATTCCAGATTTGTGGTGTAACATCTACATCAGTAAGAATGTTTACATGTAAGGTCAGGGACAGGAACAGGAGCAGTGGAAGAATTCAGGAGAAACTGCACTTACATTTTAATCCTTCTTTCGAAATATAATGAGGATTGGTGGTTTCATTTAAATTACCCAACTATAAATGTGAAGATACATTTCAAATTTCAGGTACTGTATAAATCCTTTTTTATCTTGACTCCAGGAAACTCATATCATGCATACCTTCAAAGAGGACTTCTATGGGGAAATCCTCAATGTGGCCATCGTTGGCTACCTCAGACCAGAAAAGAACTTTGATTCTTTAGGTAAGTTCTTACTTAGTTCTTAAGTATTACTGCAGTTATGTCTACTGCTTCTACTAGTAATAACCATGGCAGGACAGATAATATTTGAACATTTAATATGTGCCAGGCACTGTTTTAAGTGCCTTAAGTAATAACTTATTTCATCCCCACAACAACCAGATGACAAATTATTTTGCCCATTTGCAGTGAGGAAATTGGCACAGAGAGGTTAAATAATTTGCCTGAGGTCACGTAGTAAGTCCTGGAAAATTCAAACCCAGCAGGTTGGTTGCCTCTCCAAGAGTATGAAGTTAATAAAATTTTTATTTCCTTTTCATATTTGAAGGAACAAGTAAGAATTAATAAGCTGTGATAAATAATGGATGCTTTGCAATGCTTGATGTAAGAAATAATAAATCAACATTAGAAACAAATGGTAACCAAGTATTTAGTGTAGTGTGATAGTTTTAATTCTATTGTAGAGTTTCTTTTTGCAAGTAAATACTGAATAGAATTGATAGTGAATATTTGTTTCTTTCATTTGGTATTTGCAGTGTACCTTTTTGCTAATGACTTTCTCTAAGAAATTACAATAAGATTAGGGACATCTTTTGTGTACCAATGACTTTTCTTAACTCCAGAAGGAGGGATAGCACAGACATTTATTGGGCAGAGGGTCTGTTGGGAGAGGCTGAACAAAGGAGTAGTAAAAAATGTAGCAGCAATTTTTCCTCATCTTTCCCTGGTATGTTCTCTCTGCAGAGTCACTTATTTCAGCAATTCAAGGTGATATTGAGGAAGCTAAGAAACAACTAGATTTACCAGAACATTTGAAACTCAAAGAAGACAATTTCTTCCAGGTTTCTAAGAGTAATATAATGAATGGCCACTGATGAAAACTCACCTTATTTATTCATTCACTGTTTTCTATTCACTGCTCACAACTATGCAGCCTCATCTTGGTTATATTTTAAAAATCAAACATTTTCCTACAGCTGTGAATTAGTTTAAATAGTACAATGTAGTTACCTTATTATATTTCAACTGTTCAATTAAATCCATCATGCTGCAGTACTAAAAAGATTAATTTTAAAAATCAAGATTCTCTTTATGTAACATGTTGATTAAAATTTACCACTAGAAAGGTAATGGAAATGAAATGTATATATAGCTATGGGTAAAAAGGCAAGTCACTAGTTTGAGATGAAAACAGTTCTCATGATAAAGTACTAGTATGTATGTATTTATACAGCATGTGCTGCTACACAGAGAAGGCTTATAAAATATATGCATTAAATAGAACTTTGATAGTTTATACAAACCTAAGGGGGAAAAATTCATACTTTGTATTTTTGATATTTTGTGCATTAATATATTACAAACATGAAGACTTGTGAAATTTTCTTTAGTCATTTCCTTTATGAGATCAAATCATTGTATTGTGTTCATTTTTGTTATAGCTGCCTTTGTTCTAATTGGCCTAGAGTCTATCTGCCTATCTTTTTTTTGTCTCTTTTAAAACATTAAAATGAATGTTTTTCAGATATCTAGGTCTCATTTTTGCTTTGTATCACCTTCCTTCTTTTTAAGAGTAGATATTCAATATTTTTCTTGACATTCTTTTTTCCTTTAAACTATTGTCAGTGTTAGGTTTTCCATTTAGAATCATATGACCTAACAAAGGATTGCATCTGTTTCTACCATTCCATATTCTATCCCTTCACTATATGAACAGTGATTATGCGTGTATCTGTATTGCATTTTAGAAAAATCCAAAAGCTTCATCTTTAGGTTTCCTCAAAGTTTAAATGAACACATAGTAGCTCATTTATATATATGTATGGGTTTCTTAACACAGAATGCTTGTTTTCCCCAGTAGGGAAACTATTTAAGAGCCAATTAAACTATAAAACAGAAAGTTATTTATTTTTAAAAAAAACTATATTTATTATATTTTTATTTTTTTGGGCGGGGGGCAGTGTCACTGGCCCTCATATATGGGACCGAACCGGGGCCACTGGCTTCCCAAGCCAGCGCTTAACCACCGCGCCACTTGGCCGGCAGAAAGTTATTTATTTTTAATGTAATTATATATTCCTGAGCAAACAGACTGTTGTGTATGTTACAATGTAATTTATTGATAAGAGTGCTTGTAGCTTCCTGACAACTAAGAAGGGATTTTTGGCCTCTTGAGACTTTTGTTTATATTGACCGAAAGTTAAAATCTTTGGATACTTAGAAAATTAAGATTATAGATTGTTTGGATCCCTGAAATAGGACATTGCATAATTCATTTTGGCACCAGATTTGATAGGGGGTTGGAGACAGATATATAGGAGGTAATTTTAAAGATAATTTATTATAAATCGTTTTTCTCTAATCTGCACAAATAGAGAACTGATTTTAACAAAAATGACAAAGTATTTAGAATGACATCTAAAGCTAATGTTGGAGAAGAGAAATCACCTGGATAATTCAGTTGGAATGTGTTTTACTTTTTGGTGTATGAATTTATGACAAACAATAGTAGTATGTGTCTTTCATTTCTTCTCTGTAAAAATACTTAGGAAATGTAATTTAATGTTAGAAATTCTATACTTAAAGAAGCCTCAGTGACTTTAGAAGCAAGGGTAAAAACAAACATTGAAAGTAAAAACGGATCTGTGTTTGAATAGATTGCTGCTAATTATGTCCTTAGTAAGTGAAAGTTCTTTGATACCTTATATTTTGTTAAATAGAATAGCCATTACTTTTGAAAATTGTATGGTGGGCAAGTTAGAAGTTAGTTAATAGTGTCTTTTTTTTTTTTAAGCCTTAGTTTTGATGTATTATAAGAAATAGCAGTAGTACCATTTTTGATTGGAATGATTTCAGGCTTTGAAATAAATCTTGGCTAAGTGATGTCATAAATTTTACAGTGTGACCTTTCTAAGTGGCATGATGTGATGCAATCTCTCCCCATCCCATTCTGTCCCACCTCAAATGTGAAGCACCCACTTGTCTAGTGTATCCACACTGTACTCACTCCCTGTCTGTTAGTCGCTGGCTAGATTATCAGATCAGTTCTCAGAACACATTCACATAACTTATAGTATATTATTAGAATTATTGTATTTTATTATTGGGTTGTCAGAAAAGTCATGATGCATTTTTGCAACGAAAAACAGAAAAAATACGTCACGACTTTTCCGACAACCCAATAGTTATTGTTACTCTCTTCCTAATTCACAAATTATACACTATGATTGTATCTATAGGGAAAAACGTAGCATATATAGGGTTTGGTACTATCCACTTTTTCAGGTATCCACTGGGGGTCTTGGAACATATTCCCTGCAGATATGGGTGAACTACTCTACAGTATTTAGATTGAAAGGAGCTTAATAAAAGGGAGATGAATGTATTCGAGTGACGTTCATGAATATATGAATTCACATACCAACCCCACAATTCTCTTCATAGCCTCCCCAAACCTAGTGTTTCGTATTTTTTTTTTTTTTTAAGATTTTATTGGGCAATTGGGGAGCGGAACAGCATTGGGGAATCAGGAAAGGGGAACAGACAAGTTGCTGTCCTTTTGTTCTTCAGCCTAGTTGAGGACGTTGCTTCACTGGCCCATGTTGGTATCATCATTGCGTTCTTCCCGGATGAGGCAGATAGGTCGCCGGCCTCTTAATGATCGCCCACCGCGGCTATTGGCAGCTCACACTGGCTGCTGGCCACTCATTGTAGCCTATGGCAGCCCACTGCAGCAGGGGCCGCAGCCCAGCTCCAGGTGGAGCTGTTAGCTGTAGAGGGCAGTGTCACTGGCCCTCATATGTGGGATCTGAACCGGGGCCGCTAGCATCCCAAAACCAGCTCTTAACCAATGCGCTACTCGGCCAGCCCTTGTATTTTTATAATGGCCTTAGCTTTTACCTAGAATATAAGTTTCTAGAGGCCTTGGATTGTATTTTCATTCTTTTAGCACCTATGTATAAAAAGTGCTCTGCAATTAATTGTACATTTATTAGAAATAATTTTTTCTCTGATATTGGGACCTTAATATAGCAGCCATTCCCAGAATTAGAGATAGCTTCACTGGGAACCCAGCTTGTGGAACAAGAATTTTTTAAGCTTCCCTGGCTCTGCCTTTTTAGGTTTCATTTTCTTTTCCAAGGCAAAACCTAGGCTATGGATGAAACCTCTAGGGCTGAACTTGGTTACCTTTTAAGGCCTAGTTGAAGTCATTTTGAGTATTAAATGATCTCATTTTTCTTACAGAAAAGTTGTGATTTCTAGAAGGATTTCTAATCCTTCATGAATTAATACTTAGAGAAATAAAAATTACTAGAAAAACAGTCACATTTGGATGTCTTGGCAATGTCAAAATGTTATAAAACATTTGTGAACACCCCCAATTTCAGTAATACAGTTCATAGGCCAATAGCAGTGAGCAGACCACACTGGGTAGCCCTGTTCTAGAGGCCTTAAGCCTTCCTGTGGAACTATAGCAGGATTGGCAAACTGTTTGTAAGAGGGTGAAAGGTAAATTCTTTGGGTTTTGCTGTAGTGAACAAAAACCACAAACAATACATAAATAAGTGGCCTTGGCTATGTTTCAAAATCTTGTTGATGTGGCAGGAAGGATTTGGCTCACAGGCCCGTAGTTGTCCTATTCCTGAGTTAGAGGGATATTTCTTTCAATCTGCATTAGGGCACAGTGAGATAGGAACCTCTTGCCTAATTAATATGCAGGTGTTATGTTATTCATGTGAACATTTTGATGTGTAGGTGTTAAAATTAGGAGAGGATAGGTATGGATTTAAAGTGGTATTGGCATTTGTAATTCTGGAGTATCCAAGTGAATTTAAAATGGTTACTGTTTTAGTTGGAGGTGTAGATGATCACAAGATAGCAACACTGGATGGGAACTGAATGTTTGTGTCCCCCCAAATTCATATGTTGGAAGTCCTAACACCCAATGTGTTAGCAGATGGGGCCTTTGGGAAGTAACTAGGCCATGAGGGTGGAGCCTTCATCAGTGGGATTAGTGCCCTTATGAAAGGATTCCAGAGCACTGTCTCTTTTCACATGTGAGGATACAATAAGAAGTTAGCAGTCTGAGAGGAAGCAGTTTGCCACCCTAAATTATGCCTTTTGGGATATTAATTATTTTAAGCTGGTTATACTTAAGAAAAGAGAGACTCAGGAAAAACCTTTGTCCTTCCTTCCAACTGCCTAAAATAATTGATGACCTGATCCAGAAAGGGAGAGATCATCATAGGTAATTACAGTTTAATATGACTTAGGTGTGGTAGATGGGGGAACCTAGAAAGGCCCATTTTATTCAAATTCTCCCTGTGTTCCATTGTTTCAAGATGACCCAACAAACATTTGTTTACTAAACATCAACTCATGCATCTCCTTGTAAATTGTCTGACTTCGCTTTGATATCCTAGAGCATTACTTCTCCTTAGTCCAGAATGACATATATACCTCATTTTGCCTTACTGTCTTTGGAGCTTTCATGCTTATGTGAATTCCCCATGCACACGTATTAACACTTGATTTTCTCCTGTGAATCTGCCTTGTGTCATTTTGATTATTAGTCCAGCCAGAGCTTTCTAATGGTAGGAAGAGAAATTACTTCTCCTCTGCCACATCTGTAACCCAGAAGAGGGCTCTCCCCAACACTTGACCTTAATTTTGGACTTCAGCCACCAGAACTGTAAGACATAAATTTGTTGTCTGTGTCTCCCAGTCTGTACTATTTTGTTACAGTAGCCGGAACAGACTTAAGACATGAACCCTGATGTGAAACTTAAAATAGATGACCTCTTCCCTCCCCTCCTCTCCATTTGCCTCTCCTTTGTTCTGTCTTCCCCTCCCTGTCTGCCTGCCTCCTCTCCTGTTTTCTCTTTCTAATGGAAACAGGCCTGAGCAGTGAATTAGAGGTGAAGAAAATATGAACAAAGGCGCCATCTATGAAGTATTCATAATTCTCTTAGAAACGAGATTAGAGATGTCAAATTACCTGCATGCAGGATATTGGTTTTAACAGAGTTTTTATCAATGCTCTAAACCAGTACTGTTTTGCTGGATTAGCCAGGACAATGAGGAGAGCAGAGCTGCTGAGGGATGTGAGGGAAAGGGGTGTGTGCCAGTCCCTGTACCGTTAAGAGTCTTGAGCACTCACTGTCACTGTCCATAGTGGAGCCTTGTCTTAGGAAGGGGTTAGATTGTCAAGTCAGCAAGCATAGCCAAAAGGCAGATACAGAAGTCAAAACTCCCCTCGAAAACTTCTTAATTTACCTTTTAGTTGCTAAAACCTGGGCCTTTTGAAACCCAAACCTAAGATTTTATTCTTTTGTATTTTGGCTAAGGCCTCATTATTCTTGGACATTAGAGGCGTTGGTTGAGTCTGAACAGGTAAGGATAACTGAACAAATAAAAGAGTACTTATCCCTCTCATACTTTTGTCAAACGAGCCCACATAGTTGAATTCTCTTGTTAAATACAGTGTTATGCATGCACTGTATTTTGTCTTTTCCGTAGCAGACCTAAGCCTCATATGTTACTGTTTTGGTTGGGAATCTGGTTGCAAGTAACAGAAATGGATTCTGGCTAATTTGAGCAGGAAAAGAAGTTATTGCGAGAATTATGGGTAGCTCAGAGAATGGATGGAAAACTGGAAACTGGGTGAGAAAAGAGGTCCCAAAGGGCGAGAACCAGAGCCAGTCACACCACAGAGCCAGTTCATTGAGGACAGGGCCACAGGTGCTGAGTAAGGATGCCAGAACTTCCCAACAAACACCAGCAGACCCACATCCTACGCACTTCCAGCTGTCCCTTATTGCTCAGGAAAGTAATCTTTCTAGGATTAGCATCTGATTGGTCAAGCTTTGGTCACCTGACCCTATGTTAGGTGCAAGGGGCAGGACTGGGGTGGTGGCGGCTGGAAAACTGAGTATTGGGTATTTTAGCTTCTATACATAGACATACTTTTCCACCAAGACTCATACAGTGAGAAATCCCTAAACATGAGGAGCGGCAGATACTGGGCAGTAAAAAAAAAGCAAAGCAAAACAAAATAACATCCATTACAGCTACCTAACGCTGAAGGAAATGATCTGAGTGAGTCAGTGCTATCCGGCCACTCCTTCAGCCATTGCTAGCAGCATTTCTTATACTAAGTTACAGTGTTCCGGAGCCTGATAAAATATTTCATTTTCATCTGAAGAAGAAACATAATCTATAATGTTTCCCTTTTTATCTTGATTTGCAGGAAGCTTGGGGCTAATGTTCAATCACAGTAGCTCTAATAATCCCCTAGAACTGATTTTCAGAATGTTCTCCAAAGAGCCCTCGGGCCTCATGGAAGTGCCCTGGGTAATGGGCAGGCAAGGGCATCTCTGCCCCTTCCTACCTGCTTACTGTGAGGCAGCTCTCTTAACTGGTTCTACCAAAGACTACGATTGATTAAAGGCCTCCATTGCTAAACACACTTTTGCTTGGACTGATGAGCCCACTTGCCTCCTCCTCTCTGAGGGTTCCCAGTCTCTATTTCCATGCCAACAATTGCATTTTATACACATAATAGACAGCGTCTCAAGCACTTTTCTGGAAGCAGGTGGATATAAATCCTAAAAGAGTCCAGTCACTCTCTCTGGGACATGGAAAGGATTTCTGGTGTGGGCCCTGCTCAGATCCATGTAAACAAACAGCTGCTGTTAACTGAGTCACTCATGAGAGTTCCAGGTGACTCTCAGGGTCCCTTTAGGCCTCTCGGAGCCTTCAAAATATTTTCTATAGCTGCGCAGGGAGCTGTTTTCCTTACAGATTTGCTGGTGTTACATGTTTATTAAAGGCTCCCCAATCCAGTACAGTATTTCTGTCAAATGAATTTTGTTTTTGAACCTATCTCCTGACCTCAACAGCATTCTGAGGTTTCCACCATGTTTCTGAACCAGGATTTCCTCCTGGCCCTTATTAGGCTAACCAACTACACCTGTTCTCTTCTGTTTCCTATAGATTTAATTTGAATACTTCTTTTTAAGTTTTAGAAGAAGGAAGGAAGTGTTATATTGGATTGTCTACCCTTTTTGAAAGTTCATCTTCCTTTTCAGTCTGGCAAGGGGATGGGTAATATGAAATATCTATTACAACAATTTAACCACATTGAGGATATCATGTTCTTTGTAAGAACACAGTTCTAAAAGTCAAACAACTAACTAGGTGCACACTGAACATTCAAAAGAACAGTAAGTTCTGCAAGTTTTATTGTAGAGATTCCAAATGTGAGTGATTGCATTCTCTCCATTTCATCTGCTGACCGAGTGGTAAATTTTAGAGTTTGTAGCCCAGGAGCTTCAATGTGCTTTTATTTACAGTACTTCATGGTTCCTCACCATAAGTCTGAGACATCTAGCTACATGTCATTGGTACCACACTTCAGATGAAGAAACTGAAAGTCAGAGACAAACTCAGCAACTCAAACTGCATAGGTAGAAAAGTTCAGAGCCGAATGTGGCAGCCAGGTCTTCAACCTATTTCAAGAGGGAAACAATGTTAGTAGACTCAGGTTTAGCTGCCTAGTCCTGTTGAAGTGTACATGGGACTCTGGGAGGTATGGATGGTAGAATGTTGGGTAATGAGGAGCCCCAGGCCCTCCAGCTAGCAGCTTTTACAGGACGTGGCAGCTCATCTTTTGCTTGGCTCTTGCTTCCACTGGCTGGAGTGTTTTAGGTGCAAGGATAACGTTAACAAAGCTGAAGATCAAACTTGTAGCAGAGGCATCAAAAAGCACAGTGTTCTCACATAAGCCTTAATCGACTTGACACATTGGGCAGGAACCAGGTCTCTGAGTTTGGAGGAATCGGGATGTGACACGGATCCAGTAGACGGATTGGACCAGGATAGTCAATTAATGTCCAGGGAGAGTGCCCAGGCTTAAGCCCTAACCCCCTGGCGAGCTTCTTGGGTTCCCTGTTTTTTATTTCATTGACATCCATCTTTTGTTCCCTGTAGAGTTCCATTATACACGGGCTCCCCACAGCAAAAGCACGTGTCCTAGTAATCCACAAACTGATTTCTTATTTTAGACTTCAAGCCTTTGTGCATTTTCTCCCTATTCCTCCACTTATCCACAGCCCACCCATCTGTAAAATCATGTGAATATGGAACCCTTCTTCATACTCTTGGAAGAGACTGCCAAGGGTAAAATCTTTGTAATAGGTGATGCTAAATCCCACATAATACAATACAAGGTCCTAGAAAATCCAGGTCATGCTAAGAGAATATGAAACCTGTTCTGTCCTTCACCCTCCTTCAACCTTTAGAGGTTTGGAGTTGCGGAGGGGAGCAAGGGAGAATTCCTTTGGAGGTAGATATCAGTGTGCTCTGTCTGTATCTCCTTCAAGGGTATCCATTGAAGCTTGTGTCCCCTAGGTTTGGAGGAGGGACATAGGAATTACATGAGAAGCTGTAGCTAGATTGTCCTTTGACAACAGAGCAGAGAGAGGGAGAGAGGGTGACACTCTCATTCTCAATGGAGGGGAGAGGATAGGTGGCAAAGGTGTGGGCTTTCCATGGACCAGATATGCAGATGTGGCTGGAACCATACCTGAAAGGGAGTGCACCCAAGGTGGCAGCCTGGAATGGTGAAGTGACCCCGAGAAGGGGCACAGGGAGGATTTCCAGAAGCCCAGGGTCTGAAGAGGCTAAAGGAGGCTTTGGGTGCACCACGTTGCAACTGAATTGCCTGAAAGGGAAAATTCAGAGAGCGTCTGCTTGCTCAGCAAGTTCAGGGGCAGCCAGGTAGGGCTGCGCTCTTTTCCTCCAGCCCAGGGTTTTCTAAGCTATATGCTATGAAGTCAAATTAGTGGACTGTGATCAGCTTCAATAAATAATAAATTAGAATATGATAAAATATCATGTAATTTGGATAAGTATTGTTTCCTGAAACTTTTGCTTCAGGTTTATAAATAGGTGTTGGTGGGGGCCGGGCGAGTGGCTCAGTTGGTTAAGAGCTCCCTCAAGACTGTGAGCTGAGCTCTGAGCAACAGCAGTTCGATGCCCAGCCTGAGCTGAGCTGCCAACAGGTGGCTCAGCTAAAAAAAAAAATAATAATAATAATAAATAAATAGGTGTAGGTGTAAATTTTCTTTTATTGTGGATCGCAGTTTTAAAAAGTTTGTAAGTTCCTGTTCTGATTCACCCTCCTTGTGTTTGGTTCTAGAGGGATGAGGCAGCCATAGTCTGGGAGATTAGAAACAAGACCTATGGAGCCAGCTTCTGTGCAAGTTATTTTACCTCTCGTGGCTTAGTGTTTTGTGTGTGAAGCACTGGATAACAATAGTGCTTACCTCACAGGGTTGTTATGATGATTAAAAAAATTAAACAAATTGATCCATGCAAAATGCTTTTAATAGTACCTGAAAAACAGTATGTACTTGATAGATGCTAATGTTGGAATGGTAGTTATTTTTTCCACAGCCAAAGATAACATTGTAACTTGCCATCATCTTGAAAGCATACAGCAAATTCTTCCCTAGATTATATGCAAAGTCCAGTTTTACTCACCTGTCGATAATGATTTCTGTGAACAAGTGGCACTCCACAAATATTTATGGAGTAACTAATGTGTGTTAGCACTCTGCTATGTGCCACGGGCACAGAGTATCATAAGATAACGTCCCTGACTTTGGGGAACATACAGTCTCCCAGAGAGATTCCAATTTATTTGACTTTATCTCCATCACTGCCATGTGGTGCCTGGTATAATATATTTTAGGTCTCCAGGAAATATGTGTTGAACGCATTTCTAAGGAAGGAATCATGAACTCTTCTTACCTCAGCCAGATGCAGTAAATAAGTGAGCATCGTGCCTCTTTTTTTTCTGGTACTTTCAATATGTGGAGGAAAGAACAGCAGCACAGGAGACTTTTATGCACATGTCAAAGGTCTCCCAAAGTCTGCATTTGAAGAAAGATGAATTTGCTCTTGTGGACATCCTCTGGTGTCCATTTCATAGTGCTTATTGAGATAAATTTTCAGGAAAGAAATGAGAAAGGAAATAGATGGTGCCAAATGACAGAGGAGAACCTTACAGATTTCTTCTGTCTTTGCTGCTCTGAGCAGCTGGCAAGCCAATGGGGTGGGATTGGGGGTGGTGGTGAGGGGAAGAGCAGGGGATGTGGTGTAGCCTCCTGAATCATTCATGGGATCTGCCCCCTCCATCCCCACATTCCCCATCCTTCAGCTATGTAATCAGAGCTCTGATGTCACAACCCAAGGAAAGTCAGACAGGGTAAGTGTGGCCAGCCTTTCCCTCTGCCCTGCAAAGCATAACAAAGACTTCCAGGCAGGTTACACATGAAAATGGGACAACGTAAAACCCTCCACACCGATTGCCTTGGACGGAGTATAGAGCAGCACATAGGTAAGGCCCAATGTCAGAATGGTCTTTTCTAGAAGGGTCAGGAATTCCCTTTTAAAATGACTAATGGCAAACATTTACACTTCAGTTGTTCAGCAGTTTCCAAGTTTATAATACACAAGAGCACACAGCCTTATATATCAGCTCAAGTGATTTGGCCAATGTCACACAGAACTATAGATGGAGATAAAGGTACCCTGGATTTGAAGATCAGCTCTCTTTCAAAGAAATTCTTTCTCTTCCATATCAAGACATCTTCCTCAGCATTTTCCTTATATCTGTATGTTTTATTGATCTTAAAAAGGCTCTTCATCCCTTTTTCCCAGAGCTGTTATACCTACCACCTTTGGTATCTAAATTCTTGGGCCCCCTTGGTGGGGGAGGTACATGCAGTAGCTGATGCATTTTATAAGCCTCATTATTTTTCTGAATGTGTTGAAGTCACAGGCAGCTCCATGGGCATGCCACATGGGCAGTCATATGGGGCCTGACGCATTAGAAGAGCTCCATGGTTAGTTCAATGCTCTGCTGCTGCCACCTTCAAATTTTTAATAATGTTTATGTTGGGCCCCATGAATTATGTAGCCACCACTAATTGACCCAGTTAGTTTCTGAGAAACCACATCCAGATGGTTGGCCTGAGAATATTGTTTGATTTCTCCCAGTTCCCACAGTGTAAGTTGCATGCCTGCCTAAGCTGGACTGCAGGTGACCAAGGAAATAATAACATTGGCGTAGCACCTTCCAGCTCACAACCAGCTCTCACATGCATTATCTGCTTTCATCCTCACAAGCAAATGTCAGGAGGCCAACCTATCTGAAGCCATCAGAAATCCATCTACAGGGGACGAATCTGATTGGACAGGCAAACAGCTCTTTAAAAGTGAAAATCAACTTGCGAAAAACAGGACAGAGAAATTATCCAGATGTTATACAGCTGTGCTGCAAAGCAAGTTACAAAAGCAGTAAACGTCTCAACATGGAGGATGGCCAAAGGGATCACAGGGAATAAAAATTCCAACTCCAGGCAGAGAGAGAGAAAAAGAGAGAGGAAATGAGACAGCCACTGTTTTCGGACCATCCTGGAGCTTGAGTCACAAAGATCCTTTATGATCCCTCACAGACCAGGGTAAGTATCACAAAGTGTGGCTGATAGCTCCTTTATCAAGGATTCTATCTGCCTAACCACTTCTCGATTAGCAGTTTGATTTGGCTGTTATGTCCCTTTGTTCCAGGAACAGATCAATATGAGAACGCTACTCAAGCCACTTTTATAAGCTTTCAGTCCAGAAACCTAGAATCTGGAACCCAGGCCAAATGCGCTCTTTGGATAAGGCTGCAGCACTCAGACTGTAGGTTTTTACTTGCTTCTACCTAGCTGGTTTTCTGATGATCTGCCCCTGCCTGCCCACTGTGCTCTGGTTTCACTCTCATGTCTGAAGTCCCAGGCCACTGCTGCTGCTGGATTCGAATGGAGGAGCCCCACAAGCTGCAATCTTGTCTTCAAGCTCACAGCCTTTTGGGGGCGGAGGGAGGCAATGGAGGATGACGTCATGCATTTTTACTTTCACAGTTCAGGCAGGCCCACTTTCTGCACTCTGTTCTCGACCACTTTCAAATCTTGTAAGAGATTTTCTACATGGATTCCAAGTAAAGTGACCTAGGTAAGTATTGGATTGCTGTTCTCCTTACTTGGTCTCAGTACACTCCTAAGATTCCTTGGGCTTTGTAGCTAAACCCTAACATTTGAGTTTTTCAAGACTTGGGGAGAAAGGAGGGGTTTCTTGTAGAAACCTGGATTCTTGGACAATTAAGGTATAAATAAGGTTTTTATTAAACTATTCTGCTGGGGTGGAACTATGGTTGGTTTTTTAGAGAATGAAAAGCTGTGGGGAGAGAAGCAGATTTCATTAGAGGTCAGGGTGTGGCCAATGTGTTTTCTGAATGTATGGCCCTTTAACCAAAACCTTTATCATTTCAATGATGAATGAATTAATTTGATTTTCACCTGGTTTTGGAGCAAATCACTGTTCAGGTTTCTGAAAGAACAATCTCCTGTTTCTATACCTGCTGTGAAATCAAGTAAGAAAATCCAGTTAATGATCTGGTTACTTAAAACCATTCATTCCGGTGCATTCGCTTTGCCAAGAAGGCCTAGTGAGCAAGCACTGAGTGGGTGTGTTTTTGGTTCCAGATTAAGTGTACAGAGCAAGTTATCTACTTTTCTCTCCCTCGTGTATAATCTTACTTCACAAATCCTTTCAAAATAGTAGGTTCATGAGAGGAAGACTAGTTTTCACTGCTATTAAAATGATATGGGAGGGATAGGGGGAAGTTAGCACTTATAGAACCCCTTCTGTATCACATTTATTCCTCCTGGTAATCTTGGGGGGCCTGGAGATCAAGTTTCCCACACATAGCAGAGAATCAAAGAGGTACAGTAATTTGCCCAAGATTCCACCCAAGAAAGGGTCAGAACTGGAATTCTATTCCAGGAATCCTTAACACTCAAACTCATATTTTAGTTATGCCAAACCATCTTTATGAAAATGAATACAGGAATGGTGAATCTAAACAGGGCATCTGCCACCAAGATTTAAAAAACAACAAAAAAGAGCTTCATACTTAGGAATAGTTCACGAATGGATGGAATAAGATGTAATTATTGAAAGTGAAGTGAGGGCATAGTTTGTCAAGCTGGCACTGAGCCAATGTCTTTTGACATTTGTGGAACTTTCCCACTTCTTAGAGTCATTGATGCCCTGAGAAACAAGGGCACACGAAAGAAGAAATGATGTAGGAAAAGAAGGTAGGGTCCACCAAAGATACTACCTGCTTGCTGTGTTTGCCTGGCTCTCATTAACTTCAAGGGGCCCGGGTTAGCCTGAGGACTGATATCCTTTATCACATGTACTTGGAATTGACCTGTGATTTCAAGTTCATGTGAAAAGTGCTTGCCATTTTACAGATCGTAGGAAAGTTGAGATAGAGACTTGCTGCCCACTCACTGAGCTCTGCAGATTCTTTTATTCTCCTAAACACTTCCCTCAACTTTTCTCCCCAAAAACCATAGATGCATCAATTTGCTTTTTCTAACAGTCTCTGTGTTGTAATGGTTTTAATTGTTTTTTGTTTTTAACTAGAATTATCGCACTGTTTGCACTCTCTCATTTTGTGGTTATTTGTACACGTGTCTGGTTTTCTGCCTCAATATTGAGCTCTTTGGGGGCAGATAATGTTTATCTTTGCTTTCTACAGTTTAGCTTGCATAATTCACATAGATTTTTTAGTTTCAGGCGTACATTTGAAATGGTAGTGTACATAAACTTTTATATCTTGCTTATTTTATGTAGCTATTACAGCATATTTTGTATAGTCTTTATGAATTTACTTGTAAAGTCTTGCAGTTTTAAATTATAAACAAAAATGAACTTTTTTTGGTGAACACTTTGATTCTGTTTATAATATTGCCCAGCAAGGAATTGGTGAATTCAAATAGAACAAACATTGAAGACTCAATACATGTTGCTGAATTGATTTCCAAAAGAGTTTTATTGGCTCTGGTAGGCAGAATCCCATAATACCCTCTCAAGATTTCCCATTCTAATCCCCAGGACTGTGAATATGATGAGATATCATGCCTATGATTATGTTACATTATAGCCAAAGGTAGATGCTCCACCTGGGCCTAATCTAATCACAGGAGCCTTTTTAAAGCAGAATTTTCTGCAGCTGGTAGCAAGAGGGAACGTCAGGAAGAGTCAGGGCATGAGAAGGATTCAGCGTATGAATATCGGCTTTAAAGAGAAGAAGCAGGGACATTCAAGGGACCAGAGGGTGGATTCTAGAAGGTAAGAGTGACTCCTGGCCCACAGCCAGAAAAGAAAGCAGGGACCTCAATCTTATAGCCACAGAAAATGAAATTCTGCTAGCAACCTGGATATCTTGGAAAGCTATTATTCTTCAGAGTCTCCAGGTAAGAGCCAACCTGGCTGACACCTTGATTTTGACCTTATGAGACCCTAAGCAGAGAACCCAGTCAAGCCCATCTGGACTTCTGACCTATAAAACTAAGATAATTCATGGATGTTATTGTAAGCTGCTAAATTTGTGGTAGTTTGTTATGCAGTAATTGGAAATGAACACATTGATGTACTCTATACCAAGTAATACATGAAACTGTTCATGTCACTACAGGTAGCAGTTGACAGTACTCCAGAATTGTGGGCTGTAATTAAAACAGTCTGTGAAGACATTATTGATTACATTTGTTTTTCTTTGATTGCTGGTAGAAATGAGCAAAAAAATAATAATTTTGTTGGCTTCTGACAGCATTGGAGTGGGAGAAGTAATGAAAGAAAAAAGGAAACTCTGGATGAGAGATTTGATATTGGGAAAGAAAATAATCACAGAAAAAAAGATTTTATCTAAAAAGAGTGGTGTGTTGGGCCGGCTGAGTGGCGTGTTGGTTAAGAGTTGGCTTAGGACATCAGCTCTGAGCAGTAGGGCCCCAGTTTGGATCCTACATAGAGGGCCAGAGATGCTGCGCCCTCTACAGCTAAGATGGTGAACAACAGCTCCATCAGGAGCTGGGCTGCTGTGAGTTGCCTGCGATGGCATAGGCTGCAGTGGGGCTGTCTGGCAGCTGGTGTGTGCTTCTGTGAGCTGCCATGAGCAGCTGTCCAATGGCCAGCAAGCGACTGCCTCACCTGGGAAGAGAGCAATGATGATACCAACATGGGCCAGTGAAGCGATGTCCTCCACAACTAGACTGAAGAACAAAAGGACAGCAACTTGTCTGTTCCCCTTTCTCATTTCCCCAACGCTGTTCCTCTCTCCCAATTCCCCAATAAAATCTTTAAAGATATATAAATAAATAAATAAATAAATAAATAAATAAATAAATAAATTAAAAAAAAGAGTGGTGTGTTGAAACTGCCTTATCCCAGCTTATGAAAGCCAAAGTTAATTTTTCAGGAATCTTGTGAGTCAGTTGTTAGACAGCTATTATTAAAAATTAAGGTATAACACTTTCAATGAAAGAAGTTATATTAAAAAACACAGCCAGCAAATACCCAAAACTCATCACTTCCTAGTTATTTTACGTTTATTATCTATGATCCTGAGATTGTTTACATCTAATACATCTGCATGGTAGAAATAATGGTTCATTTTTTTACATTTCTTCCCAACTCCACATTAAGTGACATCACATTTGAAGCTTGAAATTGGCCATGATGGGAGTATATACACTATGGAAACTAGGAAATGCCTTTTCCTCAGGCAATGAGATACCACAGAAGTTTTTCTGAGACTTGGATCAAAGGTAGAGCCTTTCTCCTATTGGAAGCAGACCCAAGAGAATGTGAAGTCTGGCACATTGGCAGACATCCTGCCAAAGTGAGGAGTGACCTGCGGTGAGCATGGAGACAACTTAGCAAAAGACAGAGAGGAGAGAGACAGAGACACCAGTGTGTGATGCCAGTGTGAGCCCACCTCTAGTCCTAGACTTTTTGATTAAGTGAGCCAATAAATTTCTTTTGTATTTAAGCCAGTTTGGGTTAAATTTTCTATCATTTATAACTGAAAACAGCCTAAAGGATACAACAGAATTTGCATCATGTCTAGAATCACTCCTAGCCACGAACAAGCCTCGACTGATAATAATTTACAGGGATGGTAAAACTCCTGATCTCAACCTTGTTCTGTTCTTGTTAGTTATAACTCTGTGTTTGGCAAATGTGTGCTTGCTTCATTTAAGGGTTTAATAAGCCTCATATCATTTCCCTTGAAACTGGGATCAGTTCGTATCAATGAACACTTCGTTAGTGAGAGACATTCTCCTCAGGCTACCCTGCCCTACCTTTCTCTTCCTTCATAATAGAAATCTTTAATTGTGGGTGGCAAAGTCCCAGAAGACAAGTTATGGTTTTTCTAACCCCTTCACAGCCATCTCAATACCCTTTACCAGATACAGTTGACCCTTGAATAATTCGGGGGGGAGAGAGGGGTACTAACCCCCTCAAAGTCGAAAATCTGTATATAACTTTGGATTTCTCAGTTGGCCCTGCACATCTGAGGTTGGTTGAATCCATGAATGCGAAACCAGCAGATACAAAGAGCCAACTGTACTTACTGAAAAAAATCTGCATGTAAGTGGACCCAGGCAGTTCAAACCTATGTTGTTCAAGGATCAATTATACTTGCTTTCAAGCAGAGGCCTAGGCTAACACATGTGTCTGTGTCTTAATTTTTAACAAAAATGTTTAAAAAGTAAAAAAAAAAAAAAATTAAAAATTGATAAAAGCTTATGGAATAAGGATATAAAGAAAGAAAATATTTTTGTACAGTTATACAATGAATGTTTTAAGCTTAGTGTTGAAAATAGTTGAAAGGTTAAAAAAGTTTATAAAGTATAAGACTTATAGTAGACTAAGGTTAATTTATTATTGAAGAAAGAAAAATAGTTTTACAAATTGCTGTAGCCTGAATGTACACTGTTTATAAAGTCTACAGTAGTGGACAGTGATTCCTTTGGCTTTCACGTTCACTCCCCACTCACTCACTGAGTCACTCAGAGCAACTTCCAGTCCTGCGAGCTCCATTCATTGTAAGTGCCCTATATGGGTATTTACCTTTTTTAAATCTTTTATACTGTATCTTTACTGTAGCTTTTCTAGTTTAGATACACAAATACTATTGTGTTAAATTGCCTACAGTATTCAGTACAGTAACATCCTGTACAGGCTTGTAGCTTAGGAGCAATAGGCTGTACCACATAGCAAAGCTTTGTAGTAGGCTATACCATCTAAATTTGTGTAAGTGCACTCTATGATGTTTGCACAATGATGAAATCGCTAAATGATGCATTTTGCATACTGCATCCCTATTGTAAAGCAGCACTTGATTGTACGAAGTGCCTAAAAACTGCTCAGAAATGGTGTGTTCATAAGCAAGCCCCCATAGAATGATCTGGTCTTGATTTGGTTTTATTTCCAATTTTAAAGTTACTTTCTATGAACTGGAACCTTCCAAGCCCCTGCCCAGCCTCTTGGTATAGTTCCAGTCTACAAGGATGCTCTTAATATTTCCAAGTTATTTGCAGACAGGAACCCAAAAAGTGACCTTGTTTCTCAACCACATGTTTATCTATTTAGGTAATTGTTACAAGAGTATTCAAAAGATGTCTAAGAATAATGTAGCATCACTAAGAAGGAAGATGGAAAGATGTCAAACTGAACCAATACACAGCATGAACCTTCTTTTCAGGCTCAGAGTAATAACGATACAATTTTTCTTAGTATTCAAGGTCATCTTGACCTTATTTAATCTTTAATTGTGTACCATAAACACATATTTTTCTTGGAAAACAATTTCCAGGCTACACAAAGAAATGTCAAACTCAATATATCAGAGCTTTAGAATTATCAGGGGAGATGAAAAACACAGTGTAAACAAAAGTACTTATTTCTATAGGCTACACTCTGTAATTACACAGCAAGAGAGAAGAAATTCTTCCATTGGTACAATGGCTATCTTACATGTATTTTTATTTCTAAGAATTACACATGGAACTATCAGGGCTTCAAAAAGATTTTGAAGAGATGATGTTAAATGATCAAAAGTTTTGTAGGCATATTGTATGGGTGTATGATGCACATGATCTCTTAAGAATTTCTTTTTTTAAGATGAGGTTGGCAAACTATAGTTTGGTGGCCAACTCTGGCCCATCACCTACCTGTTTTTGTACTGCCGTGAGCTAAGAGTGGTGTTTATATTTTTCATGATTTAAGAAAAAAATCAAAAGAAGCACACTATTTTATGATATGTGAAAATTATTTTCTATCCAAATGTTAGTGTTAATAAAGTTTTATTGGAGCACAACCTACCCATTCATTATGGATTGGCTGCATTCATGCCACAATGGCAGCGTTGAGTAGTTGTGAAAAGCATAAAGTATTTATTATCTGGCCCTTTCCAGAGAGAGTTTGCCAACCTTTCCTTTAAGAGCTTTCCCCTATGAAACACTGAGGGCTTCCATAAACTGAAACAGAGATTTCTTGTGTTAATGGTACATCATGTATAAAAAAAAAAAAAAAGAAAATGTGCAAATTTGGTAAAGGTAATACAGTTGCCATATCATAAAATAACAGACATGTTTTTATTAAATTTAGGATGCTTCTTTTCTCACTTCATGACAGTGTAGCACAATTATTAAGGATATGTACTTTAGGATCATTCTATTTCCTTGAATCTTGATTGGCTTTCGGTTAACCTTGGGCTAATTACAAGCCTCGGGTTTCCTATGAAAACAGAGTAATAATGGTACCAACCTCATGAAATTATGGTGGTGTTAGGTGATTTTTTCTAAAAGAAATTATTTAGCTGGGTACCTGGTAGAAAGTAGGCATGCAGTAAATTTTTAAACAGTTTTTAAAAAATTTAAAAATTGATCATTATCATCTGAAAATGTCAACATCTGAAAATTTCTGGTGGTTTGCTCTTGGGACTGCCTGTAACTTCTGCTTTGACAAGGAAGTTTGCAAAATCCTACTTAGGTAATTTCACACAGCAAGAATCCCTCTCTCTGTATTATCTGCAGAAAAACTGCCCTAGTTGCACAAATCCAAGCATGTGCTTGGCAGGAAAGTGGAAAAAGGGAGGCTGAGGATATCTAGAAACAACACAGGGACAAAGAGTGTTGGAAGGCTGGTCAGCAGCTGGATTAAGCTTGTGAGCTGGAAATTGGGATTTTGCATGTTAGACTCCATTCCAACTTTTTCTATGGAGAGTCCACAGTTCTGTGACAGGCTGTTGATGAAAGCTCTCTGATTTAGTAGCTAAAGTCTTTTATTAGAGTAAATGTAGTTTTGGTCATTTTATGTTAGGTTAACACTCCAATTTTGTTTTTACTACTTGATGTCTTAGCTGATGTTTCCAACTAGAAACATTCTTAGAAAACCATGAGGATATAATGCTGCAATTCATGAAAGTTAGTGATTTCTTTCCGGCTGGCTTTGCTGCTATCTCCTGCCCAAGTTTGTTCTGCTCCTAGAGTCATAATCATTTTGGATTCATGCAGAGGAATCCAAGCCCAGTGAACACATGATGCCTCAGCTATAATTCTACCTCTCTTTTCTTTCCTCATCTTGAACTAGGTCATGACCACTGTCAGCAGAGGTGGTCTCTTTTGCTCACCAGGAGCACTCTTGGAGTCAATTGTTAAATGGCATGAGAACCTTCTTTAGTTGGTTCTTATAGAACGAATCTCTACCTAAAGAGAGTTAATGGGAGAAAAGTCATCTAAGACAAACAGCTCTTTCATTGCCTCATCCCCAAAAATCATTTACAGAAATATCAATTCCAGAAGGCAGTGCAGTAGATATCTCCACAATATAGCAAAGAAACAGAATTTTTACAGGTCCACTTGCTTTTTTTTTTTAAAGTTTTTATAAGAGTTTATTTGAGCCAAATTGATGACATACGCTGGGAAGCAAGGTCTCAAATTGTCCTCCACTTCCTTTTTAAAAAAATCACATCAAATAGTTTATACAAATCTCACTTGTTTTTACTTCCTGTGTTTTGTGTCTTGACTTATTGTTTGGAGGAAAATCCCTTTGGATTTTATCCTTATTCCTCAGTTATGGTTGAACAATTATGTTTAATCACATTTAGCCACTCAAAGGAAAAACAAAATACTTCAGCATTCTTACATATTTCAGTTGGAATCATGGTTAAGAAGACAAATACAAACACGCATACATCAGCCTGGTGTGTGAGGATAAAATCCAACATTAATGCTCACACTCATGCCTGGGAATGGATATTGGGGTAGTGTGGAGGTGACCTCTGTCACTGGTAGGAGTAGCTCTCATCGTCGTATTCCAGCTCATCTTCGTCATCATCATCCAGCAGCCCATACTTAAATTTCCGGTAGACAGTGCCATCTTGGCCCATATAGACGATGTCATCATCGTCATCCTCATCATAGTCGCGGTCCCTGTACTCAATCACCTGATCCTCTTCAAAGTTGGTGCTCTCATGATAGCTACTCTTATAGGAGGAGTAAGACTTGTTAGGGTCAGCCAGCTTTTCATAGCCGGCCTTCTCTGCTACCTGGGCTCGGCCCCGTGATTTCCTCCAGATGATCACAGCTGCTCCAAGCAGAAGCACCAGCACGATGGAGGAAGTGATGAACAAGGCTGTCTTGTAATGCTCAGGCGCAGAGCTGATCTCACTTGCTTGAAGAATGCACTCATCTTTTGGAAGATGACCCCAAAGGAAGAGGGCAGAGGGGAAGGAGGAAAGACAAGAGATGGAATGGGGGAAATCAGTTTCCAAGGTTAAGAATTGCATCTTTATCTTTTAAATCTAAAATAGTAGACTCGCTCTCTCTGATTTTCTCAAAAGGCATATCACTCTACAAAATTGCTATGTGTACCCCCATGGGAGTCCCAGTATGTGTCTGGTGATGCCATCAAACCCTTCTAGGATGAAATCCAAAGGGGTCCACCTCATTTCCATAACTCATGGATCAGTTGCCAAGTATCCATCCTTACCAATGAATTCTTCTATTTCTCTCCTGAGAGAAATATTCTGTCTCGGGCCATGCTTCACTTCTTGCTATATAACTGACTATTTCTAAGACTAAGTCCTCTCCCCAGCTACCTTTAAACCTGGTCCAACATGATTATGCCACCAAAGACAAGAATAGATTATTTATAAAACCATTGGCTTGCATCTTTGTGTGGGGCCTTAGATATTATTTAACTCAATCTGTTGCTTGACAGTTGAGGGAACTGAGGTCCACAGAGAGGAAATGAATTATCACATCGTCAGAGCTAAGAGCTTGTTTGTGGAGCAATCAGAATTCAAACCCAGGAATCCTAACTTCATTCTATAGTCTGGTGATATTAGGGTAAAATGCTCTGACAACTGTTTTTTGATATTTTGGCATTCTGTGGCCATAATCTGACAGGAAGAGTAGTGCAACCTTTCTATCAAAATTAAGATTTCTGAAGTTGCACTCTGCCCCCTGTCATTCATCAGCCTCTGTTTCGATGCCTTAATTGAGAATATGGAGTAATCAAAACTGTCAGAAAAGGAAAGATTAAAACATAACTTCAGTGATGAGCTATTTTTTTACTCCCTTATTCAAGTGGTATGATTTGGGTACGTTACCTAATTCTTTAACCCATCAAGTGGGAGAGTGAAAGATAGTATGAAAGAACTAGAGAAAAAAACTAGCAGGCTGTGTTGGATGTACAAGTTGAAATACATACTAAATTTTCCATAAATATTTTTTGAACCACTTGGGTCTGTCCCTAGATTATGAGAGAATCTAGGTACATTATAAATGCTAACTTAATAATATCATACTGCTGCCAATTATTTTAAGGGCAATTATTTTTGCTTATTGTATATTGGCTCATTATATCTGATTCATCACTACTATGTCTCTCTCTCTCTTTGCTAGTGATAAACAAGTTTTCTATTTTTTGTAACTTTCATTCTCATGGGATTTTTATCCATTAAGCAGAATTTCTTCTTCTAAAATAACAGCAGCATCATTATGGCTTTCATTGTTAGCAATATCAGCATAGAATTTTTCCCTGGAGAAAATATTAAAGCACCAGAGGGATGGGTAAGACATCTATGTGTGGTGCTTGGAGATAAATACTGCTTAAGGCAGGAGAATCTATAAAAGTCCTTTGGCGGTTGTTTTAATTGCCAGGGCGACATATGCAATCATGTCTCACTATTCTACAGTCTTAGGTCTGCAGAGTCATGGTCAGCCTCCGGGATCTGGCTTCTTTGAAGGGGCAAGTGTTTCAGTGAAGAATGAGTAGATAATCAAAAGTGGTTAATCTTTTGCAGAGTTGCCTGAGGGAGATCTTCAAGAGATACAGAAGGCACAGGAAAGCTGACTGACTAGTTTTTAGTTGGAACAGGCGAACAGAAACTCTGCACCCAACACGCATGCCCTTCTGGTTTCATTTAAACCCGTGTAATGAGGGTTATTATTCTTAGATGACACAGCATGGATATTAGGCAATCATACCCAGAAGGTTGATATGTATGAGGAGCTGGGGAAATCAGTTGCTTGTGGGGGTGGGAAAGCTGAAAGAAGAAAACAATCAGTTTTTGGAAAGGTATTTTGAATTTAGTTGAAAAGGTTAATAAAAACAAAAACAAAATATAAATGGCTAGTAGCAGTTATGGATCTGGGATTTACTTCACTTATAAACGAATATGCTCCAATGAATATGATGTCTGCTTTTGTCAGGCCATGATACAGCTGAAACCCAAGGAAATTATCTGCTTTTGTACTAGAGAATATATTTTAAGAATTTATTTTTTATTTTAAAGAAGAAATCACTTCATTTGAAATCTTTCTAAGTTTGTAGCCAATGAAGACCAAGTACCCATATGGATGGTGTTGGGGGTGGGAGACAGTTGGGGGATTTGGAATTGGTACAAAAAAGGTTTGTTTCTTCTTAGACTTCAATGAAGTTCATTTCTAAAATGCTTTAAGTCTCTAATGGGAAGCTTAGACTTGGGCTGATTCTTAGACTTAGAATGATTCTTCAATATAATATTGTCTACCCTTTTGTAGCATGACAATTTGAAATAGATTTCAAATAAAATCTGAATAGAAAACACACAAACAAAAAGATAATATTGGTACTGCCTTGATAGTTGATTCTTTTCCATTTTTCTCGGAGGAAAGAATAAAAAAGAAGTAAAGTAAATTTATAAAGATGAAATTCTAGACTTACTTGAGCTCTGACATTGTAGACAGCATGATAGCAAAAAAAAAAAAAATGTGGGCTTTGCAGTCCAAAGGACCCACATTCTAATTCTAAATGAGCCTCTTAATATTGGTGTGGACTTGGGTCTGCTAATCAAACGCTTTGAGCCTCAGTCTCCTCATCTGTAAAATGGGATTAATAATATCTACTTATATGAGATGATGGACAGAAAGTTTCAAGTACAGTAAGGCACACAGCAGGCACTCAATAAAAAGTAGCCATATTGAGTCTCTGGAACTGTCTATCCTCCTCTCCTGCCTGCTCCCCTCAGCTTCCTGAGGACACACCTTCCTTAGCAGACTGCTCTCCTCTCCTCACCTTTGATATCCCTGCAGTCACAGCACTCCTGGGCATTGGTGGAATCTGAGGTGTTGCAACAGTGCAGGCAGCGGCTGTCATCCATGTGCAGCAGCAGGTTGGCAGGGCACGTGGTGCAGTTCTTGGCGCCAGGTCCTTTGCATTCTACACAGCTCTCGTGGCATTTTTCACAGTTAAATTTCTCCCCCTGTTAAGAACAATCAGGACATTCCTTTTGAGTGGGGAGGAATTAACAAAGCACTGGAGTTCCCAGATGGGAGTTCCATCTTGTTTCCGTAAAAGAGGGAGACATGTGGGGGAACTATAGAAAGGTGGTTTGGTCTAGGTCCATTTTTATGTGTTTTTTTTTTTTTTTGAGGGCAGTGTCACTGGCCCTCATATGTGGGACCCAAACTGGGGTCGCTGGCCTCCCAAGCCAATGCTTAACCACTGCACCACTCGGCCGGCCCCTGGTCTAGGTCCATTTTAACTGTTCAGGGTGAAAGACCAACTCTCTGCACTTGGAGGGAACCATTGCTGGGACTTTTCCCTCTGACACCTGCTGGTAACAACAGTGGGAGAACAGGCTTCTAGAATGGCTCAGGTTACAAACTGACAGGTCACGTGCTGACCACCTTGTCCAGGTTGTCAAGGATAAGCTTTGTCTCACCTATAATACATTGACCTTCACAGTTCAAAAAATTTTCAATTCATTGCCCACATTTCAAAGTTGGGATATTCCACATGTAAATTCAGCATTCCCACATGGCAATGTTACTCTCCTATTTGATAGCTTTCTGTTTGATCTAATCCCCAGCACTTGCTCTGTCACCAATGCACAGGTAAACATCAAATTCCACTTTTCATCAAGTTTGCATTGGGATTTTCTTTGACAGAGCACTCTTCACTGATTTACATTACCTGCTTGGACTTTGTCCCAGAATTATATAAATTGTGATTGTTTAACTAAAGCAGTTAAATCTCAGTGGGGAGGGAGTTGAGTGAGAGATGAGGAGAAAATGGCTTCCCTCCTGACATGTTGCTCTTTCACTGGTGCTGGAAATGTAGATGAGGGAAGATAGCTTCCTATCTCACTTCTGTGCTGTGTAAGGATTATGTAATAGAAAAAGAAGGAATACACATTGTCTTTGTTGAGCACGTTTGCATGTTTTAGATGTCAATAAAGTATTTTCTCAGTTATTATCTCATCAAATCCTGGATTAGGAGTCAGATCCCCTGGATTCAATCCCAGCTTGTTACTTAGGATTCATATGGTCTTTACCAACTATTTAATCTCTCTGAGCCTGGCTTTCACCAAAGTGTAATGAGGGTTATTGTCAGAATTTAAAGAGGACTCATAGATGAATATGCTGGTCATGTTAATTTCACCATGGAGAGATTTACTTAATTTTTAAAGTTTGAAAATACAATCAAGAAGTTAGTGGACTCAGAAAATCCATGGTTTCTAGGCAAACAAATGAAAATATATCTCTCTTAATACACTGTGAAGGGGTGAAGGAAATGAAAGACCAACATCAGCTATGTAGCTCTTATATTATTTAGATGTTTCAGGTTAGATAGCAATGAGGTAAGAAGGTATTTCTAATTCTGACATAATATTCCTATGTATACTTGAAACTTCTAAGGTCATGAGCAATGAATGCAGACTTAATTCTGAGACCTTAATTACTAAACTTCCCCATTATTTATCTCAGATCTTCTTAGTTCCTTTGATTGAAATTAAAACTATGGGTGGGTAGCACTATTAATCTATGATGCAATGGTAGAAGATTTAAAATATTAAACCCTTACTATAGTGAGTATAGGAATTTTAGGACTTTTTTTTTTACTTTGCCCAGAATGACATGCAGAAACTAGTTCATTTCCCTCTGTGGAAATGGCAGAAGGCACACCATGCCCAGCTTACAGTACCTCTCCCACTCTGTATTCCCCCACAAGACAGTCTGAGTTACAGATTCCTCCTGATAGGTGGTAACTCCACACACAGGATAAGCATTTCAATTCTCCTTTTCCTGAAAGAAAAAAAAAAAAAGTCTCAAAATTGTGAGACTGACCTTAGATTTCAACCTCTGTCTTGGTTCCAGAACACTTAGGAGCGAGGAATATGTCAAGTAAATTGAAATAGAAGGGTGAATTGATAGAGGATATGATTAAAACAAACAAATAAACAAACAAATAACATCTGCTATACACCAAGTAAAGACCTAGAAATTATCCAATTAGTTCAATCAATGTAAACTTTCAGTTTGGAAATGGAAGACTTGGAGATAATAGATCTTTTATTAAAGCAAGAGTGTTTTCAGAATGAGAAATTATGTAGAAAGTTTATGAAACCTTCGTCATTCTGCTTAATGTTTAACTAGTATAGAGGACAAGGATGATACCAACTGATTTGGTTGCGGGGGGGCGGGTCCGAAAACTTGATGAGTAAATTATGATGAGGCAGTTTGTAGTTGAGAAACAACCCCAGGCTTGGAACTTAAAATGCTATGGCTAAAAGGATTTAACAGATCATTGTGTCCAGGGGTTCTTCATTTGGGGGATGGTGGTGATAATTTCCTTTAAGGTTCTTTTGAAAATTATAAACTCTCTTCTCAGAAATTTGACATCTTATTTATTTGAGATACTCAGTGACATTTAATTCTTAGGTCACGGAAACAAAAAAACAAAGTACTCTGGAATTAAGTACTCTGCACACATAGCAAGTACTGTCTTAGAAGTAACCTGTTGCTGCTTAAAATGAAACGTACACCAACACGCTAACCCAAACAAGGACAGACAATTGTTTAGCTTTTATTTCACAAGCATACACTTAACTGCAACCCAGCTAGATTTGGAGCGGGGGCGAGGAAAATACGCAACCCAATGAACTGCCGCGAGAGCACAAAGATTATGGGGTTCTGAGCAGATGGGGGTAGGGGTGCTCGCCTGACTACAGAAGGAATGGTCTGCTGGTGAAGATAAAACCAGTCAAATGCCTCAGAGTTGTCCACAGTCGGCAATGGTGATCTTCTCGCTCGTCTTGCCAGTCCTGGACCCACAGCGCTCATGGCCTCCACAGGATTCTTGCTGTCTTTCACCTTGCTGAAGACCACGTGCTTGCCATCCTACCCCTCAGCCTTGGCCGTGCAGATGAGAAACTGAGAACCGTTTGTGTTGGGTCCAACATTTGCCATGGACAGGATGCCAGGATTCACGTGCTTCGGGATGAAGTTCTCACTATCAAACTTCTGCCCATAGATGGACGCGCTGCCCGTGGCATGTGAAGCCACCACCCTGGCCCATAAATCCCGGAATAATTCTGTGAAAGCTGGAGCCTTTATAACTAAATCCTTTGTCCCCAGGGCTCAGAGCCCGAAAGTTTTCTGATGTCTTTGGAACTTTGTCTGCAAACAGCTCAAAACAGACGCGGCCCAAGGGCTCGGCGATGTGGAAGAACACAGTGGGGTTGACCTCGGCTGGGCGCGGATGGCTCCTGGGCCGCGTCGGGTGGAAGGCCTGTTTATTATTTTTTAAATAAATGAAAACTAAGGCCCAGACATGTGAAGTTACTCATTCAAGTTTACATAGGTGAAGGTTGAGTCATGGTTCAAATTCATGGACTCACAATCCAGTGCTCTTTCTATCATACTATCTGCCTTTAACCCATGAACCGCCAGGTAGAGGAGGTCTGAATCTACAGGCTCTGCGGTCCTGTGGAGGCAATCCCTTTCTCTCCTAATTCACAGACCCCAGGAATGACTGACCCAAGCATTTCCTTCTATGCAGACATCTAAGGATAACTTTTGGAGAGAGCTGGGAGACTGGAGACCTGAGTCCCTTCACTTTGGAAGGCCCTGGTATTTTTTTTTATTTTTTATTTTTTGTGTGTGTTTTTTTTTGAGGGCAGTGTCACTGGCCCTCATATGTGGGACCTGAAGGCCCTGGTATTTTTGCGGAGGATTTCAAAACAGAAGCAGGGATACAGAAAGGACATGGAATGTGCTTGGTATTATGAGTTGGAACTTGTATAGGTCTTCCCATCAGAACAATATTGTAAACCAAAGAATGGTTAGTTGAACTTGAACTAGAACCGTGAGTCCTGTCCTTCACAATCAGTATGGAGTTAAAATCTCTTTTCAAGTCTGGTCTGTGAGCTCAATCATTTATAATGTGTCTATGGAAAAATGAATTCTGAGCTATGAACAACATCTTAGAGAATAAATCTTTATTACTCAACTGCTTCTTAGATTGGGGGCTGTCTATAGCGATAGAAATTCAAAGCCATTCTATTTTTATTTTACCTCTGGCTTCCTACAGAATTTCCCACATGTCTGGAACATAATTGTGGTCTCTGATGAAAGAATCAATCTTCCCCTAGTTCCCTCCTCCCTGCCCTACATTTTTCTAAAATATAGCTTAGAGGTCTTACTCCAATTTTAAAATACAAAAGTGTGGGGTTTGTTTTGGTTTTGGTTTTTCTTTATAAAGAGAAATTAAGGTTACGGAAAATTAAAAAGAGGGGGGAAAGGCAGTAAAAAAGTTATGTTACAGAATGTGTACCTCAAGGTGTGTTACATTTTTCAGACCAGCAGCAATTTGGCTGAAGCTTAGATCCTGGGCCATCCCTAAAGGCACTACCTGTCACCTTGGGTAACAAATCAGTAACTCCATTGGCATCTCCTTACATTGATTTATTACAAAACCTCCACACTTAGGGCACCCAGAGTCTTTTGCCAAAGACAGTTTGTTAGTGTCCAGAATGTTTTCTATTGTTTTGAAGTTAAGCACCCTACATATATCATTGCTTCTAAGGATCTGCAGGAGCCTTGGGATCTATGAAGATAGCTTTGGTATTTCCTTAGAATTCAGAGTGGCTCACCATCTGCTCTCCCATGGACTGACCTCTATAGGATGAATTCACCAATGCAGAGCAATCCCTGGGGGCTGTACATGGCATCATTCACACAGAAAGAGAAGCAGCTCAGGAGAGGTGGCAGAGTTTGGCTACCCAGCCTGGATTTGTATTTCAAAGAATTTTGTGAGGAGAATAAGTAAAAAGTTAAATGTATGAAGTCTAGGAATGAGCTAAATATGGAGGAATCAGTTGCATACAAAGATCCATGCATAGTAGGCCTCAGTGCCTGTCCCCTGACCCTCCCTCCCCTGTACCTCAGTGCTTTTAACATTTTTTAACACCCTAACAATATTACTGGGCAGTCAAATGTGAACGAAATACAATTTAGTTGGCAAATTACTTATGCAGATTGCTAAATTTTCCTTGTATCTTTCATGCATCCTCGATTCTTAACATGATGGCTAATGTTTTAAGAAGGAAGGAATTCATACTTTTTTATTGTTTTTATCTGGTATGTAGCCCAAGAGAAAACCTTTCCTCAAATATTGTAATCTATAAATTGCAAAACCAGAAGATTCACTAACTAGCAAAGGACATGTGTGTATGGTGAAGAAAGGACAGCAGGAGAAACGAGGTCAAAAATAGGAAGCTTCAACTAGGCATGTTCCAGGTTCAGATCAAATACAGAAGGGGGAGGCACAAACACTCAGGATGGCCTCAAGAGTTACCCAAATGTGCCCCTTCATCCCTTAAATGTAACCTCAGGGAGATTATGTTGATGAAAATTTTTTTGAGTTATTTATTTATTTATTTATTTATTTATTTATTTATTTAGAGGGCAGTGTCACTGGCCGTCATATGTGGGACCAACAGGGGCTGCTGGCATCCCAAGCCAGCGCTTAACCACCATGCTACTTGGCCGGCCTTTGAGTTATTTATTTTTAAGATTAATTTTCAATTACAGTTCACATTCAATATTATTTTATATTAGTTTCAGGGGGTTGGGATTATGTTTCTCAGACTTAGCAAATTGAAATATAGCAGTTTATCTGACAATCCTAGTTAGAATAAAAGCCCCACAAATCTAGTAATGGTTGCATCAGAGATACCTTCAACTTTTCAAAAAACCTAATAGATAGTTAATATTTACCATAATATGGCCAATGACAATGCCAACTTTCTACCACTCTCCCACCTCACCCCTAATTCCATGTATTCTCTCATTTGTTATCTTATTTTGATAAGTTTTGAGCAGCAATTATTTGTATCTCCAGAATGAAAAAAGAGAGAGAGAGAGAGAAAACAAATTAATTACTTAATGCAGTTTGTTTGGAAGGGTTTCTTTCAAAGGATGGAGTCAATTGTAAATGGGTGAAAAGTGGGAACCACTGTGTAGTAGTTTTCTGAGAGGTGCCTCAAGGGAATGGTGGGGAGGGGCAAAGGGAGGAGGCATCAGATGGGTCTCTAAGATCCCTCCGCTTCAATCTGAGCAGCTCTGCCCTGATCAATTTATATAACAGGATTCAGGCTAAGATTTCATCTGAAGAAGATGCCTACTGCTAAAAGCCATCTGAAACAATTGTTCTAAGTTAGACGTGCGGTCCCACACAGTAGCCACTAGCCACATGTGCTACTGAATACTTGAAATGTGGCTAGTCCAGCTTGAGTTGTGTTGTAAATGTAAAATAAACACCAGATTTCAAAGATTTAGTACCCCCCAAAAAAAAGAATGTAAAAAAAAAATCTCAATAATTGTTACGTTGATTACATGTTCAAATGATATTATTTTGGATATATTAGTTAAATAAAATATTAAAATTAATTTTTTCTGTTTATTTTTAAAAATATGATTGCTGAAAATTTAAAATTATGTGTATAGCTTGCATGACATTTATATTGGATACTGCTAAAACACCATTCTGTGAGATACATAAAAGAAATTCTAGGACTGGTATGAATAGCACATGACCATTCTCAGATTAGTTTCCACTGTCCCCTAGTTGTAAGCACTTTCCAGCTAAGAGTAATTTAATGTTTATATTACTGAGAATCACTCTAAAACAATAAAAACTTGTCATTGAGCCCTCTCTCCAAGTTCTCTCTCTCTCTCTCTCTCTCTCTCTCTCTCTCTCTCTCTCTCTCTCTCTCTCTCTCTCTCGTTGCAACCAGTCCAGGAATGTGGCGGCTGTGACTCTAGCCCTGTGTTTCAGAGAAACGCTGGGATCCACCCCCATCTCCCCACCACTCCCCCCTCCCCCGCCCCGTGCCCATCCGCCCAAGGAAGGAAGAGAAGATGGAGACCAACCGTGTCCCACAGCGTGTATCTCAGCCCTGCACCGTTGCTCAGCAGGGAGCATCATGAACCGACTGCAGGTGCCTTAGGGCCAGCAGCAGCTTCCACTCTTCCAGTTTTATTTTCTCTTGTAGATTTTTCTGCTCCTCTGATTGTAGCTTCTCGAGCTTTCTTTCTTTTTTTTCTTTCTGATTCCAAGTAAGTGCTAGTTCCCTCTGTTTTTATTCCCTTTTGTGAAGCTTCCCTCTTTTTCTATCTCTATCCAGATCTAGTTTTTTTCTGTTTCCTTTGTTCTTTGCTTCTCCTTTGCCTCCTTCTCTCAGTGCTTTTGTTTTTCTGCTGTTCCAACTCCTGAAGTTTCTGCCCCTCGAGGTGCCATTTCTTGAGGCTTCACTTAGGAGTTTGGTCCACTCAAAGGTTCCAAGACCAAGTGCACCCGGAGACTGAAGATGTGGGAGTTCCTGCCTGTCATATCCCAGTTAGGGGGGCTGCATCTCCGGTAAGGGTGCATGTCCCCGTTTCCCCAAACACCTTGACCAGAACCTCCGTGCTTGGGCTTCTCTGAGCCCGACTTCTTTGGGGAGAACCATTTTTCAGGGCAGCCCCTCCAGGTGAATCCTATCGGCCTCTCTCCTGGCAGCACTTCATTCATATCCTTTTCATTGTGGAAAAAGGAGCCCCACTCATAGACGGCAGGGAAATCGATTCTGAACTTGGGGACATGCACCTTGAGGATGGTCTTGCCGTTGAAGCAGGCCAGGAAAGATCTGAGCAGACTCTTGTTCTCCACCTCGCCCTTAAAACAGATGAAGGCTTCAGTGCTCTTGGAAATCTGGAGTGTGGAGAACTGATGGTTGTGCTCCATGCCCTTTAGTGTTTCCATCATGTCCCATTCCAATTGGATGGATTTCTCTGGCTGCTTCAACTGCAGGAGGGCCACACTGTCGGTCATCTTTGTGATGGGCTTCAGATGAAGGCCATAGAGATGGCAGAGCTCCTTTGCCAGAGACGGGTCATGGACTGTGGTAGCCGCTGCCATAGCTGGGGCTTTGGGCCTGCGTCCTGGCCCGCTGCCGCCCTGGCTGGCGCTGGCTGTTATACCCCCATGACCTCAGCAGGTGTGACCTCCCTGACTGGGGCTGCCACCATCTGCCGGGGTGCCCTGGTGTGACCAGCCGCCTCTGCCCACTCCTGTGACAGTGCTAAGAGCTACAGCCACGAAGGTAAGACAATTTGTGCTTTTGAGGACCTCAGTCTACCTCAGTGAGGGACAAAGGATAAGTAAACAATTATAAAATAGTCCCTCTGGGCTGCAGGGACCTTGGCTATCTTGTTCACAGTTGTGTCAACACTGTCTGGCCCACAGTGCTGGATAAATATTGGGTTGTCGGAAAAGTCACGATGCATTTTTGCAACAAATAAACATAGAAAAATATGTCATGAATTTTCCAACAACCCAATATTTTTTGAATAAATAAATAGATGAATGAATGCAGAGTACTAAAGGAACACAGCATGGTGGGGAAAAGGGGACCCTGCTGCACTGTTGGTGGGATTGCAGATTGGTGCAGCCACTATGGAAGTCAGTATGGAGGTATCTCAAAGAACTGGAAATAGAGCTACCGTTTGACCCAGCAATTCCACTCCTAGGTATTTATCCTGAAAAACCCAAGACACTTATTCAAAAAAATTTATGCACCCCTATGTTCATAGCAGTGCTATTTACAATAGCTAAGACTTGGAAACAACCAAAATGCCCATCGGTAGATGACTGGATTAAGAAATTGTGGTATATTTATACAATGGAGTATTATGCAGCTATAAAGAAGAATGAAATCGTACCATTTGCAATTATATGGATGGACCTAGGGACTATTATGTTAAGTGAAATAAGTCAGTCAGAGAAGGACAAATACCATATGATCTCACTCATATGTGGAATCTGAAAAACTGTATGAATGAGTAAAGTAAACAGAAACTGTCTCATAGATATAGAGGAAAAATCAGGGTTGCTAATTGGGAGGGGAATGGGGATGAGGGAGAAGGGGAAGGGATTAGACAGCAAAAATAGGCAACTACAATATTGCCTCTGGGATATGAAAAACAGTTTGGGGAATATAATTAATAATGTTGTAAATATTCTGTGGAATGTCAGATGATCATAGGTCTTATTAGGGAGACCATTTCATGGATGGAGTAGAGGTTTGATCACTGCACTGTATAACTAAAGCAGAGGTGGTATACCTACTGTAATTGAATATATATAGATAGTTACGGGATGTGGATTATACTGTGGAAGAGAGTCAGAGGAAGAGTAATAGATATATATGATATGGGGGGGAGTGGGGTGGTGAATTGGGGGTGGGGGGTTGTCACTTTGAGGGGTAAAATGTATAACTATTGCACTGTGTTGTACACCTGAAACTAATTAAAACTAAATTTAAAAAAAAAGGAAAAGGAAAAAAAATAAAAAATAAAGGAACACAGCATGGAGGGGTAAGGGAAGGCTTTGTAGAGGAAATGCTGATTATTAAATTTATATAGAAAAAGGGCTAGGAGGAGCCAACATAATTTTGAAAAGACTAACAGGAATGTATTCTACCAGCTATCAATATCAACCTGCTAAGTTTTAACAAACCATCGTATTTCTTTCCTAAATGCAGAGAAGAATTCACCATGATCATATTTCTGTGTCAAGCTATAGAAGAAAATGAGCAGATTTGGATTTTAGAAAGATCACTCTGGCAAAATTATTCAGGATGGCTTGGGGTGGGAGTAAGACCAGAGTTGGGGTGACATGTTAGCTACTTCAGAAAATCAGCTAAGAGATGTTGAGAATGAGGATAATGGGAATGGAGAAAGAGATCTGAGTAGAGAAATGTTTAGGAGAGAGACTGCTTAGGAGACAGAATCAACAGACCTTGAGGTTTACCTTTGCTAGAGGGTAGGTGAGTTGTACAGGAGGCAAGGGTGACTTCAAGGTATCAAACCTGGGCAATTGGTTGGACAGGGATCTATTAACAGAAGGAGTAGCTATCAGAGGAAACCCAGAGTGTGTTTACTCTGGTACAGATAAGTAGGTATCTGGAAACTAAGAATGGAACTTGGGAGAATTTAAGGCAGACGTCTTAAGTAGTTGTTAAAATAATGAAAGCGTTCACTAGGGAGATTCCAAGCTCAACAGATAGAGAAGGAAGACAGACTAGGTGGAAACCACTTCCTGGATGGGCAGTGCTTGTATCTGGCCCTTGAAGGAGGGAAGGATCTGAAGAGGCAGCAGTGTGGTGCAGCAGCAGCCCAGGTCAGGGGAAGATGTGGAGGCTGAGAGGAAACAAAGTGTGCTGATGCCGGAGAGGACTGGTTATGAGGGTGACAGGCCAGGAACCTCCCAAGGTGGTGAAAAAGAGAGAGGGGCCAAGCAAGATGGAACACTTTTCATTTTTCTGTTCACACATGCAAAATGATAGATAGACCCTCACCTTTACATTCTTTGCACGTTGGGTAGCATCTCTCACAGATCTGTGTGCTTTGGTCTGCATAGTAATGCTCTGGGCAGGTGCGATGACACTCTCCCTTGGAGTGGAGCAGAAAGAAAAATGGATCGCAAGACAGACAATCGGTGGGCTGTGGGCCCCGGCATGCCTTGCAGCTCTTGTCGCACCTCTCACACTGTCCCGTGGCGTTTTCTGCATAATACCTGAAACCGAGGAGGGAAGCAAAACCTGAATTCTAGCTTTACTCCTAAGTGTGGTGGAAGAATCATGGTTACTCAGATAGTATTCATTTACAAGGTGGGTTACTTTAGACTCTTGTTAGATTTATTATTAATTATGTTAAATCTAATGATTCTCAGTTTTCTTACCCTTAAAGTGGGCATTACAATCCTTTCCCTGCTATTTATGAGGATTAAATGATTTAACACATATCAGAGGACTAGTACTTATCACACGTAGTACTGCCACATGGACTGGTCACTACCTTTGCATTCTGTGTACCCACGCGCTTCTCCACTTGAATATTCAAGCTTCAAGTTGTATTGAATGGGATCAGGTAATGGAAGACATGTTAAATGTACCTCGGAGTTCTTCTAATTTCTTAATTTAAAAAATACCTTGAGGGCCGGCCGAGTGGGGCGGTGGTTAAGCGCTGGCTTGGGACACCAGCGGCCCCGGTTTGGGTCCCACATATGAGGGCCAGTGACACTGCCCTCAAAAACAAACCAATAAAAAATTTAAAAAACACCTTGAAATAGAAGGTGACATGAATATTTTCATAATAAAAAATGTAACCTCTATTGAAAAGATTTTGGGGGGCTAAATATAACTATTGATTTTCTACTATATACCTGATAGTATACTAGGGACTTCATCAACTTAATGTTTCACGTTATGGAACTAGAGTGAGACACTAGAGTGTGGCAGTTAGGAACTTGCCCTTTGGAACAAGACTACATGGGGTCAAAGCCCAGCCATCCCACTTATGGGCTGTGCAACCTTGGGCAAGTCACACAACATCTCTGTGTCTCAGGTCTGTAATAAGGTGGTTACTGTAGAATTAAACAAGTTTTTACTGAGAAACTTATTAAAATAGTGCCTCACATATTATTAATTAATGTATGTTGATGATGATTATTAATTTTATGATTAATCCTCATAGGAAACCTTATGATTTACATATTATGATTTCTCTTTTACCCATGTAAAAACTGAGGCTCAGGGAATTTAGACAACTTGCAAACAGCTAGTAAAATGGGGCAATGGGATTTGAATTTATCTGCTAAGTATCACTGTAACAGCAGGGCATTATTTGAAGGTAAATTAAAAATTTTAAGTAAGATAGAAGAGAGAAAAGGAGTCATTGTCAGAGATGGGCTTCTAGAGGTCATATGACCCATGTTGGCATTTCTGGACATCTCACACTGAAGCTATCCTAGAAACCAAAGGCTCACCCTTCGTTCCTCTGCCACAAAATTATTAGCTTCATAGTTTTTTTTCTTTTTAAGTTTATTTCAGTTCTACTAACTTATTGAAAACTAACCCCATGGCAAGAAAAATCTGAGCCTGCCTCTACCTAGCCATTTGTCATCGATCCGAATGAGTACACTTGTACCTCAGTGGCCCAGTTTATGGCAAATCAAGACTGGTTTCACCTTCTGCAGTTAGGTGGAGAACAATAAATGCTACGAGTCAATCAGTGAGATTCTGAGGTATTTGAGAGACAAGGTGATGAAAGGAGAATTAAAAAAAAGCACCAACCATGAACTGAATAGTTGATAATATCACATAAGATTCAAAAGCGAAAGCAACAAGGAAAAGTGAACATCCACACAAAACAGAGGGAATTACACAGGATTGAAGTCAGAAGATCTGACTTTTAGTTTTGACTCCACCATCTATTAGTAGCTGTGTGACTTTGGGCAAGTCATTTAACCACTCTGAGCCTGGCTTTCCTCATCTGTGAAACGGGGAGTATATCAACATCACAGGATTGTTGTGGAATCAAATCATAATGTAAAGATGTATAGTGAGTGAAAATCGTATGTAAACTCTAAAGCAGCATGCACATATTCTTTACTAATGTTATGAAGATGAAAGGAATCAGTAGGAATTGTGGGAAAGAAAGCTCATCAATGCCAAGGAAGTTTTAAACATTATCAAAGGGTCGTGCTAAAAGAAAGGCAATGGGGAATTTAGTGGATCAGATTAAAAGAAGAGTACAGTGCCACTGCTTACGTTGATGGCTCTTTTGCATGAGGTGACTCTGAAATCTCTTCGGCCTTATAGCCTAGAAGATGGTTTTGTGCAAGTACAAACAGTAACGGAACTTTAAGATCCTGCCCTGAGGTTAAACCCCAAAATAACTGTGTGTGTTGGCACAGGGTGCAGAGAATTACATACCTGCCTTTCCAAAGAAAAGAGATTTGACATATGAAGTTTATGCAATACAGGTGAATCATTGATTTTTACAAGTGGAACCATTTCAGTTAAATGTCATCATTTATACCTCATTAATACCCTATTTATTTCTCACTAAAGAGCTTTATGGCAACCCATGCCTCTCTCTTCCGAATGGGCAACTTCACACACCATGGAACAATTGTCTTCTTAATTCCATGGTCTGCAATCTATTTAGATCACAGGATTTTATCCCTTTTTTGTGCATAAGAATATTTAATGACTTGATTTGAGGAAGATGGAGATTCTTTACATGGGATCCACGTTTTTTTTCAGGCACTTATTAGAATGAAGGGGAAGGGCTCAGGCAGGCAGCCCCATAACCTCTCTTGTATGGCAGGTGTTGCTTTGGGTATTGCTAACATGTGTGCTTCTGTTCTGGGTGTTGCAGTAACATGTGTGAAAAATAAGAGGTGTTTTCCTTCCAGGATCTTGAAACTTTCTATAAAACAAGAATAAGTTCTTGAAGGTCAAAGTCTTTGACTTTTCTTATACATAAAAGGTGTTCTTCATTAAGCATGTGTTGAATGAATGAGTGAATGAATGAGGCAAATCAAAACATAAGGCAGTGCATAATACTAAAATGAGTCATCTAGCAGTGATTGCTATAGAACTGAAGAGATGTGTCAATTTGGGTGAAAGCATTTAGGGCAAGTCTAAGGTTACAGCCTTTTAATTTGGGCCTGGAAACTCAATACTCAAGTTGACTCACTGGGAAGGAAGAGTTAGCAACAGGCCTGTAATCAATCTTTCTCTTTACTGGGATGCCTGTGGGTAAAAAAGGGATGACCCAGTCAAATCCTCTTCCAAATATACTAGTAAGCAGACCTGATAAATACACTAGTGGTTTTTCCTAGCAGAAAAATAATAGAATTTTTAACTGTAAAATGCTTTTGGAAAGATACCTCTGTGTGTCCAGGTTGCTTATAATAACTGATCCTGTAATTTGTGGGTTTATAGGGGCATAGCAGGTTGAAGAATTAGTGGAGAATTAGAGATATTTAACTGAAATTGCTTTCTGTGAAATCTATCTATGCTCCACAAACATTGCTTAGACCTCTCATATTAAGTCTAATCAAAAGAAATTCTAATGAAGATGAGAAAGAACCTACATTCATGGTCTTAGACTTCTCTAAAGGAAGCATGCTTCACTCTGTCTTGGGATTGCTCATATCTTTTGAATAATTAGTGAATTTTGACCATCTGACCCTTTGTGTTCTCTTACTGGGTCATTTGCCTTGCCTGTTGCCTTTTCCATTAAGTGTGAACTGGCTGAAATCCTTTACAGACTGTTAGACCTGGGTTGGACTCTCATCTTTACCCCTTACTAGCAGTGAGAATTCAATCTGGTTATATAAGTGTTCTGAGACTTTGCTTCCTCATCTGCAAGGTAGGCTTGCGAGCAGTGAGGTCTGGGGTGGTTATGGGATTCAATTAGGGAAAAGTGTGTTGAGCGGCTTACCCTTCCCTGCACCGGGGCAGGCACTCCTTTCCCAGCTGGAACCAGCCTGGCCGGCAGGAGAGACATTGCATGCTGTGTCTCCCTTCACATGTCCTACAAGAACTGTGGCAGGGGGCACATCGGTGGCTGTCCTCATCGTCATAATAGTCCTCAGGGCAATCTTGCACACAGGTTGTATCTGCCAAGGGAAGAAAAGAGTTTGCTTGGGTATCAGCTATGACACATGTCTCCCAAACCTCCTCTCCGTGGTCCCCACTGTGTACCATGGAGAGAGTGGAGGATGCAGAAGGAATGAGACAATGTTCCTGTGGATATCCTGGGGAGCTCATATGAATGCCCAAGAAATAGAATCAACCATAAGGCCATTAGGAGTTGAGAGAAAACAGAGGTCGTAGTGGACTGGCTGTGTTGGGCAGAAACCACAGTCAGTCAAATGTCAAAATGAGCTAGAGGATGTGTGGGTCTCCCAGGAGTGGGAGTACATTTACAGCAGGGCCTGGGGTAGTGAGAGTCAAGTCTCCATTGAAGAAAGCAGAAAGTGTGATGACACGTTCCCGCAATTTTAACTTTTATTTCTAGCCTTGAATATGTTCACTCTAATACGTATAAGATTTTACTCTCAGTTCTGCTGTGCTGTCCACACGGAGTGGCTCTTGAAATTTAAATTAATTAAAATGAAATAAAATGAAAACTTCAAGTTCCTTCGTTCTATGAGCACAGATATAAACCGTTTCCATCATGACAGAAAGTCCCATGGAAAATGAGACTGTTTTGCCCATGTATTTAACAATTAGATTAAAACCTTAAATCCTGTGCTCTATACAGCAAGATGGGTTGGAATCGGGTTGCTCAGCCCCACACCACCCCCGTCAGTCCTCTACCAAACCCAGAGGAGCTGCTGATTCTTGTCTTTTCTTCTTCCCAAACAACATTGAGGGTGGTTTAATTAGAAAGTAAAAAACTGAGATTTGCTGGCTTTGCAGGTTTGCACGGAGTTCTTAGAGGCAACTTCTTCCCCAGCTTCTGCTTAACCTCACTGAATGGAAGTCAGGCTCTCCTGAATTTTCAGTGTGAGCCACTGGTCAGCTCTCAGCCAGAAGCCAGTTTGTCTCTGTAACTCCAGTCAGAAAAAGCTGAGTCATATTAGAGCTGCTGTGGATTCACACTCCGTGCTGAGAGTCTCTGAGCTACTCCAGGGCAGGGGCCATGGCATTCATCTCTGATTTGCCAGCACATAGCACAGGGTCAGGTCCCCAGTTAATGTTTGTTTGGTGACGATTTTGTTAAAGATGGATGTTGACAGTGGTTCATTGTCTAGCTGATGTATCTGGTTAATTAGTGGGAAGACTAAGGCTTAACAATGAAACACCTCTGTATTAGTTTCTTATTGCTGTTGTAAAATACTGCCATAAACTTAATGGTTTAAAACAATACAACTGTATTGTCTTATAGTTCTAGAAGTCAGATGTGTAAGATGGGTGCAAAGGGCTATGTTCCTTTTAGAGGACTGGGGGAGAATCTATTTCTTTGCCTTTTCCAGCTTCTGGAGGCCACCTGTATTCCTTGGTTTGTGGCCTCCTCCTCCATCTTCACAGCCACAACATAGCATCTTCTCTCTCTCTGTTCCTCTGCTCTGATCACAGAGTCTTGAACTACTAACTTTGGTCATGCTGTCTCTATCTTGTAAAGATACTTGTGATAATCCAGGGTAATCCTCCCAAATCAAGATCAGGATTCAATCACGTCTACAAAATTCCTTTTGCCATGTAAGGTAACAACTTCACAGGGTCTGGGGATGAGGATGTGCACATTTTGTGGGGAGCATTATTCAGTTTAGCACACCTTCCTGAGGAATTATCTAGTGTATAACTAGCCTGATTCTCATGGGGCTAGTGGTGAGGGCCAGCGTGGGAGGATATGAGAAGATGAGGCCTGAGCACAACCTGGGCCCAGCTCTTGGGAGACTGTGTACAGAGTTGCACAGTGTGTACTGAGTGACACACTAGTGCTGAAGTCTCAGTTGTAGTTTAATTGTATCTTCAGTTTAAGGGAAGAACACCTTGTAATGATAAGATGTCTTCCTATCTATATAGAAGGCACCCAAAGTGATCACTGGTAGCATTCTAGATTGGGAATAATGGAAAGAAGGTCCGGGTGACTGGGATGATATGGGAGATCTGGAATGTTCTCATGAAGCAGTAACTGCTGGGAAGAAAGGTCTCTGAGATTTGTGCAATAGGAGCTAAAATAGATAGCTAGAGAAGACTGGTATCTTTGAGTATTTTCTACTAGGAGGTGATCAGGCATGGTATGAGGATAGCTATCCCTGTGTCTTAGCAGGGGAATGGTGCCTTTGCTGATGACACATCAACAAGAAAAGGGAAAATTGTTATATACTTCTACTCTGAGTGTCTTACTACTCTACTGGGTTGGAGAGATGAATGCTAATACTTTCTAGGTCTTTAACATATTTGTTTCTTTGTTCTCTCTTTCCTATACTCCTCTCCTGCTCCTTCTTTCAGTTGAGTCAAGTTTTGTTTTATTTTCCTTCTCCCATACCTGTATTAAGCCTAATCATGGTATCCCTGGAAACCTGAGGCCATTGCCTCACATTCACAATAACTTTCACAGGTGACCTGCTGGAGGTGGCCAACCCTAGACTGTGCCATATTTTGTTCAAGAAGATTTATTAATCAATGGATGCTAAATCAAGGGGAAATTCTGATGAGGAGCTGATTATCCACATGTTCATGGAGTGTCTCCCCATAGGCTGCTTTTTAATCCATAGTACCTATGCAGTGGGGAAATTGGACAACATCCTGAACAGATGCCCCAAATTAACATCACCATCATGTGTTTCCAGAAGGACACAGCATCACCTATGCAGTATTCCTGCTGAGAATGTATAATCTCCAACTAATTATGGGGAAACTTCACACAAACCCCAGTGGAGGGTTAGGGACTATATTCTTCTACAATGTCCATATTATAAAAGACAAAGAAAGTCTGTGAAAATGTTTCCGATTAAAGGAGACAAACAAGACCTGGCATCTAAATCCATTGTTGTAGACTGGACCCTGTTCTAAAGGAGGATTGACACAATTACAATACAGATGGTATATCTATGTGAAATTCACTAGAGTTGACAACTGCATTGTGGTTATATAAGAAAGCATCTCTATTCTTAGAACATAAAAACATACTAATGCATGTGTGGGAAAAGGGCCATGATGTATGTAACATATCCTTAAATGGCTCACAAAAAATACATTGTGAATTATGTATGCATATACATTGAGAGAGACTGAGAACAAGCAAATGATAAAGCAAATGGGGCGAAAGATTAACAATGGGTGAAGTGGGTAAAGGGCATATGTGAGTGTTCCTTGTACTACTCTCACTCTTGCATCAGTTATGTAGGTTTGAAAATTAAAAAGAAAAAAATTAAAAAGAAAGACACCAATATCTACTGGGCACCAGGCATTGTGAAAGATAGTTTCCCAGATGGCGAAGCCCGCCTCAGAAGAAAGTGACTTACTGAGAAGGAGGCTGGGCCTCAGGCAGGTGAGACACTGGTCCTCAGAGGGCCCCGAGCAGCGGAAACACTTAGTGTGACAGGGCTTGCATCCCAGAGTATCCTCATCCCAGTATTCGGAGGGGGCGCATTCCTTGTGAGGCACACATTTCCCATGGCTGTCCATCTTCAGGCCTTCCTGACAAGTGGTGCAGGTCCCATATGATGAGCAGGTCTGACAGGGCTTGTGGCAATCTGTGGGTGGGGTGGGGGCAGCAGACAGAGAGTGAGAGAGGGCCAGGGGCTCCTTAGGGAATCAGTTCCCCTGGAAAGTGTATTCACATTCCTTCCTCTTTCCTTCCAGAGATTTCTAGGGCTCTGTGCCAAGGCTGTGGAGCTATGAGCTGGGCACAGCTCTTGGGCTCAGAGTAGAGCATTCTTCCTGCAAAATGAGAAAAAATTTCTCTGTACTAATTAGAGAGCCCTGCAACAGCCACCTCCAAAATATTAGTAAGACTTACTGTAATTACCCAAACAGCAAAAAAATAATAATAAGCAATTCTGCAGCATCATGGTCACACACTGGTTTGGGGCCTTTTCACCACAATAGCTCCTATTTTGTGGTCCTCCAGTGACCTCCCAGAATACTCTGAACTTACCACCAACATTGACATATAATTACCTATCGAAAACAAAAAAAGGTCTCCTTTATATTCATTTACAAATGCACAATGCTTATGAGAGAGTCTGGCATATACTAAGCACTTAGAAAATATTGTAAGACAAATAAAATAAAAGCAATTCACCGGGTTGGCCAAGTGGCGCTTTGGTTAAGAGCTTGTTTTGGGATGCCGGCGGCCCGGGTTCGGATCCCACATATGAGGACCAGTGACACTGCCCTCTACAGCTAACAACAGCTCCACCTGGAGCTGGGCTGTGTGAGCCCCAGTGACGGTGTGGGCTGCAGCCCCTGCTGCAGTGGGCTGTCATAGGCTACAGTGAGTGGCGGGCAGCCAGCGTGAGCTGCCAATAGCTGCAGTGAGCGACCATCCAGAGGCTGGGGACCGATCTGCCTCATCCGGGAAGAACGCAATGACAATACCAACGTGGGCCAGTGAAGCAACATCCTCCACAACTAGACTGAAGAACAAAAAGACAGCAACTTGTCTGTTCACCTTCCCCGATTCCCCAATTAAAAAAAAAAATCTTAAAAAAAAAAAAGCAAAAAGCAATTCACTCCCACCTAGACATTTTAGCAGTTGCCGTTATCTCTGCCTAGAATTGTCCTTTCCCAGGTCTGTGTGTGGTTTGCTCCCTGCATTTATCAGTGATATCTTCCACGCCCCCCTCTCTAATTTCATTTCCATTCTGCCCAACTTCCTGTCCCTCTTCCCTGCCTTATTTTCCTGTTGACTTATCTTCTTTAGAGTCTGCCTTCCCCAGTAGAATGTAAACTCTAAGAGGGCAGAATTCTGTCTGCATTGTCCCCTGCTGTTCCCCAGGCCTGGAAGAGCGCATGACACATAGTAGGCCCCCAATAAGCACTCACTGTTTGAATCAACACATAGTATTATTATTGTGGTTATCATCATCTTATTTTATCTAGATCAGGAAATTGAGGCAGTAGGTGGTAAGTCACTGGCTGGAAAAGGGAGGGTCAGGAGTTTAACTCAGGATGTTAACATTAGCTCTTGCTATTTCTGCCCCAGTGCCTCGTGAAAGGTATGGCATCCTTAGAGGTGTCCATGCTATCTCATAGGGGATAATTCAGGGTGATCAGAATGGGTCCCTGTGTCTCTTAGAGGAGATCCTACTTGGAGATCGCTTCTCTATATCCAAATCTTAATTTTTAGGTCAGGTCCTTTGTTTCTTCTTTCTGAAAAATCAGGTGTCACCCTTGTTCTTCTAGTGCCAGCTTCCCTCAGCTTCCCTCTGGGCTGTGGAAAGAAGGTGCACTAACATTGCAGGGAGAGACCTCAAGTCAGTTTGCAGTAGTTGAGTTGGTCTGAGTGAGCCCAGGCACCTGCATTTTTTCAAAGCTCCCCAGTTTATTCTAATGAGCAAACAGGGATGAGAGCCAGGGTCCTTTCTCAATGAGAAAAATAAATCTGGTAAATTAAGTAAGTGTACTCAGAGACCTGTAAAGTTCTCTATATGCAAATTACTTTTTATCATTGAACACCAGAGAAAGGTCAGAAGTTGAACCCCAATTCCTGCCCTAGTACAGGCAAGATGGCACTACAGGCCTTTGGCCGAGTCTCTAAATGTCTTGTGGGAACTGGTCCCCAGCTCCACAGCCTGCATCCCATGCTCACTTCCGCCCCTTCTGCTATGCAGGCACAGCCTACCATCTTCAAGTCCTTGTTCTTTCACAAATAGTCAGGTGGACATTGACACTACAGGGTGCTTTACATAAAACACATAAAGGGTATATCTGGATCATAAGGCTAGAGCAGGACGTCTTCAGAAGAGAGATACAGCCTTATTTTCCTGCCAAAAAATATTTCCCTGAACGTTCTGGGACACAGGTGGCCCAAGGTTTCTCCTCCCATGTGAGTTCACCCTCAAGCTCTCGCTGTGTTCAGGGGGCCTGCTTCTCAACCTTGTGTTTGCTTGGAGGCAACACTGGGGACTAAATTACCATGGGTTGCCTTGTTTGAGTGAACTCTATGACTATAGTTAACAATGCTGTAGTGTATACTTGAACGTTGCTAAGAGAGTTGATCTTAAATGTTCTTACCCACAGAAAAGGTAACTATTTTCAATATATATGTATATCAAGTCATCATGCTGTATACATCATGCTGTATACTATAGACTTATGCAATGAGGTATAATATGTCAATTGTATCTCAAAAAAAAAAAAAAATGGGGATGGGAGGGCGGCTGGGTGGCCCAGTTAGGGCACAAGCTCTGGGCAACATGGTTGCCGGTTCAATTCCCACATGGGCCAGTGAGCTGCGCCCTCCGCAACCAAATTGAAGACAGCTACTTAAGCTGAGCTGTTGCTGAGCTGCTGGTGGTGGCCGGATGGCTCAGGTGGTTAGAGTGCGTGCTCTTAACAACAAGGTTGGGGGTTTGACTCCCACATGGGATGGTGACTTGGTGCTGAGCTGCGCCCTCCACAACAAAGATTGAAGGACAACAACTTGACTTGGAGCTGATGGGTTCTGGGAAAAACACACTGTTACCAAATAAGGTTTAAAAAATAAAATAAAGCTGCTAAAAAACAAAACAACAAAAAAAAAAAGCGGGGGGGGGGGGGAGGAGGAGAAAAGTCCTTTTTTCCCAGAATGCTTCTCTCACTTGCTTGAGAATTCCTCTAGTAATGGGCAATTTGTTGAATTTTTCTGTTCCCTGATAATTACTAAAAGGAAAAGAATTTATGCTCAGTGGAAACATAAGGAAGCATAAATAATAACAGATCCTTTCTCGAATATGAAGGGGTTGAAGAGCTGAGTGGGAGATGGAATAGGAGACACAGGGCAGAAGTTGCTGAGGATGATGAGGAGGGAAAGAGGGGAGTTTTAGGAGTCAAATGATGAAGGAAGATATGAGGCACCACGAAAATCCTGTAGGCACAGCGTTCCTCATGCTGTTATAAACCTTAATGAGTTAAAGTTTTAAGAAAAATCTTTCATTTTGGATGACTTTTGAAGGCCCAGGTCATAAATCTTCATGTGAGAATCCTTTTTGATCAGCCATTGCTGTGAGGAGGGTCACCATGATTCATTGCTAATAAAAGTTACACGATCAAAGCTAACAAATGATTCATTTAAAGAAAAATAATCAATTAGAGCAGATTTAAAATATGAAGGAAAGAGGTGGAACAACAGCCCTGGAGCTGGAACTGTGCAAACCCCAGAACCTACTTTGTCTCAGCAGAAACCCATAACCCCATTAGGCTCCCTGGGGTGCAGTGCTCAGCCATACACCCCAATCTTTACCTTTGCAATCTTTAGTCTCTTTTTCATAGTAAGTCCCTGCTGGGCAGTCCTTCAAACATTGCCCATCATAGAGAACCAAGGATGAGTCAGCACAGAGGTCACAGTCGTCTGCTGAAGGGCCACTGCACTCTAGACAGTCTTCATGGCAGGGAACGCACTGGCGCTCATCTGCATAGAAGTGTTGGGGACAGGACTGATGGCACATATCTTTGTGTAGGAAGAAGTCAGGCATGCAGTCTGGGGGGAAGGGGAGACAGCAAGTTACCCCCAGGAGGACAGGAGAAAGGAATTCATTTCTTCCACAGTGGCTAGCCCATCCCCCACCACTTTGGTTCACTTGACCTGAGTATACACTTACCCCATCCCCACCCCACCAGGACACATCTCATGTCTCACAAGCTCTGCCTTGGGGTTGGAGACCACATATGGAGGCCACCTATAGATGGTGCTGGGTTTATATGCTGAGATTATCTGTCTCTTGAAAATGCAAAAATTATAGTGCGGTAGCAGACGAGTGATAGCTGAGATGCTGGAGGTATTGTTCTGAAAACCTGGAAAGTATTACCAGATTTTTCAAGCTGTATTAAGCATTTCAGGCTCTGTTTAATACTGAAAGCCATTTAGGAATTCTTGGGTTAGTTAATTTTTCATTTGCTGATAGGATAGACTGATGAAATATATATGGTTAATCAGTATGATGAATGCTTTGTGGGTTTGTGTTCATTCTCTCCTTTTAGAGGGAATTCTGGAAACCACTTTAGGTTATCCCAAGAGAATCCTTTGGATAAGACAGCATCAGTAAAACGAGTGTTTTATTCTGCAGAGGAAATGAGCCTTTCTTGGGAGATAGTCCCAGAGACAAACCTCCTAGCCAGAGTGCTATCCTTAGTCTTATAGTTGCCGGTAGCGTGGGACAGTGCTTGGCACACCCTAAATTCTCAGTACGTGCATGTGGAAGAAATCATGCAAAAGGGGCTCTTGTCTGTCTTAACTCACAGAATCCATGATGGGAAGGCTTTATCTCACCCTCACTTTCCTCAGTGACGTGCACAGAGGTATATAAATTTCAGTAAAGGTAGGGACACTGGTTCCCCTTGTCCTGCTTGGACACCCCACTCTCAGATATTTGGCCCCCAGCTGGGTGGCTCGGCAGAGCCACACTGTCCCCTGAAATGCGCCCAAGTACCTTTGCACGTTTTCTCATGGATGCACTCCTGACACTTCTCTGGGCAATGCTTGCACACCCCCTCCACAGCCACGTGCCTCTCAGAGCAGGCTCCCTGGCACACTCCCTGCTGCAGGACAAGGCTTCCTTCACAAGAGTGGCAGTTGGTAGCATTGCCTTCACATGTTCTGCAAGGGGAGCTACAGCGTCCACATGTGCCATCATCTGCATAGAAGCCCCTGTAGGGAGAAGAGAGACAGGCTGGAGAACCCTTCCAAGTAGGGAAATGATTAACAACTGGTGGCAAAGGAGTTAGGACTGAAAACAGAAGGACTGCTGCTGTTGTGGACCAACATGAATCCATCAGACTTCCTGAGGAAGAGTGGTCAAAAATCAAGTCTGGAAAAATAAAATGAAAGGGATAGATATCGTCCTTGTGAATTTGGTTTGTTTGAAAACAACTTTTGTTAATTTATATATAGTTCAGTCATCTGCTGATTTCCCTGTTTTATCCCCTAATTTTTATTTTTATTTCTTTTTTTTTTTAGTAAAAGCCTTATGTTAGAGTAGGAAATGCTTTTTATTCAATTTAATATGTTTTTAATGAAAAAATTTCAATTTAACAAATTCAAAACATTATTTTTAAAAGGCTCAAAAGGTTTAATTCCCTATAAAAAATAGAACCACTTTTGCTTTTGGATATTCTCAGCCACCCTCTGATGGCTTTTTGAAACACACACATATAACATTTGCACACAGCATCAAACGTATTTGGAGTACTGCTATTGGAGGATATATTTGTATGCTTCATTTCTTCCCGGTGGAGTTCTACGTCTGTATATATGAGAAAGGCTCCGTGTCACACATCGCTTCTGGTACGGCAATTTCTGTCAAATAAAAACATTATGGTGTGTCCTCATGCACTTTAGTCACTGTATCTGGCACTGTGTAACGTCTGGCTCTTCCCTAAAGTCAAAATGACCATGAAAGGTAAACATTTTGAATCGATTCAGGACATCAAGGCAGCCATGACAGCGCAACTAAAGACACTCATGAAAGACGACTTCCAGAACCGCTTCAGAAAGTGGGAAGAACGATGGGACAAGTGTGTTAGAAGCAAAGGGCAGTATTTTGAGGGGGATTAATGGCAATGTGTCTTTCACTGTAATAAATTTATTAAAATGTAAACATCCACCATAATTTTTTATCACACCTTATAGATCTGCCCAGTAATTTATCCTTCTGTCTTCTCTTTTCATTTCCAAAACTTATTTGTGAATACTTTATTTCACTGTTATTTTTATTTAAGAAGACAGATGTTTCTTTTTAGGAGAAACGGCCATCTATATTAAATTGTTAAATTCAAAGTACTTTATCTTGAAGTCCTTTGGCTCTGATAAATACATGGAATGCGAAAGCTGTGCAGTTCTGGAGCTTTGCCTATAATTTAGACACCCACAGTGACAGTGCTTCATCTGTTCATATTTGGTGACTATGAACACAGCTCAGGTTTTACGTTGTCTTTTAAACAATCACTATCATGATGTATCTTACTACTGAAACTTTTTTCTTTCATGAGTATATACTACATTTGAACAAGCAGTGGCCACTAGTGCTGACTTATAAATAATTCTGAATACCTGGATGCTGTTTTATTGCAGGTTATGTTCCTGTTATAAATCTTGTTGCTGCTTTAGGATGGATCACACCCAAAAGGGCAACTTCTCAGAAATAGCAACAACTTGAAAATATTATGCTGTATAAAAGAAGCCAGTCACAAAAGATCATTCTTTTTTTAGCATTCTGTTTATCTGAAGGGTTCAAGAATAGGCACATCTATAGGGACAGAAAGTAAATTAGTGGTTGCTTAGAGGTGGGGGAAATTGGAAGTCACTGCTAAAAGGGTACAGTTTTTTTTTTGGGGGGGAAGGGGGTGATGGAAATATTTTAAAATCAATTATGCTGATGATCACACAACTGTATGAATATACTAAAAAACATTGAATTGTATACTTTATATAGCTGAATTGTGTGGTATGCAAATTATATGTCAATAAAGCTGTTATTTAAAAAAAATAGAAAACCCAGTGGATGAGAAAGTGGCATTGTGCAATGACGAAACACATGGACTTCAGTGCTAGAGAGATTTGGGTCAAAATCTTGACCATAGTTGTGTGATATTGGGCATGCTACCTTTTCTTTCATCTGTAAAGTGGGGAAAATAATGGTATCTGCATAAAAGGATTAGTGTGAGGATTAATGGATTGTACATTTGAAGCGCTTAGCTTAGTGCCTAGATATCACACTCAACCAGCAGCTGTTTCTCAATGGTTTCTTTTCCCTGGAAGTTTCTTAGCCCTTCGTGTATTTAGTCTCTGAGAAGTATGATGGTGATTGATGTAAACCTCCCCTATTGTGTCGTCTGCCTTTTGCAGGCTGAGACCTCCTTCAGTTGATCTTACTGTAGCTTCCAAAATCAATTCTTACACCCAGTAGGTGCTGAATATATATTTGTAGAATTGAATTGAATATGTGAAGGGAAGTCTGAGGAAGTTTTCTTTCCTCTTAAAAAGAGATGAACTAGGAGAACCTGCCCTTTCCTGTCTCTGGTTGTTGCAACATGGGGTGGTGATGTATGGAGATGGGGCAGATACAAGGAAGATACAAGAGCAAAATGGAAAGATGGTGGGTTTTTAAGTAAGTGTTGGCCACTGAAGGAACCAATACTGGATTTCTAAAGGCTTTGGAAGGTATGATAATAAACCCTGTATTGTTTCAGTCATTCTACTTGGCATTTTTGTTGCTTGTCACTGGAAAGTTACCTGATATACTTTCCCATTTGATATCCCCGCTTCCCTTTTAGGTAAATCCTGGATATGGGACTACTGATGGGAAGAGTGAAGGAATTCTAAACCAAGGGGTTGAGGAAGCTGTGAGGAATCCATTAATAATTAACCAGGTATTTATTTATTATTGGGTTGTCAGAAAAGTCATGACACATGTTTGCAACAGATGGCACTAGTTCATTTTTGGAAGTACTGGGGTCATTTGCATCTATGGTATTGCTATGCATTTGATAGCTGACAGTTCTAGCTTCATTCTAAAAAAAAATTGAGCAATTTGGTTGAGTTTTGGAAATTTTACAAGTTTAAGATGGAAGACCAAACTGTGCACTTTTGCCATATTTTAATGTTTGGCTTGCATAAAGGGATGAACGCTCATCAAGCTTGTGAAAACTTGCATAAAGTTTACGGTGACAGTGTCCTACAAGAACGTCAGTGCCAACGATGGTTCATGAAATTCCATGCTGGTGATTTTGATCTCAATGACGCTCCTCTATCAGGGAGGCCCACCGAGATTGATGATGACAAAATAAAGGCATTGATCAAGTCAAACCCATGATACATGACACAAGAGATTGCAGAAACATTGAATATCCGTCATTCAAGCATTCATGACCACCTGAAGAAGCTGGGATACATAAGCAAGCTCGATATTTGGGTTCCGTATGAACTCAAAGAAGTTCATTTGATGGCGTGTACAAACATCTGCAATATGCTCATTAAACTTGAGGAAAATGATCCTTTTTTAAAGTGACTGATAACTGGTGATGAGAAGTGGATTGTTTACAACAAACGGTCTTGGTCCCGATGCGATGATTTGCCTCAAACAACATCAAATGCAGAGGAAGGTTATGCTGTCAGTGTGGTGGGATTTTAAAGGTGTCATATTTTTCAAGCTCCTACCAAGGAACCAAACAATCAATTTGAATGTGTACTGTTGGCAATTGGACAGTTTGAATGAATCCATCATCCAGAAACGTCCAGAGCTTGTTAATTGTAAAGGAGTTGTGTTCCATCATGACAATGTGAGTCCACACACAAGTTTGATCACCCTCAAAAATTACTGGAGCTTGGATGGGATGTGTTGCCACACCCACAACACTCGCCTGACCTTGCGCTGTCAGACTTCCACTTGTTTCGTTCTCTTCAAAACTCCTTGTGTGGTATAACATTCAATTCAGATGGGGCTGTAAATCAGCACCTTGTTCAGTTATTCACAAATAAAGACACGTCCTTCTATGATCGAGGATTATGAAGCTCACTGAAAGATGATGGCAAAAGGTTATCGAACAAAAAGGGCAATATATCATTGATTGATCTTTGTTCTTTACGTAAATAAATGACTTTTGAAAAACAGAAAAAATATGTCATGACTTTTCTGACAACCCAATATCTGTGATACATACCTCATCTTCTTTCAACAGTTAGAAGAGATTCATGTGTCCCACAGCCTATCACAGCCTTACTTTTGTGATGGAAAAAAGACAACTACTTGATCATAAATACAAGGAAGGAAAAGTACATGTTTTCACAAAAGTAAAAATATATTTGTCTAATCATCACAAGAGAGAAGTGTGCATCTGGTGCTGTGTAACTTTTGGCTGCTGTGACCCACAGTGATGTTAGACAGTCAAGCAGGGGTTCGTACGTACGTAGGTGCTGGAACCAGGGAGGGGAAGAGTTCTTTGGTGAATGGGAAGGAATCATTTCCAAGGTACTGCAGGAGAATGAACAGGAGCCAGAAGTGAAAGGAAGAGGGCCACTTACTCAGGGCACTTGGTGTAGCATCTGCCTTCATGGAGGAAGAGAGGGTATTCCAGCTGAGTCCGGCACTTTTTGCAAAGATTGGCTCCTGAGCAAGAGTCACAGTCCTCTGTACAGTTCTCACATGTGCCACTCCTCATTGAGGGCCATGTGCCTTCGGGACAGGTAGAGACGCAGGTCTGAGCCAGCAGATATGAACCTAGAAACCCAGGGAAGAAGGCAGGTCAGGCGGTCATCATGTGTCTGCTCTAACAGCACACACATCCATGCAGAGAACTGCTGTTTGCAACAGCTTTTTTAACTGCTCCAAAGACCCAAGTATCTGGAAGATTTATTTCAGGCTTACCAAAATGTATCAGTGAAGTTGCATTTTGCAGGATGAGTTAAATCTCTAGAAAGAAAATGGACAACAGGAGATGTTTGCCCTGTTTTTTTTTTTCTTTCCTACTGATGTTGGTGCCGGTCACTTTGGGAGCTTCCGTTTACCCAGCTGATCAGTGATCAGTCTCTTAACACCTTTGCTTGTCTTCCTGGTGTAAGGCAGTCATATAGGCACAGCTTGATGAGATCTATTTTGTTTCCCAAAGCCTATATCTTGCTAGGACACTAACATAGTAGCAAGTCTTCCACCCAACAGACGAACCATCTATTTATTTTTAATTGAAAAAAATCAGATAACATCATTATTAAAGAAAACAATTTTGAAATCCTACTCCACTGCAAAATTCCAAGAAAATTCCTCAACTTTTGTGTGTAAACTTTTATATTTTGAAGATGTAGGATCATGGTACACCTATCATTTTAAATTCTGTGGGTTTTGCATCCCATCTCACTGTTAACATTGCACATTCCAACATAATGATCACTGTAATGGGATCATAACATTCTTAATTCTTAATGCTAATGCACAATGTTAATAAAATATCCCCCTAATTCAGGGAAGTTATTATTTCTGATGTTTTGTTTTTATAGACAATGAAGCAATTAAGTTGTTCTGTTGTTGCTATTTTTTTTTCTCCCCTAAATTCAGTACCAGAAATGAAGAAAGAAGTAACAGGTAGACTATTTATTCCCACTTAGATTCTGCAAATTCTCTTGTTTTGGCTAATGTACTTGAAAAAAGCAGTGGAACCTCTAGAAATGTCAAGTACCCAGAAACCCTAACAAAACTCTGTAGCCAAATCCGTTGCTAACGTCATCATGCTTTTGGATAGGAAGCATTTCTTTTTTTCTTGTTTTTGTCCCTTGAAAGGTAGTTTTTATTCCAGGTCAATGTTTGGGTCCCTGCGTTTCTCTAGAGTAGCCACTGTGATAGGAACATATGGTGGAACTAGAGCATGTCCTTGCAAACCCCTTACCTAAAGATGATAATATGCATGAGTTACAATGAATTGGCTTGGCCACTGCCACCTCCTGTCACACCCCACACTAACCTTTTGGACACGAAGTACACAGGGTTGCAGATCCATTGCAAGTTTTACAAGAAGAATGACAAGGCAGGTATTTTCTCAAAATATCTGTGTAGGGAAAGAAACAAGAAGTCAGATTCCTTTGAGCAGGCTCATGGCATTACAGTGTTGGAGAAGCTCTCATGAGTAATCTTGTCTTCCTTCCTGCCCCAAATAGAATCCCTTCAATTTTACATTAGTTAGATGTTCACACCCTCCCATTGCCTATGATGTGGACTTCATTCATTTATTTTCTTCTCTTACTCCTTAATTGGCAATTGATTATGAACACTTTCTCTGCAAAATTCCAGAGAGAGGATAGCCTTAAATACTAAGGGGATATTTGAACTAACAAATGTTACTTCTTTCATATATTAAAAATATGTGGAGTGAGTGTGTGCTTGTGTGTGTGCATATATGAAAGAATTTTTGAGTCAAAGGTAATCATTGATTTCCCCAAGATTCTTAGATGACCACTTCACTTCACTCCAAGATGATAACTGAGACATTATTGTGTCTCTCATGATGAAACCTTTTTTTTTCCATTCTTTGGAACCAGATTTCAAATTGGTCAATGTTTGGGTCTCTGTATTCTTCAGAGTAGCCACAGTGGTATGCAACCTAAATTTATCTCATCTTAAATTTGTCCCAAATCACTGTGAAGCATCACCAAAATGGAGTCACTCATGAGCTTTCCAGTTGGTCAGATGATAAGCAGGCTATCCCAGCTTAATCCATCATTATTAACCTAGGAAGCATTAGAGCTGTTTCACCTCTCTCTTTCCCTCTAAGAGCATTCGACGGGCAGGCTTTTCCAGGAAGTCAGCAACTCCAAGGGAAAGTTTCAGAGACATACATAACGGCCTCAAAGACATCACTCAATCAATATACATCAAGATCATGACTAAATTTCAGCAATTTATCTTGGGAATGAGCAGACTGACACAGGAAAATTAGAAAAAGAAGTTCTAGCTCAGAATGTGTGATATGAATGACCCTGATGTTCAGTCAGTTGTTATTGTTGGCACCTTACCATTTTCCCTTCCTCCCTCCTTCTTTCCTTTCTCCCTCTCTTGCCTTACAATTCCTTTCTTCTCTTCCCCAAGAGTCTGGTAGACTTGGCTCTCTAGTCACACCTGCCATCAGATCCCAGCTGTGTCACTTATGGGTAGGGTAACCATGGATACAGTAATTAAATCTCAGAGTCCTACTTTTCCATGTCTCTAAAATGAGAGAAAATGATTCTTCCCTTCCAGGACTGTTGTGAAGACTAAATGAGGTAATGTGTGTACAGTGTGCACACAACAGCTCAGTAAATGGTGTTTTGAAATGTCTGCTTCCTTTCTTCTCTCTTCCGATTCTCTCATTTGTTACTACACCACCACATTTCTGAGGCTTTTGTTTTATTTCCCTCAGTTCTATACCTGAAGTGGCACCGGGGGGCTTGGCTTGGTTTCTATGGTGGCACTCATGGTTAATAAGCTGGTGAGCCTTGTTACAGAGGAAGCTAGATTCAAGGGTAGGTAGGTAGGTATGGATGTAGATACAGAGATATAAATGATTGTCCATCCTGTCATGCTGAGTGGCAGCCTTTTTGCTAGCTTGGAGAGAAAATTGCCCTGGTTTTGCAATAGATTGACTGACTGAGTGACTGACTGACTGACTGATGTACTCTCCCTGGGGGGGGGGCGGGGTCTGTAAAGAGCTCAGTTAGCCCTGGGCAGAGCAATGCTGGTCACAGGATTCTCACAAAAGTGGTCCGTGTAACTCTCAACATGACTGAGTCTTTTCCCGAAGGCCTTTTTAACCTGACAATATCACTTAACCCCAAAAAGAGGGCAACAGAGAGATGAGCAACATTTTTTGGTGCTAACATCAGTTCTCACTAATTAATAGGGAAATCTAAATCAAAACCACCAATGTGATATCACCTCATGCCTGTTAGAATGGCTGTCACCAAAAAGACAAGTCAGCGGGGATGTGGAGAAAAGGGAACCCTTGTGCACTGTTGGTGGGATTACAAATTGGTGCAGCCCCTATAGAAAACAGTATGAAGGTTCCTCAAAAAATTAAAAATAGAGCTATCATATGACCCAACAATTCCTCTTCTGGGTATTTATCTGAAGGAAATGAAATCACTCTCTTGAAGAGATGTGGGCACACAGTGTTCACTGCAGCATTATTCACAATAGCCTAGGTGTCCATTGATAGATGAATGGATAAAAAAAGATGTTGGCATATATAAGCAATGGAATATTATTCAGCCATAAAAAGGAAAAAAATCCTGTCACTTGCAACAATATGGATGAGCCTTGAGGGCATTATGATAAAAAAAAATACAGAGAAAGACAAATACTGTATGATCTCACTTATATGTGAAATCTAAAAAAATCCCCCAAACTCATGAAAACAGTTGCCAGGGCTGTTGGTGAGGTGGAGGGAATGGATGAAGGTGATCAAAGGGTACAAACTTCCAATGATAAGAGGAATAAATTCTGGGGATCTAATGTACAGCATGGTGACTATAGTTAACAATGTTTTATTGTATAATTACAAGTTACTAAGAGAGTAGGTCTCAAAAGTTCTTACCACACACACACACACACAAAAAGGCAACTATGGAGGGTGATGTATGTGTTAACTAACCTTTACTGTAGTGGTCATTTTGCAGTGTATACATGTATCAAATCATCACGTTCTACACATTTAACCTATACAATGTCATATGTCAATTATTAAATCTCAGTGAAGCTGAGAAAAAGGACGCTTGCTTAATGGCTGAGAGGAGTTATTAAAAAAATAATCAGAAAATAATATTCATCAGACATTGAGCACCTTAAAAGTCTTTAATATATGTCCAGGCCATGGGTTGATTTTCTTTTGGTTTTATTATTTTTATACTAAAATGTTGTAGTCACAAAGATATAGTCTTCATTATTTTTTCATATTTGTACAAAATGTAATGTATATATCTACACATATGTATTTATAATTACATATATCTCACATTTTGGCAATTTGATATTTTACTGTGATACACTCCGTGTAAAATTTTGTAATGCCCTAGTATCTCCACTAGAGGGTGCTCGGCACACATAGTTAACAGCAATTAGTATGGGCAATGGATGAAGTCATCCCAGCCACGGATCTTTATCATAAAAGATTATTAGTAACTTAGTTTCAACAAGTAAATTTTGACTTTGATCACAGTCTTTCTTTTTTTCTACTCCAGAAATTCTAAACTGGACAGTATTTCAAAAACAATCATCACCTTGACCAAGAAAATGTAGTGTCTGTCCTTCAAAAACAATTACAGCTCAATCTTATAAAACAGGGGTTCCTTTTTAATTAAGTAAGTAATACTCACATGGTTCAGATGTACAAAAGGCAGATACTGTGAAGTCTCCCTCCTAATCCCTCTTTCACTTTTTTTATACAGACTGTATCTATTATACTCTTTATCCATTGACTTATTTTTTGGTAACTTTATATATATATATGTATATATTTGTATATATATATATATATGTATATATATATATATATATTTTGCCTCTTTTTATCTAGGAAAATCCTCCACCTTTTTTTTCTTTTTTAAAATTCTTTCATTGTGAAATGAACATTAAAAAAATAGTTTCAGGTGTACAAGACAGTGCACTAGTTATACTTTTAACCCTCAAAGTGAAAACCCCCTTCCCCAATTCACCACCCCACTCCCGGCCCTATACCATACATATCTATTACAATTCCCTTGACTCCACTCCACACTATATTCCACATCCCGTGACTATATATTTATTCCATTGCAGTTGGCATACAATATTATACAAGATCAGCTTCAGGTATACAGTGCAGCTATCTTAATATATTTTAAAGACCATTATTTATCAGTACCTAAAGACCCTCCCCATTCTTGTTTATGGCTCCATAGCATTCCAAGGCATAGATGTATCATACTTCACTTTTCTAGTCTCCTATTGGTAATCATTTAGTTTTTTAGAATCTTTGCTATTTCAAACAATGCTGCAGTGACTGACAAAGAATTAAAAGGTGCGATTTCAACCTATTAAAGAGCTGCAAGGACAGAGGCTTTTCTTGATAGCCTCCCTCTCCCAGGCATAACCACTTAGCACATTGGCAACACCTTTCAAAGTTCTAGAAGTTTCCACTGCTGAATTTCCTCCCAGTCTTTCCCCTTTGAGCACCTACTTATATTTTACTCTGTGGTCCCCTCCTATCTGTTTCTCTCTTATGACTTCTTCATCCCGTTTGTTCCTCACCACCCAGCTTCTTGGGTGAGTTCTACATCACAGAGCCTCTCCTAGTTTGTTGTGATTGTTTTCTCCTCCCTATTTCCCTGTTACCTCTTTTGATTTGAAACTTCCACCTTCGTCGCTCCTGCAGCACGCTCTTCACCAAAGATGGGCTTGAAGTGGGCACAGGCTCTTTTTTATTAGAAAAAATAAAGTGTTTTATTTTTTTAATGCAAAAAGGATAAAGAAGATAAAGCTCGCCTATAATCTTTCCACCCAGAAATGTCTGCTGTGCATATTTCGTTCGGCACATAGGTTTCCCACCCTTTTATTGAAAGTGTGAATATAATTACATATGTGTATGTATGTGTAATCATTTACATCTTCTGCCTATATAATACCTACATTTTGCATTTAATATAAATCTTATAGGATTTTTTCTTGTCATTGAAATTCCTTGTAAACATTATTTTTAATGGCTTCTGTATTTATTTGCATGAACCATAATTCACTTGATTTCTTTTTATTGTTATTATAAATAGAGCTGGTATCAACATCTGTACAAGTATATATTCCTGGTTAAGTCAGGACTCTGCCTGGCTATCGGTCATCCCAACTGACCATTATTTGCTGTCTTTTTTCTGGGACTACTTTTCTCAGACTTGTATTCTCTCTGGGCCCCCAAAATTGCTTTCTCTCATGAGCTAGGGAAGGCTGTTTTGAAAGTGAATGTGTGTTTCATGTGTTAAAACTAGATCAGGTTAAAGGGTTAGGGAAGAGATTAATTTTTATCATCATTATTATGTGCCTGGAGCTTTATAAGTGTCCTCTCATTTAATTTTCAAAATGCCCTAGTGTGACATAGTTTCATGCTCTCATTTTATAGATGAGGAAACTGAGGCTCAGAGATGATTAGTAACTTGTTCAAAGTCACGTAGCTAGTAAAGAACAGAGCTAGGATTTGATTCAGGTATGCATAACTGTAAAGGCTACATCCACTAGAGAGATGTTTTAGTAATTAATTTGGATTGAAAAATCATTTGGTAGAGGCCAAAGCAGTGGTATACTGGTAAAATGGCTGTTTGGAAAACAAAACAAAACAAAAAACTTGATTTTTTTTTCATGTTTGCCAATTTCCATGATATAAATACTTCCAACATAGCTGATTTCAAGCTGCCAATGAATTTACAATCCCCTTCTAAAATTCCTGGATGTTTAACAATCAGTGAAAGTGGATACACTTGGCTTCTTTATAACACTAGGCTAAAGATTTAATTACTTATGCAGAGACGTATGTTTTCTGCACTCTGAGCTCTGATTGGTTAATTAAATAAAAATGATGTCCTCATTTTTAAGTGAGGCAGCTGTACATATCTACAAAGTCCTTCGAAAAATCAGATTTTCATGGCATCTTTTAAAGTTCTCTAAAGTTCAGGTCTATTAGGCAACATATCTCCCACTCTTGAGATTTTTTTTTTCCATGCATGAGTGGCTTTCAGTGTTTGTGATGGACTCTGGATTTCTAGCTTCTCTCAGAGCATAGGAATTAAGATCAAAAGACAGGGTAGTGATAAATTATTAGGACGTAGTCAAAGATAGAAAGTTAATTCACCATGTCTGTGCTTTGTAGGTTAGACTACCTTCAGAATATGTAATTAGAGCCCACCACAAGCATGGTTTTAATCAATGATGGGACGAAGTGGGTAGGGGAAATGTACAGGAATTATTCCTAGGACTTTTCGGCACTACCAGGAGGAAAACCACTTAAGAAAATCCAAATGATTTAACAGTAATGGAGTAAACTGTTGTCATTGCCAACAATGGTTTCAGGAAACCAGCTGAAACCATTATCTTCTTTCAAAGCCTGCCACACCTGAGCATTTCCACCAGTGGTGGCTCGGTATGATTGCTGAGTCACTGCTGAAGCTATTAGCAGCCTACTTAATATCGATTCTGTGACTGCCATAAAGGGACACTGGACTAAGAAATCTTTTTTTTTTGGGGGGGCAGTGTCACTGGCCCTCATATGTGGGACCGAACCGGGGTTGCTGGCGTAACCACCGCGCCACTCGGCCGGCCCTCTTTTTTTTTTTTTAAATTACAGTATGTTAATGATTGAGACAGGGGACCTGGGGATGCTCTATATTTCTATGCTGTGACTTTTTGGTGGTGGGAAGACCAAAGACTTGAGCCTCCATCTTTGGTGATTACTTAGTCTTGGTTGTAGTATTTGCCAGGTGTGGTCTGATGTGTAGGGAAATCTCCATCCTTGGGCTAGGATAGGAGGTATTTCCACTCTGTTGATAGTTGATGAAGAATGATGGTCCTGTCATCATTGTCACTCTCATTGTGGATAGCCACCTTACTCAAGAGGAGTTCAAGGAACTCGATTGGATTTTTATTTCAAGGGTATTTTCCCAGAACTTGCTGACAGAGACAATGGGGGCAAACCTAAGATGTAAACATGATCTTATTGTTTCTACTGGGGAGTGGTGTGTGTGACAGAATGTACTGAAGTTTGCCCCATCTTACCTTTCCTACCTGGATCTGCATCTGTGTTCAAAACACCACCACCACCTTGCAGGTATCGCCTATGCAGCTGCATTCTCTCATAAACATTTTGTAATTGGTCTGGGCTCCCTCTAGGTTGACCCAGGGTGACTGCAATCCGCTTTCCATCATCTGAAAGGTGTGGCTAATTAGTACTTTGCTCTGGAACCCTCCGCTCTCCTGTTACACCCTCGACCTTACAGTTTTCTTTTTTTAAGGAAAAGGTTAACAGAAAGAAGTAGGCCTTGGCTCAGATACTCCCAGGGCTTTATGGAGTGCATTTCCATTTACTGTCCATTTCAGTGGTGCCGAACCTATGCTGGGGAAGCTGAGTCTTACCTTGCTCAGTGAAGGAACAGTTTATTCTCACTGTTACTAGTCTGAATGTCTTATTTCCTAGACCAGGGGTCGGCAAACTGCGGCTCGTGAGTCACATGCAGCTCTTTGGGTAAGTACATGTGGCTCTGAAGTAAAATTGAAAATGAAAATAAAACTATCATAGTTTCATTTATAAAAGTTTTAAAGGATATCATTCACATAATGGTGATTTCATTTGTTTTATGGCTCTGGAATAATTTTTAAATTGTTGTGAGGGACAGGATTGGCTCTTTCGTCTCAAAGGTTTGCTGACCCCTACCCTAGGTCATCGAAGTGGAAAGGTGTAGCCATGTCATTGGCTTCATTGATTTTTTTCCAGCCATCAGAGACATTCTCATCTGCTTCACACATCTCTTATTAATGCTAAATCCCCAAGTGGACTAATTCCTTCCTTTCTTCACAAACATTACATTTTGATAGTAGAAAATGCAGAGGGGCGGGTGTGGTGCTTTGACAAAGGGGAGCAATCAAGTCCTGGTTTCTGCTTGCAAAGTGCGTAGTCCAGTTGAAAGGGACATGTAATCATTTGGGGGATCAAGTCCGCTTTGCTTCTTGGCTCCCTGGACTTTTTTCATCATCTGGATGCCAGATAAAATACAGATGTTCTGAGCTAGGAACACAGCACCAGACTATTTTCCCCTTGGCTTGCACTGCCTCTTAAATGCTTGAATGGCATACAAACTCGTTTTCAGCATTTTGGTTCAGCTATAATTCATGGGAAATATCCCAGTCTGGATTGAATGATTTTCTTCCCAGCTCTGTCTCTGAAATCAGCCAGTGTTTTCTGTGGCCTTTGGCTGCTAGGTTTGCCATGGTCTCTGAGATGCTTTTCCTTTAAGTCACATATGCAGTGCTGTCGTAGTAGACAGCAGCCACGGACGTCTCTCCTGTGAATTCCAGCAAGAGCCTTTTCTCCTGCCCCAGATCTCTTACTGTCACCAATCCTTAGAAGACCGATCCTGAGCAGACCTCCTTTCAGCTGCTGTTGCTTCTGCACTGAAATGACTTTTAAAACAAATCCTAGCCTTGAAATCAAACAGAGAGCATCTCTTGTTTTTGTGAGGGTCTCTGCATAGAATGTGAGTCAGATTTTTCCAGCAGGAAGAGGATTTTCTTTTTTAACTACCTCCGACATGGAGAGGCCACTGAAGTTTGTAATTACTTTGCAAGGAAGCCTGTGACTGCTGCTCTAGACTGCAGACTCAGGTGGGAAGGAATACATGCAGGCCTTTCCTGTTAGATTCCAGGCTCCCACACACTTCCTCGCTCCTTCCCCCTTTCAGGACCCCCACTTTCCCATCTGCAACTGGAGAGGGCAACTTTTAGAAGGCAAGCTTGGATGATGGCAATTTCTAATAAGTCAGCCAGACAGTTCAGTTGTTTTAGCTTAAGATCCAATATTTTGGAGCAGTTCTTCCCTGCCTAACTGAAAAACCTACTCTACCAGCAGTTTTCTTTACCTTGGTAAAAATAAAGAGACATACGAATGTGATGGAAGCTATTCTGAAATCTTCAAGAAAATGGTAGTCGGGCCATTTCTCTGGAGGTCTGCTCTGCCCCCGTAGAAACTCAAGCAGCCCGACCAATCGTAAATTGCCCGTTGGGTTTTCCCTCCTGGTCAAATGCCAGCTACAGCCTCCCTCCCTCTCCTGCCCAGAGCATCAAAGTTGATTCGCATTCCAAGCGTTTGTTTCACTGTCCAGCCTTCATCTAGTGGATATCCCAAAAGCAAGGGTTAAAGAGGGCGGGAGGGAGACAAGAAGGCAGCTAGACACCTGCGATCTCTTTTAGGAAGGACATACCATTCCAGAAGTAGGTTTTCATCTGGGTCTGGGCGGGACCCACACACATCCCATGCAGCAGCTGCAGCCCTCCTCCGCAGCTGCTGCACTTGTCGTAGCCAAGGCCGGTGCAGGTTTCACAGGATCGGTGGCAGGGCTCACATTCGCCTATCTCTGGGTCGCCGTAGAAGCCAGGGCCACATTTCCTCACGCAACTGCCACCTACGTAAGAACACAGAGAGGAAACATGAAGGTGGAACCCTGGTGGCTTAGCTCCGTGCTCTCAGCAGGGCCAACTTCTAAATGGGCCAAAGGGAGTCTCAGGGCCATTTTTGTTTTGAGTTTCTTTTTAAAGAAATCAAGATGGCGTTCGCTTATTTCAACCAAGAAATGTGTCTTAAAAAAAAAATCTAACCCTTTAAATCTTTTAAGTGCAAATTTCAATTGGCCATCCGTTCAAATAGTTGAGAGCATAAAGAACTTGACACTCTCGAAGCCCTAATGAAGAAAATGAATCTCTAGAGAGAACACCTGGAGGGCCTTGTGGGCTTTCTGCCCTGCTCTCTCTCCCATAAGCATCCAAGGCACTGGACTACTAGTTCTTTAACTGGAAGACTCACAGTAGATTTCTTTCCTAACTATCCATTACCACCAGAGTCAATGAATTGACCAAAACCTAAGACAAAGGCTCTTGTTTAACTTTACAGCTCAGGAATATATAACATGGGTTATGTCTCAAGGAAAGAGTCATGGTTCTGAATATTCCAGGCGACTTGGATTCCAAAGCATTTGCCTTCATCCTCCCCAGCCCCCACCATTACGCTTGTTTCCATCCGCTTGGAGATATTTGAGATTAATTAGTGAAATAGGAACTATGCTTCAGTCATCAAAGCAGAAGGAAGTAGTTCTGGCTAATGTTTATTTTCAAACCAAATTAAAATTCCTCCTTGGACAAGAGGCGCCAGCCCACGGAGATCCTGAAGCCAATCATACGGCACTCCTATTTCTGGGTGGAGCTCTGGACCCCTGTTTTCACTTTGTTCGATGCCATTTTCAGGCTTACCCAAGAGAAAGAAGCCCTCCTCACACCAGTAGCACTCATTCTGGTCACAGTTGCTGCAGTTGGTAGTGCACGCTTTGCATTCAAACTCTGCAGTGTAGGTCTTCTCCGGACAGATTTTATAACAGCGGTGTTCAAACCTAGGGGAGAAGATAGAGTTTCTTCCATGAGTTACGTGGGTGTGTTTCTCTTAGCCACCATCATTTAATCTCCTTAGATATGTCTACACATCGTTTTTAAAAAGTGGGGTTTCAAGGGAGAAAACTTCCTCATGGTCTGTGTGTGCCCTCCAGTCAAGCCATTAATCACCTCTCTCGGGGCCTCCAAGGCCTGGTTCTCAGGGCAGCCGGGAGGAGGCTGGGGACAAGGAAAGGGGTGCTGATATTTATTTATGGAGTACTGATTATGTGTCAAGTATTAGTTCATTAAAACCTCGGTATAATCCCCATACAAGTAGCTATTACTTATCTTTAAGTTCTAAATAAGGAAACTGAGTCTCAAGGTGAAATGCTCAATGTCACAAAAGTAGTTAAAAGTAGAACTGGGATTTTAGCCAAGATCTGACTGAACAGAGAGTTCGTATGCTTTTGCTACCTGGCACCAGCAAGCTGGGAAACAGCTGTGTTGAGTTCAAGTAGCTTACCAAAATGTCTGTAACCAGATTACTAATATCAACACTGAAGTGCCTTAGCTTTTATCTCTATGTGTTTTTATGTGTTACTGTCCGTTATTCTTATTCTGCAGTAAAATGTACTTCAGACTCCACGGAATTACAGTTTCATTTGAAGGGGAAGTGGAAGAAGTTGACCTTTGCCCTTTGATAAATTTTGTACCATTAACAAGATATCAGAGGAAGGCTTTGCATTGCTCCCTTAACAGCTTTATCATACAGAGTTGTATTAGCTGTATTCAAAGTTACTAAATATTCTGAAGCAGGGGTCGGCAAACTTTTGAGACAGAAGAGCTGCTAGGGGTCAGCAAACTGCAGCTCGCTAGCCACATGCAGCTCTTTGGGCACATACATGTGGCTCTGAAGTAAAATTGAAAATGAAAACAAAACTATCATATTTTCATTTATAAAATTTGTAAAAGATATTATTCCCATAATGGTGATCATGTAAAAATATATTTATGGCTCTCGAATAATTTTTAAATTGTTGTGAGGGACAGGATTGGCTCTCCCAGGGGTCGGCAAACTTTTGAGATGGAACGCACCTGAAGAGCTGCAGTTGCCGACCCGTTCTGAAGGGTTATAAACATGTGTTTTCCCCTTAGTAATATCAGGCATGTTCTTTTTAGTGAATCCTCACTTAAGGTCCTCACTTAATGTGGTCGATAGGTTCTTCGATTTCAAGTGAAATGATGTATAATGAAACCAATTTTATCGTAGGCTAATATAAATTAGAGTTAATATAAACAAGAGTTAAGTTCCTATGGCATCTCAGTGTTATAATGAAATGGCATTGAATGGAATGTCGTTATTTAAAGATCTGTTTGTTATATTTGTTTCTCAAAGGGTTTTATGAAACATTCTTGTTAGTGGGCAGCAGTGAGTTGGAGAGGCTGACAGGGCTGGCTCCAAAGTTGAACAGAGGATGCTTTTAGGTGACAAAGGAAATAGGTGCAGGTCAGAGGGAATGTTCTGGAATCAAAACGAAGGAGGGTAGAGTTAGGCTGGAAGGATGCAGAGTCGTAAGAGGGATAAAGAGGAGAATTCCTCATCCACTTCTTCACGGTCACTACGTCTTTGAGTCTAAGTCCTCCTTCTTTGGTTCTCCGAGGAAGATTTTGTGCCCCCAACCATGTGACACCACCAAGGAACACTTGCATTTCTGCTGTTTATCTCTGCTTGGGGTGTCTGTGGCAGGCCATATGCTGGGTAAATGCCAACTATGACCATGCTGTCAAATTCCTGACTGCTCATTTATTGTCATCTGGTCTACCTTCTAATAGTCTAGTCTGGGGGCCTCTTCTCCACCCCTCCTCCTCTGTTTAAATAGAACAATAATTTAAATCAGTAGGTCAGGAGTGCAGGGATGTAGAGACATGGTCAATGTAGAGAATAATAGTTTACTCTGGGAAAGTTGAATTAAAATTATAGGTTAAGTAATGATAAGGTTAACTGACTGTTTTTAATATGTTTCAGCTTGTTGGGTTTCCCTTTCCCTCCCATCCACCTCATCCCTTTAATGTCCTCCTACCCACTGCCACATTTCAAAACTGTTGGAATTGAGCCCACCGAAGTTGAGGTGACCCAAATCCAGACTCTCTACTAGCTTATAGTGCAATGTGAGGGAACCCATAGCCTCTCTGACTTCAGTTTTCTCTTCTGGAGAATAACATTGATCCTGTATGCCTGATGATGGTTATGGAAAGGTGAAGAGAAAAAAGGGATGTGAGAGTTTGTTAATCACAAAACTCCCTAGTTCTTAGGATGACGGGGAGGAATTATACAACCTGTGCATTCTGTTGGGCCTTCCCTTTGTTTTCATCTCCCTTCTTTACTTAGTTTTTCTCCCAAGATAGGCACCAATGTACCCTGGAAGAGAGACTAGAATAGGAAGAGGTGGTAACGCTGAGGCACAGTATGTTTGATTTGTAGGTTTGCATTACAGAACTCGGGGGTGACGTTTGTCTGTGTTTCATTTAACATAGTGGTCTGTGTCTCTCATTCCCCAGGAGATGACTGAGAGCTAATGTAGCACCTGGCTCATCCTGGACAGTCCAACTATTGGTAAGGACAAGGTGTCCATGCAGACATATGGAAACAGCTTGCCTGGGGTTGGGTATTTTATTAAGGCCTGTCCAGAACCAGCAAGGTCTGAATCTTGGTAACCCATGGCAAGATTCCTAGACACCAGTGTCAGGTTGGGTGACTTCCAGGACCAAGAAAGAGAAGGCCTCCTTTTGAGGCAAGAAAACAGCTGGGCTCTTATGGCTGGATCCAAGAACTGTTCATTAAGAGGCTGACAGGGCAGTGTTGCTTCAGGCTACAGGGCCTCTTTCCTTTAATCACTGATTTAGGATTAAGTCAGTAATGCTTTAACTGCAGAAAGGTTAGTGCCATGAAAAAGAAGGCCAGACTTACATGTAATACCCTGTAGCGCATGACGTGCAGGTTCCTGGATCATCTGGAAAAAAATTATAATAATGAAAAATAATAATCACCAAGAGTTCATTTGGAAAAATGGGCTTTGGAAAAATTTTGGCTTGAGACAAATAATCTTCTGGGATAGTTTTATGAAATGTACGATCCAGAAATGGTATTTGAACAGATTGAACCATTTTTAATTAGTAACAAGATGTACGCTATGATTTATGTTTATCAAAGATAGTAAAATAAGAAGTCTCATAAACAGTTGGCCCTAAGTTTCAAGGAGAAATAGGCCCAAGCTACTGGGTTTTCAAATTACAAATCAGAAACTTTGAGGAACTCCAGGCTTTGCTAAGGTAAAGGCATCAAACACACACACACACACACACACACACTCACACACACAAACACGTGTGCACGCACACACATGGGGTTTCAGGCTTCCAACCGTGAATAGTGGGTTTTCCATGAATTGCCCCAAATGCCTGCCAATGTGAGGGATTATTGGGAGGCTCCTTTGAAACTTGGATAATTTTCTTTTTTTTTCCAATACAGCCTCCACCTTGTGTTCTGAACTTCACAACCCTCTTAAAGAAACTGTCTTGTTCTCCTTAGGTATAGTGTGATTCAATGTGTCTTTGTTGACTCAGATTTCAGGGCACTTCATGAGAGAGAAAGGACTTTGAGAATCACTAGCTCAGTCTATGTCTCTCCTTTCTAACCCTCCCTGAAAGATGTCAACTCCCAGATCCAATTATTTAGGGAATTCTATGACTTCTTCTGGTCTGCAATCCTTCTGAGTGAGTTACTTCTAACAAGTTCTTTGTATGTGTTATATTCCAGTCCTGCTCTTTTCATTCTAATAAGAGATGAAAAGCAACTGCTCATCTTTAAAATATTCCTCTTGGTATGTGAAGATTTTATGTCACCTTTAACTATATTTAAACAAAACAAAACAATGTCTTCTGAACTTGGTGCATAGCTTTCCTTTCTGATCTACTCTAGTCTCTATTTTGGTTTCTCAAAGTCTGCCACTTGGTGGTAGACCCTTGCCCGGATCTTTAGCCAGACATTCATCTTGGGTCCTCCTAGGGTTGTAAAAAGACAACATTACTGTATAATACACATAATACAACTAATGCATAACACCAAAAGTTATAGGGAAAACATTCCTAGAAGAGGCTCTGCCATTTACAGGGATCCCCAGAACCTTCTGGAAACAGCCTAGTGATCATGCAGTGGAGAGGACATTGGCCTGGGAACTGAGCTGCCTTTTTCTAGTTTGAAGTTTTAACCCTGGCTTATGTATCTTGTGAACTTGCATAGACATCACTCTACTTGCTGGGTCCTGATTTCTGCAGCTGTAAAATGATCTGATTGGATAACATGGTTGCTGAGCCTTCCCAGAAGTCAAAGATTCTGGAGCTGAGTCTAACGGGAATTGGCAAACTGGCCAACCCCAGGGCCAAATCTGGCCATGCCCTTTTATTTGCATGTCGTGTATGAATACTTTTATGCTACAGTATCAGAGTTGAATAGTTGCAACAGAAATAGAAAATACTTGCCATCTGTCACTTTACTGTACAAAGAAAGTTTGCTGATCCCTGGCTAGAGGACTAGTGACTCATGACTTTGTCATACTCACCTGTGTTAGGTAACACGGGTGTAAAGGTTGTTTTCTTAACAGCTAGCTGCAGAGTTCCTTTTAGGGAGAAAACCAGCTATATTTAATACCTTGTAAAACTGCTTTGGGTAGACGTTTAATCGGAAGGACTAAACAAGTGCCAAGACAACCAAGGAGATAGCCAGGCCCTTTTGCAGGAGGCCATGATTTGCTCATGGGAAGAAAATGGTTATCATGTCTGGGTCAACATAGTTTGTTATAGGGAGACCAGAGCAGGACAGTGAAATGAACCATGAGCCAGGCTAATTAAGTGGAATCGGGAACCTGAAGCTTGAGGTATCATGAAAAAGAAAAGCTCACTGGAATTCTTTGAATTCTTGGGGGAGGGCTTTCTGCTTCCACAGTCCACTGATTGGGGATTGGAATGTATTTTAGGGGGTTGCGAGGACGGCAGTGAACACTAGTGATTCCACTGGGTAAGTTTTTTCCTGCTAGGAGTCTATGTTTGCATCTACATTCTTTTCAATTCTGCTCCTAAATAAGTTGCTACTACTCAGCTAGCATTTGGGCAGGTTACTTTTCCCTGTCTGTCTTCAGTGAACAGATTTGATTCTGACAGTGTTGCTAATTTGGCAAGGGCTGGGAGATTCAGTCCTGTTCTCTCATGTCCTGATCATCCTTCCAGAAGGATAAGATCTTAATGAGTTTGCTCTCTGCTCCTTTAAGCAGGTCACTGATAAAAATGTTAAATAGAAGCAAGTCTCAGAAATACACATACCAATGTAATCTCTAGTCCAGGGACTTTTCTGGCTGAGTTGCATAGTGAATTTGGTACCTTCAAAACAGTTTGCATAAATGAATAATGCATAGAACAGGAACTGTGTCTTATAACAGTTTATGAATGCCCATTAGTGTTTCTCATTATTACCAGTTGTTCTAAAGAGTAAGAATTATTTTTTTAAAAATTCCTCATAAGACCTCATAAGACCCACGAGTCAGACATAAACTAATGGATTTAGCTTGACCACGAAGAAGCAGCTTTTATGGGATTAAGAAAAGGCAACAATCTCAAACCTAGAAATTGACTCTAAGTCAAGTTGGCATTTGAATGGTAAGGAGGGGTGGCTTAAGGAGAAAAGATGAGTTTTCCTGGCTCTGTGTGTGTGTGTGTGTGTGTGTGTGTGTGTGCGGTGGGACGTGAGGAATGGAAGAGTCTAAACAAGCTAGACTTGTTAACTGTCTTGGAAGGTGTTATCCAAAGTAGGATGTTTAATTAGCTCTGGTTATTTGATCTTGTCAAACTTTTGAGCTGAGAGAGCATATTTTGAGGAGGGAGGAGGTAAGTTCAGTCAGAATTCAGAGAGAGAGCCTCACACATTTGGTAAAAAGCCTTCCGAAACAGTTGCTGGCTTCCAGCTGTTCACATCCTCACTCAGGAGAATGTATGTGCAGATGGTTTGTCGAGTTGGGGATAGAGCCTTCCTCCCCTGAGAAAATTTGTTTTTCTGATTTCATTTTTATGGGGTGGGATGGGCAGGACCACAGCATCCACTGTGTCTGGAGATGTTTCCATGATTCTCCTCATCACCTTTCCACCGTTTCCTTGGTGATCATCGGTGCTCGAACACATCGCACACTCACTGTCCTCATGGAGACATTGACTTTTTCAGGGTTCACTGACATCCTTTGTCATTTTTTTATGTTTTCAGAAATGCCTAGAGCCTTCACCATTGAATAGGGATGGATCAGGGCTACATTAAGAGTTCTGTACATCTTACTTACAAAAAATGTATTGAAAAGGAATATTTTAAAATTGAGGTGGAACTGAACATTTTAAAATGTCCAGAGAAAAAGAATTTATTTTTACGGTTCACATAAACTTTGAGTCACACAATTAAAGAGACATACAAGCAAAAATGACTCTAGTTTGTTTTTCCTAAATTTGTTGTTCTTATTGTGTGTTTATTTTTCATTTGGGGGAGACAGAAGAAACTTGGTGTCTTAAGAATAGCCCTTTATCATATAATATTTAGATATGCCAGAATTAGCCATGAATTAGATATATTGTTTAGGCAGAACTAGACTGTCTGCAAAAATGTGGGGAGAAGTTAATGTCAGGCTGCACCTACCTTACCTTTGGCTACTTCTTTCAAGATTTATTTTCAGGCTTCTAGGTCTTTCATTCATACCCATGCTAGCCAGGCCTTCCTCTGCCACTGCCTATTGACACCTCTCTGTCCTGGGTCCCATTACTGCAGAGACTTTCTAGGTTATTGCCTGGGCTGATGACTAATAGGCATGTTAAACTTGTGCTCTTGGGAGGCTGCTGTGCTCTGACCTACCTCAGTCCCTTCTCAGGTGTCCTAGACTCATTAGGCTTCTTCTACCTTGACCTCTAAGGCCACAACTGTAAATGTTCCATAAAACAGCACCCACCTTATTGCAATTCAGTATACTCTGCTTTTTCCATAGGATCTCAAGCCTTTTGGTTCAATTAGCTTCCCAGACCCAATCACCTATATCCTAGACTCGACCAAAGCTGGGGCTCTATTTGTCTTCCCAATGTCTCCCACACTTAGGTAAAGTATCAAACCAAACTTATGCTCCACCCATGCATCATAGGTTTCTAGCCCCAATGACTCTCCAAGCTCCATAACAGAAATCTAAAGCAGTAATCTCCATACTGTTCTGATTGATCACACCTTTGGTTTAGAAAAATTAGCAGGTGCTTGCGATGAATATACAGAGGGTGCTACAAAGAAAATGTATACATATTTTAAGAAAGGAAAACTGTATTAAAATTTTTATACTCAAAATATGCCAATAACAAAAGATGGAATACAAGTCATGTTTGACTTCTGCAATTACAAGAGGTGCCCAAAGTGGTTCCCATCAGCGTCCAGACACTTCTGATCATGGCGAACTACTGCTTGAGTAACGCTGACCAAAGTGACCAATTGTATACATTTTTTCCCCAGTCTTTCTATATTTCCTTTGTAAGTATTGTTACAGAATTAATTGGAATAAAAATTGCTACTAAGGAAAGAAAAAGTGCCCAGTTATGAGTTTCAGGAGTCATTAAAGCCATGAGTTTGGAAAGTCTCTGCCCACAGATCTTCCCTGAGGGAGCTGCCCTTTTGGTTATGCTCTTCATTTTGTGTCCCACTCCTGCCCACTTCTGTTTTCTCATCTCTCCATTTTGTTTCTCAGCAATTCCCAAATCCTACATCGCCAGGACAAGACTGATGTTCTTCTGCGGGATGTACTTAAAACAATGGCAGATGTTTGTACAAATTCCTTTTAAAAAATTCACTTTTAATATGAATTGTTTTTTCTGATAGGAGGTGGAGGGCTAGGAAATGGGATTATTCTTGGCTTTGCCTCGGATTCACTAACCAGACTAGGGGTTGTCACTTGGACCAAGCACTTTAAACAACCCTCTTTATGAGGGTCTGCAGCCTTGTTGGAGCATCAGAGAATGTCCATCCCCTACTGAGATATGCTATGCTACTGCTCCCTTTGAGGAGAGAGAAGTATTACAAGCAGTCAATACTTAAATTGTTTTGGGAGATAATTAAGCACATTGTCAATAATGCATATTCTCCCAGAGTAAATATGTGCTTAGTTATTAGATGATGCTGTACAAATTTTTAGGAGAGTCACTGACATTTTTCAATCCACCCGAGGATAACGAACTGGATAAGAGATTTATATGCCCAAAGAGTGCAACTAATTATAAGCCCCAAATAGCACGAAAACTAAGTACATAATTCAAATAGGCCTTGTACTTAGAAATGCTTCAAATAATTAACACTCAAATATAAAATGGGCCCTCTGATAGCTTTGCCAAAGCAGAAGATTTTTCTGGAAAGTTCAATGGTGCTGGGATTCAGAGTATTTGGTTAGGAGACTTTTGATGATTTTCAATCATTGTGTCCTCACTGGTGTCCAAGGACAATGAATAAATATTTGAATTGGAAGTAGTACAAATGGTACAGCTGACAATAGGGCACAGCCCCCTGGGGCAACACAGTAGTAGAAGAGACCTGAATAAATAATCTCGATCATTGTCTACAAATGTTGGATAAAGAGGGCTCAGTTCTCTATTGGCCTCTAGTTCTTTACCTAGTCCTCTCATTCCAACAGTGGAATATCATAATAGGCACATTGTTTCTGGATTTCCATCCTTGTCTAGACTGACTAGAGGTGGAAGTAAAAGATGAATATATACAGCTGAATTCCTATCGGGATCGCTCATGACATCTGTATGTTTATTCACTTATTCACTCATTCTGGAGCTTACATTTTAGGGTGAAGACAGACCATAAGAGGTAAATTAGATAATTAAGAGATGTAAGTTAAATGTAAATCTTCAATAAATGCATAAAACAGCCACTAAAATGCAAGCTCCAAGTGGATAAGCTGTTTTGTTTTGTTTCCCTGTATTACAATATCAAGAGTGTTGCCTGGCACATAGCAGATGCCCCAGAAATATGCACTGAATGAAGAACACATAAATAAGCACATAAATTCAGATAAAGGGCGAGGGAGTGATGAGATCCCTAATTTAGATAGGATAGTTAGGGAGAGAGCTTTTCAGGAATTGACATTTGAGTAGAGATCTGAATGGTAACAAGGCGCTAGCCACAAGAAGGTCTGAGGATAGAGTGTTCCAGACAGAGGCCAACAAAAGCTTGATCATTTCAAGGAACATCAAAAAGGTCAGTGACGCTGGAGGGGATAAAGAAAAAGGGAGAGCCCAGAGATGAGACCAGGATCATGCACAGAATCAGATCAAATACCATCTTACAGGCTAAGGGAAGAGGTTTGCATTTTAATAAGAAGCTTTATAAAAAAAAGATCTGATGTGATCTGATTTACTTGAAAGGATCACTGTGGGTGCTATGTAGAAAATGACTTATTTAACTGTAGAAATGGTTTCATCTATTACATCTTGTAAAACTAGGTTTCTATGTAACACATTTTAGAAACACTCTTTTAAGGAATACACTAGAGGAGAAATGAGGAGTGCTCAGCAGTAAAATAGACTTAGGAATGATAAACAAGTATTAACTGATTATATGCTATAGTCTGTGCATTGTTTTGGATATTATAAGGATACAGATAAGAAAGAGAATTCCCTCAAGGAGTTTGCAATCAGGTGAGGGGGTAGTAATTAACAAATTACTATATAGTAATTAACAAAGCTATTTAGAAAAGAAACCATGATGTGGCAAAATATAGAATAAACAAACCTCTAATCTTGTACACCACAGAAATATTTGTTTGGGGTCTAAAAAAAACACGAAGTTATGATTCTCCTTATGTCTTTCCACTTAATTAGGTTTTAATATCTCTTTTTGAATGGGAAAATTCAGAGCATTCTTACTGTAGTTAGGGGTGAACAGATAAAATACAGGACTAAAATAGGAACCCAAGGACTACAGTTTTTGTGTAAGTATGAATGAAAAATAAACTTGCCAGGAAAAGGGGACAGGAAAAAACCATTGTGGTCTTAGCCTTGGCACTGGATAGATTAAATAACAACAACACCTCCTCTGAGAGTTTCTAACATAAGCTGGATCTCATGTAGGTTTATAATCAGAATTCATGTTCTCTCAGTGTGCTGGAATATCTCAACAGGAAAATTCAACATAAGTAGTCCCAGGTAGATAGTGTCCCAGGGCAACTGGTAGAAGCAAATGTAAGTCTTCTCTAGTGAAATGTAATCTTAACCTAGATCTCAAAGTATTCTCATAGGCAAATTTTCAAGGGAAACAGTCACAGTTAAAAAAGAAAAACATGCTACACAAGGAAATCAGGCACTATGAGGGAAAGTCAGCAGAAATAACAGCAGCATCTATTTGTTACTAAAGAAATAAAAAAGCATCTTCTACAAGTGAAAGACATAAAAATTTGAATTTAAAACTCAATGGCTAAGGGGCTGGCTGAGTGGCTCAGTTGGTTAAGAATTGGCTTAGAGCGCATGATCTGAGCAGCAGGGCCGTCTGTTTGATTCCCACATGGGCCAGTGAATGCTGCGCCCTAGCTGAGCTGTCGCTGAGCTGCCAACAGGTGGCAGGATGGCTCAGCTGATGTAACAACAAGATTGCGTGTTCAATGGTGGGCTACGCCCACCTGCAACTAAAGATTGAACTCTGCACCTTGAGCTGAGCTGTCACCCGGATGGCTCAGTGGATAGGGCGTGCGCTCTTAACAACAAGGCGGCCGGGTTCGACTCCCGCATGGGATGGTGGCTATGCCCACCCGCATTGAACACAGCACCTTGAGCTTAGAGGCCATGAGCTGCCGATGGGAAGCCAGATGGTAACTGGCATCTTCCATAACAAAGACTGAAGAACAACAACTTGGCTGGTCCCCTCCCCCAATTCCCCAACACTGTTCCCCTCCCCCAATTACCCAATAAAATCTTTTAAAAAGAGCCGTCTGAGTGGTGCTTTGGTTAAGAGCTGGCTTGGGACTCCAGCGGCCTCTGTTCGGATACCACATATGAGGGCAGTGACACTGCCTTCTACAGCTAAGATGGTGAACAACAGCTCCACCTGGAGTTGGCTGCATGAGCCCCGGCTATGGTGTAGGCTTCAGCCCCTGTTGCAGTGGGCTGCCAAAAGCTACAGTGAGTGGCTGGCAGCCAGTGTGAGCAGCCAGCAGCTGGAGTGAGCTGCCAAGAGCGGCTGTGAGCGGCCATCCAGAGGCCGGCAACCAATCTGCCTCACCTGGGAAGAGCACAATGATAATATCAACATGGGCTAGTGAAGCAATGTTCTCCACAACTAGACTGAAGAACAAAAGGATAACAACTTGTCTGTTCCCCACCCCCAATTCCCCAATAAAAATTTAAAAAAAAAAAAAAAAAAAAGAAAAAAATTTCTTTAAAAAACAAAACAAAAGTCAATGGCTAGATTAAACAGTAGATTATGCATAACAGAAAGAGAATTAGTAATTATGCATAACAGAAAGAGAATTAGTAAACAAAGATATAGAAAAGACAAAAAAATTCAGGTCAGAGAGACAAAAAGAAAACAGGAAAGAGTGGTAAGAGATATGGAGGTTAGAAAGAGAAGGTCTAAATGTGTGAAAGTTCCCAAAAGAGATAATAGAATGGAAAAGAGACAATATTCAAACACAATAGAATGCCTGAGAAATTTCTAGGACTGTTAAAAGATACCAATCATTATGTTAAAAGATACCAATCATTAGTTCAAAGAAACAGCATTAACATACATATTATTTTTTTAATCTATAAGAAGACCTGTCACAGTGAAATTGCAGAATAATCAAGAAAACAAACAGCTCAGGGTGACCGGTTAGCTCAGTTGGTTAGAGAGTGGTGCTGATAACACCTATGTTGCTGGTTTGATTCCCGCATGGCCCACTGTGAGCTGCCCACTCCCTAAGAGTCAACTATGCCATTGTAGCATGAAAGCAATGTGTAACCAATGGCCATGGCTGTTCCCCAATAAAACTTAAAAAAAAAGACGTCATATATACAAAGAGGGAAAATACCTTGAGAAGAAGACTTGAAAATTTGGTGAATAAAAGAGCATCAGTCTTTTCAGAAAGACACAAACACAGTGGCAGAAAGTTCTTTGAAATTTTGATGAATGACCTGGAATCATAAAATATAAGAGCCAGAAGGGAACTTTGGCTCCAGCCCAGTTCAAATATCCTAAGAGTATGTATGAAGCATTTTTATTGGTTTGTTTTGAGTCCTCTCATTCTGACAGAATGAGTCTTTTTTCCGAGCTTCCAATAAACTTCATATTAATGTTGCAGCTATTATTCATGTGAGGTACAGTGAATTGTTAATGATCTGCCATAGCCAGATCTTACTCATCTATCTAATGCATCTTACTCATCTCTGCAACTCCAGTGCCTAATTTTATGCCCACCATTAATTCATTCCTTCCACAAATATACTTTGAGTCCTGTTATATGCTAGGGCTACAATGATGACTAATTACTAGTACAATGTGCATGTAGACTCAGGGTGTAGTGGGGAATGCAGCACGTAAGGAGACATTGCAACAAATGTGTGATCAATGTCAGTAATGGGATTATGAACAATTTACTAAGAAGGAAATAGGGTGATAACCTAAACCAGGGTCTCTGTGTGTGTGGAGAGGGATGTGCAATAATAGAAGGGCTCCCTGAGGAAGTAAAGGCTTAGATGAGACCTGAAAAGTGAGTTTGGGGGGTGGGGGGCAGGGAAGTGGAATCCTTTCTATGTGGAAGGCCAGAGAGAGAGAGAACTAAATCTATGGAGACAACTCCTTTAATAAAAGGGCTCATGAGATTCCCACTGAAGTAATTGTAGAGGGAGTGACAAGATCTCAGAATACAGCACAGTTACCTTCACCTTAAAAACATACAGGTTTTTAAAGAAAAGAATAGGAAAACTACAAAAGTGGATTGCAAAGAGTCTGGAGTAGCTAAAGAATAGATGTTGGGGCTAGAGGAAACAAAAAGGGACGGGAGAGAAGACTGAAGAGACCAGTGTCCGGATCAGGAAAGAAGCTTTTACGTCATGCTTTGGAGTACAGACTTTATCCAGAACCCTGGGAAATCATTTTAGATTTGTAGACTTGCTTGACACAGGGTTGCCACAAACCTTTGTAAAAAATGCAGTATCTGTGAAGCACAATAAAGTGGAGTTCAATAAAATGAGGTATGCCAGTATACATTGCTTTTGTTTAGTACCACTCTAGTTTGTGGTACTTGGTTACAGAAACCCTAGGAAACTAATATAGTGATAGAGAGAGTGGCTAGGAGGCACCATTTTCCTCTGTGTTCTGCCTTGTTAAAATATTTGAAAGATAGCTACCAGAGCTTCTTTCTAATCCACTTACTTCTTTTTAACAGAAGGAGGAATGCTGTATCCTATGCGATTGGTGAGTTTGAGAGAAGGAACTCAACATGCCTGATGAGATGGGAAGTTTCATACAGGCCTTGCAACACTTCCATTGGGCCTTGCACTAACAGTTTACCCAAATCATTAAATTAAGAGCCTTCCACCCTCTACATAAGGGGGATCCTAGATATTTCATCATTGCAGTTTTCAAGAATTTGCTTGGAATCTCCAATCTATTCAGGATCCTCTGCCAAAGTTGAACTGCCTGGGGAAAACAGAACACTCCTTTTGATAGTGAAATAAGAGTCCATGGCTGGAGGAGCCATGCTGGAGAAGGCCAAGGGACTGAGCCTCTGGTTCCACTGGCATCATATTTCTTGTTACCTCTCAATTCAGACATCGGGAGAAGGTCACAGAAAGCATAACCTCTCATTTTCTGACTCTGCTTAGGTGCATTTCACATTCTCAGCATCCAAGGAAACTCTCTAACTAAATATATTGTTAGAAAAAAGGAAAACCAAGACAACATACATTTATCTCCCTTGCTGCCTAAACAGAAACAAAACTGCTGAAAAACAAATTTTATTCTCCAACGCATATATTTTCTGGTGATTACTTTTTTTTGTCCAAATTGCTGGTTTGTGTAAACAAACTAGAGCTTGTGTAACCAATTTCTGTTATCTGGGGGTGAAAAAAAATCTAAGAGCCATCCTGTGTGATACGCTCTTAAAAAAAAAAAAAGTCTCCTACATTTTAAAAAAGATATTTTGAAAGACTCTGACTATTCATCATCAGGGATATTTTAAAGAAGTGATGCTCTCTTTTGTGTATCTTCAAGTCACTATAGCAACTGGATCACTTTCTACTCATTAATCAGGAGGCACCAGTCAGAGAATCTATCCTTCCCTATGAGTTTGGAGCCTTTGTCTATTACTCTACCTTATAAAAACTTCACAGATTTTGCAAATAGTTTTCTTCAAAAATATTCCTCTTGATCTGAGTGTTCTGCTGTGTCCGGTACCTTATTCATCACTATACGTTTTATCTTCTGTACTATTTGATGGCTTCTGTGGACTACGAGGTACGATATGTTTTGATTGCTCCTTTCTCTGTACTCATGTGCTTTTATTTCTTACAGCCATGGGAGGTTTTGCTGTCTCCAGAGGCATGTGGTAGATTATACCAAAATCCTCCCACTTCCTCTTCCTTCTGTATGCCATCAGCCCGAGGTGTGATATACAGTTAAGAATGGAGCCTTGTTCCCTTTAATGTTCCTTTTCCTCCTTCTCAAAAGTCAGCAATCCCATCTTGATTGTCATCCGTAACACTTGGACCTGCTGAAGCAGCGATGCATGATGAGTACAATTCGGAGGGATTCAGCGACCATCTTTCCCGGAGTCCATACACTTGTCTGAAGACTTGGTTTGCATGCCAATTGCTGAATGGCTCTAAAGGTCATACACAATAGGGATGGAGAAACTTGGAGTGCCTGTATGTAGTCCAGAAGCTGCTGACTGGAATCTAGTCTGCAGAAATATTTTGTTGGCCAGCACAGGGTAGACCCATACTGTGTTTAAAGAAATCAAAAGACTTCCCATAAAAAGTCTGGACTACCTTAAGTTCTGCCTGAAACAATTGATGGGATAAACAGCAAATGAGTCCTCTAGATGGGTATGCCACTGAAACCTGAGCCCCCAGTTGGCACCTGACCATAGCACTTGTAGATATTTGAATTTAGGAGTCTTGTTATTGTTCAATTTCCACCCCTCGCCCCAAATTTTACAGATAAAGAATCTGAGATGTAGACTGTTCAGGGCTTGACCAAAGCTGAAAGCGGGTTAGTGGTAGCTTGAGAACTAAGTCCAGGTTTACTGACCATTTGCCCATGTTTCAAGTTCTTGGAAGATCAAAACCATGTCTTATCATGTTTCTCCTATGGAATGGAGTACAGACTAAGCACTCAAGAAGTATTGGGTTGTCAGAAAAGACATGATGCATTTTTGAAATGAAAAACATAGAAAAAATACGTCATGACTTTTCCGACAACTCAATACATTTTAAACTGACCATGACAGTAGCTATCCTAATCCACACAGGTAATCATCAGGAAATGTTGCAACAGCTCTTGTCAATGTGGGCTTTCAGAAAAACACTGTGTGTTATTTAGAATAAGAAGGGAATTCTTCAGGTATAGAGAAACACATGACCAGGTGCTGAGCATGTGTGTGTGTATATGTGTGGGATGGAGTGTGCAAGAAGAAGGGAGAGACCCTTTGAGTACATTCTCCCAAAGTGGCAGCTTGTCAAGGTTTTTTAACTGTAATAGAGTGAGCTGAGAGCTGGGAATTATGAACAAGATGAAAGCATGTTAGAAGCCACACTGTGAGTACAGCATTGGTTTATCTAGAGAAGGCACTGAAAGGTTAGAAACATTTTTATGTCCTTTGTTCCCCCACCAATTAACGAATGGCACATGCCCGGGCTCCAGCACACAGTGAGTCTATCCACCCTTTCAATCCCATGTTAGAACAATGCTATGCGTATGGTGTAAGGGTGGGCCCCTCAGCGTGTGTGTGTGTGTGTGTGCGCGTGCGCGCTTGCATGTGTGTGCGCATGCATGTGTGTATGTATGTATGCGCATGTATCCACAAGCATGCATGTAGGTTTTGTGAGGGTGGACAATGAAATAATGATCAAAAGGTAATAGTCTTCCATTTTTGAGATCCCCTTCTCCTTGAATCCATTCCCAAAGAGAACAAAAATTAATGAATTCTGATTGTTTCGATGCCACAGAAAATAAAGGAAAAAGTTGGCCATAAAAAAGAACTTGGGCTGTGGTAACACTTATTCTAAACAATTCATGGGGAAATGAACCCATTATCATAATAAAAATGAAAGCTTAGCACTGGCCAATGAGGCAGGCCCCCACCCACCAAAACAAGTGTCTTGTGGCAACTGGCAAGGCCTGAGATGCTCTCCTGTAGTGCCTTCAAGAGCCTTAACACAGGAGCTTTGTGATGATGGAGAAAAGATTTTGTGGAACAGCCAAACGCCCCATCTCTACCAAGCCAAGCCCTTCTCCCTAATGAACCTCATGTGACCACTCTAACGGCATTCCAGTGGCACTTGGGTCTGAAAACAAGAGGGATTTCACAGTATGATTAAGTCTACACAATAGCACATAATGTAGAAAGCAGGCTGACAATTATGTGCCAAGTTTGGGGGAGAGCTCTGCCCCACCACGAAATACCTTATCTTGGCTGTCTGTCTAGCGTGATTCTTTCAGATAATTGCTGGCTGTGTCTTCCCTTCATTTCATGTTTGATAAGCCTGATTGTTCTGTGAAAGCGCTTCTATTTTCCTTCTCCATGGCATGGAAACATCCCAGGACTAGTGTGCAGGGTGCACTTTAAATAAGAGTTCCATTTTGTAAGGCTGGTTGTTTTGCAGTTGGCTGATTCCTCTCTCAGACACTATAGAGATTCTTTCCCCAAGGCCATTGTTCTTCCTGCCATTTCACAGCTCTCCAGGGGCCTTCATTCATATTGGCAGGTGATAAGCTATTTTCAAGTCATGGATAATCATAGTAATTCAGCAGTTTTCCTTATTAGCACTTTTGAATGGCGAAAGTACATGGAAGCTGCTCATCTGTGCTGTCTCTTTTCTCTAGGTTTAGAGCTTTTATGCTCCAGATGGGCTATGTTGTTAGTCCAAAGGGATTAAATGAAAGAGTGTCTACCAATTTTTCTAACGGTCACAAATTACATGAATGAGAATGTCAGCATTCTTTCTTTGCTTTGAGAGAAGCCACTGGCCGGTAAGGACAGCCATTGTTATTTTCTTTCCTGGTCCTTGAGAGACTATTGAAGGAGACATTATCAAATGATAGAAGCACATGTGGGTGCCTGAGTGTGGGAGTGTTCCTTCTTGGGGATGAGGCAATTTTCCAAAGTGTTGCTACCTTTTAGGAATCTCCAATATTTTCTAAAATTTTTAACACTGATGGAAGGGGGGCAAGCTTGACCACAGAGAAGCTTAAAAGCTCATATAAATATTTTGCTATGTGTCTAGAAGGGGACAGGATTCCGTTTCCATAAAAACACCACTACAAACACCAATGTTCTTTAATGATGCTGAACGATTAAAGGGCTTATGTTGCAGTGAGAATTAAATAGGTACACAGTTGGAAATGTTTGGACACCTGTGATTTACCCAAGCCACCAGGATTCCTCCTGTAGGCCCATTACTGTCACTTATATCTACATGTAGTAAGTACATGTAATCATTTCTCACAATGGACTATTTACTTCATTTATCTAACATTTTGGATGATAACTTTGCTATCTTTTGGAAGAAATAACATTTATTTATCTACTATATAGATATCTTTAAGCACTATGCTAGTGTTTCAATGTCTAATAGATTATTTGAAAATTGTACTTTCTTTGACCAGGGCTACATTTAATATACCTAGAGGGAAGTGCGAGGAAATTTTTTGTCTTTATGCTGATTTGAGAAGCTATACATTCTTAAAGCCTGACAAAATGGGCAGACATGATAATAGAGGTATCAGATAGAATTACAAATCAGAAGAAAATATGTAGCTTGAATGGGCACCAAGTGCTAACAGTTTGTTCTCTTTAGAGGATTGCACATTTGGGTGGTTTTCTTTTTAACATTTTGTTTGAAAATAACTTCAAACTTACAGAAAGTTTTTTTGTTTTTTTTTGAGGGCAGTTTCACTGGCCCTCATATGTGGGACCCGAACCAGGGCTGCTGGCTTCCTAAGCCAGCGCTTAACCACCGCGCCACTTGGCCGGCCCAAGAATGTTTTAAGAATAAAACCACTTACCCTTTACCCTGATTCACCTATTAACATTCCATTCATTTGCTGTATAATTTGTTCACTTGTTCTCACTGTGTGTGTGTGTGTGTTGCTTTTTACTGAGGCATTTAAAATAAGACATATACATTAGGGTAAACCGCTAAATATTTCAGTGTATATTTCCTAAAAATAAGTACATTCTCTTATATAACCACAGTATAGTCATCAACTTAAGGAAATTTTTCAATTGACCTAATAATGTCTAATGGGATACATTCTAGGATCACATATTGCATTTAGTCTAGTCACCTTGTCTCTTTAGCTCCTCTAATCTACAACAACTCCTTGGCTCTTCTTTGTGTCTTGTGACACTGACATTTTTCAATGGCAACAGTAACTTTTTTATAGCCTGTTTCTTATTTGGCATTTGCCTGTTATTTCCTCTTGTTTAGATTCAGGTTAAGTGTTCCCAGACAAAGTATTGTACAGGTCATGTGGTATCCTTTTCAAGATATCTTATCCAAAAGTACTCAATACTATCTGTCCATCTTTAGTGATGTAAATTTGCACACTTGGTTTTGCATCTCAAGAAATTTCCTCGTACTTCAATCCCAAACAATATTCAGCCCCTGAAGCTGGTGAACAATTCCTTGAATACAACTGAAAGGAAGCTATTTCAGGGTTTTGAAATTCAGAGCTAGCAGCAAGGCAGAGAGAGATTTTTGAGATAATAAAACAATATTAATAATTATGCCATTAATAATATTTGTAAGAAATGCTAACATTCAGTCCTTCCCATATGCCAAGCACTTCATTACGTATTTAAATGATGTATTAGTTCTCCATTTCTGTCTATATAAATCACCACAAATTTAGCATCTTAAAACATTACAGATTTATTATTTTACAGTTCAGTGGGTCAGAAGCTGGTATGGGTCTCACTGAGCTCAAATCAGAGTCATGGCAGGGCTGGGTTCCTTTCTGGAGCTCTAGGAGAGGATCTGGCTCTGCTCATTTGAGTTGTTGGCAGAATTCAGTTCCTTGCAGTTGTAGGACTGAGATCCATTCCCTTGCTGGCTGTCAGCTGAGGAATGTATCCAGCTTTTAGAGGCCACCCACATTCCTCACCTTGGGGGGTCCCTTCAGCTAGCTTCAAAGCCAGCAATGATGGCTTTCTCCTTGTCTCATTTTTCTCACTGCAGCTGGAAAGGGTCTCTACTTTTACAGACTCATGTGCTTAGATTCAGCCCAGCTGGATAATCTAGGATTCCATTCCCATCTGAAAACCTTTAACCTCAATCACATCTCCAAAATCTCTTGTGCAGTGTAAGGCAACACATGCATAGGTTGCAGGGATTAGGGTGTGGATTTGGTTGGAGGAATCATTCTTCTGTCCACCACAGGTGGATTACCTCATTTAATACCCACAAGAACTGGGCTGGTCGAGTGGCCCAGTTGGTTAAGAGCTCGCTCAAGAGTGGGACCTCTGAGCAACAGGGTCGCTAGTTTGATGCCCAGCCAGAGCTGAGCAGCCGCTGAGCTGCCAACAGGTGGCAGGATGGCTCAGCTAAAAAAAAAAAAAAAGAAAAAAGAAATACCCACAATATGCTTTGAGGTAGGTACTGAAATTATCCCCTATATCCATCATGCTACCAAAGCTTAGAGAAGTTAAATTAATTTCTCAGACTCATGCAACTGGTAAGCGTCTGGGGCAGGATTAATTTGAAGCAGAGGGGTTTACCTAATCTGGAGGATTAAATTTTTTTTATTTTAGCAGCAAAATCCTTTACCAAATGGAAAATTAGGAAAAATCAAATACATACAAAAATAAGAAAGCAAAGCTGCCTTGGCTAAATTGGGAGAAGTGGATGGTGGGAGAGGGAGGGGCTTTACAGAATAGGGGCAGACCACTGTTCATCCAGTCCCTTTGCTTCCAGATGAAGATGTGAGGTCTGGAGACAGCATAAATGACTTGCCTGGAGTGAGCTCTGAGATGGGGTTCTGGCACTTTCACTCCCCACAAGGGCTCTTTGAAACCATGTGCCACAGATTCACCTGTTAGCAGTCTGCGCATTTATTTGTTCAAAAATTATGTACTGAGCATCTACCTGTAGTCAGCAGGAATCTAGGTGCTGATGATACAACAGTAAAGCTAATATAAAGTCCCTACCTGCCTGTAAGGTACGTTTTAGTAAAGGAAGAAATGCAGCAAACAAGTTTTAAAAATAAAGAGTAAATTAAAATATCAGATAATTGTATTTCATCTGCCAGAATTAAAATAAGGTGATTGATGTGTATATTGTGGGGTGTACAGTTGGGGGAAGGGGAGACTGAGAGAGACACACAGATAGTCTGGCTTCTTTAGATCCAGGGTGCTGAGGGGAAGCCTCTTAGCAGATAATATTTAAACTGAGATATGATGAGAGGAAGGAGCCAGCTACATTAATACCTCAGGAAGCACATTGCAGGTGGGGGAAAGAACAGCTGGTGCAGGGCCTGGAGACAAGAATGGGCTGGAAGTAATCAAGACCAGGACCCTTTAGTGTAGCTGGAGGGGGAAAGAGGTAAGTGATGAGGTCTGAGATGGGGAGGAGACTGAAATTAGTAAGGCTCCTTTAATTAACACATGTACCTTTTGGTTGTCAGGCATTATCTACTAGTTCTAGCTTGAGCCAGACATAGAATTCCCAAGTAAAGGACAGCTGGCTTGTTGGCAGAGCAAAAGCATAAAACCCAACCAATGAGGTATTTGTTCATTGGACAAGGTTCCGGTGCTTTTTCCCAGTTACTTGCTAAGCTCCCAAGTGACCCATCCCAATACACATTTGGGCAAATAATGTGACAGGTGGACAATGGCTTTGGGTAACTGTCATTAGCCATGGTGAAGTTAAGCGGCTACTGAGTTCATGGTTCTGATTTGCATTTTAGTATTCAAGAGTGTAATCACTATATCCATCAGTGACAGATTGACATATTTTGGAATAATTGACAGATTTTATGTTTGAAATCTCAGTAGGTCAAACTTCCCATTTGTAAAACTTTTCAGTTACTCCTTTGACTAGCACATAAAAGGAATTTACTTCTGAACTGAGACTTTTTATGCCAAATTTTTACAGCGTTAAATATAGTATTTTATCACTACTATAAATGGTTCGTGACTCAACTCCCACAGAACCTTCAGTGCTAAAAGCAAGAGTCCTCCCTAATTCATTTGTTTCAATTCATAGAAGATTTCTAAGTTGAAGTCAGATCATTTGGATAATATTTCAAATGTACAGGCTTCATTTCGGCTAAACATAATATATCTGCAATTTTGCAATTGGCTTGGTCAGCTAAGCATGATCATACTAGGCTTTCCAATAAGCACCCCTTCAAAACAACCTCCCTTCTCTTTCAACACTCACCTCCAGACCTCACCCAAAGGCTCCATGTTATCACTGAAATGCTGGGGACATGATAATATGGAGACTGCATTTTTAGGTTGATTTATTTTTCTAGTGGAACATTCAGATTTCTAGCAAGTATTTTAGGGCATAAAATTCCATTATGATGATAAATCAAGCTGTCAGCTCATTCTGGTCCAAATTAGAGGTTGGAGAGATTGAGAAACATTTGTACTCTAATATTCCAACCTTTGCATTTCCAGCTTATATGTGTTAGCCCTCTGGAAGTAATGCCATGTTTGCCCTTGGATTTTTTCTTGTCCTGGTGATCTGATTGAATGGGGATTGCTCAGGTAGCAGTGTTCTCATGGGCCTTTCAGTTCCTTGTGGCCACGGAACAAGGAGCTGAGAGGTAGATAACCCTGGGCTGCCTGCCTGGTTCATACAAAATATTCGCTTGTCTTGCCTAGTGGTAGATAGTTTATAGATAGTCAGAACACACTGTTTTGTGTGTTTTTTTCCATTTTTTTTATTAGTTTCAGGTGTACAGAACACACTGTTTTTATGGAAAAAAAATTGAAAGCAAAAAAGAAAAGTTGGCTGCTATGGAAGGTCCAGAAGCACAGCTGGGAGGAACAAAGGTTCGACTGACCCGGTAATACGACCAGTGAGAACATGACTAATGTTTGGAGATGTCAGCATGGATACCCCTAGCCGTCCAGTGCTTCAAATTGGAGGATTTGACCAAAGGGTGGTAAGGGAGGCATGGCCCTGCCCAACCCTGTCCCTGAGCCCACTGCCTTCTCCAGCTTGCTGTTTGGTCCCCATTGTGTGTCTCATGCCCTGGGCTGGCCGACTGTACTGGAAGCTGAACTGAAGGCTGTTGGTAGGTCTGCAGCCAAGGTTTCCCTGGTGGGACGTGCAGGGAGACTTCATGGAAAGGATGAGCCTGGACTCCTACCAAATTACCCTCCTGTTGACTTTTAGAAGGCTGGAATTTCAGGCTGTAGATGTGCAGAGGCAGTTTACTGACACTCACTGTTGGCCCAACTCTTCGTTGGAGATCTGCCTGTTGAGCAGCTGGGTATCAACATGCAGATACTCCTGCCTCACCCACACTCAGCTCCTGTCTGTTCTGGTGGTGTCAGCTCTGTGACTTAAATCAATTTTTTTCCCCTCAACCAGTGGAGCTGGAAGCTCTTCCTACCATCTGGTAAAGGACTGTGAAATGGCTATGTGGCAGTGGCACTGGGAGATGGAGTGCTGGAGGTGAGATGAGGACAGCTAACAATAGGCACAAAAGCTACAGATATGTATGAGTGCCTACTTGGTACCTGGTGACAGGCACTGTGCTAAGTGCTTATGACACAACGGCATACAAGTTAGATGCGTGGCCTCAGATGTACTGACAGGCCTCTTGATAGTGGCTGATATGATATGGAAGAAAAAGATAGAAATGGAGAGAAAGAAAGTTACATTTTATTTTGATATAAATCATAAAGCCTCTTGGTTTCTCTCTGTTAGCCTAAAATATGATCATCTTTCTAGTTTTCATTATAATCTCTAGGGCCATAGTAGGAGGTAAAAGAAAGGGAACTTGTGGATCTTTTCCTTTATAAAACAGGATGGAATTAGAAATAAAAGGTTTCTGGGCTTGCCCAAAGGTTTCCATTGTGGTAGCAGAATGATAAAGATGGATACTAAGATTTCAGACTTCATTTTCTACAATACCACAAAATCAAATAAGACCTAACTGCTGGTCTCACTACTTCTGGTCTCACTTATATTTTTGTTTTAAACCTGTTGGATAGACATACGCTGAGGTCTTGGTTGCTGAAAAGATTTCAGAAATATCAAACATATTTCACTAAAAGAAAGTAATTTGGCAAAATTTTTCCAGCTTGTTATTTTTAAACATGCAAAAGAGACATTCTGGTTGGTTTCTAGATAGTTTTGTAAAGGTAAATTCCATCCCACCAGTCCAGCCGCCTCTTTCCCCCAGTCCCTGAAAGTCTAATGTTGCAGACCCCACATTGCTTTCAGGAATGGCAGCCGGTCAACTGAATCTGTCACCCTGTAAGCTGTGCTCAACCACACTCTGTGCTTTTGTTTAACTAGGTTTGTTTTGAAAGTAATTGGCTCAGTTCTCTTTCTGCAAGTATACGTGATCCAGACAGCCTTGGCTCGCAGCTAGACTTCACAGGTCAGTTACACAACAAGTAGGAGGAACTTTGATTATACCCGGCTCCGGGGGAAAATAGCGTAATAACAAAAAGAGCCAAGATGATGAGCTAATTGCTCTAGAAATTGAACTTAGGATACCTCACCACTATTTTTTTCTACCCCATAACTGTAAGAATATGAACTTGAATGCAGGAGAAGGAGAATAGGGAAATTCCAAGAGACACAATGAAGGAGCATAAGAGTATAACCAAGAATGAACTAAATATGGCAGATTAACCTTTTCACAGAAATGGTGTCCGGGTGCAAGATAGAAAAAGAGCAAATATTTGGATATTCTATGGGTTTAGGGCCAGACAGTTCTAAGTTTGAATTTGGCTCTAAAACTTGCTAACTGTGTGACTCAGGGCAAATTACATAAAGTCTTTGTGCCTTGGTTTTCTCCTCTATAATATGGGGATAAGCATTTGAACAGAGAAGACTGTATGAGAATTAGAGTTCATGTTTGTAAAGTGCCAGCCTAGCTGAGGACCTAGCATGGAATGGACAGTAGGTTGTAATTATTATGATATAATGTATCTGCCTCTGCTTCAGCTTCCATCCTCAGCAAAGTATTTTATGTGATGTTGAAAATATCTGTTTATACACCCATCTTAACCAGTGGTTTATATACCCAGCTTTATCAACTTTGATTGCACATTAGAATCAGTTGGGAGTTTTTAAAAAATACAGATGCCTTACCTAGACTGATGAAATCTGAAACATTGGGAGTGGGTCCCTGTACTACTGCATTTTATATCTGCCCAGGTGATTTTGATGTACACTGAGGGCTGAGAGCCACCGGCCTTTCCCATGTACGTATGAGCCCTTTGACAGCGGAGAATGCATTTTCTTCTCCTTTATGTCTCCATGCTTAGCATGTTGTAGATGCTCAGTAAATAGTTCTTGAACCAAATTTAAAAAATTAGAGAAAGTTGTCCAAATTCCCAAAACTGGGTTCATATGAGCACATTACTTAAGCAATAAATAAAGGTAAGAGGTACCAGCATATTGTTATTCTCACAATAAGAATTTGGAAGAGTGGGGTAAAGAAGGTCCAAGTCTTTTCAGCTGACAGTTCACCTATTGACTACATGTCATTTATCACTGGCTCTTTTTTTGACTCTTCAGTTGCCAAGGGATCAGAGAAGTGAGACATCAGAATACTCTGGGAAACTCCAACAGTTAAAAACATTGCAACTTCTTCAGAAAAATTCCTTTGAAAGAAGGAGAAAGTCAGACACTGCCAAGGAATAATGGGCAAAATCAGAGAGGCAGAAGAGAGAAATCAGTGGAACAGTGGGCACATGTTTGGGACTATTTCAGGTACAAACATATAACATGAGACCTCGGAATATACCAGTCCCAGTCATTTCCATGGTGAGAATGTCATTAGGATGGTCATAATATTGGTTTACAGGCACATGACAAGATTGCATCTCCCTGTGGTGTGATCTTGGGCATGACCATGTGACTTGCTTTGGCCCAAAATCAGTGAGTGGGAGTTACCAGTGTCACATCCTGGGGAAACCTTTAAGAGCTGATGTATTTTTCTTCTGCCACAACAAGGTGATGGCTGCTCCATCACCCTGGGTCCTAGATTGAGGACCATGCAGACCCGTGATGGAGATGTTACATAAATGAGAGAGAAATAAACGTTTGTTGTTTTCAGTTCTTGAGATTTGGGGGGTCATCTATTATGAGAGTATAACCCTGCCTATCATAGTCATACATATTACAAAGAGCTTCTAAGCCAACTACTTCAAGTGAAAAGTGTAAATAAAGTTAAGCAGAAGGTTGCTTGAAACTGTTTAGCGACTGTGTCACTTCCCATAAGCATTAAATTGGTCAAGTTTCAAAGCTTCTCTAATCCTTAGTTTCTCTATCTGTAAAAACTGTTGGATTGTAGATGTGAAAACACATCATCAACTTCAAGTGGTTAGCAGAGTGAATGATGATGCTTGATAAATATTAGGTTATGCAGTCCTATTATTTGTGGAATAAACTGAACAAACTATGGGAAAGCAGAAAGGGCAAAGGCATGCAATAAATATTTGCTCAGTGAATTAATGAAGAAAGCCAGGATGAATAAGGGGCCATGAAACTGCAAAACTTCTGCTAATTCCTCTTTTTTTTTTTTTTTTTGAGGGCAGTGTCACTGGCCCTCATATGTAGGCCCGAACTTGGGCCTGCTAGCGTCCCAAACCAGCGCTTAACCACCGTGCCACTTGGCCGGCCCACATTGGGCTCTTTTTTAATGTTTCATTTATTCTAAACCCCATGTTTGAAATGAATATCACTTAGAAAATGAGGGGAGAGGAAGGCTCTCATGAATGAAAAATAAGAACAATTATTTTATGTGTTTTTTAAGACAGCATAATGGAGCTTACTTGTCTCTCTTTAGCGAATGGTGAAAATGCATTTAGATTCCAATCCTCTCTCTGAAGCTGTCTTGTATTTGGCCTAAAGAAAAGAGGCATCCTGCACTACCCTTCCCCATTGGTCCCTGGATATGATGGTAGCTAACTATGTGCCCCATCTTTCCCAGGATATTATGGTAACTAACCACCTGGGTCATGCACTGAGGTTGCTGTGACAAGAAGTGAAACACTAGGTCACTGGAAAGAAGGTCCTTTATGAATGTTGAGTTTCACTTTTATAATCAGCAACTTCTTTCCAATTTAAAGGAAACACCAGCCCAGTATAAGTTTTATTCTGCAATGCCTTTGGTTTGGAAGGTACCAAAACAGTTTGACACTTTTCTTATTACCCTGAAAATTTGTGGAAAAGATCCAATGGGAGATCTGGGTAGATGTGAAATAAATAGTGATCTGTGACTATAATATTTGATTTGAGAAATTCTGTATGTTTGCCCCATTGAAAAACTAAACCATGATTTTCATGTCTCAGGTGTCTCGATTTTCTCCTCTATGAATGAGGTTTCACTCCTTAACAGAAAGATAAGGTAGCAAGAAGAAATGAGGTTGGTTCTCTAATTCCTGGATCTGAAGCTTGAATTTAATGTGGGTCAGGGTAGAGAGATTATATCTCATACTCACAAAGGCAATAACAATAGATAAAAAAGGACCCAGAAGTGGGATTACTGGGTAGTTTCTGGAGGAGCTGTGGTGCAGGGGCTGACCATACAGAGCAGGGTTCACTTTGCAGGGCTCTAGTGCCTACCTATTCCGCCCTTTGGATGTGTCACCCTTGGAGGCAGCTGGGTGATGCTCCAGCTCAGTCTGAAGCTGGCCACCAGGTATGCCAGACCTGGGGCCTCTTGGGTGGGGACATGTTGCAGGCCAAGTTCAGCCACAGTCTGTGCCCTGCCTGGGGCCACCTGACATGAGCCACAAAGCAATTTGCAGATGGCTGCCACCCGCACTGGGCCTGGTGGTACCTCGAGAGGCCAAGTCATGAACCAAGGCCAGCTGTTGCTAGTGCCAGGCTTAGGTCTGCTCAGACAGATGTACAGGACATGCTGAAGCCAGATGCTGGTTGTTTGGGTTTTGTGAACATTTGAGAGATTTTAGGAAAATATGCAGCATGAGCCAAGACAGGAAAAGTCACTGGAAGCAGCTTGGGTGGGCTTAAAAGATGGATGGGCTTAAAAGCAGGGTCTCAGGGAATCACCTGGGTTGGAGCAAATGAAACATGTTACCTAGGTTGATGGAGACTCAGATATGCTGGCCATCTGTGTCTGCATGCTGGGAGAAGGGAGGGCTCAACAAAGTAACAATGGCTTTTGCTAGCTCCTCTACCTGGGAGAAGGCTGCCCCTCCAGCCCTCATCCTGAAGCCACACAACTCAGTTTATCCTTGAATGTTCCTGGTGCCTTTCAAACTGCTTCCCTAGCACTGCAGCTCAGAGCCAGTTATTCAGTTGGTGAGTGAGTCTGTGCATGGACCCTTTAAGAGGAACGCCTTGGCCTGCAGCTGCCCCCTGTCTCACTCAGCCACAATCTCTGTTGGTTCTCACAGCCAGAAGTTATGGAGACTTCTCTCCATGGCAGTGGAACCCTGGGCTGGGGAGCCTGGTGTGGGGCTGGGACCCCTCGCTCCTCCTGTTGGGGGCCTCCACAGCTAAGATATCGCTCCTGATTTTTAATGGTCACACGTGGGTGTGGGATCAGCCTGTTCCACATCTCTGCCCCTCCTACCAGTCTCTAGGTGGCTTCTTCTACTAAATGTCCTTAGTTGTAGGGCTTTAGTTCAGCTGGATTTCAGGTGATTCTCAATGATAGATTTTCTGTAGTTTAGTTGTAATTTTGATGTGGTCTTCAGACGAGGTAAGCACAGTGTTTACTTACTCTGCCATCTTGACCTGAAACTGCCACAGAATACTTTTAAACTCATTAGTCCAGAGTTCAAGATATGGTTTTGCAACCACTTCTCCAAACTTCCCTTTACCTATCCTCATATTTACTTATTTCCTTCTGGAAAATTGGTACATTCAGTGTTCTAAAACTCATGACAGAAATTCTTCCCTCCAAACCTTTTTCCTGCTGTTGTCTAGGTCCAAAGATCCTCTGTAGAGTAGCCCTACCCACTTATCTGTCTAAATTCAATGGAAATCCAAGGCTTATCTCCAGTCCCATCTTCTGGAAGCCTTCCTTGACCACTTCTGTGCCCAGGGATTCCCTCCTTTTCTAAGTTCTGTTGGTATAAATGTTTGTCCCTTTTTTAGCAGTAAAGTTATATTCTTCTTCTTTTTTTTGCAATTAACGAAAACTAAAATTTGTGATATTTTTTTCCCCAAGACTAGGGACTATAGCCATTTTAATGACCGAATGCTAATGCATTTTCATCACCTACTTATGAGCCAAGATAAGGGCACATTAACCTCTACTTTATTGACAAGATAAGGAAATAAAGATATCTTATGCAATTTGATTAAATCAACCATTGCATCATTGGTGATGTAGGTATGGAACAATCTTAGATTATAGTCATGTGTCATACTTAATACCACATTCCTTAAATTAAAGCTATAAAGGATGTCTTAAAACATTAAGTAAAAATGATTCCATTTCCTTATATTTTCAATTAATGAGCAAATATAATTTAGAACACTTAGATCTATCTTAGTTAAAATTTCCATTTAAAATACTGATTAGAAACACAAAGAATTCAGCATCAAATACTCTTGAGACAAAATGTTATTATATAAAATGCTATTTGTTTGTTTTCACCCTGATAAAAGGCTTATAAACAAATCTGATTAGATAAAACATGGAAATTGCATGAAGAGAAATTATTCCTTCAATCTTTAATTTAGGTTGGGTTTCTTTCAATGATCCACAGGCGCAAATGCTAATTAGTTTCAATATCTTGCCTAAATTTACATCAAAATATGTTCCTGGAATTTAGTGGCTTCCCTATTTTTCATTTCACATACAATCCAATGGTGCTGTGTGGTCCAGACTATTACTACCACCTTCTCCAGAGGAGAACCAGGCAGGCCTTGGGAGAAACGAGGAGTCAATGATGTGAACTAGCGAAATATATGAAGACTGACAAGTGCTTTCTATGATATGATGGGGATTTCAACTCACTGTCACCACACTGCTTTCTTCTTAAGGGAATGTCTTAGGTTTGAAGCAATAGAGTCCTTTTAGCAAAGGAAAACCTGCCAGACTTTTGTGTTTTACATACTGAGTGAGTTAGAGTAATTAAGCATTTCTTAGGTTGAGTTCCTTTCTTTCCCACCATTGTTCATCTTCAAATTTGTGACCTTGAGAAGCTAAAGAGAGGCCAAGTCTCCCCTATATGGTTGCAGACAGCCAGAGGAAAAAATACCTGTCCTTTCCTAAATGTGAATTTCACAAACACAGGTGACCTATCCATTCCCTCAAAAGGGAGCATTTTTTACTAAGACCCTGTTTGCATGGGAGTGTGCCTATTTAATGGATATTGATAGTGACACTGATCATGACAACAATGACAAGAATTCCTGCTGAAGGAATGACAGGATGAGGATGTGTGAAAAAAGACACAGCTATTTCAACTCTTTAACCAACAACGGAAGATGACATACCCAAGCTGCATCCCAGACATCCTTCTTCACAAGGTATACATCCTTCATAGTCTGGATCTTGGATTTCATCTATAAAGTGAGAAGAGTAAAAAACAATTCACTTTCACTGAGTGGAGACACATCAGTTGCTATGAAAATATGTTGGTGTGTAGCTTATTTTTAAGCAAGTCATAGAGCATTTATGAAACCCAAAACCATCTTTAAGAATCCATGTGTCACCCACATTTTTACCTCCTTCATTAATTCAATCAATTAGATCAGCTTGATTGGTGCAAACAGAACAAAATTGAACTATATGCCATGAAACTTGTATTCAAGTCAAGATGGTAGCTTTTATTTATTAAAGAAATAAATTCTGTTTCTGGGAATATGGAATTGGGTATATAAATGAACAGGCTCTGTCTCTTTTTATCTGTCCTGCTAAATACTATTTTGTTAAGTTTTAAATCCTATACAATATCAGTAAACATTAAGAAGAAAAAGAATGTGTTTTAATTATTCTGGAAATATCTTGCGGCTCTCTTCAGCATCAGATTAGGCATAAATCCTACACAAAGCAATGCAAGTCTGCAGCATTCTTGCATGGAAGAGAACAATTACTGTAAGTGCTGAAGGGCTGTTTTTAAATCTCCCTCTTCCCATGTAAGATGAGGAATTGGACAATAACAATCACATATGATTCACAGAACATTTTAATATTTTTAAGTAGTTTAAGGTAGGCTGATTCTTATTGGCTTCTCATAGCAACCATCTTGATGCTATGAATAAACCAAGCAAAGCATAGAGAAATCGGACTAATTTTACCCAGAGTTTCATAACTAGTAATTGGGAAGGAGAAAATTGTCTGCCAGGACTTCCAATTCTAATCTGATTTTCTCTCCACTGTACCCTGCCCAGAAATCCTCCACTCAAGATCAATTTCTATGTGATTAGCTGCACTCCTGTGCTCTTGGATTCTGTCTGGAGAAACCCAGAGAACAGGTGTGTGGGGAAAAAAAGAGGAGCAACCATCACTGTCCCCACTTGACATATAGTCACTCAGTCATCCCAGGTGCTGACAGCGCTGACAGTATACCAAGAGGACAGTTCACATCTGTGGGACATGGAGGTATACACCTTCTCATGTCACCTCCTGGTGCAGGGAGGGCAGTGGCCTCAAAGCATCTTTACCTTGTCCACACTTTACTTTCTGGCAGGTGTGGTTCGTGGGCACTATGAAGTAGCCACCCATACATCGTGTGCAGGTGTGCGCACTCTGGCAAAGCTCGCAGTTGTCTGGGCAGGGCAGGCAGGCGTGCCCTTCAGCAGGGTAGTGCCCCACCGGGCAGCTCTCTCGACACACACCCTGGTACAAGAAGCGCTCCTGGCCGTATTTATCTGAACAAATGGGAGGAACACAAGAGGGAAAATGTGCACAATTAACCATGAAGCTAATATAACTTAATGTATTTTAGTTTTTAAAAAAATGATATGACCGAATGCTTAGGCTTCTCAGGGACTGGAAGTGTAAGACTGGATTTAATGAAAAGTGCAGTATCTGTATACCTGTAGTTGAAAAGTTTTCCTTGGGCTCCTTTTGGTAGGTCGAAGACTTGGGGGCTATAGAGATCCCATGAGAATAAATAAATGCTTACTGATAGACATGGTATATGACAGTGTATTCTTTAAGAATGATTTTAACTTCTATCAAAATCACACACTGTGTTAACTAAGGTTTGAACTTTTGCATAGCTGCCCATTTCTATAATGGCAGCCTGGTGAAGCACAAGACTAAGCACTCCTTTTGGATTCCTTTACATGCATTCCTGAAAGTTCTGAGCTTTTGTCAAGACTGAACTCTACAAGGAAAGTGTCAGCAGTACCCCCTTAGCACGAAACTGGGAATTTACTCCTGGATGAAATGGAAAATTCTTCTTCTAAAATTCTATAAACAGTCGCAATGAGTGAAAAAGAATTCTTTTTCACTACAAAAGTATGTATGAAAAAAGAAGATTAATAATGATGCATTTAGAGGTTTCCTACCCCCATGCTCCTGGGGTTTCTGTTTGTGCTGAGTATGTTTAGGACATCCATCTTCTCTGACTCAGGTCTCCCATATGCTCCAGTGTCTGAAGAACAGCTGATCAGTGTTACCCAAAATAACTGGGGTCTAGTGTTCACTCATCATGTGATATACCACATGAAGATCCTGAACCACTGACCTTCAAAATGCAAGGTTGCTGATTTTGTGGATAAAGATAGTACTGACCCTGTGTTGCAAGTTCAGAAACTGAAAGTCAGTATAAGATTGAACCACATGAAATTGCCAACATTCAACTCTTTTTTGTTTTTTACCCGTAAACTCAGCACTCTCAAATGGTTTAATGTAATGTTTCTTATTTAATTAAAACCCATGTTGAAATACCATTTGAAAACCACATGCTTGGATTATGGACTCTTGGATTATGAACTCTGAAGCTACATCTTTTCTGATGATGATTTCATGCCAGAAGTCTACTAGTTCCTGTGGGAACAAAGAAAATAAAGAGGGCTTCCACAGAGGTGATGCAAAAAAGTGTCTGCTGTCTCCAAGTTTGATTTAGAAGAACATCACCCTCTAAAGGAAGGAGTGTTTGGGAGGACATCATGTGCATTTGGTTATTCTACTGCTGTAGGTCAATGTTGTGGAGCTCAAAACCCTGATCTGCTGGACATGGAATCTCAGGAGATTACAAAAGGGTCAACCTTCTAAGATATGTTCTTCTCAGGCACATCATGAAACACTAGCAAACCCCATTTCCTTGACTCACTCAGAAAAAATCCTGTTTTTCTGAGAGCTAAATTTCTCAGATACAGATAGGAAGATCTGAGGGAGAGCAGTGAGAAGCCTCCTGTCTTTATCTAAGTTATATAGTTCTCTGCACCTTCCCATGACATTAACCCAGGATTCAGAGGTTTTGGGGGCAGCTTGGCATAGAATGAGTTCTACATATATATATTTGCTAATGATTGAATGAGTTGAATAAGTGAGTGAGTTAATATTTGGCAATATTCCTATTTTTCCAACATATACAACTGGATCTTAAAATAAAACTTAAGGGTGATTGGGTCAGATATCAGAGAAAATGGGAATCTGTCCCACATGGGTCAGAGTGGGACAGGCACGTGAATGGAGGCTGGGGAGGCGCCAACGTCACACGGCAGAGGACCTTTGAGATCATGGGATATAATCCAACGACAGCAGGAACTTGGAGTTGTTAAAACAGGGACAGAGAAGGTCATATTTGTATTTGGAAATGGTTACTTTGTTCCCACAGGGCATCAATAACTTCCAAATGGTATAGCTCAGGGCTGAGGAGACCCAGACACAATATCTATTACAGTACTTCTCTTAAAGATTGAATGTGTCTGTCTTAATTTCCTAGCTTTTCACTTTTACCTCAACAAGTCTTAGCTTTACTGTCTATCTTATGTCTGACATCATGTTTTCATGCCCTTTCTTTCTCCTTCTCTGGAAAGACATCTCTTAGCTCCTCTCTCATTTCCTCCGGGGCAGTGAGTCTGTGTCTACAATAATGTAAACCTGTGTCCTGACAACAGGCAGAAACCTCAAGGTTGTACATACTCTCAAAAGAACAGCTGTCTAATCTCAAGCCCTTGTCCCCAGAGATGAAGCTTCTGAATCGAACCAAATAATGTCCCATGGGAGAACAGGGTTGAAACAACAAAGAACTAGTGAGCAACCAGACTCTCTCACCGACTCCACAGGAGGTACAGCTGAAAGGCTCATTTCCTTGGCATTCTTGGCAGGTGTAGTGGCATAGATGGCATTGGTTCATAAATTCAAATTTGCCTGAGGGGCAGTTCAAAACGCAGAGGCCATCATCAAAAACCCTAGAGGAAAAGCAGACTTTTAGACTTTGTAAGGGTGACTTTCTGGAATAGCGTTAAGTGTTAGAACATGTGGTGTTCATGTTTCATTGCACAAACTGTTTCATTGTTCCAGAAACAAGGGGGATGCCTGGGACTGATCATCTTAGACCATGTGGAATATTAGTCACGTACACATCCTTGTCCCAAGTTTTGGACCAAACAGCAGGCATGCCAGAAACTGATGGGGGATGCGATCCTGATTCTGGTTCCAAACAAGCTAACCAGAGCCCACAGGAATTAAACCCACATTGTAGGCCCCAGCCAAACGCAGCCCACAGTCAGATGATGGTCTCTGAACTTTCAGGACACTAAATGGGACTTTGAATCCAGAGGACTTGGAGGAAATATTCTTCCTTTAGTTATCAGTATGCCCACACTTTGCAAGGGAAACGTCAATTCTAGGGGCTCTCGAAGGGTAGAACGAAGGATGATCCTGTAGCTTAGGTGCTACTTACAAACTTGGCTTGTGCATATGGCAAGTGATTCGTGAACTCTGATTTTGAGTGTCATTTTTGCAAGCATTCCTGATGTATAGGGCATTACAGTTTCTATTTGCATGTTTGCAGTCACCTACAAGGGCATTGCACATAAATTAGCATGTGGGCTTCTAAAACCTTTGGCTTTATACACATACAATATATATCATAATATTGTGGTTAATATTTTTGTAGCTTTTTGCTTCTTTTATTCCTTTGCAGAGTAATCTGAAGAGCACGTGACGAAGTAAATTGTATCTAAGAATTTGGCTCAGAAAATAATGAAAATGTTTCCCAAGTGCAAGAGTCAGATAGGTCATGTGAATAGATGACGTGAGCTGTGGGGCTCCACCCCTAGTTTTGAATCCATAAGTCATGGCAGGAGAGCCCTGAGAATTTGTTGGGTTTTTTTAAAAAAGATTTTATTGGGAATTGGGGGAGGGGAACAGTGTTGGGGAATTGGGGAAGGGGAACAGACAAGTTGTTGTCCAGTCATAGTTGTGGAGGGTGCAGCTAACTCAGCTCCAAGTCCAGTCGCCATCTGGCCACCCAATGGCAGCTTGCGGCCGCTCAGCTCAAGGTGTCGTGTTCATTCTTAGTTGCAGGGGCGCAGCCCACCATCTCAGGTGGGAGTTGAACTGGCAACCTTGTTGTTAGGAGCATGCACTCTCACCAGCTGAGCCATCCTACCACTCAGCTTGGGTGCAGCTCAGCTTGGGTGCAGCTCACTGGCCCACATGGGAAACGAACCGGCGACCCTGTTGCTCAGAGCTCACGCTCTTACCAACAGAGCCACTTGGCCGGCCCTGAAAATTTGTATTTTTGACAAGTTCCTGGGTGATGCTCATGCTGCCTGTCTAGTGAACATACTTTCAGAACTGCCACTCCATCTTGTGCTCACTGATAATATAAATTACTATGGAATTGGCTAAAGGATTCCTGAGTAACACAGGTGGTGCCAAGTTGGTGTTTTGTGGAGCTTCTTTGAAGTAGTAGTTGTTGTATCAGTTGGAAGGTTAACTGAGCACATAGCACATACATGGCCCCTGAGGGCATAACACTGTCATCCAGGCCTGGGATTGCTGAGGGCCTGCAAACTAAGGTAGGGTTTCCTTTTCTCTTCAACACCTCTCTCCACACACAGGAAGGCCAGGAAGAGGCCTCATGTGACTTGTTCTTGGAGTGGCACTGGCTTGTCTAAATCCCACGGTTTCCTACTGTCTCCATAGCTACAGCCAGCCCCAAACTGGGGATAGGCATTTTCATTCCTAGGCTTGGAGGAAATTGGGGTGAGACAAGGCATCTTGAATAATATATTACTTGCAATCTTCCATCTTGTTCCCACTCCCTCACAATTTGTGTCATTTGCATTTGCCTGGAAACAGAATGGGATTAAAGCCAACAGCAGGAGACAGAAGGCCACCTCATTCTCATCCCCCCAGGTTCTGGTCACCATACCCTGCACTACTTGGCCCAATTCAGAGTGGGGAGTCCCAGCCCTAAACAGACATGCACACACATCTGGTCGTCCATGTCAAAACAGATCCCCTGCACCATGGCATATAAAGAGGAGACTGTGTTCCCAGCCCAGACTTTTAGAGATGGCACTAATGCCAACTGCAACTATCCTGGCTCCACCCTGCCTCTGCTTTGTGAGCTAGATTTTTCAAGGAATAATTTGGATGTGGCTAGTTAAAAAAACAAAAAGCAAAAACCTCCCTTTAGGGCCGGCCACTGGCGCGTTGGTTAGGAGCTGGCTTGGGACGCCAGCTCTGAGCAGGGGGCCTCTGGTTCGGATCCCACATATGAGAGCCAGTGACACTGCCCTCTATAGCTAAGGTGGCAAACAACAACTCCACCTGGTTGCCTCTATAGCTAAGATGGCCGGCAACGGTGTGGGCTGCAGCCCCTGCTGCAGTGGGCTGCCATAGGCTACAGTGAGTGGCTGGCAGCCAGCGTGAGCAGCTGGCAGCCGGAATGAGCTGCCAAGAGCCGCCGTGAGCAGCCGTTCAGAGGCCGGCAACCGATCTGCTTCATCCAGGAAGAGTGCAATGATAATACCAACATGGGCCAGTGAAGCAATGTCCTCCACAACTAGACTGAAGAACAAAAGGACAGCAACTTGTCTGTTCCCTTTCCCTGATTCCCCAATGCTGTTCCCCTCCCCCAATTCCCCAATAATACCTTAAAAAAACAAAACAAAACAAAAATCCTCCCTTTAAGAAAAACTGTGCAAGAGCTTTCTGAGGATTTTAAACCTGGAAGCTACTCAGTGCTCTGCTGAAAAGGAGAATAGGGTATGTTTATTTGTGAGGATTCATTTTCTTGCTAATTTCAGTTGAAAAAGAGATGGAAAGTACATCATCATTTCGTCCTTTATAGAAAGAGATGACAGATTGGTTTAGGGGGAAATTATTTCTATTGAGAGAGGCGATCTAATACTCTCAATGATGGGAAGCATTTAAAATCATCCAGAAACTGGGGTGGGGGATGAAGGGTGAAACAGATGGTGTAATACTTCCATGTTTATGTGAGGAAGGGGCTGCCTTTCTTACATGAGTGCTTGATTTTAAGAAAGTACCAAGCACATATTTGTCCTTTAAATCACCTATCTTCACCACTACCCTATGGAAAGCACAAGTGACGTACCCAGTTTTTGTAAAAAGATCATAATTCTTTCTAAAGACTGAAAGATCTAGAAAACAGTCATGCTGAAGTGCAGGCACTGAATTTCATCATCCCCCGCACCTCCCCAGTGCCCTCAAGAATAAGGAACTTGAAGAAAAGTACAATTTCAAGTGGCACAGATTTCCACCAACACCAACAAATCTTCCCTAGTAGAGAATAGATACCTTGCTCTGGGCTGCATGGGGCTTATACAAATTTTCTTTAAAGCCAACTCAGGCCATCTCTGGGACCACAAGTCATCCAATTTGTGTATTTCTGAGGCACTCAGACAAGCTAAGCTCTATAGGGGAAGCACTTCTCTCTCCAAGTCACACATGCTCTTGGCCTTTTTATAAGCAGTGAATCATTCCAGGTCCAACAGGGCTCATGGAGAGGAAGAAGATGGCAAAACCACGTGCTAAATAGCTGAACAGAGGTGATGTTCTCAACACTGGCATGAAATTTTCCAGAAGCCTCAGGGTGTGTGTGTGTGTGATGTGAACAGAAGAGATGTCAAGTCAGGGTTAGCTGGTCCTCTGTGCTGATTGTTGGTTTGGCCCAACTAAAGTCACCACAAGGGCACTTAATGTTATTTCTTGGTACTTTAATGTTTTAACAGAATGAAATCTGGCAAAACGTCTTTTTTTCCTGAGTTCATTGAAGCAGATCAAATAAAATATTTGGGGGTGGGTCAGAACAGAAAAAGACTTTTAAATGCTTTTAATTAGCTCATTGACTCTGTAACTCCTTCAGGCCTCGGTTGGGAGATGAGCTTGGGCAATGGGGGCCACGACGTTATAGAGCTATACATATGATAGAGCAGAGGCAAACTTCCTCCAAGTTTTCAGTCGGCTTCAAGGTGTTAAACTGAAGGGTTGATGAACATATAAAGGGAAAACTAGAAGATGAAGAGAGGGCATTTGTTTTTTAAAGGTTTTATTGGGGAATTGGGGAAGAGGAATAGTGTTGGGGAACCGGGGAAGGGGAACAGACAAGTTGCTGTCCTTTGTTCTTCAGTCTAGTTGCAGGGGACGTTGCTTCACTGGCCCATGTTGGTATCGTCATTGCACTCTTCCCGGATGAGGCAGATCGGTCGCCAGCCTCTGGATGGTCGCTCACTGTGGCTATTGGCAGCTCACGCTGGCTGCCGGCCACTCACGCTGGCTGCCAGCCACTCACTGTAGCCTATGGCAGCCCACTGCAGCAGGGGCTGCAGCCTACACTGTCGCCAGGGCTCACAGCCCAGCTCCAGGTGGAGCTGTTGTTAGCTGTAGAGGCCAGTGTCATTGGCCCTCATATGTGGTTCCGAACTGGGGCTGGTGGGGTCCCAAGCCAACTCTTAACCAATGCGCCACTCAGCCGGCCAGAAGAGAGGGCTTTTTAAATTTTGATTTCTTGTAAAATAACTTCAGGGTTAAATGATTTTTTTAAATTATTATGGAAAATTTTAAACATATATAAACATATGTGCAAGAAATTACATTGTATTCATCATTCAGCTTCAGCATGTATCAACACATGGCAATCTTATTTCATTCCTATCCTCACAGATTTACTTCCCTCCCATACTGTTTTGAAGTATACCTCTAAGTTAAACTCTTTTAGAGGTGAACTTTATTCTACCAGGACTGGAGAATACCTTTAGAATAAGAAGAAACTCAGAGAGACCAACTGTGCTGGTTATTCTGTTTGTCTCCCCTCACCCTAACCCTTGTCCCAGATTCCGCATTCTGTCCTGCCGAGTCTTGGAAGTGTGCCCATTAGGGACTGCATCTGTAAACTCACCTACCTCACATGTGAGTGGTGTTTCCCACTGGCCTCCAGTTAGTTTCAGACAAGGGGAAACACCAGCAGATCTGAGTGGGAGCAGAGGTTAAGGTATTTATTCCTACTGGAGTCACAAATTTGCTTCTTTTTTCCATGGTTCTGAAGTGCCTGTGTCCTCTATCGCTCCAGTTTCTATAAGTTTCAGATTTGGCTTGCAGATCAGGCTTAGGATGTTAAAGCTGCCCCACGATTGCTTGTCCCCGAGTGCTTCACTATTCCCTGAATTTGATCTCCTGAGTCACCTATAAGAATTTGTGGGCCTAACACAGAGCCGGGCATAAACCAAATGCTCAAGACTATCTTGAATGGACCTGATTCCGCTGAAAGAAATACTTTGGAAAATACTTTGTGGCCCTTTCAAGAACAAATAAGTCAACATCACCATCTTTCAAAATCGTTTCTATCTCCTGATCTTCTCCATCTCCTTCCAGGAAAATGCAGATAAGAAGTCAGGTAGTTCATTGCTATGAGACGATGCCCTTTCTTGTAAATATTTGCATATTGGCATCAAGGAGGAGAGATGGGAAAAGAAATAGTGTGTTCAAGGAGATGAGAAGGAAATTGTTCCTGTGGAACAAGATTTCCTCAGGACATCCTTGTTCAAGATCCATATACATACTCTTCTCTTTTCAAAAGCTAAAGCATGGGCTACTTAAATAAGTTAAACGACCCAAATAGCCCAGGAGATGCATCTCTGATCTTATATCAAAGGGCTGAGATTATTTAAAACAGCCAGTTATGATAGTAGAACTTTTTTCTCACTTCTGGAAAGCCTGAGACAATCATGACTTCTGCAATATACATTGGATGATGGTAGCTCCCTTATAAAACAAATGCTGGAAAGTTCATTAGTTTGAAGATATCCAAACATGCAATGGAATTTGATTATTGATATGGAGAGGAGTTAGAAGAGAAATAGGACCCATTTCAGAATGCTGTCTGTATCTAATGCCCTGAAGCTGCTTTAAAGCACATTCAATAGGTAGAGGTATAGATATCTTAAAGGAACACTTGGAAAATGTTATCACAGTTATCATTGAAAAATTTTTTTTTGTGGAATATAAAGCTCTTTTTAATTAAAGTATAGTTGACACACAATATTATATTAGTTTTAGGTATACAACAGAGTGATTTGACATTTATATACCTTACGAAGTGATTGCCTTGAGAATTCTAGTAACCATCTGTCACTGTACAAAGTTATTGCGATATTGACTGTATTCCCTATGCTGTACATTACATCCGCATGACTTATTTATGTTATAACTATAAGTTTGTACCTCTTAACCCCTTTCAGCTTTTTTGCCCCTCCCCCAACCCTCTGGCAACTATCAGTTTGTTCTCTGTTATCTATGAGTCTGCTGGTTTTATTTTATTTGTTCATTTGTTTAGTTTTTTAGATTCCACATATAAGTGAACTGATATAGTTTTTGTCTTTCTCTGACTTATTTCACTTAGTATAATACCTTCTAGGTCCATCCATGTTATCACAAATAGCAAGATTTTTATGGCTGAGCATTGAGAATTATTAAGACTTCAGGTTTTTTGTGTCTTCCTCCTTCTCTCCTTTCCTTCTTTCCTCCCTCTCTCCCTTTCTCCCTTCCTTTCTTCTTTCTCTTTTTGAGGGATCTATTTAGAGAGCCAAGCCCATGATTGAATTATTACTATATGCTGATCACTGTGGGGCAATAAAGAGACAAATATACCACAGTTTGTACTCAGGATATTACAGTCCTGAGGAAGAATTAGATGAAATGTCTGTTGTGTAAGGCAGAGAGAACATCCGTCCTAGAGATTCACCTTTCCCTGGAGCAGCCTCGTCATACTGGTCTGGGGAGAGGCTCTGCTTCCTATACATTTAGCAGAACAGTGATGAGGCCATTCAAGCACTCAGTCAGCCAACAAGTGTTAAGTGCTAGAATCGCAGGAGTGTTGAATCAAAATACAATAGGCTTCCAATCCTCTTCAATAGAAATTCCCAGTGTATTAGCGGAGATGCCCACCCCATTTGGATACTTGCTATTTCCTCATTCACTCAGCTATAAAAAATATATTGAGGGCCGGCCGAGTGGCGTGGTGGTTAAGCGCTGGCCTTGGAAGCCAGCGGTCCCGGTTCGGATCCCACATATGAGGGCCAGTGACACTGCCCTCAAAAAAAAAAAATATATTGAGTACCTACTATTTTCCAAGCACAGTGGTTAGTAATAGAGATACAAAAATGAGTATTTTAAGGGGTGTACAGTCTAATGAAGAGATAGATTTGATTATGAATGTCTTAAAATGTTGCACTTATGGAAGTGTATAGGGGAACATAAAGAGAAAGGGGTGAATTCTACTGGGAAGAGGTCAAAAATGTGTTCATAGAACAGTTTACCCTTGAACTGGTTCTAGAAATATGAGTAGATATTTGTTCAGCAGATGAAGGTGATGGTTGAGGGATTGGATGTGCAGAAAGGGATGAGATTCCAGGCATCAAAGGTAGCACCTTCTTCATCAATGAGAAAGCACCTCTACTGCCCAGGATAGTGATTCTCGTAGTAGGTACTGGGCATCATAAGGAGAAGATGCTGCAGAGGCGGGCTGTGGTCAGACCACAGAGGGTTACTGTGTCAGGGGAAGTTTTTTTCTTTCTCCTGCAGGACCCAAGGGATGCCTCTAAGGTGGCAAGCACTTCCTTTCTCTATCCTTTAACCCATGAGCTCCAAACCATAGGAGATCCTGAGAGACCACTCACCTTTGGTCAGGGCAGCGAGTGCAGTTTTCCTGAGTCGGCCCCCAGCACTTGGCACATGAGGCTCCACAGATCTGGCAGCGTCCATGCTCATCAATGTATTCTCCTGGGAAACAAAATCTAGTTGTTTACCTCATTTCTACATGGCAGGGCTGCCTGGGCTGTCAGTCTGAGAGCAGCCAGATCTCTGTGTGGCTGCCGAGAAGCAATGGAGACAACACAAAGAGGAGAGACCTTGAATGGCTTCAGTTGCCAGTCCGAAACCCTGGCCTTATAATAACAACTGCTCCTCTCCTAAGGGACTTGTAAGTTGGAACCTCAAAAAGTGATGAAGCAATGACATAATTTTGGACCTAGTCAACGTGTTACAGAGTTTATAAGTAGAGAGAAGACAAGGGGGGTTTCCTACAGGACCCTTTTATTGAGCTCCTACTGACTTTCATATTAAATGGCTCACAGAAACTTATAGCTTTGGTTCAGGCCAAACAAGCTGGACCTACCCAGATTTTGTCCCATCACTCTGGGGAATGTTGTGGTGACTAGTCAAGGATGGGAGTTGAAGCTTGGCTGACATTTGACAGATGTCAGCTGCATCTCACCCTGAAAGAGTAACAATGAAGAGATAGCCAGAGAATTCTTCATTTAATTGGAAAGCTTATCTTTCCTAAGGAAAAACACAGGAGATATTGCCATAGAAGCAAGTCCAGCCTCACAAATGTCTTGTGAACATTTGAGAAATTATACCCATGGCAAAGGTGGTGGAGAGAGGCCAACCTCATTGAAGGTGATAATCCAGTGATGGGTCCCTACTCATTGAATTCAATCCTCTACTCACACTACATTCATCCTCTCTTCCTATTGTCTTGAAAGAAATTAACAATTTCTTTCCGTTTGATCCATAGAACCACTTTGTATGGTTTAGAAATTGATTATGCTCAGGAATTCCAGATTCTGATTTCAGCAGAGTCACAACCTTCATTCATCTCCCAACCAACTTTCACAGCCTTGTAAGCATGTTTGAACATTGTCAACCCGAGATCCAGCCAGAATAGTGAGGTAGCAGAACTCGCCCACGGCTCTATCAAGTGGCATAATATTACTGAAACTCTAAGATTCACTTTCGAGTTTATGTAGTCACATGGGGAAAAAAGCCCTGGAAACATAGGCTTGACTGGTAAGGAATTACTGGCAGATTACTCCTTAGCCTTTTCCACAGCTTTACTGAATGAGTACATTTGGGTAAGATAAACCTTATGTACATAAACCTTCCACTTGCTAGCACTAACCGCAACTATGAAAACGAAGAGCTAACTAGAGTTTGTCCTTGTATAGCACGGAAAGCCTTTCATATAGAGTTACTCTATTAGTTTCATTACTAAAGGGGGAAAATCACAGATTCAGAGCAATGCAAATGTCTAACAGTGGCACATGCTGCACAGCTTGGACTCTGATCCTCTGTCTTCCAGTTGTTGCCAAGGTACAGCATGAACCCGGAACCTGAAATAGAACTTTTAGAATGGGACTGTGGTTCTTAGCTAAGGAGTAACTCCTAGCAGCCTTAGGCCCAAAAGAGTGAGTACCAGTGGTGGCAAGCATGCAGATGTACAAGTTGTTCACTGCACAAGGTGCCTGCCCACATGGCCAAGTGGGGGTGGAAATCCAGCCATGCACTCTGGTGTTGGCTGCCCCTGGCTCTGTAGGGGGCACCTTTTAATAATTCACAGGTGTTAGAATGGACTAATTGCATTCTTGGTAATCAGCAGTTCTTTGGCAGAAAAAAGTGAGGATTGCTGTCTACTAGGAGTGGTGATTTCAAGTTGGGACTCTCTCACACAATATAGGCATCATATTTATGGAGCCTTCTTTTTATTTATTCAGGCTCTGCTATTCCACCTCGTAATTATTGCCCTTGTATAATCTCTTCCTCTTCTGTTGTATGAGGCACAACTAATTGAGCAGTGTGATTGTCAGTCCAGGCATGATCAAGATAAAGAGCAGAGGATCTGGGGTCACCTGGTAGGAAGAAGTAGATCTTGCCTACATTGACAGTGCTAATAATTTGCTAGTGATGGGTGATAACATTGGGGCTTATAGAAACTGACACAGTGGTTTGGTACTCCGAACTCCTGATATGCATCCACCTTAATCTCCATGGCATATCCAATGCTAAGGTGGGGTTTTAAACTAAGTACACCTTGCTCTGCTAAACTCAATGCTACCTAGGTAGTTCAGGGAGCTATACCATTCTATCCCCAAAGTCTCCTTTGTGATTGCAGATGATTCATGGCTAGGTCAATCAAGGGTTATTCAGATATTACTGTGGAAATTTTCCGTTCTCCTCTGTATCTCTTTTTTGCTTCCTTTTTGGCTTCCATAAGCCAGTAGGTGGCACTGATACCTTGGCCTTGTACTTCCTTGATCTGCTCAACTATAATGGCCTCTATTGGCACTCACAAAGATGCAGTCATGTTAGGTATAATCATTACTCAGAATTACCCCATCCCTGAGATTTCAAATACTACTTCCAAACACAACCTTCTTACCCACTGTGACTAGCTCACTCCACTTTGTCATCCTTTCATTCATCTTTTTAGTCCCTTTTGCATTTTTCACTGGAGTTAAGTTGAACCTTCCCAAGACCATTCTTTCCCAGAAGGTGACCTTACTACCAAATCTGCTGATAAGATACTGACTTTCCTTAGCATTCTGTTTCTCAGTGTCAAAATTGTTTTCTTCTTCTCGACTGTTCGCTTGTCTCTTGTTTCTCTTCCTGGCCATTGTCAGGATGTCCATCTGATGCTCTTAATCTTTCCTCAGGCTATGTCTTCAATCTTTTCTTCACATCTCCTATCATCCTCTGATCCTTAAAACTTTTCTCCAATCTAACATGGCCAAGTACTTTTCTTCCCTAATAAGTGACCCTTAAAGCATGTTTTTTCCCTCTTACCATTTGGAAACAAAATAGAGTGAACCTCATAAACTTGAAGCTTATGTAAGAAAGTTAGCATAGGACAGCTTAACTGTACCTCTCTCAAGTCTTCATGCCTCTTAACTGTAGAGCAAACTCTGGCTTTAGAACAGATGAGAATAGAGGGACCTGCCTCAATTTTCATATTATGTATTTGTCCAATTAGTTACATAAACAACGGCCCCTAGCCTTTGCAGGCACAAGTTTTCTACTTTTGAAACCAAAGAAGCCAGATTCCAAGGACATAGTGAAGTTGCTTTCTTTGGTTGTTGGAGCAGCAAATCCTTCTCATCTGTCTTTATTGCACAACAAAGCTGAATGTTTATTACAAGAGTGATATACAAAATTCTGAGAAAAAATCACTTTTAGCACAGACGTCAGGGGCCAATAGTTTGTTCTCCACCCTATCCTACAAGCTCTTCCTTCTGTGTCTTCATCCATTAATATGTCCAAATTGCCTTTCTCCTGTGATAAAAAAAATTTTTTCATTCCCCTTCTAGATCCTTTCTCACCTCATTCTACAATAGTTCAAAGGATGTTGAAGTGGTGTCTCATGGGGAGGAATGATGCCTCAAAAGTTGAAGACAGCTTAAAAATCAATACTTGTAAATTTAAAAAATTACAAGTAAGTGGCATGCTCTGTCTGCTTCACGTCTCGATAACTCTACAGCATGTGTTTGTGTCAACAGGTCTAAGTTATAAATAAACCTTATGAAACCATCCAGAATAGGTAGACATTTGTTATACACCATCAGCAGCCACTAAATATGGTTGAAACTGACATAAGCATATATACTTTTAGGCTTATTTAGCCACAAGATCTTTATTTCTCCTGCAGGGACGCCATGCTTTCCTTTATACCTCGTAATATTTCTTTATTGATTAGAGCCAAATTTGTTGTAGAGTTTAAGCAAATAAACATATAAAGCAAATAAATTAATAAGCACATAAGTAGATAATGATGTGTGAGTCTAAAACACACCTTTTTTATTTTTATTTTTTTTAGCAAGGGTGATTAGTAAGAGAAGATGGGAGGAACTTGATGAAAAATCAGCCATTTGATTTGCGATCTGGTTATTTCAGTGAGCAACCCTGGGGTACTAAATTATCTGTAGACCTATTTATGTGCCTTAACACTCAGATTACAGAAATCATACAGTGTGACTTTCCTGAATGTCTACAACCACAAGTACTAATCAAATAATACTATCTCTTTGCAAGGATGCCAAACCTAGTTTTGAACTTAACATACCACTATATAAACACAGTTTTTATGAAAAGAAATCCATACATTTATTACTTTCCACCATTTACAATAAATATTCAGTATACTTTCAACTAGTTACATACTAATGAAATAATTCAGTTTCTAAAGCATCATTAAATGTGAAATTGTATAGCAAGGCTCCAAGTATGAAGCCATTGATGGAGACTGCAACATTTTCACTTAAAAGTCTGCACAGTTATTCAGCCTTAAAAAGGAAGAACATTCTAACACATGCTACAACACAGATGAACCTTAAAGACATTATGCTAAGTGAAATAAACAAGTTACAAAAGGACCAATATTGTATGATTCCATTTATATGAGGTACCTAGAATAGTCAAATTCAGTGGGACAGAAAATAGAGTAGTGGCTGCCATGGGGCTGACAGGGAAGGGAGCAAAGGAGAGATACTGCTTCATGAGTACAAAATTTCAACTGGAGAAGATGACAAAGTTCTGGAAATGGATGGTGGCTATAGTTGCACTACAATGTGAATATAATGAATGCCATAGAACTGTATGGTTAAAATGGTAAATTTTATGTTATGTATATTTTACCACAATTAAAAAAAAGTCTACATGATGAGTTTATTCTTTTGCAGTAAAAACTTAATTTTAACCTAAAAACTCAGGATTGTTTGCCCTTTGGGATGGCTCCAAAGAGCACCAACCATCTTGGGGAGCCAGTTTGCTGAACCGAGGCCTAGGAGATTTCCCATGAAAACGGAACTAAATGGATATGGATAAAGCTTGTGATAATGAAGACATCTGGCTGATGGAACACTGTGCCTTTTCTTTTCATCAGAATTTACAAAGGCAGAATGAATGTCAACCAGATAGAACGAGAGTTCTTCTTCCACAGACTGGAGGCATCTGGAGGCCACTGTTTTTCTGTCTCATCCTTTCATTTTTTTTTTTTTTTTTTGAGGGCAGTGTCACTGGCCCTCATATGTGGGACCGAACCTGGGCCGCTGGCTTCCCAGGCCAGCGCTTAACCACCGCGCCACTCGGCCGGCCCTCTGTCTCATCCTTTCAACAACAACTTCTTTTCCTCCCCCACAGGGTTTTCTGATTGATAAGCCTCATCCTCCCTGGTCTCATTGCTTTTTCATTCTGAAGTACTGGGGTTCACCTATGTGGTTTGTGCAGATGCCCTGAAACACTACTCTGGCACCCCCATGGATTGATCCTCCACTAAAAAGGATGGCTTGAAGGAATTGTGGGTCCAACACACTTGCAAAAGTTTAGCTTCCTTTAATCTGTGCTAAAGAACAAGGAATTAAGACTTGATTCTTTTCATTTCCATTGTTGTTTTGGGCCTTGACCACAGTCAGGCTGCTATAAAAAAAAAAGTATCTAAAGCAAAGTCTTGGCCAACACACCTAAAAATAGTGATGATGTAGCAGTCACACAGGCTCCCATTCATTGACATCTACCATGTTACAAATGTTATTCTATGTAATGTTTAACTCAGATAGCAACCCCTTTTATAAATGAGAAACTGAGGCTCAGAGAGATGAAAAATCTTGCATAAATTCATTCAACTAGGCAAGTGACAGAGTTGGGCTGTGACCCAGGTGTGTATGAGCCTGAGCCTGAGCCCATGCTCTTTCTACAACATTTCCCTGGTACAGGTTCATTTCCCCTTTTGCTGTTCAAAGTAGCTTTGCGATTTATAAAAAAGACAGAGCTGAGCACATGCCTTGTCTAAACCATTTGGTAAAGTAAGGGTATCAAAAAGGAATTCACTGTGAAAATAAGTGAACTTTGAGCAGGAATATTGCACAAAGCAGGTTTACTGTAATGACTGAATATACCCTCCAAATATATTTTCTCTGATAAAATGGCCACCATTTATTAAAAGGCAATTCTATTTATCAGATTCATACTTTAAAAGCTGTTTGCTCTGTCCACTATATTACAACTCCTAAGAGGAGCCCAGAAATGTTTTTTTTTTTTAATGAATAATAAAATAATTGGTTGGAGCTCTACACAGGGATTTTCTGCCTAACTGCTGTCTGAAAAAAACCCAAAAACTGGCTCTTCAGAAATAACTTATAACTAGAATTATAGTAACCTCTTTCTGATCTCCCAGTTTATAGGAAAATCTAGTATAGATGGGTTGGTTCCTGCATATCTTGTCCTCAGTTAAGAGAATTTTACATTGCCTCTACGTTAGTGCAAAATCACTCTAAGTCCTAACTTAAGGATGCTAAAATTAAAAAGGCACTGAACTGTTTGTTTTTGGTTGCAAGACCAGACACAAGAGGAGACAAAAAGCATTAGTGTATTTATTATCTGCAATTAAAATTAATGTACAAATCCTATCACTGAATCGATAGATGAGGAAAATCATGAACACTTTCCCATAAGCAGGGTATAGTAGATGGAAATGCATTCATTGCCTATCTGAGATGTGTAAAATATCTTGACAGTCCCTTTATTTAGGGGGCTGTCTTTGCTATTCCTGTAAATGAGCCTAAAATTTCTACAGGTTCTGTCATGCACTCAATCCCTGTATTCCTTAGGGGTAAGATTTTATCCCACAACGTTCCCACCATTTGTAGCTTCAGAAGAACCACTCTCATGGGGGAAATTGCACAGAATCTGATGCATTCACAGTGAGGGGATATGTGGGGCTCAGTACATGGAGGCAGAAGTAAGTGACCATAATGTGAGAGAATAATTCATTTACCTTTTGAAAAACATTACTGATAACCTGAGGCAGGTTACACTTGGTTACACTTGGGAGACACTTCCTGAGAAAGTGGATGACTTGAAAGGCCAGGTTGTAGATAAGCATTTCCGTGTAAACCCATGAGTGAGCATAGCACTTAAGTACTAAAAGGCTGTATCACTTCCTTTCACTTTGGAGGTGATGAAGATGGCAGGTGAAACTATCAGGACTGTGGCCCACTGAGCCTTCCTGACCCTTTTAAACTAAACAAGGGTCCTTGAACGTGGATAGGATAAAGTCCCAAATCCTTCCCAAGGAGCTTAAAATGATCAAAATGTTCCCTGTGATGGTGTGAGTCCTGAAACACAGGTACAAGGAGGAGACTTGTTATCATCCACGATCATTTCTATGGTAACCAAAAGAGCCTCCCTAACTGCTTTTGTAACTTGCTCTTAAACCCTTCCAAGTACCACGGCTGTCACTTCCCGCACTCCAGCACCCCATGTTAGGGAACATCCTCAAACCAACCTCCTTTTCTTCCTCTACATTAACACATCAAAAGTGATGACTTTATCTTTCCTCTCCCACATTCCCTTAGTCTTTCCTCCAGCCCTGCCTGCTGGCACTAAAATAGTGCTGCCTAATCACTAATTAAGAGAAAAGAGATGCTCCTGGAAAGAGAAGGAAGTTACATTCCAAGGCCTAGGGCTCCATCTGCACTATAGCTGGTAATTGATTGTAGCTCATAATTGAAAATTTATTCTTTTATTGGATCATCATTAGCACTACCCATCCATGGGCAGTGGATACTGCCTTCTAAGAGATTTGTTGGTTTGTCTAGTGACAGGTTTCAGGGGCACCCAGAATTCCTCTGTCCCTTAGGGACTGGGGAGGCATTTGATTAGTCAGGCTACCACATGTTTTATTGGGTGTGACCAAATTGTGTTTTTTTTAAAGAAACCTAAGTGTGGAAGTAAAGCAGGGAACCAAGGTTTGTCGTGTGCCTACTGACAGGAAACACTGTGTTGGGTAAATGCATGCATTTTGGAGTCATCCCTACCTGGGGTTTGATTTTGGCTTCCTTCTTAGGCTGTCTGACTTTAATCAGATCACTTGTTCCCCTGATATTCCTCTTGTGTATGGTGGATAATACTCTCATTCCCAGAATGTGGCTGGGATCAAATGAGAAAATAGACCCCAGAATCCAGCATAATGGATGACAGAATATTAGTTATAATTATCAGGTACTCTGAATATGTCATCTCACTTCACTTCCCAATAATAATGTGGGGTAGGAGCTGACAGCTCCATTTGACCAAATAAGGAAATTAAGCATCAAAATGTTAACTCTCTGAACATCATTTGAACCTGGTCTGACTGGATTCCAAATTGTGCCTTTTCTACCACCCCTGAGGGGACTTGAAGAATGTATTGGCTGCATATGTTGTTGACAACAAAACACCTGAAATTAATGGCCCTGGAGGCCAAGAACAATGACCTATGAAGGCAATTGAGCAGCAAGATGCAAGCCACACAAGTTAACCTTTATAACTGGCAGCCCCTGGGAGACAGCCTCCCTGCTCCAGAGCTGTGGAAAATTTTAGAGCCATGGCGATGCACTTGTCAGGATACTGAGGTAACAGTGTGTGAGATATAGGTGAGTCTCTGTGAAACGAGGCACACACAGCTTCTCCTTAACAGAGTGTCACCAAGTAGGTTCAGAATGTGGGATTCTTGGTCCCACTGTGGAGTAGGCACTGTGCTTGGACTGCCTGCTTCTTTTTAAGGTGAGTAGCTGGGAGGGACTTTGCTTCCCTACTTGGTGGGTCTTGGGACAAACTGCAGTTTCCTCTCTCTCTCTCTGAGGGTGAAGCACATAAACAGATGAAAATGAAAATAGGGTCAGTGTCGTATGTTGTGAATGTGTGTGTGTTTTGTATGGATTGGGGGTGGGGGGCCTTCGTGTTGTGAGGCAAGAGGGCTCAGAATCCCTTGATGTCAGAGACAGAGTCTCAGGTATTTCTCTGCCTACCAACCTCCTTCCACACGGTTTGCACGCGATCAGAGCTCTAGAGTCTGTCTAAAATATGGAATCCAGGACCGAACCTCACCAGGCGCCACCATAGAGAGAATGTCACTTCCCCCACCTTACAGATTCTTCTCATTCACACCGTGTGCTTAGATGACCACAAGCTGTCCTCTCCCCACTCAGAAAGGAGAGAGGCAGGTACACGTGACATGCACATAGCCTACACATGGGTTCCAGGGCTGCCTTGTGCTAGCTATGTGAGTGTGCACAACTTATAAAGCCTCTCTGAGTCTTAGTCAACTCATCTGTAAAATGGAAATAATCCCAGCTATGTCATAAAAGTGTCAGGAGGATTAACTTATAACATGTGAAATATGCTTTGAAAGAGACTAGCACACAATAAGTGCTTCATAAAGCACTTTTATTTTTAGCTGTTGCTACTTCAGTGAGCACAAGCAGTTTCCTTGGATAAGCAGCATGAGAGAGTGAAAAGACCTTTAGAGACGCTCAAACCTCAACTCACTCCTTATGGTTTGGGTGGCTTTGAACATTTTTAAACCTTTCTTTAGCTTTATAAGTTAAATGGCCCCAATCATTGTAGTTCGCTGGTCTTTTTCTGCTTATTATCAGGTAATTGTCCTTATACTGAGGCTGACTTAGAAATGCATGGTAAATATAAATAAAATATCAAAAAAGATTTCCTTTCTCCACATTTTTTCAGAGACCGCTCAGAAGAATGGACTCCAATTTTATTAACTCTTTTATTAACTTTAAACCACTCAACAGCCATGGTCTTATTTGATTGGCACCAAACTGCAGTCAGTTTTAGTCAGGAAAATGGCAACCCTCTACCCTTTCACCCTCCACCATAAATCTACAGTTCTAGAGTTATTAACTTGCTAAAAAAATTGTGGGCACCCCAAAGGAATATTTGACAGGTTGGCAGGTCAGTTATCCCTCTGTTGCCCAATATTATCCCTCTTGTTGCCTTACGGAGACATCTCTTAGGAATAACATAAAATTGTTTGTGACTTTAACTGGTCTTCACTCAGCTCTTAACACAGTGGTCAGGAATTGGTTATGAATTAATTTGTACATCCTCAATATAAACCTAAGGAATGACTTTTAGGCATTAATTTCATGAGAGGATTCTGGCCTCATCAAAACACCCCAGAATGGTGTGACTCAATGTGCTCTTGTCTGACTTTGTACCTTAATGCCTTGATATCTCCTTTAGATGTCCTACATGAACCCCTCCCCCTTCTATGCCAGTATTTCTGCATCCTTCCACCATATGAAACTGAGAACTCGCCTTCCCAGCCTAGTCATACAGAGAAGTAGTGCTGAGAACAGAGGAGGACCTTGCAAAACAACTCTGCATTCATTAGAGACAAAAACAGCTCTAGAAAATCTACAGGAGCCTCAAGCACAATTCATTTCCTCTGGGAGATGCACAGCCTTGGCTGGAAGGTAAGCAAGTCAGTCTTTGAGTTCTGAGTCTCCTCCCTTAGGCCTGATTTCCAGTCTCCATAGCCAAGCCCACTTGAAGCAGACCCTGGGAGTCTCCCCAGGGGGCCACTGCGCCTTCCTGCAGTTACATCACTGTCCTGGGTGGGGTAGGGGGTGCTCTTCAACATCATTTCTAGAGAATAGGTAACCAGTCTGGACCCCATTTTCGGAGTCCCGGGCCCTCAGAGCCTAGCCCATGGCTTAGGTCTGCAGCCACCAGGCAGGGAGGCAGGGCTCAGCGTCTAGGACTGGAAAGCCTGCCTTTCCTTGGAAACTCAGTTCCATGATTCCCACAGGCAGAGCTGGTGAGTCAGGCTTTCCTCCCCTTCCCAAACTCCCTCCGGTGGCTGTCTGACCTGCTTTGACTCTTTTTGCTTTCAAGGCTGCTCTTGATATTCATCTTAACCACATTTTACATGGTGTGATGTGCCTGGGGCCCCAACCCTTTCCAGAGAGGGCCAATTCATCTTTCTGCTGTTCATAGTGGCTAAAATAGGCAAGGACTGGCTGTGGAAAAGCTGCCTGTGGGCTCAGGGAATTTGAACTGTCTTTTGCTTATGCAATCATCTAGTGTTATTTAGGCTGTAATTTTCTAAAGATGATGAATTTGTAAGATGTCAACATTTTCTATGAGATAAAAACAAGTGCTTAGTACAGTAGCACGAATGATGGGCATATGAAACTGCTAAAAGGAGTGGAGGCAGGAGAAAGATGTGTTGTTTGGGCCTCAGAAATCCCAGCCTTGGGGTCAAAGATAAGGAAAGCTTTCTGGGGAAAGCTGGGTGCTTTCTCAATGCTTTCACATTTAATTCTCAGAGCCAACTTATGGAGATGAACACTTTTCATTTAAAGATGAGGAAACTGAGGCTCAGGAAATTTAAGAAATCCATCTAAAGCCACCAAATTAGTGATACTAAGAACAGCTATGACTTATTCAGTTATGACCACATGCTAGGCATTACCTTGAGTGCTTTATTAGTATGAACTCACAGTAACCCCATGTGGGGAAGGAGGGTATTGGGAATGACTGTTCTCTATCATCCTGATTTTTCTGTTGAGAAAGTTGAGGCAATGAGATATTAAGGGACCTATTAAAGTCACCAGCTGGGGCTGGTGGTAGAGCAGGGACTTAAACACAAGAGGTCATATTCCAAACTCTAATCCTTTAACCCAGGTGTTGCTGTACTCCTTTTCCCAAAAGTAATGGAGATGGGATTTACGCCAGGCCCAGCTAATTTAAATGCCATATGCCCCTTCCACTATGCTGGAAATTCATGTAATTGATGGTTTGCATGTGTATGTGTGTGAGAATATGGGAGTAAGGTCAAAATATGCAATCTTAGACACCTCAATTAGGCAATCTGTAACTGTGCTTGCCTACCATTTTCTGGGGACTGTGTTGGAAGAAGGTTCAGCGTATACCCTTCATAGGACAGCATCAGCTCACATAAAATACCAAGAACATAAGCCAACATAGAAACAAGTGTTCAAAATCTAATGGTTGCACAATGCAGCTGATGTACCTCTGCCCTCAGGGTTATTTTTAGAGTCCTCATGGCCTTGCTGCATGACTAGAAGATTGTTCCTAGGCTTGCTTTTGTTTTGGGGAAGAAATTCATTAAAGTAGTTTGTTGTACTGAAATAAGATAGACATAGGTTTGAAAAGACAGGGGAAAAGTCTAGGTGGATAAGGAGTGGTGGGGGTGGGGGTAAGGTGGGAGCGGAGAATAGTTCCAGAGAGGGGAGCAAAGAAAGCAAAGGCTGAAATAAGCACAATATCTCTGTGACTCAGGCAAATGATTGGGTTGACTGAAGCAGAAACTGGGGGAAATGAAAAAGGAGTTTGGATAGAGGATGTAGATAAATCATGGAACATCACACAGTGTATCAAATGGGTGCAATTGGCAAAGGGAGCCATTGAAGAAAGTCACTGATGGAAACAACATTGTGGAAGATCACCCTTGTCAAGGGAGATTGCATGAATTGGAAGGCAGAGTTCAGGAAGTCAGCTAGGGGATGGCTTCAGTAAACCAGGAGAAAGGAATGGAGCTAATGCAACCAAAATGATAGAGACAGAGCAGCTTCCAGAAACAGTCATGGGGTCTCAGAGAGAGATGGCCTTAGAGCTCATCTACTCTGTCTACCTCCTTCTCCCCTCTTCCAGGGATTAGGCATAACTATACTTTCTAATCCAGTGACTGCCCAGTGTTTGAATGAAAATAGAAAGGGATGGAGAACTCATTTCCTCCTGTTTCATTTTTGGAAAACTCTGATCATCAGAAATGTCTTTGTAGAAATCCAAAATTGGCCTCCTAGTAAATTTCGTACATTGGCCATTTCAAAAGAAGAAATAGCTGCTCTGAAGAAAGAGCATGATATTTATGGGGATAGTGAGAAGAGTCAGAAGATCTGAGCCCAAGGCTCAGGCACAGGTGGCTTTGATCAAATCAGATAAACTCTGAGTCTTAGCCACATCTGTGAAAATGGGATAAGACATGTGCTGCCTAGGTGTCTGCTCTATTTGGAGGATCAAATGGTATGCCTTGTGAGAATGCTTTGTAAACTTCAAAACTCCTCATAAATAAAAGATAATGATAATTGATGCAGCAATAAGTAGTTTAGTGACAGAGAAAGCTTATCCAAATGCCAGCACTGCCACTTTCTAGCGGTGTGATTTGGGGCTACTTCTCCAACCCTCATTTCCACAGCTGTAAAATGGGATAAAAACAGTCATACAACAGAAAGTTTTGTGAAAACCATATTTGATAAAATACTTAGAAGCACTTAGCACAGTCTATCTGATATATAATAAATACTATTATTATTGATAAATGATGATTGTCTGCATACAGGAGATGAAGAAAGAGGAGTCAAATCCATGGACTTGATCTTGAGCAAGTAAAGAAATGAAGGTATGGACAGGGCCTTAGAATGTGAGGGAAGTTGGTTGGGATGACCTGGCAGATGTTTTGAAATGGCAACTCCTGGCATAGCTCTGTATGTTTATATACATGCCACAGGCACTATTTTTTGTTTGTTTGTTTGTTTTTTCAAGGGCAGTGTCACTGGCCCTCATATGTGGGACCCGAACCGGGGCCACTGGCTTCCCAAGCCAGCGCTCAACCACTGCGCCACTCGGCCGGCCCCACAGGCACTATTTTGACAGTGGTTGTTTTCTTGGGTCTGTTCAACATCAAGTGGCTTTGTTCTCTCCCTGACACACATGTAACAAGAGTTGGTGGAGTAAAAGGAAGTATAGGCATTCACAGCCTACTCTGCCTAGAGCCATGCCATAAACAATCAGGAGCTCAATGCATTGTTGCCAGATAGAGCATCATGTTTGGATGCCAAGATGGTGAAAGAAATGTCATAACCTACGCATTCCTGTGGAGGGGCCATGCATTCTTGGCCAGGATGACTGCCAGGAAAGCCATGCATCTGTACATACTCAGATGTAAAACCCATGCAGAAGGAAGGTAAATTGTTACACAGGGCTCTTACCATGGTGGTTTTAGTCTCTTACATGGATTTTGTGACCATTCTAAAAGATGCTTTTCAATCAGTTCCCGAGTCTTAGGTAAAAGATGAACTAGCATCAGCAGGTTAAAGACATGTGCAATGGAGACAAAGCTGTTGGAGTTGTAGTGACGAGTTTCCTTGTACCAACCAGGCTAAGGGGCTGGTAAGGTAAGAGCATCAGATTGTTTTCAGGGGAGAGTGTGCTTCAGAAAGTTTCTTTCTCTCAAGGAAGTTTCTTCTATTGACTATTAGACAAGCTGATCTCCACCTAGGAGATCCTCTTTTTACAAATGAGAAGAAGCTGACAATGAGAATTTACACAGCTGGCTCCAAATCACACAATTTATCTTGTTTCCTCTCCATATCCAACGATGCTGAGGGGAAATAAAGTTATTTGGGAAGATGTAGAGAGAAATAAAGGCAAATAATACCCAGTGATGATAGAAACCATGCTATCTCTAAGTTGGCAAAGGACTTGAGACTAAAAGGGTGTTGATAGTAACGTTCAACTAACTCATCCCACATGTAAACTTCTAATTACTTATTTTAGAATTTCTTCTTCCCTGTCTTCAAATGTCTTCTATACAGTGGTGATGCTTAAGTAGCTCTTCCCAGCCCAGATCTGTCTCTGGAGTTCAATCATCTTATCTCCATTGCCCATGATACTGTCCACCTGGATGCTTTTCAGGTATCTCTAATTCAACTTGTTCAACAAGACTCATCCCAGTACTGATATCCGTCCTGTCCTCCCTGTCTAGGTGAATGCCACCAGCATCCAATCAGGAGAGCCAGCATAGGGAACTCATCCTGTATCCCATCTTCCTCACAATTCCTGTCAGTTCTATCTCCTGGACATCTCTCATTTCTGTCTCCTCATCCCCATCTCCAGCATCACCATATGACTTCTAGCTCAATCTAACCCATCCCATGTGCTAGATGGGTCCCCTGGATTCATTATCTGCTCCCTGCCCCATTATGTCCACCAGAATAGTCTTTCTCAAATTCAAAATTTTGCCTACTTGCCTACTTAAAATCTTCTAATGCTGCTCAATACAGAATAAAGCTCCAAGGAAAGACTTACAGAAACCTTCAAAATTGACCCTTGCTTCAGTTGCTAGCCTCTTACCCTGCTTCTCTCCTTATGAGCTGTAGTAAGCTCTTTTGGGGCCCGGCACGTATCGCTTGGCCATGTCAGTGTGCACAAAGCAACTTCCAGGGGAGGGGATTGCTGATGTTAGTATAATTTTATCCAGTGCCTCAGGGTCAGGCCAGAAGAACCAGGGAACTGACTCCCAGGAGTTTTTCTGGACCAATGATGGGGATTTGGTATATGGAGAGCACAGCTCTATTGCCCCGCCAGTTAGATAATGCTGAGGCCTGTGTTCTATATCATTTTCCAGAGTTTTCCCACGCGACTGAGCTCCAGTTACACTCCATAATAGCTCCCTGGTGTGATAACGTAACGTTTATCGGCTGACTTTTCTTTCTTCTCTCACTTTCCCACTCTACCAGTGGCACTTTCTTTCATCTTCCAAATAAACCTCTTACACTTGAATCTTTGTCTTAAGATTGGCTCCTGGGGGGACCCACTAAGATACACCTTACTTAGAATATCCATTTGGTTTGTACCTAGTCCCTTCTCTCTTCTTCCAGAAAAACTTCTCATTATGTACAGCTCAAGTTGCCTCCTCTATGAAGCTTTCTCTGAGTCTTGCTACCTCACCATTATGCAGCTGAATTGATTTCTTTTTCTGTGCTCTGGAGTGGTTCGTACATATTTTTAATTTGTCCTGCATAGCAACTGGTATTTCTGCCCATCTGTGCCTCTTCCACAGGACTAGTTCATCTTTGAGGTCAGGAATGATTTCCCATGATGTGGACCACTACGTGCCATGTGATCAAGTGGTCAAAACACTTTGGTAAATATATTAACATGTTTGGATTTAGGGATGCAAAAAAAAAAAAGTCACTTGATAGCTGCAAGCTCCATGGAAATGTATTAATTCATTTGACATATAATTACTGAGTACCTACTACATGCGAGGAACTATTCCAGGAATTTGGAAATAATAGTGGGCAAAACAGAAATCTCTTCCCTGGTAGAGGTTACATTACAGCAAAGTTGTAATGGAGCTAAAGGATAAGCCATAAATATGATAAACTAGTAAATTTTGTGTGATTAGTGTGGTTACAAGCTAATAAATGCTGTGAAAGAGAAAAGCGAAGAGGGCAAGCGAATCAGGGAGTATTGGGGAGGGACAGTGATGAGAACGCAGTATGCAAGAAGAATATAATGGGATCCAGAGACCACAGCAATAAAACCCAAGAAGCGGGTGTGTGCATTAAGCTGGAGTTGTTCTGAAAGTTAGTTGACAAGGTTAATTATGAACATGCAGTACAGCAATTTTTCTTACATGAGACTAGACATTTGTACTTCAGAGTACACTAGCCCTATTCTAGGGAGGCTTGTAATATCCTTAGTTAGAAATGACTGCTTTCCTAGACATGTGGTCCCCAGGCCGATTGCCTGCTGTGAATCCAATTTTCAATGCAAAATGTCTTTCCAGCACAAAAATGCACTGCCAATTTATTGAAGTTCATGGAGAGAATGGTATCAGTTGACATAAGCGTATTAGAGAGGGGTGATATGTTTTAGAAGGTAAAGTGGAGGGATGAAGCAGACCAGGGGCCATGCATCCAGGAAAGCAGGCATTCTCAACTAAATTTACATCACAGTTACCATCAATCCACTTTTTTCAGCAAAACCACCCAGATTGGGAAAAAAAAAAAATCACATGAACAATCAAAATGATTGTACTGTACCTAATGCACTAATAGTTAATATAGCAAGTTTACCCTTTGACTATTCTCATATAAAAAGAACCACAAAGAATAGGGGATTAAATGAAATCCAGGGTGTATAAGAATATTTTTTAGGAGTGAATGACTTAAACATAAGATTGACAGGTTCAAAGGGAGATGATGGCTCACTGTAAAGGGAGGCTCTAAAAATAAAATTCTGAAAATATAAATCACAAAGGGGCTCGATGATGAAGAAGAAAAGGCAAGAGGTACTTAAAGAAGCCAGTACCACTTCCCAGAGAACTCTCTGCTGAGAGTTCGTTATTTAAATATCTGTCAGGAGGCTGGAGCTTTCAGAATTTCCTGCTAGGAGCCCCCATCACTGCAGGGGATGGGATATTGAGGAAAGCTGCTTAAACTTTTCAGTGGCTCCCTGGAGCACATGAAACAATCCTGATCCTTTACAATCAGATGCCAGTCTGCATTGTTAGCTCATCTCCCTCTCACGACACTGTACCCAAGGCTCCAACAGGGTGAAACTGGCACTTTCTAGGCTGTTTCACACCTTCCTGTGCCTTTCTAGTCCCTTTCTCCAGCTCTGTCCTTCCACTCCTACCTCCTGCCAGAGGGCTGGCAACCCACTAGCTCCATTATATCTCCACAGAACGTTTGTAGAGCATTCCTTGTCTGATTTCTTTTTACAGCACATGTTGACACATCAGGGCATTTTGACTCTGGCATTCATGTGTCTCCAGGACACTACAAAACTCATACAGGTGGCCTTCCTGATATTACATCCCTTGTGCCTAGCACAATACTTGACACATAGAAAGTGTTTAATGAAAGGTGAGTAAATGAAGAGAGTTAATTAATTTAAGATAAACACAAAAGAGTAGAAGGAAGCACTTAACAATAGAATGAACATTTCTTTAATGGTTTAAAGTATACCACACAACAACATCCTCCTGAGGGTGTATTATCATTTCTATTTTACTGAGGCAAATGGCGGCTTAGAGGGTTAGACAATGTGTGCAACTGTGATAGACTGAACAAGGGCCCCAGAGACAGCCTGGTCCTCGTTCCTAGAACCTATGGATGGTATGTTATATGGTAAAAGGGACTTTTGTAAATATGACTAAATTAAAGATCTTGAGATGAGATTATCTTGGATTATCAAGATGGTACCCCATATCCTTCTAAGAAGGAGGTAGAGGAAGATTTTACTGCAGAGGAAGGTGATCTAATGACCTCAGCAAAGAGGTTTAAAAATGCTATTGCTGGCTTTGAAGATGGAGGAAGGGGCTACCAGCCAAGGAGTTACCACTTAGCACGAGCAGTAGCAATGAATACAGTGCTAGATAGACACTGGAAGACAAGGAAACAGATTCTTCCCTAGATACTCTGGGAGGGTGGTACTATTGACACCTTTTCTACCCAGTAAACCCATTGCCTACTTCTGACCTCCAGAAAGGTAAGACAATAAATATGTATTGTTTTAAGCCACCATGTTGTGGTTATTTGTTACAGCAGCTATAGGAAACTAATACACAAAGATTCCAAGGGCAAGTCAGAAAAAGAAGGGCTAGCTGATATGTTTTCTTGACTTGAGCTCCAGCATTAAGACCTGTGTGGCTTTGGATGAGTCATTTAACCTCTTAGTCTCAGGGGCCAGAAGGCCACGTGAGGTACCATTCTTGTAAGAAAGTGTCAGACAGTAGCCTTGTTCCCTGTCTGTGAGGTGAGTGGAGGAGCCCCTGATGCTCCCCTTATCACTGCCCTTGCAGGCAGGACAGTTCTGGAAAGAGGCAGCTGGAGGCTGAATGTGCTGTCACCTGCCCAGCAAGCCAATGTCCCAGAGCAGCCTGCCAGCGAGTCATATAGAGCCTCCTGCAGACCTGGGAGAGTGGGCATGAGGTATGGGGCAGGGAAAGGGGTTTCTTCAGTCCTTTGTATGCACCCACATGCAGCACCATGTATCATCTTGTTTAATCTTCAGCCACGATGCCATTATTAGTTCTTTTTAATAGATGAGGAAAGTGAAGATTAGAAAGATTAAGCCAATTGTCCAAGGTTACATGGTAAGTGACCAAGCTGGGACTTGAACCCAGGTCTCTCCAATGTAATTACTAGGTCTTTGCCAGTGGTTCATATCAGTGCCAGTGGTTCTCAAGGTGGGACCAGCAGCATCCACATCACCTGGGAATTGATTAGAAACATAAATTCTCAGCTTCCACTTTGAACCTACCGAATCAGAAACATGGGGTGAGGGTTGAATCTGTGTTCAAACAACCTCTCCACGTGATTGTGAAGCACTGTTTGAGAAGCACTACCTTATGCTGTCCTTAGAGTCCTTTGGAAGGATAATTGCCCTTCTAGCCCAGACTCAGGATGCTTGCTACTCTGAGTTACCACTTAGCACGAGCAGTCGCAGGTGGCCAGTGTACACGGACATTCCAGGTTTGCCATCCTGAATTGTGACTGTGGCATAAGGTCTTTTGATCAGAGGTGTAGGAGAGAAGAGGAGGCACCAGTACAGAATCAGAAATTCTGCTGACTGCCTCGAGAGTGGGTTTAATATGAAACATGTGGTAAGGTACAGATAAATGTCATTTCTATTCTATATAAAAATTGATAATTAGCCTGAAACAACAAAAGGAGATGGATGTTGACATCATTAACTACATTTTAAAAGCACCTGCCCATATCTGGAATTCTCAGTGCTAGATGTGGTCCCTGTGTTCTTGGAGCTTACAAGATAGAATGAACTACAATGATCAGAAGCCCAGAGAACAGATATCATGGAATGGAGAAGGGCCAGAAATTAAGTTCTGGAAGACGGTTTCAGGCCTCCATGTTCTCCCACCCTCATGAAGGGTTTAGCATGCTTAGACATTCCTGGATGATATATCTATTAGGTTCTTTTCTGGCACAGATATTAGAGGCCAAGTTGCTCCAGTCCACCCCCAAGAAGCCCTCCATGGTCTGCAAATGTCTAGCCACCTCCTCACATTGTTATGCGCGGACAGAGTAGGCGGGTCTTCCTTCTCCAGGTCTGGATCATCGTGTTTTACTCCCACATAGCTGGAGTGTAGGGTGGCGGGTTGATTAAGGATAAAGGGCAGTAAGGTCTAAGCTGGTAGTGAGATAGGAGCAAACCAATGTGTATACATTTTGTTGGGGTAAAAAACCACAATCTTTCTAGGAATTAGACCTATGAAATAATAGATATTGAGTGGTGAAAATGTACAAAGACTGTTTTTCAGCTTCTGGTTTTCTATAATCCTTTAGACTTATGTATTTTGAGATAGCACCTTTGCTTCTGGTTGTTCCTCCAGTGCTGGCTCAGCTGCTTCCAATACCATTTGCACCATTCAGGCAAAGGTTACATCAACTAACAGTTATCCAGCCTGTGACTTAAAGATTTCATCTTACATGATTTAATCTTCACCTCCCTCACCCCAAGCAGGAGTCAAACCAACAGAAGCACCAATACCTTACTTGTCCTGCCTCTATAATTGTGCCACAGTATTTTATTTCGTTCACTCATTCATTCAAAAACGATTGAGCAAATATTATGTGCTAGAAACTGTGCTACATATGGGGGATAAACTGGTTGGAAAAAACAAATGCATTTCTTGCCCTCATGGAACTTACAGTCTGGAGTGGAAGACAGATATCAATAAAAAAAAATCACAAAAACAAATGTGAAACTGGGACTCTGACAATGTTGAAGTTAACTGGATATGGAGGGTGGGGGTGTGGGCACAATGTCTGCAAAGCTTCCACATGAGAGGAGGTTTGGCCAATGGGAGGGACTGAAACAAGGCCAAGAGGACAGAGAAAGAGAAGAAACTGGGGGAGGGGAACAGAACTTGAAAGGTCTTGCAGCCCTTAAAGGGACCTGTATTTACCCAAAAAACAACAGGTTTCAGCAGGAGAGTGTTATGATCAGATATGCATTTTGAAAATTCCACTTTGGCTTTTATGAAAAGCAGGGCCTGGGGTGCAGGAAAACATTGCATGTTTCTTTTAGCAAGTGATGATGGTAGCTAACACGGTGTGGTAGTAGTGGGAACAGAGGGAAGAGGACAGACTCAACTGATATTCAAGAGGTAAATTAACTAGATTTGGTGATAGATTAAGATATAGGGCAAGAAGAAAGGATCAAGGATGAATCAAAAGTTTCTGGCTTAGGTAATAATAACCAGCATGTATTGTGCCTGAGACATGCAGACACTGTTCTAAGTGCTTTAATCATTTTCAGTCATTTGATCCTCACAACATCCCTAGGACAGAGGTATTATAATCATCCTTATTTTACAAGTGGGAAAGCAGAGGCACAGAGAGATTAAGAATAATTCCTAAGATTACACAGCTAAGTGACAGAAACAGGATTTGAATCTAAGCAGTCTCTCTCCAGATTCTGTGATTGTAACTATGACGCTGAACTCTCTTGGAAAGGATGGATGGAGGCATATTTGGATAGAGATGGCTAGAAACTTATTTAGTAAAATATCCTAGGTTAGACCTAGTCTCCTCCTCTCATAACCACATAAATGGGTGGTGTAGGTAGGGGACGCGCTGCCTGGCTAGAAGGAAGGCTGGGATGTGGAAAGGAGAGAACAGTCAGGGGCAGTTGTGCCATCAGAGAAAGAGTGCTGGACTCGAGCAGGAATAATCCTTTCCTAATCACATGATTTTGAGGGAGTAATTGACCACTCTAATCTTTTGATTCCTCACCTTCAAATGGGGACAACCACATTCCATTACTAAGTAATGAACACAGAAGGTGCTAGCGCCACGCCTGACCTAAAGTAGGTGATCAGTGGGCTGGCCGAGTGGCGCGGTGGTTAAGCACTGGCTTGGGAAGCCAGCAGCCCCGGTTCGGTCCCACATATGAGGGCCAGTGACACTGCCCTCAAAAAAAATAAAAAAGTAGGTGATCAGTAAGTGAATAATAAGTTTGAATTTGCAGGAAGGAAAGTAAAAGAAGGATAAGGCTCGCACTTGTCCATCTGGCAAAAGTACGGCTAATCATGTAGCTCATTTAAAAGAACAGGCATGGAAAATGTACACAGGACAGAAGTGAGTCTTTCATCTCAGTGAGCACAAATGGTGCCAAGGCAGAGCTTAATGGTGAGATGGCTGGCTTGTTGTTACAGCAGGTACAGACAGACTTTGTTGACTGATCAACTAATGAGAGCCAGTATTGGGAGCCTGTAAACAAATCCTCAATTCAGGGAAATAGCCCAGTCTCTCAGGCGCACAGACGGGTCAGAACACTCTAGCTGCCCATTAGTTGCTTCTTTGACCTAATGTTCTTGTAACTTGCCTCAGCTCTGTTGGTTAATGACCAGCTACGGACTGACTCTGAGCTGCCTGATTTCTCAGTGTGCATCCTATAAAGACTTGAAGTTTGCAGTAGTGACGCTCAACAAATCAAGGGGAGGCTTCTTAAACTTTGATGTGCTTGTAGATCATCTTGGGACCTTGCAAAAGTGCATATTCTGATTGAGTAGGTCTGATCTAATTGTATTAGTTTTGTTCTTATTAATTTTTTTCGAGGTATCATTGACATATAACATTAGTTTCAGGTATTCAACATAATGATTCGGATATATGCACATATTGCAAAATGATCACCACGATAAGCCTAGTGAACATCTGTCACCATACATTGTTAGAAAAAGTTTTTCTTGCAGTGAGAACTTTTAAGACCTCTCTTAGCAACTGTCAAATATGCAATACAGTATTATTAACTAAAGCCACCATGCTGTACATTACATCCCCATGACTCACGTATTTTGTAACTGGAAGTTTGTACTTTTTGACCCCATTCATCTATTTCACCCACTTCTTACCTCTGGCAACTACCATTCTGTTCTCTTACCTACGAATTTATTTTTGTTTTTCTTTTTTGTTTCTAACATATAAGTGAGAACATACGATATTTGTCTTTCTCTGTCTGACTTTTTTCGCTAAGTACAATGACCTCAAGGTCCATTCATGTTGTGGCAAATGGCAAGATTTCCTTCTTTTTTATGACTAAATATTTCACTGTGTGTGTGTGTGTGTGTGTATCATATTTCTTTTATTCATTTATCCACTGATGGACACTTAAGTTGTTTCCATGTGTTGGCTATTGTAAATAATGCTGCAATGAACATGGTGGACACATCTCTTCAAGAAAGTGATTTCATTTCTTTCTGTTCTATACACAGAAGTGGAATTGCTGGGTCATATGGTAATTCTATTTTTAATTTTTGGAGAAAATTGCATACTGTTTTTTATAATGGCTGCACCAGTTTATAATCCTAACAACAGTGCACAAGGGTTCTCTTTTCTCTAAATCCTCATTAGCACATGTTACTTCTTTCTGATAATAGTCATTCTAACAGGTGTGAGGTGATATCTTATGTATGGTTATGATTTGCATTTCCCTGATGGTTAGTGATATTGAGCACATTTTTATGTACTTGTTAGCTATCTTCTTTGGAAAACTAACTACTCATATCTTTCTTCTGCCTATTTTTTAATTGGATTGTGAGTTTTTCTTCTATTGAGTTGTATGAGTTCTTTAATTGGATTGTGAGTTTTTCTTCTATTGAGTTGTATGAGTTCTTTAATTGGATTGTGAGTTTTTCTTCTACTAAGTTGTATGAGTTCTTTATACATTTTGGATATTAACATATTAGATATATGATTTGCATATATTTTCTCCCATTAGGTAGGTTGTCTTTCATTTTGTTGATGGTTCCTTTTGCTGTGCAGAAGCTTTTTAGTTTGATAATAGTCCAACTTGTTTATTTTTGCTTGTAGTGCCTTTTCATTTGTGTCAGATTTGAAAAATTATCCCCAAGACCAATATCAAGAAGCTTGCCACCTCTGTTTTCTTCTACAAGTTTGATCTTTCAAAAATTCTTTTGAGTTTTCAATTACACTTGACATACAACATTATGTTAGTTTCAGGTGTACAACGTAGTGATTAGACATTTTATACCTTATAATTCGATTAAGTCTAGTACCCATCTGATAACATATAGTTATAACATTATTATTGACTATATTCCCCCTGCTTTCCTTTCATCCCTGTCACGATTTTTATAACAGGTAATATGTACTTCTTAATGCCTTCCTCTTTTTCATCTATACCCCCAAACCCCCTCCCATCTGGCAACCATCTGTTTTTTCTCTGTATCTATGAATTAGTTTCTCTTTTGTTTGTTCATTTATTTTATTTATTAGATTCCACATATAAGCAAAATCATACAGTATTTGTTTGTATGATTTCACTTAGCATAATACTCTTAGGTCCATCCATGTTATTGCAAATGGCAAGATTTCATTCTTTTTCATAGCCAAGTAATATTCCAGAGTGTGTGTGTGTGTGTGTGTGTGTGTGTGTGTGTGTGTGTGTGTGTGTATGCCACTTTTTCTTTATTCATTTGTCTATTGATCGACACTCAGGTTGCTTCCATATCTTGGCTATTGTAAATAATGCTGCAATGAACAAAGGGGTGCATATATAGCTTTCTGAATTAATGTTTTGGATTTCTTCAGATAAATACCCAGAAGTGGAATTGCTGGTTCATATGGTAGTTCTATTTTTAATTTTTGAAGAATCTCCATACTGTTTTCTATAGTGGCTGCACCAATTTACAATCCTACCAACTGTGTGTGAGGGTTCTCTTTTCTCCACATCCTCACCAATACTTGGTTGTTAATTTATTGACAATAGCCTTTCTGACAGATGTGAGGTGATGATATCTCATAGTTTTAATTTACATTTCTTTGATGATTAGTGATGTTGAGCATCTTTTCACATGTCTATTGGCCATCTGTATATCCTCTTTGGAGAAATGTCTATTCAGATTCCCTGTCCATTTTTTAATTGGATTGTTTATTAAGTTGTAGGAGTCGCTTATGTATTTTTGGATATTAAGCCCTTATCCAATGTATCATTGATGAATATCTTCTCCCATTGGGTGGGTTGTCTTTTCATTTTGTTGGTTTCCTTCACTGTGCAAAAGCTCTTTAGTTTGAAAGTCCCATTTGTTTATTTTTTCTTTTCTTTCCCTTGCTCAAGGAGACATACCAAAAAAGATATTACTAAGAGCAATGTTAAAGAGTTTACTGCCTATATTTTCTTTTAGTAGTTTTATAGTTTTGGGTTTTACATTTAAGCCTTTAATCTATTTTGCGTTTATTCTTGTATATGGTGTAAGAAAGTGATCCAGTTTCATTGATTTGCATGTATCTGTACAGTTTTCTCAATACCATTTATTGAAGAGACTGTCTTTACTCCATTGTATATTCTTGCCTCCTTTGTCATAGCTTAATTAATCATATAAGTGCAGATTTATTTCTGGATTCTCTGTTCTGTTCAATTGATCTATGTGTCTATTTTTATGCCAGTACCATGTTCTTTTGATTACTATAGCCTTATAATATAGTTTGATATCAGGTAGCATGATACCTCCAACTTTGTTCTTTTTTCTCAAGATTGCTTTGGTTATTTAGGGTCTTTTGTGGTGAAATAAATTTTAGGGTTATCTGTTGTAGTTTAGTCAAAAATGCCGTTGGTGTTTTCTTAAGGATTGTATTGGATCTGTAGCATGCTTGGGGTAGTATGGACTTTTTAATGATGTTAATTAATTCTTCCCATCCACAAACACGGTATATCTTTCCATTTGTTTGTATTTTCTTTATAGTGTTTTATAGTTTCCAAGTACAAGTCTTTTCAAGTACAAGGAAGCTTGGTTAAATTTATTCCTCGGTATTCTATTCTTTTTGAGGCAGTTGTAAATGGGATTGTTTTCTTAATTTCTCTTTCTGATAGTTCTTTATTGGTGTATAAAAATGAAACTTATTTCTGAGTATTAATTTTGTATCTTGCAACTTTACTGAATTCATTTATAAGTTCTAATAGTTTCTTTGTTGGATTCTTTAGTTCTCTCTATAGAGTATCATGTCATCTGCAAATGACAGTTTACTTCTTGCCAGTTTGGATGCCTTTTATTTCTTGTCTGATTGCTGTGGCAAGGACTTCCAATACTATGTTGAATAAAAGTGGTGATTGTGCATATCCTTGTCTTGTTCCTGATCTTAAAGAAAAAGCTTTCAGCTTTTCATCATTGAATATGATGTTAGTTGTAGGTTTGTTATATATGTGTACGTCCTATATTATGTTGAGGTATGTTTGCTCTATCCCCGCTTTGATGAGAGTTTTAATCATAAATGGATGCTGATTTTGTCAAATGCTTTTTCTGTATCTATTGGTATGATCATATGATTTTTATCCTTCATTCTGTTTATATGGTATATCACATTAATTGATTTGTGGATATCAAACCTACCTTGTATCTCAGGAATAAAAATCCCACTTGATCATTGTGTATGATCTTTTTAATGTATTGCTGAATTTGGCTTGCTAATGTTTTGTTGGGGATTTTTGCATCTATGTTCATAGTATATTGGAGTATAACTTTTTAAAAAAAATGTCTTCTGCTTTTGGTATCAGGGTAATTCTGGCCTTGTATACTGGGTTTTAGAGCCTATTATCCTCTTCAATTTCTTTTTCATGTAGTTTGAGAAGGACAGATATTAATTCTTATGAATATTTTGTAAAATTCACCTGTGAAGCTATGTTGTCTGGGACTTTTGTGGGTTTTTTTTGTTTTTTTTGTTTTGTTTTTGATTACTGATTTGATTTTGTTAGTAGTTATCAGTCTGTTCAGATTTTATGTTTCTTCCTCATTCAGTCTTGGAAGATTTTATATTTCTAGGAATTTATAATTTCTTCCAGGTTGGCATATAATTGTTCATAGTACTTCCTGATAATCCTACTTCTGTGCTGTTGGCTATCACTTCTCTTTCATTTCTAGTTTTATTTATTTGGGCCCTCTATCCTTTTTTCTTGATGAGTCTGGCTATAGTTTTATTAATTTTATTTATGTTTGCAATGAAGCAGCTCTTTCTTTCATTGATCTTTTCTATTTTTTTTTAGACTCTATTTTATTTGTTTTTTTACTCTGATCTTTATTATTTATTTTACTCACTTTGGGCTTTGTTTTCTTTTTCTAGTTTCTAGTGTAAGGTTAGATTGATTATTTGAGGTTTTTTCTTCTTGAGGTTAGCCTATGTTGCTATAATATTTTCTCTTAGAACTGTTTTGGCTGTGTCTCATAGACTTAGGGTCATTTTGTTTTCATTTTCATTTTAATTTGTCTTAAGGTATTTTGATTTCTTCCTTGATCTTTCTGTTGACCCATTCATTGTTTTTTACATGTTATTTAGCTTCTATGTATTTGTGTGTTTTTTAGTTTTCTTCTTCTAATTGATTTCTAATTTCACATCACTGTGATCAGAGAAGATGCTTGATATGATTTCAATTTTTTAAAATTTATTGAGACTTGTTTTGTGGTCTAACGTGATCATTCTTGGAAAATGTTATGTGCATTTGAAAAGAATGTATATTTTGATACTCTTGGATGAAGTGTCCTAAATATATCAATTAAGTCCATTTCGCCTAATGTGTTATTTAAGGCCACTGTTTCCTTGTTGATTTTTCTGTCTAGATGATATATTTATTGATGTCAATGGGGTGTTATGGGATGTTAAAGTCCTCTATTATTACTGTATTACTGTTGATCTCTCCCTCTATGTCTGTCAATATTTGCTTCATATATTTAGGTGCTCCTTTGTTGGGTGTGTGATGTCTATGTAAGTTATATCTTCTTGTTGGATTGAACACTTTTTCATTATGAATTGCTCTTCTTTGTTTATGATTACAGCCCTTGTTTTAAAGCCTATTTTGTCTGATATAAATATTGCTACCCCAGATTTTTAAAAGATTTTCCTTTGCATAAAATATATTTTCCATCCCTTTACATTCTGTCTGTGTCTGTCATTTGACCTGATGTGGGTTTCTTGTAGGCAGAATATGTATGGTTATTTTTTATCCATTTGGCCACCCTGTGTCTTTTCATTGAAGCATTTAGTCCATTTATTTTTAAAATAATTATTGATAAATATGTAGTCATTGCTATTTTATTGTTTTCTGATTGTTTTTGTAGTTTTTCTCTGTTCCTTTCTTTATTCTCTTGCTTTCTTCTCTTGTATGTTGATGACTTTCTGGAGTGTTGTGCTCAGATATCTTTTCTTTATTTCTTGTATGTCTCTTGTAGATTTTTGGATTATGGTTACCATGTGCTTCATATGTAACATGCTATGTTTATAGCAGGTTACTTTAACTTGATGGTCATTTTAAGTTCAAACACATTCCAAAATCACTACCATTTTTATTCATGCCCTCCACATTTGTTTTTGTCATTATTTTTTAATTCTTTTGAGTGTTGTGTGTATCTTACTTTATTGTTGAAATTATACATAATATTCCTACTTTTGCCATTAAGTCTTTTACTAGTTTTATAGTTGGTTGATCCACTGTTTTTATTAAGTGTTTGCCTTTGAAATGGAGAATTGTTTTCTTTCCTATATTTTCTTATTCATATTTTTGATCTTTTCTTCTACAAGAAGTCCCTTTAACATTTCTTGTAATACAGGTTTAGCGGTGATGAACTCTTTTAGTTTTTCTCTTGTTTGGGAAGACTTTTATTTCTTCAGTTGTAAAAGATGGCCTTGCTGGCTATAGCAATCTTGGTTTTAGGTCTTTGCCTTTCATCTCTTTGAATATTTTGTGCCATTCCCTTCTGGCCTGCAAAATTTCTGTTGAGAAATCACCTGATATTTTTATGGGAGCTCACCTGTACGCAACTAACTGCTTTTCTCTTGCATCTTTTAAGATCCTCTCTTTGTCTTTAACCGTTGATATTTTAGTTATGATGTATCTTGGCGTGGGCTTTTTTGGGTTCATCTTGGTTTGGACTCTGTGCTTCCCGGACTTACATGTCTATTTTTTTTTACCAGGGTAGGGAAGTTTTCTGTCATTTTCTTCAAATAAATTTTCAGTCCCTTACTCACTCTTTTCCTTCTGGTACCCCTATGATGCAAATGTTGGTATGCTAGATGTTGTTTCAGAGGTCCCTTAAACCTTTTTTTTCTCTTTGACTCTTTTTGCTGTTCTAATTGAGTGTTTTCTGCTAACTTTACTTCCAGATTGCTGATTTGATCATCTGCTTCATGTAATCTGCAGTTGTTTTTCTCTACTGTATTCTTTCAGTTATTGTATTCTTCATTTCTGAATGGTTCTTTTTATGTTTTCTATCTCTTTTTTGAAGTTCTCACTGAGTTAATCTATGGTTACCTGAAATTCACTGAGCATCCTTATAACCAGTGTTTGAACTCTGTATCTGATAGATTGTTTGTCTCCATATCTTTTAGTTCTTTTTCTGTTTTTTTTTTTTTTTTTGTACTGTTCATTTGGGACATTTTTCTTTGTGTCCTCATTTTGGCTGACTTCCTGTGTTTCTTTCTGTGTATTAGATAGATCTTCTACCAGTCTTGACAGTGTGGCCTTATGTAGAAGGTGTCCTGCAGAGCCTCCTTGGTCAGTCTCCCTGGTCACCTAAGCTGGGTGCCCCAGGGGTTTCCCCTGTGTGGGGTTTTCTCCCTTCTGTTGTAGTTGGGCCTCAGTTGGTGTTGGCATGTCAATGGGTGGAGTTAACCCTTAGGCTGAATGGGTGTGAGGGCTGGCTGAGACTACAGTGTAAAAGTTGTTATAGGGGCTGTCCCCATGGAGTGAGAGTCACATTAGCAGGGGTATGGTGCCAGCCAGTCTGCCCTTTGCATGGGTCATTTGTGGAGCTAGTTTGATGGTTCACTTGGAACATATTTCTATGTTTCTTTGTTTTCCTTGACTCTCTATGCTGGTTTCTAGTTATATGATAAAACAGCCACCTCTCCCAGTCTTGAAGAAGGGGCCTTGTATAGGAGATAAACCTTATTATTCAACCCTGACCTAGCTCTTGGTTGTCTCTCAATCCTTTTTGATTATTCAAGCTTCCTATTTTATTTTTCCTGGATCCCAGTAGTTTAGGGTATGCCAAGAGCTGTCACTGTCTCAAAGGGGAGGATTTCAGTCAGCACCTAGATTCAGGCTGAATACAAGTCAGATCCCAAAGCCAGACCTGAACTTTAAAAGCTTAGGCAGCAGCTTTTAAAGTATGCAAATATATATAGTTTTGTGGGACCGCAAGAATAAGTCCCATTGGCTTCACTTGGAGTGAGGCAGAGGGAGAGTACAAAGATGGTGTCCATCAATCTCCATCCCAGTTATGCATATAAGTAAACCGCTAGATGTGTGCCAAATCAGAAGCCTGCTGCCCCTCATGAGGAAGCTCCAAGCAAACATATAGGCTTCTTTCACGGAAAGACTGAGGGTGTGTTTCTGTCTGCTCTCTGCACAGATACCCTGGGGATGGTACCCAATCAAGAAATGTTTCTGTTTATTATAGTCTCTCAAACCCAGGAATGCAAACCCTGCTTGGCATCAGAGCTAGGTGATCAAGGGGTGTGCCTTGGGCTACAGCCATGAAAAGAGGGGGGTCAGACATGTGTAAAAGCTCCCCTTTGGGAGATGCTGGCATTCTGGAGCATGGCAGAAGGAGAGCACTAAGGTAACAACCACCCTTCAAGGTCTCTGGTGAAGATTACAGCAGGCCCTTATGTATTTAATTAGAAGCCTGCCCCTTAGGCAGGAGTCATGAAGATAAGCTAATATGTATTAGTTCTCCATTGCTGGAACAAGTTACCATGAATTTTGTGGCTTATTAAAACAGGTATTTATTTTCTCAGTTCCGTAGGTCAGAAATCTGGTCACAGTGTGGTTGAGCTACTTTGTTGCTCCAGGTTATACAATGTTGAAATCAAGGTGTCGCAGGTTGCATTCTTTCTGGAGGCTTTGGGGATGAATTGGCTCCAAGCACATTCAGGTTGATGGCAGAATTCAGGACGGAGTTCCCTGTTTCCTTGTCACCTGTTGGCTGGGGAACTGTTCTCAGTTTCTAGAGGCTGCGTGCATTTCTTGGCTCATGGCCCCCTCACTGTTTCATCAAAGCCAGCAACTGTGGGTTAAATCTTGCTCACTTCTTACATCTCTTTGATCCCCTCCTCTGCCTCATGCCATCCCTGCCTCCTTCTACTGCATCTTTCTGACTGACTCTACCTTGGGCCCACATGGATAATTCAGGATAATCTTCTTATTTTAAGTGAGTTGATAATATCCATTAATTTCATCTGCGGAGTCCCTTCACAGCAGTGAATAACCTGTGGATAGGCATGTTGGGACACTTTAGAACTCTGCTACCACAATATCCAACTCCCAGCTTCTGTTGCCACTGCACATTTAATGGCAAGGTCTTAGAGCATTAGCTTTATTGAGTTTGTGTGGAAGGTTTTGTATGTGTTTTAAGGTTAGTGATAGACTCCCCATGAAACCTCCTGGGATGTTCTTTTTACATTGAATAGAAAGCCTGGAAGGGTCACAGGGATGATTTTGTGAATGGGGAAACTGAGGGATAGCCACATAGAGGGATATACTGAAGTTATACAGAATCAAGATTAGAACTTAGTTGTCCCAGTGTCTGGGCCAGGGCTATTTCCTCCCTGTCATTTGCTCAGTTTCACTCAATTATTCATTCATTGACTTATTCATTTATTGATCAAAGAGCTGTCAAGTACCTATTCTATAAGAGACAATTTGCTAGATTCATGAGATGTAAGACATTTACAGACTTTGCCCCCATGGAGCAAACTTTGTAGTGAGAATCACATACATCAAACAAATACTCCTACAATTATTTGTAATATAATTGATACAAAAGTAAGGTAGAGGTTTCTATGAGAGCTTATAATAAGGAAATCAAACCTTGTCTAGAAAGATCAGGAAATGAAGAAGTGATATTTAAACTGAGGTCCAGATAATCAATAAATGTTAGCCAGGTGTAGATGACTAGGAATGGGATAGTATTACAGCAGGTTCAAATGGGAAAATTCTAAGGCACAGAATAGATAAATCAGGGAAAGTCAGTGTGGCTGGAAAATATGCAGAGAAGGAAGCGAATGGCATGAGATTGATTTGAGAGGTGGAATGGGTCAGACTGACCATGGCCTTGATGGCCACGGAAAGGATTTCAACTTTATCCTAAGTGAAATGGGAAGCAATGAGAAGGTTTTACACAGTGGAGTCTTGTGTGAGCTTTGAATTTTTAAAAAGAACACTCTGGCTGCTGTGTATAGTAGATTGGAGGAAGAAGGTGAGGCCAGTGGAGTGTGGATACAAGGTGTGTATATTCAGTGAGGCTAATTAGGCGGTGTTGCAACAGCCTGAGTGAGAAGTAGCTGAACCCAGGATTGTGAGTAGGATAGGGACAGTAAAGGGGAAGGACAGAAAATGGATCTAAGATATATGTTGGAGGTGGAATTGTCTTGACTTGCTGATGGATCAGATGTAGGAGTGGGAGAGAAGATGGTCAAAATGACTTCTGCTTTCTGTCATACTTGTGGTTCTTATGATACAAGTCAATTAAAAATCGCGTTCCTATACATATTAAAAAGCCTTACATTTTCTTCAAGTTTAACTTTTATTATATTGTAACAGTTATGATTCAGGTGGCAAGAAAATCCTGTTTAATACCTACCACCTGGAAAAAAATTTGTTTTACCAGATTTGTCAAAGAAGCTCACAGAATTTGTATTATGTGATGAACTTCAGCATTGTAATGTTTCTCCATGTTCCCTATATCTCCATTCTATTCCTTCTTCATTTCATCTGGGGCTAGAGAATACAAATGATGGTTTCCCAAAGAAAAACTAGCATGAGAGGAGGCATCACATCCTCATTTCTTTTTTTCCCTATATTGTGAGGGCAGTGTCACTGGCCCTCATATGTGGGACCCGAACAGGGACCATCGGCTTCCCAATCCAGCGCTTAACCACCGCACCACTTGGCCAGCCACATCCTCATTTCTTAATAGCCACTGCCTCATTTCTCCTAGGTTCATTCTAACTTCTTTTGCCCACATGGTCCATTGGTTGCTACTAATTTAAATGATTATATTGATATCCACTCCTAGCTTGGTCACACAAAGCACTATGTGACCATAGTGTGTAACCACGGGTGGGCGTTGCTCTATTCATAAGAGGGACCATGCACCCTGGAACATATATCATCAGCTAAAATATATAAAGTTGTCCCTCAGTATCCATGGGAGTTCATCCCAGGACCCCCCAGATTCCAAAATCAGTGGATTCTCAGGTTCCCTATATAAAATTGTGTAGTATTTGCATATAATCTACACACACTTCCTGATATACTTTAAATCATCTCTAGGTTACTTATAATACCTAATATAGTATAAACGCTATATAAATAGTTGTTTTGCTATATTGGTTAGAGAGTAATGACAAGAAAAAAAATTCTGTACATGTTTAGTACAGATGTAACCATCATCGGCCTAACTACATACTATACATCAGCAACAACACAACTTTTCTAAAATATTTTCGATTCCTCGTTGGTTGAATCTGCAGATATGGAGGAATGTATGGTTATGGAGAGCCACTCATCCTGATGCAAGCTCCAAGGTCATAGCCTGAAAGTTGTTTTGACACATCTTCCTGGCTCTTATATTTTTCCTTCTGGAAACTCAGTATCAGATTGTCTGGGTTTAAGTTAATCCCAGGTCTTCCACTTCTACTGGGGTGCCTTAGGCATTTATCTCACCTGCTTCCTCATTTGTAGAAAGAGGATAAAATTAGGCTATTAGGAGTGTTGAATGAAATAACCCATATAAAGCATTTAGCATGGTGCTTAGCACATAGGAAGTACTCCAAAATGAGAGTTGTTATTGTTTTCATTGTTCCAGATGGGATATGCTAGCATATCACTTCCTTTCCTTTTGATCTTCTCTGGTAATGACAGCTCAGGTTTTGTCTTAGAAAGAAAAGAAATTCTGAGCAGGTCCTTGTTCCCAAGTCTAGGGCTCATCAAATTTGTTGTTCTGGTCATGGACTTCATAGCAAAGGGAAGCTATGTGCTGCCTCCCGTATGTGAGTTCATCTGACAGCTGAGCTCTGCCTTGTACACTGTCCTTTCATTTAGTTGGCTCAGTGTAGCTATCAATTCTCTGGAGACCAAAGCCTTCTGTCTGAATGAATCCTTCTTGAATATGTTGGCAGGAGGCCATGAGTTGACTTGATGGGGTCCTTGAATAAATCAGTTAACCTCTCTGAAAAGAGGGTTGATGACACTGATAGCAGGAAGTTAGAGGAAGGCCAACAGCCCATCTAAGCCCCTTTACAAATTGACTTCAGTGGTCTTTCCATCTTCTCCCTCCAGCTGCCCTTCCTGCCCACTCTCTGCCATCTCAGTTCATAAGCCCTTGGAGGGTTGTGTGTCTTTGTAATGGGTTTTCTCTCTTCAGATTCCTTCTTCAACATCCTTGCCTTCTTTGATTTACAAATTCCCGCTTATCTTTCAAGACTCTGGTCAAATGTCATTTCTTTCTTACATCTTTTTATTCATTCATTCCACAAATATTTATTAAGCAAGGCACTGTGCTAGCCATATAAGACAAGCTGTGAACAAGATGGACAAAGACCCATCTCTCATGGTGCTGATGTTATAGTGGGAGAGACTGATAATAAATAAATAAATGAACCATAGAATGTCATGTTGTGATAAGTGCTGTGAAAAGACCAATAAGTTTGGCAGATGTGGGGTGAGTAGTAGAGGGAGCTGCTTTCCAATGAAGTGGTTTTTGAATTAAGAGCTATAGGATGCTAAGAAACCAGCCATGTGAAGAGCAGGGATCTTGATGCACAAACAAGTTAGTTGTGTTTGATGAATAAAAAGAAAATTGGTACAACTAGAACATGAGGAGTAAGGGGAAAGGGGACAGGAGAAAAGATCAGAAGATCTCAGGTAAAGTGGTCAGATTTTATTCTGAGTGAATAGGCAGAGGTGAAATCTGATTTTGTATTTATAATAGCACTCGCTGCTATCCATGTGGAGAATGGATGTGGAAAGAGAGAAAAAAGAGAAAAGAGGGAAGGATAGGAAGAGAAGCAGGGAGCCTAGTTAGGAGGCTCCTGCAGTAGTACAGGCTAGACATAATGGTGGTTTGACCCATAATTAACAACTATCAAGTGGGGAGTAGACCAGTTAGAGATATATGGTGGAGGTAGGGTTAAAGGGACCTTGATAATGGATTGGATTTAGGGGCAAAAAAAGAATAACTTTAGGTTTGAACAACTGGGTGGATGAATTATAATACCATTTACTGTGATGGCAGGCATTTGATGTTAATAATATTTAGGGGCTTGGGGAATCTGAAGTCTACTTTGGACACGTTAATTTTGAAATGCCCACTAGACATCTGAAGGGAAATGTCAAGTAGCTATTTGAATCCACAGGTGGGAATCTTGAGGAAAGAGATCAGAAAGAATATATATATATATATATATATATATATATATATATATATCCCCACCTCCCAGCATGATTAGTGAATTTCTCCCTCCTTTGCAGCATTGTATTAAGATCCCAACAGAACCTAGGTTCTTCTGCCTCTGTAGGTCCTACATCATATCAAGCATATTAAAAATTCATTTTTATCCTACATTAAATTTAATAGTATGATTCTTTAAGAGTTGCAATTGGCTAGTTTGACATGTTGCATTTTGTAGATATTTAATGAAAATATCATTGATTTTTGTTCATTTTAGAGGCAACTAAAATGATTAAAAAAAAATGTTTCAAGCTACTTTTAGATGCCCTTGGAAAGCTTGTAGTGCAAAGGCATGGGACCTTTAGCACTTAATTGGTAAAGTGAGCTGCTGCTTCCTCTGGACTCCCAACAATATTTTTTGTGACCCTTGAAGGCACTTACATAGCTTTATATTATAGCCATATGTTTTTGTGTCTTTGTCCCCATCAGACAGTAAGGCTGAAGAGGGCAAGAAGCACCTCAAAGCTTGGTATATGACAGGGACTCAATGGTTGTTTATAGAAGCATTAATTTGAGCTCAGAAGGAGAAAAAAACAAGTCCAGAGATACAATGCCCTTTCTATCTGCACTTGGGAAAAGACTCTTACTCTCTGCCTTTCAATACATGCAATATGGACTTGTTTATTTTCTGGCACTCTTTAAAAGGGAGGCAGTGTTGTGCAGAAGGTTGATGCTGTGTGGGCTTGAATCCCTGCCACTCCCTCTTACTAGCTGTGAATCTTGCATCAGAAAGTTAAACTCTATAGGCCTCTGATTTTTGGGTGGGCCAAATTAAATAAAGCTATTTTAGTAAAACTCTTGTCAGCCTTAAAACACTATATTATTAAAATAATGTATCCTTTTCTAAAATGCAAAGTCTTAGAATTCAGGTCTTAGGGAATGTTTCTGGTAATTTCTAGTTAGTGGGGATGTAACATATTTTTTGTTGCCTGACACCTCACCCTGAAAAAGCAACAGTTGCCCCTAAACAATGGCCTTTTAGAGAAGGCCTTATAAAAAGGCCTTAATCCTTCAGTATTAAGACAATCAAACATTCTTCTAAGTCACTTGCAGGTATAAAGTGGGAAGGAACTGCTGTCATCTCCAGGTCCCAGACTGGCCCTTTGAGACTTAGTGATGCTGTATAACTGCATCCTTCTTGTCCAGGAATTGACTCTGGACCAGATTTTCACCTCTCATGATGAAGAGGAGACATGATATATGGATTACAGCCCCACTGCTAGGTGCCAAGTAGCTCCAACGAGCCACAGTGAAATTAAGTCCCTCCTGGCTGTGTCCTGCTAAATTTGTCAATGGCTCCAAAGTATTCTGCTGAAAACGTCAGGTTTTATGGGTTTGCAACAAATATAACATCTGAAAATGGATGTCAACCAGGGAAGAGAAGGTTTATACTTTCTGTCGAGGCATATTGAATTCGGGGCCCAGGGCTCAGCTTGAGCCAAGTGAGGTCAAGCTGTAGCTGGCCTTTGTGTGCCCTTTGCTATTTTGTGTTAGAGAATGGAAGGAGAGAATGTTGAACTGGCCAGTCCTATTTAAAATTGCCTTCACGTTTGTCCGTATTTGTCAAGCTGCTGTCTGTCATTGCCCTCTGTGTGAAGCTGAACGATAATATGAAAGCAGTTAAGAATGCATGCCTACTTATGTTTTAGCTACATGACATTTGTTTTACATGAGGGGGATAAGGTGTTAAATATTTCCATGCTCAGATGTGCCTAAAGTGTTGATCACTTGACTGAGAAACTTGAGTTTAGTCATTACTACAATAATGACCTCCTCTTCTCTACCAAGTTTTTGAGTTTCTTAAAATGAAGGGTAGATTATAGAGTAGAAAACAATGAGTCTGATAGGAATCAGGAGCATGATAAGCCCCTGATGCTGCAGGGTGGGGGGAAGTAAGAAAATTCCAATCAATCCATAGATGATATTATTAGCGAGGTCTTCCATGGGTGTAGAAGTTGAGGAGGATGGTACATGGTCTTTTGGAAAGTACAAAAAAGTAATTCTTCACTAATCCATCAAATGTTGACTCACTGTCCTTTATAGCAATGGACTAATTAAAACCATTAAAACAGTTCACTGGCATCCCTGAACATCTCTTATGGCTACGTTCTTCCTGCACTCGTTCCATCTGCTTATTTAAGCCTTACCCATCCTCCAAGACCCAATTCTAGTTTCACCTGCTCTAGGAAACTCACCCCAAGCAGTCCAATTCAAAGGAATTTCTGCCTATGTGAACTTAATAACTTAGTGTTCCATTCGAGGAATTACTTACTATTGTCTTACTGTTAAATTTCATTATTTTGAGTCTGGCTATATAATCTCATTTTAAGTCCATATGCCTCAGCTTTTAATTTGTACACAGAGGATAATACATGGATTTCTGCTCTAGAGTTTTTGTGAGAATTAAGAGAGGATATATTTCCATCAGCATATATATATATATATATATATACACACACACACACACACACACGCACACACACACACACACACACACATACAGTCTATATTCCCATATTGTGAAGCACATAGCATGTGGTCAATAAGATTAGTTTCTAGCCATCCCCATAATGGAACTTCATGACAGCAGAGGCTGTCTCTTAGACCTTTTTGTATCCCCAGATCTTTAAATCTAATTGGAACTCAATTTGTTTGTTGCTTTTGCTGATTTCACATTTCTTTTCCCAGAAGGCAGGGCATTGAATTTAAAGCTAGAGACTGCAACTCAAGCAGGGCTCAAAAATGTCTATAATCCATTTGTGTGTGTGTGTGTGTGTGTGTGTGTGTGTGTGTGTGTGTTTTTCTAACTATTCAGTCCTACCTCATGGCAGGTGCTGGAGATTTATTTTAGACAAAGGCATCTTCTAGGCATCCAGGGATACAGCCACTGTCAACTTTATAACAGATATCATTAAATTCTACAAGGCCATCTCTTAATAGCTTGTGCCCAGCCCAGCGGCCCCTACCCTTCTATACACCCATTGGTGAGTGTGCCGTTCTCTGCAGTCTGGGGAAGCCCAGGGAAAGTAGGCCCAGATGGCTGCTACATGGAGATGGCATCTGCACAATCCGATAGAAACTGTACAGAGCTTTTATAGATGTTTTCCACAGCTTTCTAAAACTAGGATTTTATATACATTCATGACCAAACCTAAGCTGTTCCTTTCATATATTGCTGTTACTTTCCCCTCCTTTTCAATTCCCACTTCTGCTCACGTTTTCTTTTCCAACTTTATTTAGATGCTCATTCCTCTCTGCCCTTTCCTTCATACTCAGCTTCTATGTGGAAACAGAAGTTTCTCATTACCTCAGGCTTTCAGAGGTGTTTACACATGGGTATCGACAGATCAAATAAACAGGAACTTAGGTTAATTTAATAGAAAAAATAAAATATGGAATAACATTGATTTTGGCCAGTATCAATTACAACCGTTCTACTATATTTTACAAAAAAACAACTGAACATTTTACACATGTACAGTATTTTTCAGTAAAAGTGGATGTGGATTTAACAATGGATCACTAATTAAGAATAAAAAGACAAAAGAAAACAGAAGATAGGACTTTTGTCTCTAGACGGTTAGAGCATTTGTTAAGTCTCCAAACTTTGTACTATCCATTACATATATCTCATTATGAATATATATATTTATACATAATATATAACATTAACTTAAACTTTGAAAGCATTATGTTCTAGTTAATAATATTCTGTAGATAAACGAGGCAGTAACACACTAGTAGTTAAACCAGTATTTCCATGATGTGCGCCTGCATGGTCAGTGGGAAATGGAACACACATTGGTGGACCTGATGAACTTGGCTGTCATATTGATGGCTATTTCTCTTAAGAACACAAATATCATTTTTATCTTTCCTATTATAGTAACTTTGTGCTGAAATACTATGGGATGGTTCCAGTAAATGGATTCCTTTGCAGGCCAATCTGGTTTTGCCACCTGCTTGAACTTGCTTTGGGCTTGTGCTTACATTTGTCCATTTAAAGACTATGCCTTTAAATGTGAGACTATCCGCCATACCCAGGATTAACTTGTTTTCTTTAGGTCAGAAGGGCCTGCAGTGTTATGAAGAGGAAAACTTCCCAGCAAATCAGTTGATCCCCTAGTTACTTATGAATCATTATGTGACTCAGTACCACTACAATGCTAAGGAAGAGGGTCATTAAACTATTATTATCCACATTGGGTTGGATGTTAATTTTGATGTCTGGGAATGAATATTTTCAAGATAGGCTTTTTCTTAGCTTGTTGCTTAGATGGAGACCTTAGCATGTACGTCCCAGCTCCTTTCTAGGTATTGATATCATTCCTCTTCTCAGCTGTGAGGCCAGTGACATCTTGGAAGTAAAAATAAAGGCTGTAAGATGGCTAGTCACTCCCAAAGCAAATGAAGTCACCATTGGAGCTTTGATATGAAAATATAAGGAAACTTGATTAATCTATCCTCCCCTAAACAGAGAAACTCCGAGTTGGTAAAAAGATCTATCAGGCTTCCTCATTTTTGACCATTGATCCAAAATAGTTTTTGCATAATTCGGTCTGCTAAATTCTAGGATGTGTTTAGGGAGTCATAGAAAACCAGTGAAGACATTTCCAAGAAAACAGATGATTCAATGACATTCATTGTATAGATGTAACAGCACAGTTATAGAGGGATAGAGAAGTGGGAAAATAACAGAACCAGGAGGGTACAATCATGCCGCCCATATTCAATTTCCAGTTTTATTTTTCTGAAAATGAGAAGATGAAAAAAATGTCTAATAAGCACCATTGAAAAATGTTGCCCAGCCAATGTGGGCTCGAGCTTAAATATTATTTAAATAAATTCCATTTCTTAAAAAATACAGGACTTTTTAGAAACTTTTGACTCCGGGAAAAAAAATTTCCTACATCAAATTCAAAATGCTTCCCACCACAACAAATGGAATTTCTGATGGCCTTTAAAAAATGCTATGGGGATAATGGCTAGATAGCACCAAGAGATTGTGCAGGGACTACAAACTGAACACTCTGGACTTTGGGGGACGTGGACCAGTCTCAGCTTTTTTGTGTAACTCTGCATTCTGTCCATCACCAATTTGACTATGCAGAGTGATCCCATTTGGCCAGCTATATGTAAAATAACCCAATCTACAATGGAAAAGCTAGTAGCAGCAAGTCTATCTGATGAAACCAGTGGAGCAGACTTATCAAGTGAATACAATGCCAAAACTACATAATGAATGAAGCAAATTATGTGTGGAAAGTATCAATGTTCAACTGTGTAAAACTACGACAAATGACACTGAACACAACTTTATGGGATTTTCTTAATGCCCTTAGGTCCAGTTTTCTGCCATTTCCCCCAATGATGGACTCAAGCATGGAAGATGACTAATGCAAGAGCTTTTTCTTTCATTTTGATCTATGTCTGCCCTTGTGATGTTTTGAAAGGTATTTTTAGGCATCTCAAAGGGGTGAAACAAGCAAGTAATGCAAAAGGAAAAAAAAAATGGACCTTCAAAACCAGGGCAGGAAATCAAATCATTACTTTAACGTCAAATTTTGGCATCAAATGCTTTGGTCATACAATACTGTCTCTGTGGTCCTGGCTGTTTAGCACTAAACACCCAGTTATAAAAGGTAGGCTTGTTGTAGGTTTATTATTTTTTTTCCATTTAAGTTCTGACAAAACAGTTCACCATCTCCCTGCACAAATTGGAGAGAGAGAGAGAAAAAAAAAAGAGAGCAAGAAAGAGAGAGGTGGCTTGCTTTTTTTTTTTTTTTTTTGCTTTTTTTTTTCTTTTTAATAATAATATGGAGTAATCTATAAGTCTACAGGAACAAAGAAATCTAGGATGGCAGTTCAGCCTTGGAATGTACATGTTTTGCAGCAAAGTTGTTGAAGAACCTTCCGTTGGCACAGATTGTTCTTTTTCACTAGCATACAGAAGCCTCCTTCCGCCCAGGACTCTTCCGTTGCTTTTCCAGGAAGTCAGCAAGAGAGAGGGGGAGTTGAGGACGAGAGCAGCATGATGTACACACATGGAAGAAGGTTTTGATTGGCCAGAGAGGCAGATTGGGGGATTGGAAGAGATCATTCAGGAGCAGTCAACAAGAAGGAAATTTGGTCCACCCAAAGTGATTTCAGTCAACAGCATTGGTTTTCAAGGAGAGATATTGCAGTCCAACAGGAAATGTGATTGGTATCCATTTGTGAAAGGAAAAAAAAGATTAGAAAAAGAATAAATTAGAAATCAACAATAAAATAAGCAAGGAATTTTTATTTTTAGAATTACCTAGAGCAGAGCGTATGCAGTCATTTATACTGTATTTCATTGGCTCTAAGACACTGGATTTAAGATGTACCACTATTTTAAGTACCACCATGACAAAAATGCTTTTTATTAAATGCTGACACAATATTCACTTACAAATTAGAATTTTAATTTTATGGTTATTGAAAGTACTTTTTAAACTTATATAACATGCTGTTTTTTTTCTGTGCATATGCAGTAACTCTTCCTTTGAATATTGAACAATTTTTTTGAAGGAATTTTGAACTGTAATTAAACTCTACACAAGAAGTAGTAAGCATATGCCTCAGTTGACCAGGCATCTCTGTGAGCAGTGACAACTATGTCACATCAACCTGCTAGGCCAAAATCAGTTGTAAGCTCCATGAATTATAAGATGCATCTGATTTCAGAGATGATAAAAATGTAAAAAAGGCTGTCTTAGAATCACTGAAATATGACAGTTGAAAGAGAATAAATAGCACATCCTAAATGTACTTGCCAGGTGATTTGAAAAGCCTGGTAAGCCATCAATACCCTGTCTTTTCTTTTTCTTTCTCTTTCTTTCTTTTACACATTTAATGGTCTTTATAATGGTAATATGTAATATCCGAGACCTATACAGAATACATAATGTAACAATAATACTACAACATCCATGAGCCCATCACCCAGAATGAGAGTATTTCTGATTCTTTTGGATCTGTCAGGTGCTTATTTTTCTTCTTCACCTTTAGAAGTAAATTCTCTGAAATTTGTGGTTACCATTCCTTTGCTTTAAATTTTTTTTTCAATTATACTTCACATGCGATATTACATTAGTTTCAGGCATAAAACATAGTGATTAAACATTTATGTACCTTATGAAGTGATCCCCCTGATAAGTCTAGTATCCATCTGATACCATAGTTATTACAATATTATTGACTACATTCCCTATGCTGTACTTTCCATCCCCGTGACTATTTTTATAACTGCTAGTTTGTACTTCTTAATCCCTTTCACCTTTTTCTCTCATCCTCCCCAATCTCCCTCCTGGTTTGTGACTATCAATTAGTTCTCTGTCTATCTATGAGTTTGTTTCTGATTTGTTCATTTATTTTGTTTTTTAGATTCCACATATAAGTTAAATCATATGTTTCTAACTTATTTCACTTAACATAATACTCTCAAGGTCCATCCATGCTGTCACAAATGCCAAGATTTCATTTTTTTTCTATGGCAGAGTAATATTCCATTGTATATATCTACAACTTCTTTATCCATTTGTCTATCAGTGGACACTTAGGTTGCTTCCATATCTTGATGATTGTAAACAATTCTGCAATGAACATAGCAGTGTATATATCTTTTTAAATTAGTATGGATTTCTTCAGATAAATATGCAGAAGTGAAATTGCTGGGTCATATGGTAATTCTAGTTTTAATTTTTCAAGGAATCTCCATGCTGTTTTCCATAGTGCTGCATCAATTTACAATCCCACCAACTATGCGAGAGGGTTCCCTTTTCTCCACATCCTTGCCAAGACTTGTCTGTTGATTTATCTACGATAGCCTTTCTGACATACATGAGGTGATATCTCATGGTTTTAATTAGCATTTCTCTGATGATTAGTAACGTTGAGCATCTTTTCACATGTCTATTGGCCATCTGTATATCCTCTTTGGAGAAATGTCTATTCAGGTCCTCTGTTCATTTTTTAATTGGATTGTTTGTTAAGTTGTATGAGTTGTTTATATATTTTGGATATTAAGCCCTTATCCAATGTATCATTGGTGAATATCTTCTCCCTTTGGGTGGGCTGTCTTTTTGTTCTGTCGATGATTTCCTTAACTGTGCAGAAACTCTTTAGTGTGATATAGTCCCATTTGTTTATTTTTTTTCTTTCCTTTCCCTTGCACAAGGAGCCATATCCAAAAATATATTACTAAGAGCAATGTCAGAGTTCAAGTTTTCTTCTAGGCGTTTTATGGTTTCGGATCTTACATTTAAGCCTATAATCCATTTTGAGTTTATTCTTGTATATGGAGTAAGCAGGTGGTCCAGTTTTCTCAATACCATTTATTGAATAGACTCTCTTTACCTCAGTGTATATTTTTGCCTCCTTTGTCATAGATTAAATTACTATATAGGCATGGGTTTATTTCTGGGCTCTCTATTCTGTTCCACTGAGCTATGTGTCTGTTTTTATACCAACACCATGCTGTTTTGATTACTATAGCCTTGTAGTATAGTTTGATATCAGGTAGCATGATACTTCCAACTTTGTTTTTCTTTCTCAAGATTGCCATGGCTGTTGGGGGTCTTTTATGGTTTCAGATAAATTATAGGATTATTCTGTGAAAAATGCCATTGGTATTTTTTTAGGGATTTTATTGAATCTCTAGATTGCTTTGCATAGTATGGACATTTTAGTATTAATTCTTTGTATCCATGAACATGGTATATCCTTCCATTTGTACTTTCTTTAGCTTCTTCAATGTCTTACAGTTTTAGGGTATGGGTCTTTTGCCTCCTTGGTTAAATTATTCCTAGGTATTTTATTCTTATTGATGCAATTGTAAATGGGATTGTTTTCTTAATTTCTCTTTCTGGTAGTTTGTTAATGGTGTACAAAAATGCAACTCATTACTGAATATTAATTTTGTATCTTGCTACTTTACTGAATACATTTATTAGTTCTTTCTTAGAACTGCTTTGGCTGTGTCACATAGATTTTGGGTTGTTGTTTTCAATTTCATTTATCTCAAGGTATCTTTTGATTTCTTCCTTGATCTCATTGTTAACCCATTAATATTATAGTTGTAATTTATTTAACCTCCATGTGTTTGAATATTTTTCAGTTTTCTTCTTGTAGTTGAGTTCTATGCCATGGTGATTGGAGAAGATGCTTGATGTGATTTCGGTTTTCTTAAATTTATTGCAACTTGCTTTGTGGCCTAATGTGGTCTGTCTTGGAAAATGTTCCATGTGTACTTTAAAAGGCTGTATATGTTGCTTCTTTTGGGTGAAATGTCCTAGGTATATCAATTAAGTCCATCTGGTCTAATGTGTCATTTAAGGCCACTGTTTCCTTGTGGATTATCTGTCTGGATAATCTTTTCATTAATATCAATGGGGTGTTCAAGTCCCCTACTGTTATTTTATTGCCGTTGATCTCTCCCTTTATGTCATCAATATTATGTCATCAATTATATATTTAGGTGCTTCTATGTTGGGTGCATAAATGTTTATGAAATGTCTTCTTTGTCTCTTGGTATGACCTTTGCTCTATTTTGTCTGACATAAGTATTGCTATCCAGTATTTTTGTTGTTTCCATTTGCATGAAAATCTTTTTCCCTTCCTTTACATTCAGTCTGTGTGTGTCTTTTAGTTGAATGTGGGTCTCTTATAGGCAGCAAATTTACAGGTCTTATTTTCTTTTTATCCATTCAGCCACCCTATGTCTTTTGGTTGGAATATTTAGTCTATTTATATTTAAAATAATTACTGACAGAGATGTAAATTTCTAATTTTTTTCCTGTTTTTGTTGTTCTTCTCTGTTTCTTTCTTATTCTCTTGCTCACCTCTCATGTATACTGATCAGTTTCTCTACTGTCATGTTCATATTCCTTTCTTTTTAAAAAAAAAGATTTTATAGGGGAATCGGGGAAGGTGAACAGACAAATTGCTGTCTTTTTGTTCTTCAGTCTAGTTGTGGAGGATGTTGCTTCACTGGCCCATGTTGGTATCACCATCGCACTCTTTCCGGATGAGGCAGATCCATCACTGGCCTCTGGATGTCGCTCACCGCAGTTATTGGCAGCTCATGCTGGCTGCCAGCCACTCATGCTGGCTGCCGGCCACTCACTGTAGCCTATGGCAGCCCACTGAAGCAGGGGCTGCAGCCTACACTGTCACCGGGGCTCGCACAGCCCAGCTCCAGGTGGAGCTGTTGTTAGCTGTAGAGGGCAGTATCACTGGCCCTCATGTGTGGGATCCGAACCTGGGCCGCTGGCATCCCAAGCCAGCTCTTAACGAATGTACCACTCGGCCGACCCCAGATTCCTTTCTCTTTATTTCTTGTATATCTCTTGCAGATTTTTGGATTGTGGTTACCATGTGCTTCATATATGTTTATAGCAGTCTATTTTAAGTTTATGGTTGCCTAAGTTCAAACACATTCTAAAATCACCACCATTTTTACACATACCCTCCACGTTTGCTTTTGTCATTATTTTTTAATGCTCTGTGTGTATCCCTTAATTTATTGTTGTAATTACACATTATCTTCCTACTTTTGCCTTTTAACATTTGTACTAGCTTTATAGTTGGTTAATCTATTGTTTTTATGAAGTGTTTTCCTGTCAGTAAGAATTGTTTTCTTTCCTATATTTTCTTATTCATATTTTTGATCTTCTCTTCCAAAAGAAGTCCTTTTAACTTTTCTTGTAATACTGGCTTAGTGGTGATGAACTCCTTCAGCTTTTTCTTATCTGGGAAGCTCTTTATGTCTCCTTAGATTCTAAATGACAGCCTTGTTGGATAGAGTAGTCTTGGTTTTAGGTCTTTGTATTTCATCACTTTGACTATATCACGCCAATCCCTTGTGGACTGCAAAATTTCAGTTGCGAAATGGGCTGGTACTCTAATGGGATTTTCATGTACATAACTAACGGCTTTTCTCTTGCTACTTTTAAGATTCTCTCTTTGTCTGTAAACTTTGGCATTTTAATCATTACATGTCCTGGTGTGTACCTTGTTTGAGATCATCTTGTTTCAGACTCTCTGCACTTCCTGTTTCCTTCACCAGAGTAGAGAAGTTTCCAGTCATTACTTATTCAAATAGGTTTTCAATCCCTTCTTCTTCCTCTTCTCCTTCTGGCTCCCCTATGCTGCAAATGTTGGTATTCTTAACGTTGTAGCAGATGTCTCTTAAAATATGTAGTTTAAATATATATATATATATATATATATATATATATATATATATATATATATATATGTATATTTGATTCATATTTTTTCCTTTTTGCTGTTATATTGGGGTGTTTTCTGCTACCTGTCTCCCAGATCGCTTATCTTATTGCCTGCTTCATCCAATTAGTTGATTCTCTCTAATATATTCTTCATTGCTGACTTTTTTTGTTTGTTTTCTATCTTTTTGTTGAAGCTCTCTCACTGAGTTTATCTATTCTTACCTTAAGTTCACTGAACATCCTTATAACCATTGTTTTGGACTCTGCATCTGGTAGATTATTTGTTTCCATTTCATTTAGTTTTTTTTATGGAGTTTTGTTCTGTTCTTGCATTTGGGAAACATTTGTTTCCTCATTTTGGCTGACTTTCTGTGTTTGTTTCTAGGTATTAGGTCGATTGTCTAGTGGCCTTGATAGAGTGGCCTTATGTAGAAAGTGTCTTGCAGAGACCATTGGTACAGTCTCCCTTGTCACCTGAGCTCCAGGGGTTTCCCCTGTGTGGGCCCTCCTGTTGTAGTTTAGCTTTGATTGCTATTGGCATGTCAGTGGGTGGGACTGACACTCAGGCTGACTGTCTGGGAGAAGTGGCAATGACTACAGCAGATGAGTTGTTGTGCAGGGAGCTGACTCTACAGAGTGGGAGACAGTTTACTGTGGCTCTGGTGCCTGGCAAGTCTGCTGTTCGGATGTATAGTTTGTGTAGCTGGTTGGGTAGTGCTTTGGTTTGGGCTGAAGCGGGCCACCCGGTATGTTGGTTCTGGGATGTCTTGGGAGGTGCTCTGGTGCAGGCCAAGGTCAGCTATTGCCTGTACACAACCTGGGGCCACCTGGTAGGAGCTACAAAGGGATCTGTGGTTAGTTGCCACCTGTCCTGGGCATGGAGGTCCTTGTTGTGAACCAAGGCTGGCTCCCTTTGTGCCATGTTTGGGGCTGCTTAACAAGAGGTACAGGGCACACTGAGGCCAACCGCAGCTTATTAGTTTGTGGACCTTTGAGAGATTTTAGGAACATCTGCAGTGCAAGTCCAGGCAGTCTGCTTGTGTAGAAAAGCCATGGAAATAGGTTGTTTCTGGGTGTGAGTTGGGTGGAGCCCCAAGGTATCACCAGAGCAGGGTATATAGTTTTTTTCAGTTACTGCAGAACTGCAGAACTCAGATTTGGTGCATGCTGTCTGGGTTGGGACAGAATTCAACAAAAGAACAACGATGTCCTCTAGCACTTCCAGCTCACGCCATGAAGCTAGTTAATTTAGTTCTTCCTTGCATGTCTCTGTTGCTTTTTAAGCTGCTGCCCCTGTGCTGGAGCTCAGAGTGAGTGAATCTGTGCTTGAGCCCTTTAAGACACCTAGGTCTCTAGCAGCCTGTTGTCTTTCTTGAATATAATTCCTACTGGTTTTCACAGCCACATGTTATGGACACTTCTCTTCCTGGTGCCAGTTCCCCAGGCTGGGGCTGAGAGGCCGAGCTCCTCAGGGTAGGTCTCCATAGCTGAGTTACTCTTCCCAATTTCTTGTCACCACACTGAGGGTGTGGGACTTGCCTGTCCCACGTCTCTGCCCCTTGTACCAGTCCCAACGTGGCTGTTGCTTTATATCCTTAGTTACAGGAATTCTGTTCAGCTGGTCTTCAGGTGGTTATCAGTGATGGTGGTTCTACAATTTAGTTGTAATTCTGATGAGGTTGTGGGAGGAGGTGAGCACAGCATTTACCTGCTCTGCCATCTTCATTGAGTCCAATACTCTCTTTCTTTAACTAACCTGAAAATGGACTCATTGCAAATTATTTCTTTTCCCCTACAGCCCACAATCCTGACTCTCTACTTTACCAAAGTGCCATTTGGCATACCTTCTCACATGCTTACCATGGTTTATGGAAATTAGTAAAAGCGTCACAAACCGTGAA